>CM076571.1:380529752-381267914 GCA_034641835.2 Pinus albicaulis | reverse complement strand
CATGATCGTGATCTATACACTTGATGGTCCAGTGACGTAGCAGCAACTATTGGTGATTCCCGGGCATGTGTGAGATGTCTCAACCCTCATGAGGGGGTGACCCTGTAGGTAGCCCCCCACATGCCCGGATGACTTCATTTCCGCCCTTGATGCAACTCCTCCCATTTGATGATATCAGCCTCAACCGCTTGCGGCGCCTCTTTGATTTGCACGTATCAGTCAGAGTTTGTGAGCCCTTCCCCACGTGTAGGGGGCATTTGGGTGTATTTGTATCTCATGTACTACCATATTATTGTATAAGTCCTGACGCTTATTCCAGGCATCACATGTGTGTGGGATTCATCATATTATTTATCTGGCTCATGTTTAGGCCAGCACATGCTTCATTATTGCATTCCGTGGTTTTCTGGGTGCCTTATTCTTTGTACTTTGTCTCTGCGAGCATAGGTATGCCTCCCCCGTCGCCTTTAGCACAGGTACCACTTCATACACTAGAGACTTGTTGCACCTGTAAGTCTCATCTCCTCAGGGTCTAGTCCTTTCGCACATCAGACAACATTACACTTCTCTCTCTCACTTCCCTTTTGATATCTAGTGATTGAGTTATTACAACGTACTTCAGTCATACGATTTGCTCCTAACACTCGTACGTTGGGGGGCAATCTGTTACACCATTTTTTTGGTCATCTAACCTATTATTATTAGATGAACCCAAGTACACCACGTAAGACCAATTTCACCCTAAGTAAAATTGCTTTCACCGTATAAAATAACTTATTTGGTCATATTTAACCCAAAACAAGGAAATTAATTAAATAAATCCTTATTTATTTAATTTTTTCCTAAGAACAAGTTATTTAATCATTATATGTATTCTTTGATTAAATTTGACTAAATCATCCATAAATAATTAAATAAACCATTATTTATTTAATTATATTCCCATCATTCCCCTAAAATGATAAATAAATCATTTATTTATTTATTATTTATAAATAAAGGAATTGACCCAAGTCAAGAATCCTTTTCCCTCCAACAAATATAATAAAATATTCCTAAAAGGTTTTTCTAGAATTCGATTAATAATATTTTATTTATGCACCGAGTTCTAGACCACCCCAATATTTTGTTATAAATAGGAGGGTTTTCCCCATTCATTAGTCACCTTCATTGCATTAGATCACTCTGGATGTACTCTTGGTCACCATTTTCCATTTTGCTTTGTGAACTCCCACTGAGTTCTATGTTTGCTTTTTTTACACCCATAAGAGAGAGAAATGTTAGATCTGAAACACTGAGGACTTTCAAGAACCCATCCCACTGAGGAGAACAGGAAGACACCTTTCTTGTTTTCCTCTCAGGTGCCCCATTCTTTAATATAATACAAAATTCTTTCAAATACATTCTTCTTGTCTTGTCCATTGAATTTATGGAGCCATATTATATTTTATCTACTTAATGTCTTTTGTGCTTAGATCTGAATTTGTGCAGCAAACTTAAAGATATTTTGCAGCCATAATCGATGTTAGGGCTATTTGTTATGCGTAGTTAAAGTGATCTTTTACGACAAAAGATTCATGCTAACACTTACCACAGGTCTCAAACTTGGATCAAGAAATATGACAGAAGTTACAAACTTCCTTGTCTAGAACTTGGCCTAGACATCCTTTTAACCGACAAGAGGACTAAGTGGACCTTCTCGGATTAGTATGCCTTGAAGAATATCCACCATAATTAATGAACTACTTTACTAGGTCTCGGCCTAGAGATTACTCCCAAGCAGTAAGGAGTACCTCAGACTTATTTTGGACCTCCCTCCACAGAACTTCAGTCAAGGAGTGAAGTATTTGTAGTACCAAATTCGAACTTTGAACCGCAATAGAAAGCTACAGGACTTAATTACAAACATCCATAGAGATCACAGATCTTCGGTCAAGCCACAAAGAATAAAATTTCAGAATATATGACTTTGGAGGTAGCCACACAAAAATAAAGTATTTCACAAGGAGAGGACTTCAGATCTAGAACTTTGGTCATTGAGTAGAAGATGATTAACCAAAATCCATAATTTCGCTATGTATCAACAGAGAACCAATCTAGAACTTCATTCAAGATCCACAGAGAAACAAGCCCATACTTTTCCAATCTTGGATCAATATGGAAACTTGAGCCTGATGACACAAAGAGGTAAATAATTCAGACCTCTGTTAAGGGGAGACTTGGTACTATATAACTCAGTTTGTATGCACAAAGATTAGCTGCTCTTTGACCTCGCTCTGATACCATGTTGATTTCCAGCATACACAAACTAGATATATTTTCTTCAATAGATAACTATCAATGTGTAGCTAGCATTAAGTACATATACATTGTCCAATATCATTAAGAAGTTATACAGAAGAAAATTCAACCATTAATAGATTAAAAGAACATTAAAGATAACAATGCAACAATGAGACGAGAGACAAAAATTAGTCCTCAGGCCGTTAGAAAATTGGAAAGGTAGAAATTTTTTCTTATACTTGATAATTACTTGTGTAATTCTTATTTGCTTATTTTCTTTTGTGTTCTTCTTTTAGTTCATCAAGCAATTATCAAAACCATATAAATATTAGGGAAACTAGATGTAGGCGGACAACCAAGGAAAAACCCCACTCTAGGGGAAAACCCAGTGAACAACTCTTCCTTCAATAGTTTCATGAGACAATCCAAGACTTCTTGACCTAGACACAGATTTCCTCCAATCACTAGGTCAACCCTTAACTTCTACAAATGACAACCTTCCAGCACTAGCTTCGACCTAGAATAGCAGCAGCAACAACAACACTTCGATGTAGCAGAAGCCTCGATCTAGTAGCAACAGTAACTTCGACCCAGCAACAACTGGCAACATCAACTGATCTTCGACCTAGGTTGTAATGTCCCTTCCTAAATTATTTTGGAACATGATTAATTTCTACAATTTTGGGGCCAATTTTGGAGAAGACGGGGCCCATTTGATTTTTGGTAGAAGTCTTAGGAGTTAGAATTAAGTTAATTTTATTTTGTTAATGGTATGTGGGGGCTACCCACATAAGAAATTCGCACTCCCCTAAGCCAATGATTTGAAATGCATGAGAGGGAAAATCAAAGGCTTGGTGAGGGACCCACGAAGGAAGAAAGGCTCCACGAAAATTATGAAAGGGAGGCAACACACTTCATTTGGCATCTTTGGCTTATTGAACTTGAATTTGTTGCTCGCGCTGTTTAGCTGGGTCACTTGCTATTTAGCAAGAGTTTTCCAAGCGGAGAAATCACCCTTTCTTCGGGGGACTTCGAGTGCCACCCTAGAGAGGTTCATCCACAATCATCCAGAGGAGATTTGCAGAGAGATTTCCGGCATTTGTATTCAGTTTGCCTAGGTAGTGCGTGTTCCTCGGGGATGCAAAAGGGGATCTGGTGAGGCCAATTCAGCATTCTTCTGAAGAGCTATTGCCAGGAGAAATTACGAGAAGAAGGCTTAGGAGATTTGTAGGTCATTTGGTGAGTTTGAGGGCTGGAATTGGCGGCAATATTCATAAGTGATTTTGCAGTCCCTGGGGCCAGCGCAAAAGAGAGAAACTGAGCACAAATGGGAGATAGAGACTCAGCCATTGGAGCTATTTCTTGCCGGGAGAAATAAGGGAAGTGTTGGTGGAGCTGATTGTTGCATTTCAGGGGTGTTTAGGAAGGATTTTGTTGGTGTTTGGATGGACAGTGTGCTTCAACACCCATTGGAGGGCATAGGGCTTTCGGGGTTCGATTTTGGAAGGTCAAAAGCAGGCCAAACCATTTTTGGGTTTTGGTGGGTTTGGCTTGAGGAGCCTAAAAATAATTTTGCAGAATTTTCTAAGCACCGAAGGTGGGGTTTTCGACCATATATTTGTAGCAGACAATACATAATTGCTAGGGCAGCGCAGAGCAGCAGTTGGACAGTTGATTGCAGCTTTCGGGTCATCATTGATTCACCTGGGCTTTGCTCCACTTGCCTTTGAGGCAAGCCCAAGTGCATTCCTCCCATATATTTGTAATCTTGCACCAGTTTATAATAAAATGGCTCAGCTGCTTCCATATTTCTGATTGTTTTGGGTCTTTACTAATCGTTTAAAAATTTATGTGTTGTAAATTTGCTATTTGCTTGCATATCACTGTTTTTCCTATTTTGGAACATTACATAGGTGTGGCACTTTGAATTGGAAGCAGTACTTCGATCCTAAAGTAGAATTTCGACCTGGAAGCAGCAACATAATGTCGGCCTTGATGTAGTACTTTGATCTAGTTGCAGTAGCCCAAAATTTTCACACGTGGGAGAGATAAGTGCCCTAAGACTTCAATCCCGCAACTCCTTGTTTTCTTCTCCAACTTTGCACTTTTTCACTGCTTCTTCTTGGAGATCGAACTTGTGTGAGTGATGGTCTCTCAAATGAATAAAATTGCTCTTATATATACCCTTTTACGGAGTTTGAATTCCCTTCTTGTAGGTCCACTTGAGTTGGTAAGGGCCCACCTAGTGTGGAGGTGACAAAATTCATTTTTGACTCAAAAATAGTTCTTTTTGCATGATTCAAAAGCCCGAGAAGGGTCTTATTAAATGTACAATGACTCTAATGACAGTATAAATCCTAGAAGTACTCAATTGGGAATTTAACCTAAAAATATGATGACCCAAGCATGAAACCCATGCTTTAATAAGTCATGATAATAGAAAAAAGTTTTTTCTTTATTTCTTTCTTTTGATAAATACACTTTATGAAGACCGAACCTAGTTACATCCTTCAACACTCCCTCTTAACTAGGGAAGTATTCATAATGACATATACAAGTACAACGATGATCTCAAAACATATAAACCATGAAGTGTTTAGGTACCGCAATGCCATGGACTAGATTCCTGGCTAGGGCAATCTATCCAAGGTACGCAAACAGTTGAGGCACTCATGGTGTCACAGACTAGATTCCTGACCAGGGCAATCTATCTGAGTGGGACTAAGATGGACTAAAGCTTTTAGCCTCTCTAGGTACCATCATGCTTACTTGCTAACCATCAAACTAGGGATCCAGGTACGTATCCAAGTTCAAAGCTCTATGTCCGATGCCACCCTCCCTATTTCGGGATCTAGACATCAACACAGTGTCAGTCTAATGTCCTCCTAGGCAATGTGTCTCACACACAAAGCCTCAAAACTCTTGATTATTCCAATTGGTAGCAAATCCTCCCTGATCAAACTGATTGGTAACAACAAATCTCTTTGGATCAAACTGATCGATAACCGGTATGTAAAACATGCTATAAAACCTCCGAGAGATTTACCTGTACAAACACAACCCCAATCCGTAACAAAATTTCAAATGTACACAAGTAAACACAAACTTTCGGGGTCTT
Source organism: Pinus albicaulis (assembly GCA_034641835.2). Classification (NCBI taxonomy): domain Eukaryota; kingdom Viridiplantae; phylum Streptophyta; class Pinopsida; order Pinales; family Pinaceae; genus Pinus; species Pinus albicaulis. Next base: position 381,262,513 of record CM076571.1, on the reverse strand, counting down.
TCAAACATGTTGATGTTGCTTCGCAATATACCACAGTAGGACTTTCAAACGAATCTTGACATAAGATTCTTCAAGCATACAATTGCCTTTCCTACTTCATATGAAGCAACATATTCTACAACCATATCCTGCTTTCCTTCTTTCAGTATTACCTCAAAGTGCATTCTCCAATTTCTTGTTTTAAGGTATGACCATAATATGCCCTCCCTCTCAACTTGGGGAAATTTCTTCTATCCAGTCTCCCTCCTAATTTAGGGAGATCAACTTCTATTTATGACATCGGAGAATCTTTCATGGCTTCCATCCTTCTTATCAAAATCATCTTGATCATCACCATTCACATAACTTCCTTCATCATGCTTATCAATCAAATCAACTTTACTTACGAACATCTTCACCATCTTGAAGATTATGTACTTGCATAACTTAGATAACAAGTACAACCAAATCCATAGAAGCATGAAGTTAACCATATCATAGTCATACAATAATGTAAGCATTAGACTCTACACATCAAATACTTAAAGATAATTAGCAAGAAACACATACTTCTATACCTCAAACTTCTTTCCTGGGTTTTTGTTACAAACCCTAAATGAAATCAATAACTCAATCAAGATATCATTCTCATTATATCTAGCAATATCTCTTTCAATGATATGAAAAGTTCTTCTATAACATATTGCAAACTGTACAAACAATTCAAACAAGTATAATTCAACAATGCATCTAATAACTTTCATTATTTATATGTTAAACTTCCTACTAGGATTTAGTGCAAACCCTAGATTTTATACATGAGCCATTAAGTTTTAACAATCAATCACATCTCAATTTAAAGTTTCAATAACATGACTAGCTTCTACTAGGGTTTGTTGTAAACCCTAGATTTATCATCAAGGCTAAACAATATTATCCTAGAATATCAAACTTTGACTAGGGCTTAATTACAAACCCTAAGACTTATGACCATCAACAATTAGGTCAACACATATACATATCTAGGATTTCATAATCATGCTCAAGTATATCATAACAACACATATCGGACAAACACATTAGACATATGATAAACTTGATCAGATGGACAAACATATACCTAGGGTTTCATTCCTAGGACATTATCTAAAATAAGGGTCTTGCTTATAAACCCTACCAAACCCTAAAGATCTAGGGTTTCAATACATAACACAGCCAACCCAAATTTACCAAAACTTCATAGGTTTGGGATTTCAGACATCACCATCCAACCCTAAAAGATTAGGGTTTCCATAACCATACCAAAACCTCAAACACGACATCATCAAAAATTCAATCATCAAAACTAGTTTTTTCTCAAACTTCACCAATAACCCTAAGTAGGATAGGGTTTCACACATTATCATCGATATACCCTTAAGTTAGGGTTTTATAGAGAACCTTGGAGGGTTCTACAAGAATGATCAAAGATATTAGGAGGGTAGATTTATCTAAAGATTAATCACTCGATCAAGAGTCTTTATGATTCAAGAGAGCTAGACACAACAATGTTAGTAATCTAGAATAGATTTTTTTTTAACAAAGTCAGCGATTGTGATATCTATTCCAAAATGAAAAGGAGCAAGCTCCCATTATAGGGAGGGTTTAAAGAGGAGTAGGCTTAAGGAGATAAGAACGGGAGCACAGTCCCGGTTACCTAAAGCCTTGTTTCCAAAATTTCTTGAATTTCCTACTACGTTTTTGGCATACTGCCTTACAAACTGAAAAAGCAAAGAAACACATTTACATAACATAATGGAAAAGGATTAATATATGCCGAGTGAAGATCCTTCTTTGTATTCTAAGATATACTAGTTATTAATTAGAGCATTTGTTGCTGTGCTCTTGTTGTGCCCTTCTATCCCTCAGGCTGCCTATTCAAGGCCAAATTCTCTGTTCTTACCTAAAAATTCAATTGTTGTATTGTCTCTCTTACTTTGTCCATCATGTATTTGTTGGCTCTGCTCAACACACATCTCTCATTTTGATCATGGAGAGTGTCGCAGGCTAGAACAGAAAGCGCAGAAGAGAGATGACTGGCGATGAACAAAGAGGAGGAGATTGGATAGGGGGAGAACTTCTAGGAAGCAAGGCACAAGGAGGAAGTAATGAATGAGGGGCAGGGTCGGTGAAGTGGAATAGAGGAAGTGCAGAGCTTGATGATCGTAGGAAAACAAGGCCAAGGGACACGAAGGCAAAGGCCAAGTCTAATAAATCTCAGGGCACGAAAGCGATTGGGGATTTCAGGTGAATTGAAGAGGGCGACACATTGGTTTTTATATAAAGACAGGGAGCCCGTCGATTGGAGAGTCACGGGAAAGAGGAGAGTTGAGAGTAGAATCCAAGAATGATCGATTGGGATCTTGTTGGTACAAGAAAATATTCGGTTTCCAGGCTTGTTAAGGGTATCGCTAATTTTGAGAGAGATTCCTTCCTGCATGCTTGATTTCTGATAGATTTTCTTAATCATGGGATTGGTATTTTAACAAGATCCCTGTTAATACTAGCTTGTCCCATTGTTTTATCATCTGCCTTATTTGCCTAACTGTCTGCACTTTTATTTTTATCCTTTAAGATGTGATAATAGGTATTTTTCCCAATCTACTTTGCATATTGATTTATCCTTTCTAGAATATGGTGCAGGGATTCATTTTTTTAAACTATTGGCATTGACCATTACTTGTATAATGATCGATGAGTCTCGAAAGATTATTGGGTTCATTATCCCTTTTTCTTTTAATATTTTAATCCCAAGGAGAAGCCCATAAGCTTCCGCTCTGTTGTTAGACATAGTGCCTAATCCCCAATCATACGATATGGTGTTTCTCTTATCGCTGGTGAGTATAATTCCTCCGGCCCCTGCTTTTCTAGGATTCTTTTCTGAAGCCCCATCGAAGAAGAGGCAGGTTCTGTTGATTGAGCTAATCCATTTATGGAAGTCTTCTTCTGTGAGCCTTATTTTCCACTTTGGTTTTTCCTTTCTGGGCATGGGCATTGTTGCAAAATTGGGCCTGCTACTTGCAAAACTTGCCCACTCTCTTTCTTCTACTTGAAGATGCACCCAATCAATTCCTGTTGTTCCTTTAGCAGAATAGAATTCAGAGACTTGTCCCCATGTTTTGGATACTACCCTTTCCACTGTTGGCTTTTTATTCTTGAAAACCTTCTTGTTTCTGGCTAACTAGATATGCCAGCATAAAAACGAGGGAATGCTGGTCCAATACCTTCGCAAAATGATTTTGTTTTTGAGAGAGTACGGATAATTATTTTTCCAGTTAGCTAGAAACTCATTGAGTGGGATGGTGTAATTTAGATTTGCTTCTATTAGAGAGGCCACACCCTTCCAACATTCTTTGGTGAAGTTACATTCTATGAACAAGTGTTGAATGTTTTCCTCCTCTTGTAGACACAATGGACACTGAGAGGGCCCATAAATTCTTCTTTTTTCAAGTTCTTTATTGTGAGAATTTTGCTATATAGAAGAGTCCAGATGAATATTTTAATTTTAGGTAAGCTTTCAACTTTCCAAGCAAGTTTCCAGAGGTGCCAATCTTGTTGCCCTTGTTGTTCTTGAAGCACTGCATATCCTGATTTGATGGTATACTCCCTTTCTATAGGAGTCCAAATGTGTGCATTTTGTTTCCTTTGCTCCAATGGGGTTGCGCCTTTTAGTAGGGAAGTCAAAACATCCCATTGCTTTTTTAGTTCTTGTGGTAGATTAGGAGTTTTCGATTCTTTCCAGATTCCATCAGAATCCCACTGTGATATTTTTCCCAAGTTGGAGAGGCCCTTTGAAGTCATCCAGTTCCTCAGTCTTAAAATTTCTTGGTTGTTACATAATGGCTCACTTCCCATTATGCTGTCTGTCCACAAATTAATGTTTTTGCCATTGCCTGACATTATTGAAGTGTTGTTTTTGATCAGCGTTAGCACCTTGACAATGAGCTTCCAGATTTGAGTACAAGGTCTAAGAGGTGCATTCCTGTCCAAGATGGAGATCATTGGAGCGCTCAAGTATTTTGACTCTAAAGCATGATTCCACCAACTTCTTAACCCAGTAATGAATCTCCAAGCAATCTTGGATCCAAGTGCGATATTCATCAAACCAGGTATTCTGATAGAGAGACCTCCATTCTTATATTGCACAGTTACTTGACTCCATTTGATTAAACTGAATTTCTTGGTTTCTGTTTTTCCTCCTTGCAATATAAATCCTCTCATTATAATTTCTATTAGCTTATGTAAGCTTGCAAGGGCAGAGATCATGACAAACTGATAGAGGGGAAGGGAAGAGAGAATGGATTTTGTAAGGATGACTCTGCCCTCTTGATTCAACGAAATCATTCCCCAAGAATGGATCTTCTTTTTCAAATTCTTAGTATATTTGTTCCAGATCTCGGTTTTCAGATCTTTCTTAGTAATTGGCAACCCAAGATATTGGCAATGATTCCAATTAGCTTGGAAAAGAATTTCTAAGATTTGAGACATTCTTTGTAGTGTCTGGTGAGGAGTGTTCCAGCCAAAGATGCAACTTTTGTCATTGTTCACTAGTCCTCCAGAGACATCCATAAAATTGTCAAGGACTGTTTTGAATCTTATTACAACTACACAATATGCTCCTCCCATGAGAAGGGTGTCATCCGCAAATAGCGAGTGATTTATACTTTTATCCCCTTTGCTTATTGACAGTCCAGTCAAGGGGTGATTTATTCTACAATGCTCCAACTTTCTACTCAAGGAGTCAACCATCAAGATATAAAGAAAAGGGGACAGGGGACAACCTTGCCTTAGACCCCTAGAGCTCTGGAAAAAATTACATGGTCTTCCATTGACCAGATGAGTGATCGAAGGCCCATTGGTGCATGCTTTTATGATGTCAATGAACTCAGCTGAAAAGCCAAATTTTTGTAAAACTGCTGAAAGAAAAGACATTAACTCTATCAAAAGTGTTTGCCATGTCCATTTTCAAAATGAATCCCTGCTCTTTGCGTGCAATGCTGGAATGTAAAGCCTCTTTTACTAGAATGATGATGTCTACTATTTGTCTACAAGGGACGAATCCACCTTGGTTTTCTGTGATTAGAGAATGGAGTAGGGGCTTAATGCGATTTGCCATAATTTTTGATATTATTTTGTAACAGGCATTACAAAGGGGTATTGGTCGAAATCTGTATAGAGAGGAAGGGCAGGCATCTTTTGGAATAAGGGCTAGGTAGGTAGAGTTTGTGAATCCTACCATGTTCTTCTTTTTAAAAACATATCTGATCATCTTTAGCAAATCCTTTTTTATCAATTGTCAGTAGGAACGATAGAATGAGATGGAGAATCCATCCGGTCTAGGGGCTTTAGTCAGGTGGAGACTCCAAATGGTTGTCATTAACTCTACTTCCGTGACCTCTTTGGTTATCTCATTATTATTTTCCTCATTTATTATATGCGAGATGTGTTTTAAGAAATCTTCCGCATTTGCTTGCCCATTTTTTGCTGTTAGCAGAGATTCGAAGTGATTGTACACCTCTTTCTTTAATCTTCATGTCCTTTAATCTCAGCACCTCCCTCTCCTATAATTTTTTCAATGTTGTTTCTAATCATTTTGGTCTTTGTTAAATTGTGGAAGAAAGTTGTGTTCTTTTACCCTGCTTGGATCCATAATTATCTGGACTTTAACCTCCACGCCTCTTCTTACGTCCTATTGTTTCTGTATATCTTCTAATGCATATCTTTTTCCCTTATCTGATTTTCTTTTATGTCCTCCACATTTTCCAGTTTCTCTTCAATTTTTACTGTTTCTTTTTGCAACTCCTCCTTTTCATTTTGTGGTTCAGTGTAGCTATTTTTTACCCACTGCTTAAGGCTTGTTTTGACACTCTTCAGTTTAGATTCGCATATGAAGCTGGGAGAGCCATTTATTTTCTGCTTCCAAGAGTTTATGATTAACTGCTTTGCCTCTTCATTGTTGGTCCACAGTTGGTTGTACCTAAATGGGAGAGGCCCGAAGTTTTCAGTGGAGCCCAAAACAAGAGCCACCGGTTTATGGTCAGAGGCTGCTGAGGGAATGACCTTAGAGACTACCAAACTGTAGTTAGATACAATTCTGTCCTTAATTAAAATTCTGTCCAGCCGTTCCTTTATGTTATCCTTGCCTACCCTCTTATTATCCCAAGTGTACTTTCTGTTCCTGGGAGGAATATCCAATAAATTGCAGATCTCAATGAGCTCTTCAAGAGTGTCACGAGAGGGATTTGGATGGAAGTACCCCCCTCTTTTTTAATCAACATTTAGGACTAAATTTAGATCTCCAAGACTGAGGTTCTCTCTTTTTCAAGTAATATATTTTCTTTTAGTGATTGCCAACATGTTTCCTTACCTTTATAATGATTTGGGGCGTAAGCATTATAAAGGTTGATTTGTCTTTTTGTAGTTTTACTTTTTAACTCTGTCTTTATCCAGTGTGCCTCCATTTTCTTATTTCAGTAATTGTCATTTTACTTTGTGCCAAATTGTACTGATTCCTCCCGATGCCCCAATGGCGGACAATGTTGTTCCTTCATAGTTTCTAATTTTTTGTATGATGTTTCCCATTTCTTGATTGCTGATTTTGGTCTCCTGGATCATCAGGATATCTGGTTTTTCCCCTGACATAAGATCCCTTATTATGTTTATTTTGGAGGGATGTCCTAATCCTCTACAATTCCAAGAGATCATTTTCATTATTTATTTTGGTTTGATGCCAAGGGACCTTTCCCTCGATGATTCTGTTGGCCTTTCTCTTTGCTTCTAGATCCTTTTTCAAGGTAACTTTCCACGGGTTGTTGGGTTCCTAGAGTAAGTTCCTTTGTTGTTGCCTCATCCCTTAGTTCCTTAGGATCCTTTCCGAGGATAAGGGAGCAGGGGGGGGGGGGGAGGATTAGGAGGGAAGGGAGGGGTAGTCAAAAGAGGAGGACCCAAGAATGCAAAGCTAGGTGAGGAGGGGGGGCGAGGAGGAGAAGAGAAGCCACCGAGGGTCGCTGGAGAGGAGAAGATGGGAGCATGGGGGGATGCAGGAGGGTCAAAGGGGAGGTCGAGGGGATCAAAGGGATTCGAGCCAAAGAGAGGAGAGGATTCCAAGGGGAAGGAGGAGGAATGGAGGGGATTCTTTGAGGAAGGGGAAGATGGGGCTATGGTTGATGTGTGAAATTTTCAATTTGAAAATACTACTGCAGTGATTGATTTATTTCGCAGATGCTTCAGTAAATATTGAAATAAATACAGTTGAAGTATTCACTTTAATCAAAAGCCAGTTGAAGTATTCACTTTAATCAAAAGCAGAAGAACAAATAGAACACATATAACACAGTAGAAACAACCACATGAACACAATTATTTTTGGACAATTGTCCCCGGAAAAACGCAATGTGGGAAAACTGGTGCAGCAGATGAGGGTTTATATTATTCTTCAACAATGAAAGTTCTTTTATAGATAATATGACGAGCAAATCATTTAGCATGCACCTAAGATGAATTTCCCGAGAACTCCGGAAAATTCTCGACACACAGTAGGAAATCCTCCTCCCTTTGTGTGGCCTCTCCGCGCAGTCACTGTGCTGGACTGCGTCACTCTGCGTGGAGGGCTAGTGTTGCCTCCTCTTTGTCTTCCTTTTGTCACTGCTGACTTCTCCCTCCTCCTTCTGTCTTTGAAACCCAGCCTCTACAACCTCACCCTTTGAAATCGAATTCTCTTACTTCAGAATCTATTTCCTTCTGGTACTGAGAGTGTGCATGACTTGCTTTTTAAATGACCCTCAAGCCTTCTCTTATAGTCCTCTCGTTGATGAATCAACGACTCAGATTATATCCTTAATCAATGGCTCAGATTAAAAGATGACTTGATCTTCATTTTCAAAAAGATTCACACTTAGACTTAGGGATCACTTTAAAATAATTAATTATTTTAATAAAGCATGATCCGAGTGGAATTTCCACAAACGATTTCTGGGTTCTCTGGAATACTGATGTCCATGCGTCTTCCCAAAATATGAGACTTGGAACACTTTCTAATGCTACAAAATCAACACTCCCTCTTAGCAAGGTACCAACTGTATCTACTCTGACCTAAAGAATTCACTGCACTACTGATGTCTTGGCTATTGCCCCTCATCTCTGCGCTGCTGTCCTTTGTACTACTGTCTGTGACACCACCTCTGCCACTGCCTCATCTGTATTGCAACTCTCTCTGAATCTGAAGACCACCCATTCCTCTACTGGAAAGGGTTCTCGACCATCCCCATCTTTTCCCTGAAGTAAGTAAACTTAATCTTATCCAAAGCCTTTGTGAGGATATCTGCCACCTGTTCTCCTGTAGGAATGTACTTCAACTGTACAGCTCCTTGTTGGACATAGTTTCTGATGAAGTGGCACCTAATGTCAATGTGCTTCGACCGGTCATGAAACACAGGATTCTCAGAGAGCTTGATGCAACTCCGATTATCACACAAAATTCTGGTCGGTTCTATCCTCTTCTTGAGCAAGTTCAAGATCAGTTTACGAAGCCATATGGCCTCGCACGAAGCTGTGATTGCTGCCATATATTCAGCCTCGGCTGAGCTCAGTGCCACGGATTTATGTTTCCTACTGCACCAAGAAGTCATTCCTAATCCGAGACTGAAACAATACCCATTGGTACTTTTCCGATCCACTGGGCTTCCAGCCCAATCTGCGTCAGTGAACCCACTCAACTGGATTTCATATCCTTTGGTGTATTTCAACCCATACTCGACTGTCCCCTTCAAATATCTGAGAACATGTTTGGCTGCTCCCTAGTGAGCCCTCCTTGGTTCTACCATGAACTGGCTGAGGGTATTCACTGCATAACAGATGTCTGGTCTAGTGTTGACCAGGTACATCAATTATCCTATGAGTTGCCTATACAAGGTAGGGTCAGCCTCATCATCCTCAGACGTGTCTATCTTCTTTCAGTTTGTAATCATTGGTGTAGCCATGGGTCTACAGTCCTCCATCTGAAACCTCTTCAGGATCTCTGTAGTATATCTTCCTTGCCTAAGGAAGATTTCTACCTTCTGCTGCCAAACCTCCAAACCAAGAAAATAGTGCATCTGCCCTTGATCCTTCATGTCGAATTCGGTAGCCCGATTCTCCTTGCAGTCTTTGATGAACTTAGATGATCCAGTCAAGAACAGATCATCTACATATAATACCAGAATTAGCGGCTCATCCCTTACTCTCAGATAGTAGAGTTTGGGATCTGTGTCACTCTTAACAAATCCCATCTTCTGTAGGTAGCTATCAATTCGCCCATATCATGCTCTGAGGGCTTGCTTCAGTCCGTACAAGGCTTTCTTAAGCCTGCATACATGAGTCTTCTGCTCGTGTCTCAAAGCCCTCTGCCTGTTCTATGTACACTTCCTCTTCTATCAACCCATTCAAGAACGTTGTCTTGACATCCATCTGGTGAATCTCCCATCCCATCTGCACTGCAAGAGAGATGACGGATCTGATTGAAGTGTACCGAGCTACAGGGGCGAAGGTTTCTTCATAATCGATCCCTTCCTTCTGTGCATACCCCTTAGCCACAAATCTAGCTTTGAACTTCTCTATGCTGCCATTTGCGACATAATTGATCTTGTAGATCCACTTTGATCCTACAATCGATCTGTTCTACGGTCTGGGGACTACTTCCCACACATTGTTTGTCATGATGGAGTTGTACTCCTCCACCATGGCATCTACCCACACTTGATGTTGAGCTGCCCCTTGAAAACTAGAGGGTTCTCTGACCTGTGCTACTAGTGCCTGGTACCTATCAGGTTGCCTGCGTACCCTCTTCTCATATCTAGGGGCTCCAACAAATTCCTCTGCATCCCTCAGATTCTGTTGGAGCTCTCTGCTCGTTCTTCCACGGGTGGTGGGTGGATTTACCTGCTCTCCTACTTGCTTTTCTGCGGAAGAACTTTCCTCAGTATCCTCGTGTCGTGGAGAGGCACTCGAGCCACCCTCTGTAGGCCGTTGTGGCTGTACTAGCGGATCCTCCTCAACCTGCGTATTTGTAGCCATTTCCCAAGATCTCCTGAAAGCTCTCTACTCCATGAATTTCACGTCCCGCCTTACTACGATCTTCCTGTTTTCAGGAATATAGATGCGATATGCCTTTGCATTTTCACTATATCCCAAAAGATAACCCTTCTCCGCAATATGATCCAATTTCTTTCTCTTCTCATCGGGTACATGGCAATACACTATACTGCCAAATATATTGAAGTGGCTCACCTCAGGCTTGCTACTAGTGAACACACTTTCAGGAGTCACTTTCCCCAATGCTCTATGAGGGACCCTGTTTTGCACATACATTGCTGTATTGCAGGCTTCTACCCACAGAAATTTGGGCATGTCTTGATCACACAACATCGCCCTCGCAACTTCCCAATGGTCCTGTTCTTCCTTTCTGCAACTCCATTTTGCTCTGGATTGTATGGAGCTGTCTATTCTCTCTTGATGCCTTCCTTTGCATAGAAACTTGTGAAGTCTTTATCAATATACTCTCCACCATTATCTGATTGCTACTTTTTGATCCTCTTTTCGGTTAAATTTTCTACCAAAGCCTTGAATTCTTTGAATCACTCAAAGACTTCATCTTTGGTTTTGAGAAAGTAGATCCATGTTTTCTCGGAATGGTCATTAGGAAAGGTAGCAAAGTACTTTGCACCATTGAGAGTAGTCGTGGACATTGGTCCGCAGATGTCTGAGTGTATCAACTCCAATACACTCTTGGCCCTACTACTGCTTCTTGGAAATGTTGTCTTGGCATACTTCCCTAGTATGCACCCCCTGCAGACATCGTCTTTCCTTGTGCTGAGTTCTGGAGCTCCCGTGATAGTGTTCTTAAGGATCTTCAAGGCTCCATGATGTAAATGCCCCATTCTTCTGTGCCATAATTCATTTAGGTCTCTTTCATCCATACTGCAGACATTGTTTTAAAAACCGGAACCGGTGACCGGACCGGTGGCCTAATGAACCGGGTTTCTAACCGGAACCGGTCTAACCGGGAGCGGTCAGATGCCAATGAACCGGTTTAAAAAAAATACATTAAATAATTATTTTTTTAATAAAAAAAACTATTTTTAAGATTTGCAACCATGATTCCAAGCCAATAGAGACAAAATATGCAAAGTTTGCTCATTTATATACCATGCAAAAGTGAATATATCAAAATGGCACCGAGTGCAATACATATCATCGAAAAATACATAAGCAATGAGGCTCCAAATGGCCCATAAAGTCCAAAAACAATGCTACAAGCTATGAGGCCATTGGCCTAATACAAGACTACATATTAGTGGTCAACAACATGATCACTCCTCATCATGATCAAAATCATCACCACTACTAGACAAGGGATCATCAACATGAGCTACATAAATAATATGGCTCAAAGTTTGAGGACTCCTAAAACTCCTCTACAACTTTAGTAGTAGTAGTAGTAGCAAAAATAGACATCAAAACTACAAATCAACGAGCAACATGGTCTCTCATAAAACTCATCATTGATTCATCGCTACTAGAAATGGGATCATCAACAAGAGATACATAAACATCATCTAGCTCAAAGTCTTCAGACTTGGATTGCTCAACCTTATAACATGATAAAAATTGAAAAAGTTTAACATGCCTAACCAATGATTTTGGTTTGAGTGAAGGGTTCATTTCCTCAACCTTAAAATGCGATAGAAAAAGATTAGCATGTCTAACTAGTTGTTTTCCTTTGATTGAAGGGTACATCAAGGTTCTTAAAGGACTTCATGCTCTTGATCAAATGCCAATATCATACCCTTACACATGAGAGAATCAAATGGAAACATTGCAAATTCCCAAACCATGAAACCCTGAAAACCATTAAGTCTGCTGAATTTTGAGTGAAACCTAAAATTCTAGTTTCTCCATATGAAATCCAATGAAGTCGAAACCACTCTTAAACATCCTGAGTCATTTCATGGTAATGTTAAAAATTTAAGTAAAAGGATGAAAATGAAAAATAAAGGAAATGTCACTTTTACTTTAAGAATTTAACATTACCATGAAATGTCAATGCTTCCCTTACCTCCACATCAGCCCTAAAACTCATTTCTGGCCGTGCGTGGGTCCACATAGGGAAAGAGTATCTAAATGAACCCTCCCATTGGCTCCAAATCAGCCCTAAAACATAACTGTCGCTGAAAATGTGGGTCCGCGGATGAGTTAGCACCTAACCGGCCAGTTAGGAACGAAACCGGCCGGTTTATGCATAAACCGGCCGGTTCCGTTCCTAACCGGCCGGTTAGGTCCGGTTTTTTCAAAAAACAGGCGAAATGCCCTAGGGTAGCGGGTTGCACGGCGGTTTCGACAGGTGGGCTATCTAGCAGAAGCGATTTGGCCGGTTTAGGTTCAAACCGGCGGTTTCGACAACGGCTAACGATTAGTGCCATTGGGGACTCGAGATGTAGCTTATACAGTTTATGGCTCCTTACTCCAATTTGTGCCTTCCTTTTCCAGCCAGGATGTTTGACATAAACCTTATTTCCAATAAATTATACATCGTAACCGTTATTCTGAAGCTAAGACGCCGAGAGTAAGTTCATACCCAATCTCGGTACATGCAGTACGTTTGTGGCCCGAACCTTGTTGCCAGCTTCTGTCTGAAATATTATGGTTCCTCTTCCAACGGGGGTACACTGGCCTTGTTTCCCATCGTGATCTGAAAATTCATCTGCTCTTCTTGGTAGCTCTAGAAGTATTCTCGAACTCCCGTCATGTGAGTAGATGCTCCGCTGTCAATATACCAAACACCTGGAGAGGCCGTGCTTGACACACAACAGAAATCCTCTTCTAGTCTGGATGCCATAACTGAGATGTCATGATCTCTCTATTTCTCCACGTGTTCTGGAGGACTGCGTGAATCCTTCTGAGCTGTCGCTGCATTATGTCGGCTCTTGATTTCATTGCAGAAACTCCTTTTGTCTTTTGCCTTTTGCTCTGATACCATGTGAAATTTTCAATTTGAAAATACTACTGCAGTGATTGATTTATTTTTCCTACTTATTTATGATAAGTTATCCACAGATGCTTTAGTAAATATTGAAATAAATACAACTGTAGTATTCACTTTAATCAAAAGCAGAAGAACAAATAGAACACATAACACAATAGAAACAACCACATGAACACAATTATTTTTGGACAATTGTTCCCAGAAAAACCCAATGTGGGAAAACCGGTGCAGCAGATGAGGGTTTATATTATTCTTCAGCAGTGAAAGTTCTTTTACAGATAATATGACGAGCAGATCATTTAGCATACACCTGAGATGAATTTCCCGAGCACTCTAGAAAATTCCCGACACACGGTAGGCAGTCCTCCTCCCTCTGCATCACTTTGCGTGGAGGGCCAGTGTTGCTGCTTAGCGCTGCCTCCTCTTCGTCTTCCTTCTGCCTTCTTCTATCACTGCTGACTTCTCCCTCCTTCTGTCGCTGCAACCCAACCTCTACAGCTTCACCCTTTGAAATCGAATTCTCTTACTTCAGAATCGATTTCCTTCAGGTATTGAGAGTGTACACGACTTGCTTTCCAAATGGCCCTCAAGCCTTCTCATATAGTCTTCTCGTTGATGAATCAACGACCTAGATTATATCCTTAATCAATGGCTCAGATTAAAAGATGACTCGATCTTCATTTTCTAGAAGGTTCACACTCTCCTTTATTAATACCCTTTAATTATTTAATTTCGCTAAGTTTAGAGTTAAGGATCACTTTAAAATAATTAATTATTTTAATAAAGCATTATCCGAGTGGAATTTCCACAAATGATTTCTAGGTTTTCTGGAATACTGATGTCCAAGCCTCTTCCCAAAATATGAGACTTGGATCACTTTCCAATGCTACAAAATCAACATGATATAGGAATAGGGACATGAGATGTTTTATTTGCTGTGTTTTTTTTTTTTTACTTGCTCCCATTTTTGTTCTTGTGCTTCTTCGATTTTCTTTTCTTGATCTTCTTTATTACTACATCTATTTGCGAAATGCCCGTATTCATGACATACCTTGCACTTGAAGGATATTTTCTCATAATCCAGCTGTTGTATGTGTGTCTAGTTGTCTACTTTGAGCTTGATAGCTTCTGGTAGCCCTTATCCTAAGTCGACTTCGACGCAAATCCTCACCTGCATGTTGTCTTTTGGCTCACTCTTGTCGATATATTTTCCAACAATGTTTCCAATAGTTTTGACAGATTCATCTCCCCAACAATGCAAGGGGAGATGTGGTAGTCGAACCCACACCAAGACAGCAGTAGGGACATCCAATTCAGGATCAAAGTCGGGAGTCCATCTATTCAGATAGAGTCCTCTTGTATCCATAAAATACGGGCCGCTTCTGAAGATAAGGTCTTTGTCTTCCTTGGTTTCGAAGTGAAAAGTGAAGTATCCCCTTCCACAGAATCTGATGGCTATTTTCCCTTGTGTCACTTAAGACCAATTGCTCTCTACCCACTTTTGAACAATTTTTGGAGAGGGCCATAGTCTTGTGAATTGTCCGACTAATCCTTTTTCTAATAATGAGAGGGCAGCTCTGCATGGGAGATTTGGAAGCAGAGTGGGAACTACCCATCTACCTGTTTCGCATCTAAGATGATGGGATCCGGTCCTTAGCTGTGGTGTTAAAATCTTAGCCTTTCCCTTGATTGCGACACTCAAATAGGTCTTTTCATTATGCGACCATGTTGGGTTGAAATTATTGACATATATCATTTTTTACGGCCAACCTGTTTTTCCCACATGGCAGTCCTAAATTTTTCAAGTACCCAATTTTTTATTTACACTTTAGAATTAGGACAGTCCTGCCAATTGATTCCCCATTTTCCCATCCACTTGTCATTCTGCTTCCTCCAAGTTTTCTTCCTATGCTTTAACTCTTCTGCCACGATCAAATTGGGCATCGGTGTTTATCCATGCCATCCACCTTTTTTACATACGTTAACAAACAGATGATTGCTAAAGCTTCCATCGGAAACAAACCAGCCTTCGCTAGCAAGATCTCATATGGGACAATTGATTTGAATTTAAGGTTACTAGTGATTAAGTGTTTTTGAATTCTTTCTACCTGCCTCCATTTGTTGTCTGACATACTGCTCCCTCAAACTTCACACCCATAGAGGACAACTGGAGTAACTAACAATCCAAAAACAATTTTCTTTGGTTTTCCAATCCCATAATTATGCTTTCCTGCATCTATTTTGAAGAAGCTAAGACGCTCTCCATCCCCCTTTAATCCTTTCAATTCTGCATGTCTCCCAACTAAGCCTGTTGTGAAAAACAATTCCTGGGTACTTGTACTCTTCCACAAACTCCAAGGCTTTTCTCTAAAAAATAAAGCTAACTTATTGTTTATTTTGCTTCAAAGAGAAGATCATGACTGTAGTTTTGCTAGTAATTACTTGCATCCCCACCTCTTGATAGAAGAGCTCTAATGCCTTTAAATGCTCTCTCAAACCATGAGCAAATTTTGCAATTAGAATAAGATCGTCTACATGCAGAAGAAACTTCACCACATATCCTGCTAGTTGAACACCCTCTCCACTAGTGTTGTTCACCCATTCTTCTAGCTTATCAATATATAGACCATAGTTGCAAGAACTGCCCCCCCTAAGGAATTGGAGGCAAAATCGCGTCCCATACAAATCCGCCACCGATCCTTCGACGGAACTGCGGATCCGAAAATTGGATCCGCAGTGTTGCCTTTTTTGGCGATTCCTGGAAAATTGGATCCGTGGGGGCCCGATCTGTGATTCCGGCTGCCCCATCCGCGGATCTGTGGAGGTTCGGGCGTGTATCCACCGCAGATCCGAGAGAAAGTGGATAGTTCACACGGTTCTGTGGGGCTTTTTTTGTTTTTTGTTTTGGAAATTTCGAACTGTTATGTGAGCAACAACATTTTCCGAATACTCCCAAGGTGCCCCTTGATGCTCCCTAGACGCTTCCTAGATGCTCCCTAATGGTAGTGTTAAATTCTTAAAGTAAAAGTGACATTCTCCTTTATCTTTCATTTCCATCCTTCTACTTAAATTTTTAACATTGCCATGAAATGACTCAGGATGTTTGAGAGTGGTTCCAACCTCATCAGACTTCATATGGAGAAAATAGAATTCGACAGACTTAATAGTTTTTAGGATCAATGGGATTGTGGCGTTTCATTGGATTATATCATGTATGAGGGCATGTGATTGGCGTTTAATCAAGAGCACCAAGCGCTATATGTACCCCAGTATTGGCATTGTTGATTGTTGAACTCCTTTGTCATGGCCTTAGCAAAAATGTACCCTTCACTCAAGTCAAAATCATTGATCAGAAATGTTAAGATTTCTCTACCATATGATAAGAATTGGATTAGGCTGTTTGATCAAAATTAGGCAATGTTGACTAATATCCCTATAGAATTGAAGTAGAGGCAAAGGCTAGACAAGAGAGGAGGAATCTAGATTCTAGATGGTTGATGCTAGAATAATTAATCATTGATGTACAATGGATGCCATATCTATCTTGATTTATGTAAAAATATGCATGTTTTCATGTCTTCTACAACTAATTTGGTATTTTGGATGTTTTTTTGAATATAAATTCAATATATATATATATATATATAGTAGACGCTTCGGTTCCTAGATTTTTTAGGAATGACGCTTCCGCATCCCCGCTTTCAAAAAACGTCCCAGCTTCGTCCCCACTTCGTGCAACATTGATATAGACTGAAAATTGTGGGGGAAAGAGGGCACCCCTGCTTAACCCCTATGTCACTACCAAAGCATTCAGAAAAGCCTTCCTTAGTTCTGATTTTAGCGCTAACTTTCTCGTAAAGTTTAAGCTCAGCCACTCTATACTCCCTTGGAATTCTGAACTCTTCCATTCTTCTCCAGAGCTTATCTCTAGGGACAGTGTCAAAAGCTTTCTTGAAGTCAACGAAGCAGCAAAAGGCCTCCTCGCTCTGGACGTCCCAAAATTTTTCGATGAAGTGCCTAAGAGTGATGCAATGATCAATGGCAGAGTGCCTTAGCCTAAAACCAACTTTCCCTTTAGCTCTTTTACCCTCTTTTTCTGCCCAGTTGTTGATTCTACACTCCAACATGCTCCCAAGCAATTTTCTAAGGAGAGGATTGACCATAATAGTGTGGTAATTAGCGAGATTATTGATGTCCCCACTTTTGTAAAGAGGGATAACCACGCTCATAGTCCATTCCATTGGAAAATTGCCTTGCGTGACCTTGTTGAATATCCTTTTAATGGTTGGAGCCAAGGTCTCAACACCCCACTTTAAAAATTCCGCCTACAAACCATCAATGTCTTGAGCCTTACCACTTGCTAAATTTTTTATACCCCGCTTGACCTCCTCCACTCAAAATAACTCGGTTGTAGAGTTGATTATGGAAGGATTACTTTTCTCCTGATCTCTCTGATAGAGGAGCTTCACATAATCTAACCACTGTGCCACTGATATATTATTGTTTGTTTTCTTTGTCTTTTGTCGTAGCTCCCGCCAAAATCCTTTGGGGTTGTTCTTTCCCAAAGCAATTAATTCATTCCTTCTCGCAGCCACGTAACTTTCTTTTTTAGTTTTAATCATATTTTTATACTTCTTCAAGGTTTCAGTATTTGTCTCCTTCTTAAGTGACCTTTTAGTAGCCTTGCATTCTTCATCATACCAAGGATTAGTTGGAAAAGTGTTTGAGACCTTCTTCTTAGGCCTAGAACTTTTGCACACCTCTAAAGCTTTGTGGATTAGAGGGATCAACATACTGCTGCCAAAGCACTTTGTTCATGCACTGTCTTCTTTGACATCCGTGTTGTTTTTTGTCACCTCAAAGTGTTGTTCCAAAGCCGCAACAAAGAGCTCTTGATTTTCTTGGTTCACGAGGATTCTTCCACTTGCATGCGCTTTATTTTGAGATTGTTGCGTCTGCACTTCTTGTATCTCACTTGTGTGCATGCCCAACTTAATACAAAGAGGCAGATGGTCTGAATTCATCTCAATAGGACAAGCCCCAATCCTGAAATCCGAAATATTGCAAATCAAGCTCTGGGAGCATATCACATAGTCCACCACACTTTGACTGTTGTAAGTTTTACAAGTGGTGCCCTCAGATCTTGGCCAAGCTTTGATGCCATTGTAAATAACCATGTTGTAGAAGCTACATAAGCCTAACAACTCAATGCCAAAGTGGGAGACACTCCCATTCCCATCCTGAGAGGTCCTTGTCCACATGTGATCCTCAATCTCTTTTAACCAAAGAAGGTTGTTGTCCATATTCTCATCAATTCCCAATTGAATAGACTGATTGTTTGCTGTCCTAGCATTAAGGTCCCCAATTAACACTATATCTCCTAACATCCTGAAGGCATAGATATCTCTTTTAAATTCACCGAAAGGGTCTTCGTTATCTAAATTTGTCTTCTTGTAAAACTTTGAGTTTTTTGGGGCAAAGTAATGCAGCAAGCCCAAATGTTACTTTGTTGTTAGTTATACTCGACCATATAAATTGGTTATTTGGATCTTCTTTTTCCACTTTTACTATTCTTCCCCACAATTCTCTTATTAGAACTGTGATCCCTTAGTTCCCTTTGCTTGTTCCCATTTCTTCATTCCACACTGAAACCTTATTGAAACATTCATATTCTGGAACCTTTCAAACCTCATGCTCATGGGTTTCTAAAAGGTTAATGATGTCTTTCTCCATGGAAAACCTCTACAGTTCCAACTTACCATGCTTAGATACTCTCGGTGGGGCCCGAATCCCTATTTGTGATTTGTTAAACGCTCACTGATTTGGGCTTTCCTATTTTTCAGCCACACCTACTTTCCTGCTTCTCTTGCTCATTTCACTTTCTCCCATTCCTTCCTTCGATATTCCTGTTGGACCCATGTCACGTCATCATCTAGATAAATACGAGTGCCTCTAAGTAGCCCCCTATTTTTTAGGATAGCTATTTTGTCTTCTATGCTTCTTAAAGTAACTCTCACATGTCTATTCCTTCCACTTTCTGATTTCCTACCTATCCTATTTTCTTGCTGGATATAGGTCCATTTCAATTTGTCCCTGAGAAAATCCCTTGTTAAAATATCTGTTCTCTCTTTCTCTCCATAATCGTTCAAACCTTTGATGATGAAATTTGTGGTCTTGTCTTGTCTATCTTTTTCTTCTCTTATTTGTCTCTCTATGGTTTCTTTTTGCTCAACCAATGGTTCCTTTACTATTTGAGCCCAGGGTTTAGTCTCTTCTATTTGTTGTCTTATTTTGTTTCTTTCATTTCCCTGTTTGAAATTGTTGATTGAATCTCTTCCATTTGAATTTCTTTGTTAGTTGTCATTGTACCTGTGCCTTTTTCCTCTATCACTTTCGCTTACTCTAATTCTTGTTTCAATGTGACCAATTCTTGCTGCCCTCTTTCCATACCACTTTGTAAGTTTATTACCTACTCTTTGGGGATCTTGTTTTCCTTTTCAAGTTTCTGATGGGCCTCAAAAATTTCTTTTACCTTAAGATCATCGAATTTCCCTTTTAGCTCAATGAATTCAATTATTTTCTTCATTCTCATGAGTTCGCAAACATAGAGCTCAGATGACCATAACAATAGAGTGGTTGTGGGGTTGTATGTGTCCATGTTTTTTTCTTATCTATTTGCTAGTGTAACTTTGCTTTCACCCTGTTATCGCTCAAACCAGTAGGGGACCTAAAAGGGGTTTGTAAGAGGGCAACTGCTAGGCTAAGGGCAACGATGGAGACTTAGCTCACTGTCACCACAACTAAGGCTCCTTGCTCTTTACGAACTTTCATCGATGGGAGGAGACTTGATGATTTAAGAAGCCACTTATAAGCAATGTTTTAAAAACCGGAACCGGTGACCGGACCGGTGGACCTAATGAACCGGGTTTCTAACCGGAACCGGTCTAACTGGGAGCGGTCAGATCTCAATGAACCGGTTTTAAAAAAAATACATTAAATAATTATTTTTTAATAAAAAAAACTATTTTTAAGATTTGCAACCATGATTCCAAGCCAATAGAGACAAAATATGCAAAGTTTTCTCATTTATATACCATGCAAAGGTGAATATATCAAAATTGCACCGAGTGCAATACATATCATCAAAAAATACATAAGCAATGAGGCTCCAAATGGCCCATAAAGTCCAAAAACAATGCTACAAGCTATGAGGCCATTGGCCTAATACAAGACTACATATTAGTGATCAATAACATGATCACTCCTCATCATGATCAAAATCATCACCACTACTAGACAAGGAATCATCAACATGAGCTACATAAATAATATGGCTCGGAGTTTGAGGACTCCTAAAACTTCTCTACAACTTTAGTAGTAGTAATAGTAGTAGCAAAAATAGACATCAAAACTACAAATCACTCAACAACATGGTCTCTCATGAAACTCATCATTGATTCATCGCTACTAGAAATGGGATCATCAACAAGAGATACATAAACATCATCTAGCTCAAAGTCTTCAGACTTGGATTGCTCAACCTTATAACATGATAGAAATTGAAAAAGTTTAACATGCCTAACCAGTGATTTTGGTTTGAGTGAAGGGTTCATTTCCTCAACCTTAAAATGCAATAGAAAAATATTAGCATGCCTAACCAGTTGTTTTCCTTTCAGTGAAGGGTAAATTCTTGTTAAGGCCACGGTAGGGGAGTTCAACAATCAATACCACCAACATCAACAAAGTTCAACAATCAATGCCACTAACATCAAGGTTCTTAAATGACTTCATGCTCTTGATCAAATGCCAATCTCGTACCCTTACACATGATAGAAACAAATGGAAACATTGCAAACCCCCAAACCATGAAACCCTGAAAACCATTAAGTCTGCTGAATTTTGAGTGAAATCTAAAATTCTAGTTTCTCCATATGAACTCCAATGAGGACGAAACCACTCTTAAACATCCTGAGTCATTTCATGGTAATGTTAAAAATTTAAGTAAAAGTGACCTTTTACTTTAAGAATTTAACATTACCATTAATTGCCAAGAGGATGGGTCAGGAAAATGAGAGGGTAGGCAAAGTCAAGTGAAGCCCCCCTTGCCCTCCTGAAATGGTAGCACAAACTTGAGCATGGGACACAAAACCGGCCGGTTAGGTACAAAACCGGCCGGTTTATGCATTAACCGGCCGGTTTCATACCTAACCGGCCGGTTAGGTCCGGTTAACCGGGATTTTTTGGTGAGATGCCCCCTTGAACCCGGTTGCAGGGCCGGTTCCACCCGGTGACTTAGCTGACCGACCGGTTTGGCCGGTTACCGGTTCAAACCGACCGGTTTTTAAAACACTGCTTATAAGGGATATATCAACAAATATAAGGGAAGTGACCCCCTAGACCCTTTCCCTAAGAATGAAGGATAGAGCTTGCTTGCTCTTTAAGCAAGGGACTTGGTTTTATAGGGAGAGAGGATGAGGATTTAAGGGTTGAGGGAGAGGAATATGGCTTGTGAAGAAGTTTCCAAATCCCTAAAATCCCTTTCAAACTTGGATTCCCAGGTAGTCCTTGCTAAATAGTCTTTGGTGAAGAATGGGACCACACGAGGTCAAGTGGACCTAGCCCATGTTAGGGGATGGATTTTGGTAGCCAATGATGTTCTTAACCCTGCCAAGTTGAGGAGAAAGGATGAAACAATAATTTTCACCCCAAAGGTGTCAAATTGATGCTATTAGGTACTAGCCTTGGGAACACCAGGGAAAAACTTAATTCTAGAGCTAGGGCTTGGGATATCCTTAGATTCCGTCGTTAGATTTCCTTCAAAATTAGAGGAGAGCTAGGGGACCCACCAGCGCAGTTTTACCTAGGAGATTGAAGTTTTCCTGTGGTCAGTTTCCCAGGAAATGGATGCCCTAGGTGACCTAATGAGGCTAGACCTAGGAAAAAAGGGAAAAGGGTGAAAAATAGGGTTGAAATGATCACCCTTTGAGGGATCAGTGCCTGATTTCACTTGGGGATACGGAGTTAAGGAGAATCATGAAGACGGATTTTGTTTCTTGCTCAAGGAGGCTCCAAAAGTCAACTTCGTCCAATGTTAGAGGAAAATGAAGAAAAGTGACTTTAAAGCATTTATACTTCATACAAATGGTACAGGCTTATCAAGATAACACGATCTCTAGGACGTTTCATTCATCCAACATGGCCCATACATAGAATAAGCTAAATAGACACATAATTCCACATTAAACACATGCAGCAATTAACCCTAATTGTAACGAAGTTCCAATGTATGTTGCAAATTGAAAAATAGCGTTAAATTTGCACCTACAATGTTAGAGAGTATATCCAACCAGAATCACATTTGCAATATAAGAAGCTCCAAGATAGAAAGAACCCAATCCATACATCAAAATTCATCCATCATCCATTATCCAAAAATATCCTCCAAGGAAAAATTGCGAAGTTCTCCAATGAGAGAGAGATCCCAATCCAAGTGATGCTACAAATGAATACATCTAATTCCTATTTATACACCAATTAGGAGTTCGAATTACCTAATGGGCCTACATTAGCCCCTAAAAATAAAATAATGTGCAAATTAACTTACTTTTGGTGACGAGCCCACCAAACACCAAACTAGCTCACAAATGAAATAATAAGCCTCTCAGGAGGTTAAATAATAATCTATGCATCTCGTGGGGCCCTCCAAGAGGCATAATGAGGTTCATAAGTGCCATATTGATGAATAAAATCCTCAAAAAGTGATGGACAAGGTGGTCGCCCCTTGTTTTCCAAACAATAAACCTGTGGTGCTCCCAGTCAGTGTGGGGGCACACCAATGACCTCATAGGTCTCCATATGAGTCGAAGATCCCTGAAGACCATCTGTAAGGGTTCAGAGGATGGAATTAATGCTTCCATGACATCGCACAAGTCTTGGGAAACCTGCCAAGTGTGTGGTGCACGTGTGGGGCCATTTGGGCATAGTGTATCAAATGCATCTTCCTTGTCCAAAAGGTGGATCTGTAGCAATCTCTGAACATCTCTGAGGATCCATGGAGTGTTGTCTATTGTTGTGGAGGCCATGGCTCTCTACACAAACCCAATTTGTGCCAATGTAGCCCTCTAGAAGGTTAGGACTCCGTATAGGGAGACCAAACCCAAATGGACACCATGTGCAATCCTGTATAAGATCCAATGCGTCCCCTAGCTTTCCAGTACAACAAGTCATTAAAGTAATCGTGTAAAAGAGCTTACAAACCATAGACAACAAGTGGACACTTCATAATGGCATGCCCTTCCATAGTGGGCTTTGGCATGTGCTAATGTCTACAAGCTCCAAAGAGGGTTAACCAGGTACCTTAGGTGGTTTCTACCTTTTGAGGGGATAGTATGTCCAAGGTACATCCCTCAAATGGTGGTGGCATATGACAAAGAAGGGAAATGGAATAGGGAATGAGTGGGGTAATCCTGGGCCACATATCGGGGCACAAGGGTAGCTAGAGAAAGGAAAGCCCACATTTGGTTGTATAATATGTAGGAGGGAGAAATTGTGGTACATGAGGTGCCCCAACCTTGATTTTTCCACCCTTCTTTATATGATTTTTGTCTTTTATGATTTTTCTTTGATTAACTGATCGAGGCTCAAAGGACAAGAGCATGATGCATAAAGATATAATAGTGATTACCCCCTTTTTGGTAGGGTGGTTTATTTCCCTCTAGGGGTTGGGACAATCATGGGTTCCTGAATGATAAAGGAGGCTCATCTAGGGCCTATGGAACCAGGGTGATGGCCATGGGTATGGGGTAGAGCTCATGGATTGGCTTTTTCCCACGTGCTAATTATGTTTGTCCGACCATCTTTTGCATTTTGTGGTACATTTTCCTGGTGAATGTGGCCATTTATGCTTTTACGTTTCTTTTTTCAGGTGCTTCAACCTTCGAGGCATCGTTCAAAGCTTGACTCAAGGTGGGGGAAAGGGAATGGGGAGACTAACCCTATGTGGACACAGAGAGGCAATGTGCGTTGTGGACCCAAGTGGGAGAGATGATGAATGGGGTATAGCGAATGGAAGGGGAGTAGTATATGTGTATAAGGGAGCGGGACCATGTAACCAAGGTCAGGGTTTCCCAAGTAGTACCACCCTAAAACCAAATGGTCAGTAAAGGAGATCCCACAGAACTAAAATCCAAGGGTAACATCCAAAAGAGATCAAGGGGACATAAACAAAAACTAAGTCCACTCTTTCCGCCAAATCCCCCCACCAATCCATGCCCAAAAATGTCCATGATAGGTAAACCCAATACTCAATTACCAAATGACAAGACATACCTTTAGGTTCGGGAGTCCCGCCTTCAAACATACAATCAATACAGATAGGTGAGGGACCACATGGCTGGCCTAGGTGGCAGAGAAATGGCACAACGAGCTAGCTGAGGGCTGCAAGGCACTGTTGGTTGCCGGCTGAGGTCCATCATGGAGAAAAAATTTCTCCTAGGGATATCACCCACGAAGTGGTGGGTAACACCCCTGGCATTGGACTAGACGCCTCATGTGTTGATAAGATCGCTTTGTCTTTACTGTTGACCACCCTTCGCCTTGCCTGTTCCTCTACTAATGACTGTAAATTGGTAGTAACACTTGCATTACTTTTAGCTGATTTCGACAGGATCCAAGTGAATGTTTTTCTATGGGATTGTCTCATGTTTTTCTTTTTGGCGTGTCTGCGCCTTAAAATCCCCTTTTACTGCTTCTCATTCTCAAAAATCAACTTTTCCTTTGTGTCTAATGCATTAGCTTGATGCACCCCAGGAAAAAGGGGGATCCACATCCTGCTTACATTCTTAGTAAGAGTGCTGGGGTAGGGCTCCCTATCTCCTCCTGAGATTCAAAAGTGTGATTCTAGGGTGTGCACCAACCCTCCTCGGACAACCGCCTTAAAATGAAACCCGATAATTGAATTTGGAATTTGATTATTGTTTCCAAACTGTTTGATATGACTTTTCCTACCTCCGAGATTCCTGGATGCTTTTTTCCACCAAAACCAGTGCTTTTTCTGCGTTGGACCCCACTGTCTCCATACTAAAATGCTTGCGCCTTTAACATTTTCTCGTTAACAAAGGTTTAATGGCTTCGATTTTATAGAGCTCTAGTTTGAAGTTTTGAAATGAAGACCAAAAACACACATAAAATAATATGAAAATGAGGGAAATGTGGGTTCGACATGTCCCTTTAGTTGAGAATGAAAATGCGGGTATGACTTATTCACAGTTCTCACCTCATAGCTCTCACCTCACAGCGCCCTCGCGACTCTCACCACAACTCTCACGCAACTCCCTCACAGCTCTCACTGTATCTCTCCCTCACAGCTCACCACAACGCTCACCGCCTCTCTCCCTCGCATCTCACCACTGCTCCCCCTCGCAACATTCGTTCTTTTGAGTCGGTTAAGACATTATGGAGAGGATGTGTGGTGCCCTGCGGATTGGAGACATAGCCAATATGGTCGTCAATTCGAGCGGAGAATGCAAGGTGGTCGACTTTAAGCTGACTAAGGAGCTTGGTGTATTGGGGTGGTCACGGTGTTTCGAGGAAAGGAGGGTTCGATGGCCCTTTTGTCTTTTTTTAAACGTTTTTATTTATTTATTCTTCTATAAAATGTAGTCTTAACAATTAAAAAAAAAACTTTGTTTTTAATTTTTTTATTATTACTCTCCTTTTTTTAATAAAACCTAATTTAAATGAAAATTTAAACAAAATCGATCTAATTTAAGAAAAAGCAAAAAATCAAATCTAATTTAATTATATCTCTTTGTTTTTTTTAATCTAAAGGTTTAGCCTAGAAATAAACCCTAAAAAAAATTGTTGCTTTGGAGAAAATACGAGATTCCAAACAAAAATTCAAATCTATTTTTTTTGAATATACTAGTTTAGCCTAGAATTAAACCTTAAAAAAAATGATACTTTGGAGAAAATTCACACCTACAGGGTTCAAGAGATATTGATCGAGATCATTTTCAGAAATCACTATTCTCTCCCTTGCACTCTGCTTGAAACAATGGTGTATGAATTCCTTCTACTGGAAGTATAGAAGAAGAATTAAGCACCTAAAAAACACATCAAGGCCAGTACCTTTCAACGGGATTAAATCTATAACGGTTATTCAACCAAATCATAAATAAGCACTTGTATATTAGAACAAATAACAAGAAATTTTAGAAATGATTCCTCTCAAGTATTTGTATAATGCAACACAAATAAAATTTCACTTGCAACATATTTATATAGACCACATCGCATGAATAAATAAGTTTTCCTACAATATCTTGATAAATAAAAGAAAAATATACGAAGGGAAAACCATTTAATTTCTAGCAACATTTTTATTCCTCTCCAAATATCATCTTGAGTGAGATAGAGTGTCTTCCTTTTATAGAGTAAGGAGGCTTCTAATTCATTAGTTATAATTCTATGGGTTTTTGAAAACCATGGGAGAATAGAAGCGGTAGCTAAAGTTTGTCCATTATGATGTGGTCAAAAATAAAATAATAATAAAATATGTTCCACCTTTCTAGAAGATCAATTTAAATAATAAAATAGTCAAAGCATTTTTGACACTTTTAAAATTATAATAAATAGAGCTAGTTGTGTTCGTTTGACCAACTAGTTCTTTTACATCAACTTTTCTTTCCAATTTTTTTTTAGCACATGGGTGAGGAAATTTTTTCATGTATGTGCTAGTACAACTTTATATGGTAGAAATAATGCTCGAAATGATGTTGATGTAGACCATTGAAGACGATGGAGCACCATGTAGTTGCTCATGTTGGTTGATAAGATGGACTAGTTCCACACCTTCAACAACACGTTCAACTTCAACTAGTGGTTAGATTTCAACATAGATAAGATAAATTAATCATAAGTAATTTAGCTAATGTTACCAATTTACTTAAGAAACTAAAGCTTACCTCGATTACACGTCTTTGGGTTAAAACACAAAGTATTTTCCAAGTCCTCTAAGTTCAAGTCGGTGGATGACATTATTATTTTTTATGAAAGGGACCTAAGGATAACATACAGATTAATTCCCAAAGTCATACATAGTGTTGAGGGTATAATTATGGTCCAACTAGTCAATTAAATTGTGGATAGGAGTCATTTATTTGCAAAGCCTTGTGAGAGGGAACTTTTGCTACTTCGGCCTACACACACTTCCCCTTCCTTTATATTTATTTTTTATTTGGCATTTTTCAAAGTCCTCTTTATTTGGATAAACGTTCTACTCTTAAGACTTTTGAAAGAGCCGGGGGGGGGGGGGCGCATAATGAAGTAGTTTATTTTTCTTTTCACCTCTTTAGCCCTTTATTTGGATTCGTTTGACTTTTTGAGGCTTGCACTTTCCTTTATTTTTTTCTTCTTCTTTTTTATTTTTTATGGATGACCCTCTTTGCATAATCTTTGGTGAGTTAATCATAGGTTAGGGGGACTTTGTCTCTTATAGATGGAATGGAAAATAAAAATTTAATGGAAAGTGCTAAAAACTGGAAAAGATATGTCCACACTACCTAACTTGATTCCCCAGTAGTACTGAGTGGTCTAGCTTAATGTCACACTTATCCAAAAGTAATTATGTCCCAATGGTTAGAAGTAGTAACATGGTAACATCTTTACTAGGATAAAAGTGATAAAGGGTCCATCTAATGCTGGCATCTATACAACAAGATGAGACCTTAGCATCATTTTCAGATGAGGAGGTTAAACAATGAAACAATACCAACCACTATTCAAAGCATAATGAAATATCATTTAGCACATTTGAGATCAGGGGCATGGGGAACTGATACACCACTGTGAGTGACTGATGAGCACAAGAATGTAATTGATGAGTGGATAATAGAAGGTACGGGCTGATAGGAAAATATCGTTCAAGCAGCAAAAAGTCACACCAAGTGCGTCTCTATGGGTGTTGCCTGTGTGGAGAATTTATTAGGGTAGTGTTTAATTCAATTCTCTTACTTAATAACTACTTGTGTTATACTTCAGCTTCTTTCTCTTTGATTATTGTTATTACAATAAGAAATACATCAAACAGTTATCAAAACAATAAAAACAATGACACAGTATGTAGGCTGCAAGCCAGGGCCAAAACCCCTCCTCTTGAGGGGAAAACCAACAAATCTCTTCTTATAGATGCTTCAATTGACGAATACCAAGACCCTTGATAAAGACACTTGACACAAGTTTTCCTCCAAGACACTTGTCACTATCTCTTGTTCTCCTCGGCCTTCACACTTCTGTCCTCCTTTTCTCTCACTGTTCTGCACTATTACCTAGAGAGTCTTGCTCTCTATTCCAGAGCCCTTGATACAGTCCTTTCAACTGCCAACAATCTCCTTTCTTCAGTTCCCAAGAGTCTTCTCCCTTCGGTCTCCTTCCAACACTCTTTTGTACTTGATTATAGCCCTTGTCTGAACTGAAGTAGTCCTGAAATAGCCTTCGGTCTTCGCTGAGATTGCAGAGGTGAGATGATAGACTTAACCCGAATCTGTGGAGACCCTTACACACTTGTTTGTAGCCTTCCTCTTTGTTGTATTACCGTTGACACCTTCGCACTGAGATCCACACTTTCTATTGCAGAGATGACTGAGATGCTTGATTATACAATGGGGTCTAGTCACCCTTTATATAGTGACTCATCTTGGCTATCTAGGCCAACATGAGATATGGAGGCAAGCCGACTTCTTCACAAGGAGAATATTGCCCATCTTTTGACCGACTTCAAGAGGTATAGTGACAATGTCTTGGAGTGTAACTTTTACATAAATGACATGTCTTTTACATGTGTAACATGACTTCATATACATGACTCTTAATTACATTTATGACAAGACGACAAATCCTAAAAGACGTCAAGAAGAAGTCTTTGACCTTTAATAAAAACACCTTGCTCATGAAACCCGTGAGTCAAGTAACATAATACATTTTATTTGTCTTCTTCATTTACATAAAGATATAATTACAAGTCATTATGAAGACCTAACCTAGTTACACTTTTCAACAGCCTGAAGGGAAACACTCTTAAAAGAAGCAACAACTCATTTAATCCAAGCTCACATGGGTTCATTGAAATGGATAATGAACAAATAGTATTTTAGAGCAGCCATCAATGGAATCTTATGAAGATCTCCTCCCCATCAAGAATTGGCTCCAAAACAAGGCATTTCAAACTAGTCGATGTATCAGAATGGTCAATCAATGGCACTTGGAAGGGTTGGAAACAATTTCATCTCGTAGAGAATTTAAAGGAGACAGGAAGCCTATTTTACAAGCACTTGGCTGGTCGAGCTCCTATAAACCAACATATCCTAGACGAGTGTGTATGGGGGGAAAAGGGATATTCTGTAGATATTCCATAAAAGAAGGTTACTCATCTTTGTTGCAAGATTCTTCAACCATGCTCCCACCACCAAAGGAAAAATATGGAAACAAAATTTGGAGGGTGATTGTAACCCAACATTTAATGTGTTTTGCTAGGTAATATTGCATGGCAAACCACTGACAAGTGAAAATGTGCAAAAGATGAAACCAAAATGAAACAATACATCATATTTTCTTGGATTGCATCTACTCCCACCAAGTATGGGAACATAGTTTGAAGGATATTTCTTATCATGCTACATTTCCTCAATCATGGAGTGATATGTTTCTAAATTGGCATAAGAAATACATTTTAAAAAAAAAACATGGTTCCTCTAACAATGGAAACGAGGCATTGTTCCTCTTTTTTTTTTTCAAAATTTGGGTGGCCTATTGAGGATTTTTATTTACAGGATACAAATTTTAATCTATCACTATATAAATATCATCTCTTGTACTTTCCTAAATTGTCCACTTCTAGTTCAATCTTTTATATCCATTTGAAATTTTAGCCACACTCAGATTTTCCCCTGGAGCTCTTTAACCTATGCTTTGAGAGTTAATTACGTCATTTTCTGTAGCTGAATTATTTGATGTTTTCTATTATTGCAAGAGTTTAATTTCTGCATTCTCGTTGGCTAAGAAAGTATCACATGTGTTCAACTCATAGTTATTTTTAACATATTTTCTACATTAATATGAAAAGTATTTCCAAAAAAATAATAAATGCTACTCATTCTACGCTACTCATCCTACATCAAAAGTCTGACATTTTGATCTTTATTATTACTAAAGAGTTCTAAGTGGTAATAATTGAGCACAAGTGAAACAAAACAGGAAAATTGGTGGACATGGTTTTATGTGATATTCAACAGTTTTAGTGATATGATGATATCAATTTATAGTACATTAATTTGACCAGTCTAGATCTAAATCTCATTGACAACTTATCAGTGGATCATGACGACACTTCATTATTCATTAAATATAAGGATTGACTACTCATGACAATGTGGTTTCAGACTTAGTGACTGTCTAGAGACTCACAATCTAAAGATTTTTCTTTACAAGATACAAATTTTAATCTATATATATATATATATATATAAACATAATCCCTTATAGTTTCCTAAATTTTCCACTTTTAGTTCAATCTTTTATATCCATGTGAAATTTTGGCCATACTCAAAGTTTCCCTTATAACTCTTTAACCTATACTTTGAGAGTTAATTACCTTATTTTCTTTAATCCTTGAGAACTGTTTTGATACACTTGAATTTCCACATATTTGGCATGTGAAACCCAAGTTATACATGTCTTATGGTGTACATCTAAGCTTTTCAATGGAAATATGCATTTATACCAGTTGTTTGCTATTTTGGGTGATGTAAATACAAACTTCTGGATTTGTTTCAATTTGGTTTTATTTATTTATTTTTCTATTCAGTTTCCTTTAATTATACTTTCAACTTTGTCTATATAGGAGAGTTTGATGGCATTGTTACCAAGAATAGCTGATTTGGCTCGAGGTCATGATATTCCTGTTATTGCTGCTGGAGGAATTGTTGATGCCCGTGGATATGTTGCAGCTCTAGCTTTGGGAGCACAAGGTGTTTGCCTTGGCACTAGGTGAATATAGAGCAACTTTAATTTATTGAGAATATTATAATTTTTTTTTTACTAAGTTAGAGTCCAGAGAGTCATTCTTTTAATGGACTACTAAATGTTTTTGCAGATTTGTGGCCACAAAGGAAAGCAATGCTCATTCATTCTACAAACAGAAATTGGTTGAGGCATCTAACACTGAACACACTGACATATTTGGTCGTGCAAGATGGCCTGTAGCACACCGTGTCCTTGTAACAAACTTTTTCAATGATTGGAAGTGTCTTCCTGCTAATGTGAATGAGGCTCAACAACCAACTATTGGTCACACAAAGATATATGAAAAGGTCAAAATCATATTATCCTTTGCTATTTGAAGATTGAGTTTTGATTATTTAACCCACTAATTCCATATCATTTGATGTACTTTCCCACAAATCATACCATGTCCCTTATTACATCACGAGTATTGTTTTTTCAATTCAAGTTAGAGGCGGAATATAACTTTGAGTTGCATAAATGATGGTGCTTTTTCCTACTTAACACACATAATCCTTGGGGCTTATTGGTAATTGTATGCATGCAAATGATCCTAGAAGAAGCTTTTAGGTTTATGATTTCATTTAGAATTTTAAAGAACATTGATTATGGATAAATTAGTTTAGAAAATTACTATTTCTAATAAAAATTGGAAACAAAGCTCTAATTCTTAGTACTAGAGGCTATTGAAGGAAGTTGAGGCATTTTTTTGCAAAATTTTAAGATCAAAGTACTTGCTCATTGAATTTGTAGAGTGAATCACAAGTAGTGAAGCACGAGCCTTAAAGGACCCTTCAAGACTTGCGGATCTTGATGAGTCATATGCCGAAACAGGTCACTTGCATAGAACCCGCGCATAAGACCCTTACCTTTGCTGACTTGCATAAGACTTGCATTGACCCATTGACTCGCATATGACTTGTGTCAAACTCGTACAAGCCTATATAAGACCTATCCTGGCAGCAAATTTTGATTTTTTTTCCTTCGTTTTTGAGATCACGTGGAGGGAAGGAAAGGTTTACAAGCACCTCCCTCGCTCTAATTTCTCATTCACTTGTCATTTGACTCATTTTTAATTCTCATTCACTGAGTGTTGAGTCTTGATTGAAGGAGCTGAGTGACTCCATGACTCCATTGCACAGTGAAGGAGCTCTTGTAGGGGGCTAAAGGAGGCTTCATCAGACCCAAATTCATGACAAACAGGTAGGCTTTATGAAACTTGATTGTTTGCTTGATGAAAAGACTGAGGATCTCTCTAGTTTTCTATCTCAAATGGAAACTCCAAATACACCTGCCTCAATTGCTTCAACCTTCCGATGTTGGAACTAGCTCCATGAGGGCTTATTCTAGGTGTAGTAATCCATGAGACTCAAGATTGTTATTAGACTATGAATTACCATTTATGACATATGTAGTTGAATTTTGAACTTGCTTCCATTTTTTATTTTGATTATGGAATCATGATTCCTTTTCTTATTCACTATCTAAATGTTTTGCTTACAAAAATCAAATATGTTATGTTGTACTATCATAACTATGAGATGATGTTATGAATTATTGCATATATTGTGGTTTTATAACTTATAAGGATTGGAAATGCCATTAGTTTATTTTTTGTGCTTAAAATTTACCATATTTTAAGTTTTTTCTATATTTTGCCAAATCTTATATGGGTCGTTCCCTATTCTTATACGAGTTGTTTATTCAATAGTCAGGTGAGTCTTATACAATACAAATTGTGCAACACTGATCACAAGAACTATTAATTCCCCTAAAAGGTCGAGTATCTAGGAAAAGATTTGCAAAGCAAATTGAGAATAAATGACCACATATTTTGGCAGATTCATTATTGTTGTTTGACCTATTTTTGGATGATGCTTGGAATGATCATGCCCCTTTAAGTGACATTCCCTAGAAATCATAATGCAGACATGAAATGATTGAATTACACTCATGCAAAAGACTAATAGACAAATGCTTTTGGAAGAATCTCAGTGCAGGTTGAAATGAATTGCACGAAAAGATCTTGAAGAGTGATCTCTTTGGATGCATGATGATCAGAAAACATCTTTTAGTATGAGTCAGCAAGTAGGTCAATGTTATCAAAAGAGTGCAGAGATAGTTTGTGCTGAAATGTTGCAAAATGGGGGCATTCGTAGTCTAAGGAGGATATGCTATGTCTTAAAATTTGAACTCTATAAGCAGGTATGGAATATTCCCTAGGTTTCATCTTCTAGATCATGTTGATAGCTAGGAACAATAGGATTTCTAAAGTGAAATCATGGTCTGAGGATTAGATCTCAGGAAAAATAAAGAGGGTTATTTTGGAACCAACAAAGATACAATGCACATAAAGAAGATGATATCCCAATATAAGTTAGATGTAATCTAGCCTATTTGTTCTCTCCAATTAAAGCTCCAAATGAGAGATGAAATGGGGCTTCCATATATGAGAAGGAGCCATGGAGTGGCTTAAAGGCCTATTAGTAAAAGAAGAAGAAAGATTCTTCCAGTAGTAGGAATGGTTATGTTCTTACAATAGGTTTTGCTTATGTGACAAAAGATGAAGCTTATCATGAATGTTGGAGAGAAGCCATGGAATATGATTGTGGTATAGTATGGGAAACAGAGAGAATTCCAAGAAGTGAAAGTACCTCCCTTGCTAAGAGGGAGTGTTGAAATTGGGTAGCATCAAGAGGTACTCTCACATGCCCTTGTTGGTAGGCTTGTGAGAGAGAAACGCCCACAAAGATGAGTGTGTGGGCCTTGCACCCAAGTTGGGGGTTTTGAAATTTGGACCCAAAGTGAGTGGGCTTTGAACCCAAGGTAATTCTAATTTAATTTTAAGGTTGATGTTGGAGGTTCACATAAGGGCATCCTAAGAGACCTAAGGACAAGTATAAATAAAGTAGCCAATGGAGAGGCTTGCGAGAAATAAGATCAAAGATCATTCTTCTTGTGTGGTGTGGCTAAAAGTGATCTAGTTGCAAACAACGAAAGGAGCCACAAGAGAACAAGGAGACTTAACCCTAGTTCTAGTGTTGGTTCATTAAGTTTTTTCCTTAGCAAGCAGGCCAAGGATAACAAGGAAGGATATGAGGTTCAAAAGAGTTGACTGCAACCTAGGAGAAGCCTAGTAAGCTAGCTAAATTATGGTTGGAGGGGCCATAGGCCTAGGAGCAAGTTCGCGGGGATAAACATGGAGGCTGAGGGCTAGAAAAGTGAGGTCACAGGTTTGTTTGGGCCTGTGCAAGGAGCCTAAGGCTTGTTGTGGAGTCTGCCACAATCAAGAAAGAGGGTAGAGTGTTGGTTGAAGATTGGAACAACAGTTTGTGGGCTAAAGGAGGAATCTGAGGGCTAGAAAAGGGTGGTTGAAGGCCTAAGGGAGCAGGTCGAGGCTACAAGACGGCTAAAAGGCTGGTTGCAAGGAACAACAAGTTGGCCATGGAGACAAAAGGTAGATGTTTGCTACAGGAAGGTTGTACAAGGACTGCCAAGTAAGAAGACAATTGTTTTGGTAATTCAAGGATGCTATAATAATATAGATGGGGTGTTGTAGGTGTTGTTATTTGAGTAGGAAAAGCTTAGAGGAAAAAGCCTCAACCCTATATATTTGGCCGAAAGGTTTTGACATTGTATTTTAGCATAGTACAAGGATGTAAAAGGCCATTGTCCTTGGTACGGGAGCACTGAGGATTTTCTTGTTAATGGACAAATAAGAAATCAGATTTGGGCATAATTATTGTGTCTTGTGCAATGATCTAATTGCTAGTTTATTTTTCACTATGGAAAAGTTTTTGAAGTTAGGCATTTTCAGTGTGTTTATGTTTTCTAGCTAAAGCATAAACCAAACCAAGGGTGCATGGAATTCTTTAACTCCTTGTTTGCTTTTTTACGTTTCATTACATAAAAGTGGGAGTTACAAAAAACAGTACAACATCATCAAATTCTCTCCTTGTTCCTCCAATATTACATTCTCCTAATATCTCTTCTTGGGTGAACTAAGTTCTAGCCCCATTGTTTCACACACTACCCAGTTGTTGGTTTCATCTTCACATTTGTAACAATAGATCTTCCTTCTGTAGCAAAAAAAATTTTGGCCTCTACTTTGAAATTCACCTTACATCTTGCCTTTTTCTCTACTTGATACACTACCTGCTTCCAAATTGTTGGCCTTTTATTCATGGTAATCCTTTGTGCATGGAAGTTAGCCTTTGTTTATGCTACCTCAAACAACTTTTTCTCTACTCACATTCCTCTATTGTCTTTGTGTGCTATATTTTTCTTCTATCCATGCAAACTGATAGGGTTCTTTAATTGTATTTATTTAATATATGATCATCTTGTTCTAGACTTCAGACTTCGACCTATTCAGATACCCCCAGACCCTTTGGTTCTTGTCATCATTAAGAGTTGTGTTTTTGGAATTCTTATAGAAATCCTTTGTAACTCTTTTATGCTTTGGTCTCTTTGTTTCAAGTTATGCTTTTGTTTGAGATGTACTTGTGTATAATCCAATGCCATGAATTTCTATCTCCACATAGACTCCATGTTATCCTCTCCTTAGCCTGGCAAGCTTGCTTGTGCTACAAAAAATCCAACCAAATATCAACATGACCCTTGAATATGATAATTGCGTAATTCACCTTGTTCATATCCTCTATCATCCCGTACTCAAATCACCTCACCATGTTGTTAGTCCAATCCACAAGTGCTCCCCTCTTGCTCCTAAACGTTTTGATTAACAAGACTACAACATTTCCCTATTGTTCTTCTTGTTCCTCTTCATGTTGTGGTTCCAAAATACGAGCTTCATGTTCTATACTTAGTTAGCTATCTTGTTTCTAATTTCCTGATTTTCCTTCTTAATCAATGTTACACGAAGTGGGGATGTTTTTTGGAAGTCAACTGTCAAAAGCATATATATATATATATATATATATATATATATATATATATATATCCATTTATATTGAAAGGAAACATCCAAAATACCAAATTAGTTGCAGAAGATATGAAAACATTCATATTTGTACATAAATCAAGATAGATATGGCATCCATAGTATATCAATGATTAATTATTCAAGCATCAACTGTTTAGATTCTAGCAATTACAACAACATTTTAGATGGACAACCTATAATAAAATGAGCCAGAAGAAAGAATGGGAAAGAGTAGGAGAGGAGGAGAAAAAATACAAACAAGAATGACAAGAAAATGAGGGATTTAACTGGGGTTTGCACTTACCTCTTGAGTTCTTGAGAAGTTGAGAACTTGAGTTAAATGGCAACCCTTTGTCACTCCTCCCAGCTCCTCCTCCTTCACTCCTCCAAGCTCTCCCCAAACCTCTCACAAATCTGATCTCAAAAGCTTGCTATCTCCTCTCTTCTACAAGCTCAAGCCAAAGATGCAAGAATGAGGAAAAGAGAGAGGGAAGAGGCCTTTTCGCCTCATCCTCCCTTTCCCCTAACTCACCCTAGGCCCCACTTAAACCACAAGTCAATGAAAAAAAAAAAAAGTCAGTTGCAGAACCATGTGGGATGATTATAGAACCGCTCAAACACCGTTGTGGAACCATGCCAAAATAGTTGTTCAGGTTTGCGGAACCGCGAACAGATTCATCTTGGTTCTAAATTTCTAGGAAGCATTTTTTTCGACTAAACCACGGTTACAATTTCCAAAACCACGATTTCACATGGGACACAATTGTGTGTTCTGATCTGGGGGGGCGGGGACAGTTCCTGCAACACTGCTTTTTACTTATACTCTTCTCAATTACAAGAATTTTGCATCCTGACCATTCTATTCCTACAATGTACACCCTCTTCTCTTTAATCACCATATCTATAACACCAAAAATATCACTAGAAAATTGTTTAGCACCAAAACTTCATAACATGCTTGATATAAAAATTTCCACCATGAAACCTCCTACGCAAAATTCTAGCTTGCCTAGTGCAAAGCCCCACTAGGTAGAACCAAACCTTATGGCAACAAGAGAAGGGTTGTCGTTGTCACCTCAACAACCTTTCTCTTGCTCTTTAGTGGTATTTGACCACAAGGGAGGCTTCCCTAAAATCATCTAAATGATATTCTATGATTATGGCTCAAGGTGATTGATATTAGCTCTATAAGGCGGGATATGGTACTAGAGGAGCCTAGTAGGCCTAGATATTATATGCCAAAGTTCAAGTATTCTATTCCTAGACTAATTCAATGGTTGTTATAAGTTAGGGTTTTGCTGGTTTTCAATGATAGGGTACACTTTCATATAACAACATTAAGAAAAGTTATTTCAATTGTTGATTTTTGTGTGGCATTGGGAGGTATTCCCACATGCCAAAGAGGTCTCCAAGTCGGCCTGAGAAAATTAAAATAAAAGTTTTATTTTTAGGGGCAACAAGTCAACTGTCAGCCTAAGATGACAAGTTGGCCCAGCTATGAAAGGGTGTGTCCGTTGGGCTAATTCAAGCTCATTCGACTAGTAGATATACACGATGTGACATTTCATTTTCATCATCATTCATCAACAACTTCTCTTTTCTAGAGCAGCTGCACATGTGACAGAAAGAGACTAAGTTGACTGTTGACCAGAATTGACTATAGTACAGATTTGACCGTAGGTCTTTAACCATAGGACCAAACTTGAGTATAGGCTGAAATCTGACTATTTGACTAGCATTGACTTCTACGTATTTTGGTTGTTTGGACTAGCATTGACTTGCTAGAATTTGACTATGTTTGACTAGTATATTGACTTGGATATTGGCATAGATTTCTAGACGAATTAGATTTGTAAATCTTGTTGGAGAATAATTTCTCCTAGAAGAAAGTTGTTGGGTTTTCTCCCAAGGTTGGGTTTCCCAGGGTAAAATTGTTGTCTCTATTGTGCACGGTTATCTTTCTTTTACCTTTGTTTCTATTGCATTTACCTTTGATATTTTCTAAAGTGTAATTGCTCAATGATATTAGTGGTATAAGAATACTATATGGAAATTATTAGGAAGTAATTATCTGGTAGAAAATTGTATTATATTGTGCATCTTGTAGAGAATTCAACATGGTATCAGAGCTTTGTATTCTATTGTGCATATTGTAGAGAATTCAACATAGTATGAGAGGAGAGAGAAGAATGTGTGAGTGATGATGATGCCAAATCAGGTGAGAGGTCACTTATATTTATACAAGTCGTTGAGGGTGAAGTAACATGTGCAAGTCGACCTTAACAATCTGCACATGTGTGGGCATAAATTCAAAAGCACATTTCTGCTTGTCCAAATTTGATGATCTTTAGGTTATTTTGGGTCCTCTTGAAAAGAAGAATTCAATGCAATAATTATCTCCATCAAATGAGTTGTCCAATAGTGGAATTTGGCCCTAGTTGCCAATTTTAACACTCCCTCTCAACTAGGGAGAATTCCACCTGCCAATCCATCTGTCATCATCGATCATCATGCCATCCTGTCGTCATGAACTATCTCTGCATCTCATCTCAACTCTGTTGAACAATGTTGTAATAATGAAGAATAATTGATCGAGAGTGAGGCACAAGACCTTGCCACTCTCCATTGACAAAAGTCAGTCCAGGGGTAGAACCCCAATAATATTTGATCCTTGAATGATCAATTTGTTGAACACCATGCATATTAGACATATGGTGTACGACAATACACAATGCATCCATCTATAGTTCTATGGTCCCTCTCCACTTTTCCTAACTCATTGGCCAGATGAGAGGTACTTCCCATGAGTCTCGGACTACATGGGTAGGATGTATGTTGAGGAATCCGCAAGAGAAAGTGAACCACTCATCCTGCTTATATGCCATAGGAGAAGGTGAACCGCTCATCCTACTCATATGCCATAGGAGAAGGTGAACCGCTCATCCTATGCATATATCATCAATCGTAGGGGAAGGTGAACCACTCACCCTACACAAATGTCAACCATCATGGGTTATCATAGGGGAAGGTGGACCACTCAATATGTACACAACGTACCTATAGGGGAAGGTGAACCACTCACCCTATGGTTGCTTATAGCTCCAAGAAGTACTCCAAGCCCCTAGGAGCTCTTAGAGCTCAATGTTGAACTCAAGCGGGAATCTCATGGGAGGGCCCTTCCACGACTGCAAGTCTCTCTCAGAAGGCTAAGAATTTGACCTTCCCCAAGGGCTTCGTGAGAATGTCTGCAACCTGCTTATCAGTCCTGATGTGTTGGAGCCTTATTGCTCCTCGTTGTACCATATCTCGAATAAAGTGGTACCTGATATCAATGTGCTTGGAGCGATCGTGGAATACAAGATTCTCTGAAAGACAATTCTCACTCTGGTTGTTATAGAAGATCACAGTGGTATCTAGCACATGCTCAAATAGCTCATTGAAGAGCTTCCTCTTACAAATATCTTCACAATATGCCATACTAGCTGTAATGTATTCGGCCTCGGCGGTGCTTAGAGAAACTGATTTCTGCTTCCTACTTGTAACAACCATAATTTTCACAATTTAACCATCATTCACAAAATTCTTACTACACAATTCAGAGTGGGATTTTTGAAGCAGAATATATATCAATTGACTAATTAATACTTACCTGGAACCGTGTTTGAAGATGTTCCTGATCTGCCATGGCTCCAGCTCCCGTCACCAAACCGCCATTTTCCTCCCAGCCTATCTGAGGTCAACCTCTCCGGTCCCCAGATCCAGAAGACAAGTCTTCTGGCCCCCGTGCCCAAAACTCCAATAACAATCGAGATCACTCCATGACTCTGTTAGAACTCACTGCTGATGTCTCACGCAGTTAGAACTCCTCTGACAGCATCCGAGTTAGTTTATCCACTCAATACCCATGCCCATCAAGCTTCCCCCTCTTCTCCTTTTATACACAAACTCCATTCAAAATATTTATTAAAATACCCTCTTTTAATAAATATCTTGGATTTCTAAAATATCTTATTTTTATTAAAATATTATTATTTACTAAATATCTTGGATTTCTAAAATATCTTAGATTTATTAAAATATTATTATTTAATAAATATCTTGGGTTTATTAAAATATTATTATTTAATAAATATCTTAGATTTATTAAAATATTATTATTTAATAAATATCTTGGATTTATTAAAATATCATCATTTATTTGCATAAGTCAATGCTTTTAATTTTCTTTGAAGAAAGTATTAGTTTATATTATGATAGTTGTAGGTATAACTAATACATTCATTATATTCTGGTGAGTTAGGTATTTCCTCAATACTTCAATAAATCCCTCATTACTCTACATTGAGATTTTTTTTATAATTGGTTAGTGCATGTACTATTGCAGTACACGTGATGCATGCATACTATCATATGCAGGTCTCATATGCATGCTAATATTTTTATGTTCCATATAATTCGAGTTGGGTTGTTACATACACCCCTCCTTCAGAAAATTTCGTCCCGAAGTTAAGTTTTATGTTGTATATCATTAATTATATCAGTGTCTAGTATAATCATACAAGGGTGGTTTACCATAATTGAATTTTCATTTAATGTGTGAGAACATTTTAACATTTATGTTTTGATCATTTGTTGATTTACAAATTTAGTAGTCACGTCTTGCCCCAACAGTGTTTCCAAGCTATTCTAAAATCATCCTATCCTCCCTAAACTATTCCGCTCCCATCTTATCTGACCTCTACAGGAATATGCCATGGAATCAGTTTTACTGATCCGACCATCCATAAACCTTAGGGGTGTCAGCGTCGATTACGTCGACTTGATTGACCAGTAGGCATCCGGTAGTCATCATCACACATCTAGGGCAGCGTGACTTGCACAACCCTCCCATGACTCCAGGTTTTAGAGGATAAACGGTGGGCAACACCTCCACCCCTCCTAGTAGAACCAGGGTTAACACTATATCATGGAATCTCAGTGCATCTCAATTGTTCTTGGAGTTTTTTCATCACGTGGTCGGTTTGGTAACGATATCACCTGCGATGTAAAGCACTTGTCCACAAATTATACCATATCTATCAATATGTTCAAAGCAAATTGTTACCCATATAACACTTTCTATACATTCAAAATATGTTGCTATCTACGAGATTAATCCTTGAGTTCATATAACATACTTGGTTAGGTTTATCCAATAGGTGTGAAAATTCGTTTCACCTTGAATAGTCAAGTGCAATCACTCTTTTATTTCTATCTCATCATTTATGTTGATATGTTAAATTATAGATACCATATCCATAACATAATTCATAATTTATATCAGTATCCCTATACCAACAATGTTTAACCAAAACTTTCTTCATATTGGTATCCATGTACTAGCAATGTTTAAGCAATTTAACATATTCTCACATGTCATAGACAAAATGACAGTCTTAAGTATCCATCCAAAACAAGGTAAGATTATACAAAAATAATTTTTAAATGCTTATAAATATAACCCACAGTTATAAATGTCATATAGAATAATCGAACATGGATATACAAATAAGGGTGTAACCACTATGTTCTATACTATTTTAACCAATTAACCTTATAAAAGTCATAGGTTGAGACTCTAAATCTAAATGGAGGGATGCTCCAACCTTTGTATATGTAGAAATGAAATGAATTGAAACAGGAGCACAAAACACTTACTGTTTAGTCGAAGCATGATCTAATTTCTTGATATAGGTTGATTAAGAACTCTAAAACACAAAACTACATATGGATCCAGCCAATCCTTTTAATTCTTGTTAAGTATTTGTCTTTTAAGTCTAATGATATTTGATCTTTAATCTGGATCCCAAGAGATAATAATAACATTAACTTCTTTATCATGTTATTTCAGATCATCTTCAACCTAAAATTTAGAAGCCAAGGAGTAGGGTTTTGCAAGGCTAATCATTAGGGTTATGTTAGATATGGAGGAAGAGTTAATGGACTACTCTAAAGATCCCTTAGTGAGAGGTTTATTTTCATAGAAGGAGTTTGTTACTGCTTGAAAATGCATTATTGACTTTGCATTATACTTGGTCTACTCAGAGTGTCATGTTTTCAACAAGATGTCAATTGTTGACAAATAATAATTTCTTCTTTCAATAAGAATTTCACAATTTATAAGATATGCATAGTCACTTTATCAGTATGTTACAGTTTTGATATAGTCTCTTTTCTTGCAAGTTTCACCATTTAGAGTCTTAACTCTAGCTAGGATATTACTAGCTTTACCATCATTCCTTAAACCATTGTTTCATTTCTATTGTATTGACTCATTTAATCCAAACACATAACACATCACTGGTATAAGCCACATAATGCAAATTAGTGAATAAGCCCTAAGGAAGCAACTAAAAAAAAAATACATTGAAGAATTATGCCTTGTAATTTGACTTAACTGCATTGTTGAAATTAGTCTTGGGAGAAGCATATGATAAAGATATTGCATTTGCCAGTGCTCTTGA
Organism: Pinus albicaulis; assembly: GCA_034641835.2. Classification (NCBI taxonomy): domain Eukaryota; kingdom Viridiplantae; phylum Streptophyta; class Pinopsida; order Pinales; family Pinaceae; genus Pinus; species Pinus albicaulis. The sequence continues at coordinate 381,219,972 of CM076571.1, read as the reverse complement.
AATGTTTGGAGGAGGTCATAATGATCCAATTCGTCGTCTTCAGGCATGATTAAGTAAAAACAATTAAACCCTAAACTAAGCACAAGTAAAGCTGGCAGTAACACTAATAATTAGTGTATATATATTCCATATATTAGGCTATGAATACTAAGAAAAGAAAAGACTGTTAAGGGTATAAAACATACTTTCGTTGCCCTATATTACTTATAAAATTTAATGCCTTAGCCATAGCTCCTTTCCAAACTCTGTAGGGGCTGTAAGTTCCCGAAGGTTTAATCTGGCTCTGATACCATGTGTAACAACCATAATTTCCACAATTTAACCATCATTCACAAAATTCTTACTACACAATTTAGAGTGGGATTTTTGAAGCAGAATATATATCAATTGACTAATTAATACTTACCTGGAACTGTGTTTGAAGATGTTCTTGATCTGCCATGGCTCCAGCTCCCATCACCAAACCGTCATTTTCCTCCCAGCCTATCTGAGGTCAACCTCTCCGGTCCCCAGATTCAGAAGACAAGTCTTCTGGCCCCTGTGCCCAAAACTTCAATAACAATCGAGATCACTCCATGACTCTGTTAGAACTCACTGCTCATGTATCACGTAGTTAGAACTCCTCTGACAGCATTCGGGTCAGTTTACCCACTCACTACCCATGCCCATCAAGCTTCCCCCTCTTCTCCTTTTATACACAAACTCCATTCAAGATATTTATTAAAATATCCTCTTTTAATAAATATCTTGGATTTTTAAAATATTATTATTTACTAAATATCTTGGATTTCTAAAATATCTTAGAGTTATTAAAATATTATTATTTAATAACTATCTTGGATCTATTAAAATATTATTATTTGATAAATATCTTGGGTTTATTAAAACATTATTATTTAATAAATATCTTAGATTTATTAAAATATTATTATTTAATAAATATCTTGGATTTATTAAAATATCATCATTTATTTGCATAAGTCAATGCTTTTAATTTTCTTTGAACAAAGTATTAGTTTATATTATGATAGTGGTAGGTATAACTAATACATTCATTATTATTCTGGTGAGTTAGGTATTTCCTCAATACTTCAATAAATCCCTCATTACTCTACATTGAGATTTTTTTATAATTGATTAGTGCATGTACTAGTGCAGTACACGTGATACATGCATATATAGCTATCATTTGCAGGTCTCATATGCATGCTAATATTTCTATGTTCCATATAATTCGAGTTGGGTCGTTACACTATTCATCCAAGAAATCGAAGGAGACCCCAATGAGAAGAAACATCATGATGTGCCCTTTTGATCCACCACACTGCCAGCCCAGTTAGCATCAGTATATCCATGTAACCTCAAATTCTCGGCAGTTTATCTCAGTCCATAATTGATTGTGCCACGAAGATATCTCAAGAGGTTCTTAGCAGCAATCCAATGTATGTGATGAGGCTCAACCATAAATTGACTCACCGTATTCACAATGAAGCATATGTCTGGACGAGAGTTTACCAAAAACATCAGGGCCCCCACAAGTTGTCGATACTCGAAAGGGTTTGCCAATTCAGGCCCATCAACATTTCCACTTGGCTTCTTGAAGTTGAGTTCCATCTGAGTAGACACAGACTTGCAATCCACCATCCCACATCTCTCTAGTAGCTTCACAATGTATTTTCCTTGAGAAAGGAAAATCTCACTTGGCTTTTGCCAGACCTCCAAGCCTAGGAAGTAGTGCATCAGTGCTAGGTCCATCATCTCAAACTTGGGAGTCAACTCCCTCTTGCATTAATAAATGAGAGGGTCTGCACCAATCAAAAAGTGATCATCAACATAAAGGACCAAAATGAGAGGCATGTCCTTTTCAACCTTGAAGTATGGGTTTGGATCAGCATAGCTCCTCGTAAATCCCAACTTCATAAGATAACTGTCAATCCTCTCATACCAAGCCCTAGGGGCTTGCTTCAACCCACAGAGGGTTTTCTTCAACTTGCATACATGTGTCCTTCGATCTTGAACTTTGAACCCCTGAGGTTGTTCCAAGTTTGCTTTCTCCTTAAGCGAGCCATGTAAGAAAGCAGTTTTAACGTCCATTTGATATAGGCTCCATCCTTGAGTGGCAGCGAGAGCAATAATATATCAGATAGTGGTATATCGGGAAACTGGTGCAAATTTCTCGTCATAGTCTACTCCTTCCTTTTGAGAGAAGTGTTGAGCAACAAACCCGGTCTTATATTTTTCAGCACTCCCATTATCTCCATGTTTAATTCTGTAAAGCCATTTAGAAGTGGCCACATACTTGTCCTTGGGTCTAGGCACCACATCCCAAACATCGTTCTTCATGATAGATTCATATTCCTCATTCATTACATCCTTCCATACTTGGTGTTTCACAGCGTCTTCGAACGTGCATGGTTCAACTTGAACAATAGTACTCATGGTAGCCAAGTACCCTTGATACTTGTTTGACTTCTTACTTTCATAAAATCTCCCTCTTGGAGAAGTATCTTTTTCAACATCTTCGAGAGTATCTTTGAGCCACAAAGGTCTTTTCCTTGAGGTAGATGGATCACCAGGAGGTGGATCAATGGGATCCATTGGGCCTTCAACATTGGACATAGTCTCATTCGTTGGAGGTTCATTTTGTTTTTCTGCAGCATCATCATCCTTCCTTGGGATAGGGACATCTATGGCTTTCTCAAGGGAAGTATCTTCATCAAAGGTGACATCACGGTTTACTTCCACATCTGTTTGACTAGGCACATAGATTCTATGTGCTTTTGAATTTTCACTGTAGCCAACAAATATACCTTTCTTCCCGGATGCTTCCAACTTGTTCCTTTTCTCTTTAGGCACATGAAAATACATGGGACAACCAAATATTCTAAAATGAGAAACATCAGGTTTCTTACTAATGAAGATTTGCTCGAGTGTCTTGAAATCGAATGCTTGATGCGGGTTCCTATTTTGAACATACACGACAGTTCTGGCAGCTTCTCCCCATAAGAACTTCGGTAGACCTTGATCATGGAGCATGGCACATGTGGCCTCCATGATTGTTCAGTTCTTCCTTTCAACAAATCCATTTTTCTTAGGAGTGTATGGAATGGTTGTCTCCCTCTTAATACCAGCTTCTTTGCAAAAGTCATTGAATTCATATTCGGTTCCATTGTCGGTCCTCAATATTTTGATCTTCTTCCTTGTTTGATTTTCCACTAAGGCTTTGAAAAAATGAAACCATTTGAACACTTCATCCTTCTTTAAGAAATAGATCCATGTTTTGTGTGAGAAGTCATCCACAAATATTGCATAATATAAGTATCCTTCCAATGATGTTACGTGCAACATACCAGATAGGCCAGAATGGACCAATTGAAGAATATCTAATGTTTGGCTTTCATTAGAAGGGAATGGTCCCCTTGTAAGTTTTCTAGCTGCACATCCCTGGTAAACACCTTTGGGATTCATGTTGAACTCGGGCATACCTCTAACCATCTTACTTACCCCAGGTAAGGCTTTGTAATGTAAGTGGGAAAATCTCGAGTGCCATAGCTTAGATTGAAGTGAAGTATTGCTTGCCAACGCTCCAAAAGGACTTCTAGCAACTTGATAGAGACCGTCAACCCTAAATCTGAGAGTAAATGCATCTTTAGGGTTCTTTTCCAAATACAGACCTTTCCATCAATGAATGCTATCTTGAAGCCTTTATCTTCCATCGTAGAAATGGACACCAGGTTCTTCTTCAAATCGGGCACATACAATACTTCTTGTAGATGAATGGTTTGACCTTCATTCAAGTGAAGAGTGACAATACCTATCCCTTTCATGGGGTAGGTGGCATTATCTCCAAGTATGATCTCCAAATTAGTCTTCTTTTCAGCGAAATTTGAGAGGGACACCTTGTACCTAGTGAAGTGCCTTGAGGCTCCACTATCAATCAACCAATGATCCAAAGTATCCAGAGGAGAGGCAATAGATAGAGTGGAAATAAGATAAAACTCATTTTGTTTTTCTATAACATGATTTTCATCATACCTGGTATTTCTCGTCCTTTTGGGAGGTCGACCATTTTCATTTCGAGCAGCTGGAGCATTCCTCTTTCCTTTGTTGTTTAACCTATTGTTCCTTTAATTTCCATTGCCTTTGAAATTGTTGTTGTTGTCGTCATCATCCCTTGGATGATTCTTCTTGTGAGGACACTCTCTAGCATAATGGCCAAACTTGTCGCAATTGTAGCACCTTCGTTTTCTCCCTTCTTTGAATCTTTTGTTTGATCCTTGACCTTGTCTCCTTGAACCATCATTATTCTTCTTTTTTGCATGAGTCGAGAAGGCAGTAGGTTCACTTCCATTGGAAGGCTTGTCTCTCTCCATCATCCTCGTCTCTTCTTGAGTGCATCTAGCCAATAATTTATCGGAACTAGAAATCCTATCATTGTTGAGAGTGGTGGTGTTAAACACATCCCATGCTCTTGAAATACTTCCAAGTGCAATGACAGTGAGCTCCCTGTTAGCAATAACTTCTCCAATAGATAGTAGTTCATTCTTGATTTGTGTTATTCTCATGAAGTAGGATTGGATAGACTCCCCTTTATTCATCTTGATGTCCTGCAACTTGTTCTTGAGAAAGAGGATATGATTTTCATTGTTTACTTTGAAGATACCAACCAACTTATCATACATCCTCTTAGATGTTCCTAAATCAGAAATATAAGCAACCAAATGCTCTTGAGTGGAGTCTCTAATAATTATCTTAGCTTTGGCCCCACCTTTCTTATACTTCATCTTTGCAGCAACCGGTGCATTTGAAGGAGGCTCCACCACTTTTCCCCGAACATAGTCCATTGCATCATGCTCTTCCAAAGTCAACTCCAAAGTCATCTTCCATGCATGATAGTTAGATTTTTCATTGAGCTTATCCTCAGACTTGAAGTTAGATGTAGAAGCCATTGAGGCTTGTCCTTATCCAACCTCTTTGTAATTGCTTTTCTTACACTTGCTTGGGATTTTTCTTCACCTAGTCTCTGATACGATGTTAATGTTAGTTAACAATGGTATGTTCTATGCTTAGCACAATTATTGCAATGTCCTTTTAGCAGCCCAATGACAATTTCCAATTCAAAGTCCAATGACAAGCACATTTAACCATTAATTACATTGAAAATAATTGTAGATAGAACATGAACAATAAAAATGCAGAAGACAAGCCAAGACAAGAGAACACCAGATTTGGCGGATGTTAGGGAAAAACCTCAAGATGGGGAAAACTCTTTGATCAATTCTTCTTATTATTATATCAAACTTTCAGCCGAGAAAGAAAGAGTATAATAGTTAAAATTGACTTGCCAATAGATTTCCAAAACAACCCTTTCAAAAATTGCAATGTTGTTCTCAGTCAACAACAGTCAAGTCAGCCCTAACCAGTCAATGGTGCAGCAGCAAACAATCCACAAAAGAGCTCGGTACACCTTGGTCAAATGCGGCTTGATCAGCTGGTCAAGATGCCTTGAAAATAATCCCAAAATTCCTCTTTAAACTCGGTCAAAGTCAAAGTCAAATTTGTTGTATAAACCTTAGTTGTAGGTCTGAAGTCAACACAATCAACGTCAACAAAAAGCCTTGTCTTTTGTGCCAATAGATGCGGCCTGCTGAGACAGAGTTCCTCCCAAAAGATCAAAGTCAAAATCTACCTGGAAAGTCAAAGTAACGTTGGTAAATGTTGTTCAAACTGTAGGAAAATATGAGATTTTCGGTCCTATAATTTTGTTTGAAATTCGTCCTCCTTGCCACACGTGTGAGAGAAAAAAGGTATTCCCAATGAGAGAAAGAGAGAGAAGAATGTGTGAGTGATGATGATGCCAAATGAGGTGAGAGGTCATTTATATTTATACAAGTTGTTGAGGGTGAAGTGACACGTCCATTGGGCTTCCTGAGTCTACATGATGATGTGGCCGACCTTGACAATTTGCAGATGTATGGGCATAAATTCAAAAACACATTTCTACTTGTCCAAATTTGATGATCTTTAGGTTGATTTTGGTCTTCTCGAAAAGAGAAATTCAATGCAATAATTATCTCCATCAAATGAGTTGTCCAATAGTGGAATTTGGCCCTAGTTTCCAATTTTAACACCGTCCTAAACCTAAGGCCTCAAAAGATGTCTAACTGGACTAGATTCAGAGACTAACCTCCCTGGTGAAGTGAGGGAACAAGAATACAATCAAAGATCAGTCAATTATCCATTGTACCCCTTGATCCATATTAGTATGCACATAACATTAAGTGAAAGCACATGATTGGAATAATGGTTAATGTATGCACATAACCTTAAGTGAAAGCACATTATTGGAATAATGGTTAAAGTACCTACTGACGAATGACCCATCTTCCTTCAAGAAGAAATGTCGGATGGGAAAGAAATCTGACTGGAGGAAGAAGTGGAGAATCTTGGCATAACTTTATGTTTTGATCATATAGGGCTGATGGCTGGCTAGCTGTCCAAAGAGGATAAAATATTTTTCCTAGGGGTTACCCACTTTTTGGTGGGTAACAAAACCCACTTTAATGCGAAATGGCGCAACAAGAAAGCGTAATAGGCCCAAAACAACTTTGTGCACCCAATCAAAGACCATATGGGTATTTGCAAGAAAGAGGAAATTAAACAAAATGCAAACTCACACAAGGAATATAAATAGTATACCCAACAAAATGCTCAAAATAGTCTACTTTTCTTCATCAAGGAATGACAAATTACTTATACAACTTATGCAATATTTAGGACCTCTAAGCTTTTTCTATCTCTCTTTAAGCCCCACTTTCTTTTGTAGATCAAACATCCAACATGCTCTTCTCCTCTACACTTTGTCCACAATCTTGGACGCTTTTGTTTGCCTCTAAGATCCATGACATCTAGAAATGTGCTTGCTCCAAATTCTTCCTTCTCTTGCATGTAATCATTATGATGTCAATCTTTTCTTCTTGGTAGTCATTCTTCTTTCTTTCTATTGAACCCTCTTCTCGCTTCTCTCTCCTCGACATCTTCTTGTCGTTTGTTGTGAACTCTTATGAAGCAAATTCTTTCAAACTTGGGGCATGTTACCACTCAAACCAACAAGGGACCTAAAAGGGACTCCTAAGAGGGAAAATGCTAGGTCAAGGGCAATGATGGAGACTTAGCCCACTGTCACCACAACTAAGACTCCCTACTCTTTATGGACTTTCACCGATGGGAGGAGACCCGATAATTAGGAAGTCACTTACAAAGGATGGATCAACAAATAGATGTGAAGTGACCTTAAGGACCCTTTACCTAGGATATGATTAAGAATGGAGCTTGCTTGCTCTTTAAGCAAGGTACAAGACTTTCTAGGGAAAGGAGGTGAGGATTTGAGGGTTAGGTTAAATGAATATGACTTGAAAAGGAGTTTCCCAATCCTTAAAATCCTTATAGAACTTGGATTCCCGAGTTACCCTTGATGAATTGCCTTTGATAAAAAATGGGGCCACATGGGGCCAAGTGGACCCAGCCCAGGTTAGGGGATGGATTTTAGCAACCAATGATATTCTTAACCAGACCAAGGTGAGGGGAAAGGATCAACAAGAACTTTCACCCAAAGATGTCAAATTGATCCTATTAGGTACTAGCCTTGGGAACACCAAGGCAAAAATAGATCCTAGACCTAGGGCTTTGGATATCCCAAGATTCCACTGTCGGATTTCCTCTAAATTCAGAGGAGACCTAGGCAATCCACCAGCACAATAGAGCCTAGGAGATTGATGTTTTTCTATGGTTAGTTTCCCGGGAAATTGATGCCTTAGGTGACCTAATGAGGCTAGACCTAGGAAAGGGAGGAACAAGGTGAAAAATGGGGCTGAAATGATCACCCTTTGATATACTAGTGCCTAATTCCTCTTGGGGATATGGAGTTAAGGAGAATTGTGAAGACATATTTTGTTTCTTGCTAAAGGAGGCTACAAAAATCAACTTCGTCCAATGTTAAAGGTAAGAGAAGAAAAGTGACTTTAAAGCATTTATACTTCGTTACAAATAGTGAAGGCTTATCAAGATAACACGATCTCTAGGACATTTCATTCATCCAACATGGTCCATACATAGAAATAAGCTAAATAGATGCATAATTCCACATTAAACACATTCAACAATTAGCACTAGTAATAGCGAGGTTCCAATGTATGCAACACAATGAAAAATAGCATTAAAATTTCACTTACATGTTAGAGAATATATCCAACCAACATCACATTTGCAATATAAGAAGCTCCAAGATAGAAAAGAACCCAATCCATACATCAAAATTTATCCGTCGTCTAAAAATATCCACCAAGGAAAAAATGCGAAGTTCTCTAATGAGAGAGAGATCCAAATCCAAGTGATGATACAAATGAATCCATGCAACTCCTATTTATACACTCGTTAGGAGTTTGAATTACCTAATGGGCCTACATTATCCCCTAAAAATTAAAATAACGTGCAAATTAACTAACTTTTGGTGACAAGCCCACCAAACTAGCTCACAACTGAAATAATAAGCCTTTCAGGAGGTCAAATAATAATCTATGCATGTCGTAGGGCCCTCAAGAGGCCTGATGCGGTCCATAAGTGCCATAATGATGAATAAAATCTTCAAAAGTGATGGACAAGGGGGTGGCCCCTTGTTCTCCAAACAATAAACCTGTGGTGCTCCCAGTGGGTGTGGGGGCACCACCAATGACCTCGTGGGTCTGCATATGAGTTGAATATGCATGTAGACCATCTGTAAGGGCTCAGATGATGGAATAAATGCTTCCATGTCATCATACAAGTCTTGGAACACTTGCAAAGCATGTGGCGTACCTGTGGGGACAACTGGTTATAGTGTACTAAATGCATCTTCCTCGTCCAAAAGGTGGATCGCTAGCAATCTCTGAACATCTTTGTGGATCCATGGAATGCTGTCTAATGTTGTGGAGGCTCTACATACACCCTATATGTGCCAATGTAGCCCTTTGGAGGGATAGGACCTCGTATAGGGAGACCAAACCGAAATGGACACCATCTGTGTTAGCCATAAGATTTGGTGGAGAAGCTAGAATAAATGTATTCTCCAATTCCCAGAAATCGTTTCTGGAAATTCCACCTAGAGACGACTTAATTAGATTAATTAGTCAATTTTTAAATATTTCCAAAGTATAAACTTAGGGAATATGATTAATTAATCAAAATTAATTATGTCGTGGTGAGAATGTTTTAGAAAAGTGCATGGATCGATTTCTAGTTAATCCAAGCAATTGATTAAGATTTAATCGTGGTCGTTGAAGTCTCAACGAAGGATTATAAGAAGTCGTCAATGGGGCTTGGAGAAGGCACACCAAATCAGTTGAGCATTCGATTTTGCTGGGAAATTGATTTCCAGAGTAACAACATTTTGTTGCTGGAAGTGGTTCAGAGATTGAAGCAGTGAGATAGGGGCAGAGATAGTGAATTCGTAGGAAGATTTCCAGATCCGGCGAGTACATTTGCAGAGAGGCAAAGAGTGCCACAGTGAGGCAGCGCAGTGCCCTCTAGAGGAAAATTCCGTTTTGCTGGGGAAAAGGCGAGATTTAGTGCTAGAAGCTGGGAAAGTTTCCAGAGGTTAGGAGAATCAGTTTCCTATACAACTGTTGACAAGACAATGAGGTGACGTTGTTCCGAGCTGTAGGGACGCAGTGACTGTGTAGAGTGACGCAGAGACTGCGCAATGGGACGACTCAATTTTGAACTGAGATCAGTGTCGGATTCGTCTGTGGAGTGAGGAGGAATTTCCTCACTAGTTATTTTTGCCAGTTTTTCTCTGTTTGGATTGGCAGTTTGGGCATTCATAGTTTGTACTCAGATTTCACTACTGCATAATAATAAAACCCTCAGTTTCTGCACCGATTTTCCCGAGTTGGGTTTTTCCTGGGACATTGGTCCAAAAATAACGGTGTGATTTTGTGTGTGAGAGCATATATTTTCTTCTAACGGTTTATTTCTTTCACAACTTATTTGTGAAGGTTGCAGTGTATTTAATTCGATATTTTCCTAGGAAACAACAGATAAATTGTTGAGTAAATTAACAATTAGGAGAATTAACATTAGTTGTTGCAATAGGATTCGGGTAATCAAATTCTCACATGGTATCAGAGCGCAGTTGATCAGTTGGAGAGCTCAGTAGGAGAAGGAAAGATGAGGTTTGTTGCTAACTTGATCTGCATGAGCAACAGTTCAAAACCCCCAGAGGCAGCGCAATTCCTTGGCCAAGAGGGTCAATTTCTTGAGGAAAATCAATTTCTGTGAGAGAGCGATAGACAAATCCGATTTCTCTGGATCGAGGATTACGAAAGGTGGAGGAAGCAACCATATTTTTTCTTGCAAAAGATATCTCTAGTTGGGCGTAGTTATTTTGCAGCAATTTGCTAGAGCAAAATAGCGTCGGGTGGAAGAAAGAGCACACACTGAGGGAAAATTTTCCTCAGGGAACTTCTAGTCTCAGAAGTTCAATTTCCCTTGCAGATTAACAATCGTTGTGAGCAGAGTTTCTCACTCCAGAATGGAGTGCGTATAACCAAGCAACAACTGAGAAGAAGTAAAAAGGAGAATTTTGACATTCGCAGAGATTGCCACAGATGGGCAGGATCCATGGAAGAGCAACAGATTAGATCCAGTTGCTGCAGATTTCTCACATGGATCAGTATCCTTGCTACGGGAGCCCAACAAAATTAGTAGCAGAAGGATCATATTGTCAGTAGGTGCAGTCATTCATTCTGATGAAAATTGTATAGCTAGTTGCAGTCAGTACCCGAGAGAGAGTTGCAGTACTAGTTGTAGTGACACAGACAGTGCGAATTGCCCAGTTGCAGGATGCAGGGGTAGTTCCAGCCAAAATATTCCCAGTGTAGAGCTACACAATCCAGTTTCTAGTACAAGAGGACAATGCAAGTTGCCAGGAGGGAGCAGAGAGATTTCCCATAGGGAGATTGAGACTCAAAGGGAGTCTAGTTTCAGAGGGAGTAGCCCTATGGAAGCTAGTACTTCAGGATCTGAAGAGATCAGACTCATTATTGCAATAGTTGCAACAGCAGTGCAAAAGCATCAACAATATGAGTAGATCATATTTCGCCATGTTTGCAGACATCTCTCCAGGAGTGAAGTGGGGTGACTTGGTTTGTAGCCCCAGAGTGCTACAGGTTGGGCAAGATTCTTGAGGAGGTCCACCTCTTGAATCAATACTTTGCTATGGGAGCCCACTGTACGCAGTAATAGGATGGACCAGTGATAGTTGGTGCAGTCAGATGCCAGAGTGACAGATGCAGTGGTTAGTAGCGGTCAGATACTGGGTAGCACAGTGTAGAGTTGGAAGCAGTGCAGTTGGCACAGTGCAGAGTCAGCGAAAGGCAAAGGCTTCAGTGACAGTGAAAAGACTAGTAGCAGTGAAGACTCAGGATATAGATGCATCATACTGAACACAGATGGTTCAGTATCTTGGATATTTCTCAGTTACAACATCAACAAATGAGAGGGAGTTGTAGATGTTGCAGTAGCAACAACACCAGAGTTGCAGTGCAGATGCAGTGTTGGCAACAATTCAACAGGGTCAACAACAACACAGATGCAACGTATATCAAAGTTGTGCAGTGATTGGTGGGAAGTAGTAACTAGGCATCAACAACGTGACAGGAGATGATGCAGAGACATGGTGTTGTTTTAGTGGGTTGCAACGCTAGAACACATTCCTCGCTAAGAGAGAGTATTAGTTTTTGTAGCATCGGATGTGTTCTAGCCACGAGATTTGGTGTAGAGGTTAGAATACATGTATTCTCCAATACCCATAAATCATTTCTGGAAATTCCACCTAAAGACGACTTAATTAGATTAATTAGTCAGCTTTTAAATATTTCCTAAGTATAAACTTAGGGAATATGATTAATTAATCAGAATTAATTAACTCATGGTGAGAATGTTGTAGAAAAGTGCATGAATCGATTTCTAGTTAATCCTAGCCATCGATTAAGATTTAATCATGGTCATTGAAGTCTCAACGAAGGATTATAAGAAGAAATTGATGGGTCTTGGAGAAGACACAAGAAATTAGTTGAGCATTTGATTTTGCTAGGAAATTGATTTCCAGAGTAGCAGCGTTTTGTTGCCGGAAGTGATTCAGTGAGATCGAAGGAATGTGAGAGGGGCAGAGATAGTGAAGCCAGAGGAAGATTTCCAGATCTGGCGAGTATGTTTGCAGAGAGGCATAGAGTGCCACACTGAGGCAGTGCAATTCCCTCTAGAGGAAAATTCCATTTTGCTGGGGAGAAGGCAAGATTCGGTGCCAGAAGCTTGGCAGAGGTTCCAGTGGCTAGGATAATTAGTTTCCTAGACAACATCTGATAAGAGAGTGAGAGGTGGCGTTGTTCCAATATGGAGGGACGTAGTGAATGTGTAGAGTGACGCAGAGACTACACAGAGACAGTTGGGGATGACCCAATTTCGAGCCGAGGTCAGTGTCAGATTCGTCTGTGGAGTGAGGAATTTCCTCACTAGTTATTTTTGCCAGTTTTTCTCTATTTGGATTGCTAGTTTGGGCATCCATAGTTTGTACTTAGATTTCACTAGTGCATAATAATAAAACCCTCAGCTGTTGCACCAGTTTTCCCGAGTTGGGTTTTTCCGGGGACATTGGTCCAAAAATAACGGTGTAATTTTGTGTGCGTATATTTTCTTCCAGCGTTTTATTTCTTCCACAATTTATTTGTGAAGGTTGTAGTGTATTTAATTTGATATTTTCCATAGGAAACAACAAATAAATTGTTGAGTAAATCAACAATTAGGAGAATCAACATTAGTTGCTGCAATAGGATTCAGGAAATCGAATTCTCACAATCTACAATCCTGCATAGGATCCAATGCGTCCCCTAGCCTTCTAGTACAACAAACCATTAAAGTAATCAGGTAAAATAGCTTACAAACTATGGACCACAAATGGACACTTCATAATGGCATGCCCTTCCATAGTGGGCTTTGGCATGCGCTAATGTCTCCAAGCTCCAAAGGGGGTCAGCCAGGTACCTTATTAGGTGGTTTCTATCTTTAGAGGGGATAGTATGTCCAAGGTACATCCCTTAAATGGTGGTGGCTAGTGATAAAGAGGTGAAATGGAATAGGGAATGAGAGAGGCAATCTTGGGCCACATATCAGGGCACAAGGGTAGCTAGAGAAAGGGAACCCCACACTTGGGTGTATAATGTGTGGGAGGGAGCAATCGTGGTACATGAGGTGCCCTAGCCTTGATTTTTCCACCCTGGGCTCAAAGGACGAAAGCATGATGTGTAAGATATAACAGTGATTACCCCCTTTTTGGTAGGGCAGTTCATTTCCCTCCAGGGGTTGGGACAATCGGGGCTTCCTGAACGATAAAGGAGGCTCATCTAGGGCTTATGGAACCAGGGTGATGGCCATGGGCATGGGGTAGAGCTCATGCATTGGCTTTTGCCCACGTGCTAATTATGTTTTGTCCCGGCCAATTTTTTGCATCTTGTGGTACATTTTCCTGTTGAATGTGGCCATTTATGCTTTTACATTTCTTTTCAGCTACTTCAACCTCCGGGACATTCTTCCAAGCTTGACCCAAGGTGGGGGCAAGGGAATGGGGAGGTTAACCCTATGTGGACCCATAGAGGCAATGTGGACCCATGTGGGAGAGATGATGAATGGGGGTATAGTGAATGGAAGGGGAGTAGTATATGTGGATAAGGGAGCGGGACCATGCAACCAAAGTCGGGGTTTCCCAAGTAATACCACCCTAAAACCAAATGGTCAGTATAGGAGATCCCACGAGACTAAAATCCAAGGGTAACATCCAAAAGAGATCAAGGAGAAAAAAACACAAACTAAGCCCACTCTTTCCTCCGAATCCCCCATCAATCCATGCCTAGAAGTGTCCATGATAAGTAAACCCAATACTCAATTACCAAATGACAAAGTTTAGGTTCGGGAGGCCCACCTTCAAACATACGATCAATACAGTTGGTGAGGGACCATATGGTTGGCTCAAGTGGCGGAGAAATGGCACAACGAGCTAGTTGAGGGCTGCAAGGGGTTGTTAGCTACCGAATGAGGTCCATCATGGAGAAAACTTTTCTCCCAGGGATATCACCCACGAAGTGGTGTGTAACATTTGGGTCCAATTGGGACGTGATCTCTCGAAGAGGTGGGAAAAGCTACTTGAATGAGAGGTCACGAGAACTCCATCAATATCTTGGTCACTGAAGACCTGTTACCTGCACATATCAACGACTAAAACCACGGGGCAACACGTTTTTCATAGTGTCTTATGATCACCCATGCTTAATGTCAAACCATAAAATCAACAATTAATAAAAATATGCAATTTTAATCTAAATGCTGCTATTCTACCATGATAAACATCACATATGAGATTAACTCTAATGCAGAAAATCAACATGCAATGCAACCTATTCTAACATGCATACAACGAAGCCAATATCAAGTGTAATCAAATAGCCAGTGCAACGAAAATGTGTCTGCCTATATGATTACTCATGGAGCAAATCCCAAAGAGAACGCGAACCCAAACACATGAAGGATGATGCAGGCAGGAGGTGGGAAAATATAGCTTCCATTCGAGGTAAGAGAAATCCTTAAGAGAAGGAACATGAGTCACTTTAGAGATGTGGGTCCTTCCTTCTAAGTACACGATGGTGGAATGAATGATTATCCTTAAGAAACCCTTATCACAATCATTGTTCATAATATTATGCTTTGTAGATGCCACAAGGTCGTGATGAGAGGGGGACGAAAGGTGAGGGAAAGAAGGAATGCAACAGTTAGGTTGCTAAAGGTAATGGTCACATTGGAGAGGGGAGTTCATGGAGTGATCAAAACCCTGAGGGTGCATCCAAGGAGGTAAAGTATAGTCGATGAGGGGCTCTTCCATGACACTATACTTGGGCTCATGGTTACTTGAGATCATATGACAAGGGGTGAGGGGATCACTTGATGGAGAGTTAAGGTGATGAACAATAGAAAAGGGCAAAGGGAAAGGTGAAATCTCAATGGGATCCTTTTCTTGAAAAATCAGACTCTAGAGGCTCAAGTGATTTGAATATACTCCTAGAATCACAAGGAAGGTAGGTATGAACAAGGGCCTTATCAATCCTATCATTGTCGGTCCCAAAGACAGGATCTTCCCAAGAAGGAGAATCAATCATCCCCAATTTCTCCTTTTCATGCAAGGGAAAATGATAATTCTCCTTCCCAAAGGAATTGATGGATATATCCTCATAAATAATGCCCACAAGAAAGGGAGGACCACCATCAACCTCATCCTCCTTGTCGGTGTCATAAACGAGAGCATAGTCAAATTGAGAACCAACAATTTCCCATTTCTCTTTTTCAATATGGAAATAATCTTCAATGTATCCTCTATGGGGCTAATGGGACCACCTTCCACAAGGTTCTCAAATGGAGAATCATCTGGAGTACTTTCCTTGAGAAAGGTAAGGTTAGTCTCAACTTCACTCTCCACATACTCATTTTTCTCAACACACATGTTCTCAAAGTCATTCGGTTCATCATGTGGACCTAACGAAGATTGATCATCACCTAGATTACCAAAGCTTTCACCAACCCCCTTTTCCAAGGTCTTGTCACATGTAATGGGAGGAGGGTTCTTTAAAGGGGAAACTAAGGCTCCACACATTTACCAAGACTGTTTTCAAGATTATTCCTTTCATCACGTAGCTTTGGCTCAGAGGGGTATCTACGAGCCATCCATTCTTCATGAGGTGTGCCACCGCATCTTTCTAAGAAAACATCTTCAAAATATTCATAATTAGTGGCAATCTCATGGGGGAGGCTATCATACCAATCTTTAGCTTGGCCTACAAATGATAAGGCCAACAATCTCATGATTGTGTCCTAATTTTCAATCCCTGTCGGGGCTAAAGCCCAAGAGAATTCGTCAAGATGGACATTGGGATCTTGATTAGGACTTCCTTTGAATTTAGGTATCCAACCTCTCATCCATCTCTTGATTTCAGGGTGCTTTAGAACTTCTTCAGTAGTAAGGCTATCACAGGGAGAAGGAGGGTGTTGGACGAATTAGTCGTTCTTGCGGACAAGACAGACCTCCAAAGTGTCCTACGGACAGCTAGCAACAAACGGACAAACAAAACTATCTTTCTCTAGATATATTGTGATTCATAATTAAATTCTATAAAGGTTTAACGATCTTACCTTTGATCCAACGCTTGTTTGTAATAGTATTCCTTCAGTCGCCCGAAAGAGTTGCCTTCGAAGATCTACAATCATAAACAAACAAACATCAAATAGCACCTGCATAGCATATATTCATAAATCATATCTATTATGGTGATCAAGGAATCCATAAAATAAACCGATCAATTGACAGCGTATTGAGAAAAATAGACTTATTTGTATTAACTTAAATAAAGAAGAGCCTTACAACCGTGTCCGCCTTGATGTCATACAGGCCTTCCCGGGGTCCGGAACATGTGTTTCCTTTACTCAGATCAGCCTTGCACTCTTCCAACCGAGATACATATAGGTATGTAATCCTTCCCACATGAAATCTCAGCTAAAAGGGTCTAAGTTTCAACAACACTTCGCCTCCAACAATACTAAAACTTCAACTCATCAATTGTCAACCCCTTGAGGCTGCCCTATGCCTCTTTTTATAGTGAAAGAGAGGAGGTTACAGCTCCATACAAGAAGGGATAGAATCCTCCTTCAAAGGGATTAGTTCCTTACATCAAGGGGTTAACTCCTTATTGGATGGGATGCATGAACATGAAAGGAGCGGACTTTCCACCGCAGGAATGTTTCTAGAAGCTTCTAAAAATGACTCAAACTGAGCTTCTAGATTTTACTTGCTTCTTTTTTACCTTTTACAGGGCTCCGCACTTTTAATGAAGAAACAGTGCAGTACGTACTGCAGTTTTCCTTTACAAAAGGTGCGGTACCGCAGGTAAAGCTAAGAGAAAGTGCGGTACCAGAGTTTTAAGGACTTTTATGAGATTTTCTCTTATTTTCAAGGCTTGATATTAGGAACTGATGTGTTTAGACTTGCAAGGGAGAAATGTATGAGTGATAATGAGCTCATACGGACAACAAAACGTCAAGGTGACAATTTTTAGTGTAACAGATTGCCCCCTAAATTGCGAAGTTTGAGAATTTTCAAAGAGTGATGTGCTTTATCATTTCAAGGATCAGCCTGTGGACACCCCAGTCAGAACCCTGTAAAAACATTCAACGCAACACACACGCACACACATATATATATCATCGCTGAGGTAGGCATTCCCATACTCAGATTAAAACTAACTAAACTTGTTCTGATACAGAAATGATTTTAATATTACATCAATAATGTAGACACAGCATGGATGCAACCATCTGTAATGAATCATCTACTGCATAATGAATAATAAAACTCCTCGCAGCTTGGATGGTGGAAAATAGATTCAGGGTCTTGATTTCTGCTTCCCGAACTAATACGATTCTATCTATACAATTGAATCTGTTGAAGTGGAACATGGTAGAAACCCCACTTGATTACCAGTCAATGATGTGAACTGTTAACAAGTGTGAGAGAAACCACCAATAATGACAATGGCTCTCAAAGTACTCAGTACAATCCACGAAATGCGAATATGTGATCTGAAGTCAAACATTGCACGGAATCGTTCGATCGAAGGTCAATGATGTAACCTGTTGTCGAAGGCAAGAAACTTGCCATTAACGCATGCAGATTCCAAGGTATTGACGGATTCTAGATCAACTTCCTAGATGATGAGCCATCGTCGATAGAAAGTGATCCGTCGTAAGCAAGCTCACGACACGAAATCATAGATCAAGTTTTGAAGAAATTTTTGCAAGGACTGACTCAGGGATGGTCAACACGAATGGAGACAAGTGTTTGCAGATGAATGGTCTGTTTGACTGTCCTCTTGAACACATAACAACACTGCAGATGGTTTGGTGACAGTTGCCCTAAGCTAATACCCATATACCGGCTAAAGACTTTCAATGTGGTTCGATTAACTGATAGGCAAAGGATTTCCTAACCCAGGTGGAAGTGTGACAAAAAAGTGTCGTGTTCAAGAGCGGTCTAATGCTATTTACAAATCAAAGTGTAACAAACGAATCTGTTTTTCTCTCTTTTCCCCCACCATTTCTGGTAAGTACCTCCTTATTTTTTACAAGATTGAGAAGGATAACATTTGCTTGTTTATAAGCTCACCCTTCGAATGAGTCCAACTTAGTTTAAAATCGAACCCTAAGAAGGAGTGGTCCGTTCCTGTTTGTAATCGACAAGTCCTTTACTGTTAAATTTTAACGAGTCAAGTATAGGAGAAATTCGGTGTTTTTCAATTTAGGGAGTCAGAAGAAAAACTTAAGAAAACTCCGTGGGTGTACTTTTTCGTAAATTTAGTCTCTCCGGCCTGAAAAAGGATAAAATAATGCGGGAGAGAACTCTATTGACTATAATTAGTCAACGTATACCTTTTCGTAAATAGTCCATTTCAGTCCAGAAAAGGGGTAAACTTATACTGAAGGGACGACTGTTCATTTACTTTAACGAGTTCGAATAATCAAGTACTCGGCAATTTTTTCGTTTTTAGAGAGTCTGAAAAGGGCTAAAAAGAGAACTCAAGGGTTTCGCTTTTTCTGTAAGTTTTAACGAGTTCGAAAAAGGGATAAAAATATACTCATCTTTTTCACTTTTTCGTAAGTTTTAATGAGTTCGAAAAAGGGATAAAAATGTACTCATATGGCCGACTTTCAATTTAATTAACGAGCAAGAAAAGATGGAAAGGAATTGGCATTTTCATGTGTTTTATGAGAATGAAAGATAGCAAAATAATCTCGGGATTTTCATGAGTTTAACGAGTCTTGAAGATAATAACCGAAATCGACTCAAGATAGGTTTCATTTTTACAAAAGCTTGAAACAGAGAAAAACTATGCTTCAGATAGGTTTGTTTCATTTTTATACAAGCTTGAAACAAAGGAAAAATCATACTTGAAAGTATTGTGTTTCATTTTTACACAAGCTTGAAACAAAGAAAATTGTGCTTGAGAGTGGTTTCATTTTTACACAAGCTTGAAACGTAGGAGAACTATGCTTGAGATAAGTTTTTAATGCCCCCCAAGCATAACTGCTAGAGCGCATGCCCCCCCAGCTTCATTTCATTCAACTAAAAATACTACTGGTAATTAATAGCTGGATGGAATGAAGGTTCATTTACGAGATCATATGAAAGACCCTACCTAAAATTGTAAGAAAATTATGCAAAAACGGAAATAACTAACCTAAATATACGACTTAACATTTACGAGATCTAGTCAAAGACTCGACTCAATTAGGGGAGGATTTGTTTCATTTTTTAACGAGCTTGACACATGAAAAGAACTATGCTCATGGCAATGTGTTTCATTTTTTAACGAGGTTGACACAGTAAAGAATTGTCCTCAAATCTACTCTCTACAATTTACCTACCGATTCATTTTTTAATGAGGTTGACACAGGAAAAGAACTATCCTCATACCTGATTCATTTTTTAACGAGGTTGACTCAGTAACAGGAATTATCCTCTGACCAACTAATTCATTTTTTAACGAGGTTGACACAGTAAAAGGAACTATCCTCGTAATAATCTGTTTCATTTTTTAACGAGGTTGACACAGGAAAAGAACTTTTCTCTTGGAAGCTTGTTTCATTTTTTTTAACAAGCTTGAAACAAGAAAAGGAACTATGCTCTCGACTAACTGATTCATTTTTTAATGAGGTTGACACAGTAAAAGAACTATTCTCGCCAGACTTCTTGATCATGGCTTCCAAATAGAAGAAACACATGTCAAGGGACGCACTTCGATCATGGCTTCCAAGAGGTCTTCATCAGATGGAAGAACAATTCTCTGGAAGGAACACATGTCAAGGGACTCAAAAGGGATAAGAACATCGCGTTCAAATAATCCCATAGAGTTTTCCATGTCAATTATCGGATCTAAGTCAAAGGAAGTCGAGCAAACAGTGAGAGGCTCGCTTACATCGGTAACTGATAACATGGGACTAGTTGCCACATAATTGACCCGTGGCGGGGTAGATACCGCTTTAGTAGAAGGAACTTTTAGGGGTGTCGGATTATTGGTAGTCGAATCAAGACAAGGGAATGAAAGTTGGTCAATAGTCACAATGTTTCCATTATGAGGGAAAGACATCACGCGAAAGAGTGTCAATACGACAGCTTTCATTGCATAGACATAGTCTCGCCCAAGGAGTAAATTGAAATCCAAGGGGCCTCGAACTACCATAAGATCAATACAAACAATTTTACCTTCCAAAGTAATAGAAAACTTAGGAAGGATCCCTAAAGGTTCACTAATAGTTTTGTTAAAAGCTTTTAGATTCTGCGTAACAGGCACAAGCTGAGGGGAACCCAAAGCTTTCCAAGCAGTTGAGGATAAAATGCTAACCGAAGAACCTTCATCTACATGTGTGCGGCGTATGTTTGTACCACCAGCCTTCACAATAATTTGGAAAGGGATGGAAGAAGGAAGACGAGGTTCTGCCAGTCTATTCCAATCAAAGGAAAAGACCTCTGTACTTGGAGGGGGTTCTGTAAGAACAGGGAAAATGCCCCTTGGCGTAGAAGAATCTGATGTAACAAGAAGAACATGAGCGGTATGAAGTTCACTCTCTTCAGGGAGAGTGGGATCGACCGAATGTGAAATCGAATCGACCACTCGATCAACTAATGGATCATCAACCTGAGTGATATGAGTTTCACTCTTCAATGGAAGAATGGGATTGACTGTACTTGGAATTAGATCAATCCCTTCGTCAGTTGACGATAGGTTGGGAGAAAGTTGACAGTAACCAGTTGGAAGGTCTTGTTGTGGAACAGTAAGGTTTTCCAACAATTTTGAGGCTTCATCCATGTGAGGGCAAATGTGAGTTTGATGACTTCCTTTGCATAACCTACAAGGAAACCTAACTTTACCCTTTTTCCTAGGAACCTGACTATCATTGGTTAATGGATTAACGGTAAGTTGACAAGATTTTTCAGACCATACTTCCAAGACCTTTGGAATACCAAGACAATTGATAAGGAAGTGGTCACCCTTACAAAGCCTGCAAGGGAATTTGAGTTTACGATGCATGTTGGAGGTTTCCTCAACACTACTAACATTTACAGCCATGGTTGGTTGGTTGACTTCTTCTTCTTCCCTTTCTTCTTCTTCTTAGTCACCTGGTTACTAGCGTCAAGGCTTTTACCAAGCGAAGAGGAAGAAAGGGAGGAAGACATATTGGGCGAAGAAGGTAAAGGGTCAACAGAAGGTTGGTGATGTTGTGATGGTGAACTCTGTTGAGGTGAAGCATTTGGTTGAGGTGGAATAATTTGAGTATTCGGGGCCAACGAAGTTGAAAATAACCATATCGGTAAACCTATTGTAAATCCAGGTAATGACAATGTAGCCATATAAGGAGTACCAACATTTCCAAAGTAAGGAAAAGTACTAGGATTCTCGTTAAGAGGGGTTTCTTGGTTGGTAAATTCCGGAACAGTTGCCATTAGATTCAACTTCAGTGAATTTTATTAACAATTTAAAGCTAAAATTAACAATTCACAATTCACACCTATGGTCTCTAAAAAGTAAAAACAAACAAATGAACACACGCTATCAAATCTAGGAGTCAAACCACACACAAACAGTAGATTCCCACACTAAAAACACTAGTTGGTGATGAAATCCAACATCGTAGAATTTTAATGCAGAAATGGCAGTTGGAACAGTTACCCCGACAACCTGCTTAATGAAACAGACCGATGCAAGTTTCTCCACTATACCATCTCGAGTGAAGATAACCCTCTGAAGAGTCCAAGTGAGTCTAGTCGACGTCTGTTCCAGGTACAGTGGGATCTTCCCTCCACCGTCACCTTGGGAAAGAATCCTATAGATTATGGCCACTAAGGTTACCAACAGAAACAAATATACCTGGGGGAACAGTCTACGATCCGACACACACACAAGGGCAGAGTAACAAAGCTCAATCCCCTTGAAGGCTCCTTGACATAATCCAAGGTTTACCGACAAGTGACCCCAGGCTCCTCGATAATGGTCAATTCGAGGTTTACCGTTGTTAATATGTGTATATCTTCTATCATTCCGAATGAGGAAGGATTGATTACCTCACTGGTTCAGATATGATCTCGTGCTTGACTCCTTTAAGAGGAGCTTCCCAGAGCATACATGCAACAATTGGAATTTCCCTACTGCAAGATTGACTACTTGTTTGTTTTACTGTCTTGGAGAGTTAACTAAAACCTATTCCAAGACACTAGCCTAAGCTATGTTGGTGGAAAGAGCACTAAAAATGTAAAAATTACTAGATGAATTTTATTAAGCACTGTGTTATTTAGGCTGTTATTACTCAAAGGGTAAATGGATATGAAACCAATGGTGTTATGACCCGACCCAAAACTGAATGCAATCGAATATGATAATGTAATCTTTTCAATTCGATGAATCCTAACTAAGGTAAGGAGAGAGTTTCCATTCACTTCCAATAATGCAAAAATTGATCAATAAGAGAAAATATAACAAAATCTCTAATGCACTAATTTCATCAAGAAAAACTAATGCTAATCAAATCCAAATTTTTTATTTTTGTGTTTTTTAAAACAAGCATAAAAACATGTAAATTCAAATTAAAGAAAACTGATCTAAATCTACGATTGATTTTTTCAGAATGTAAACTATGCAATTGTAATCTATGCACAATTCACTTTGAAAAGTATGCAAATGTCATCTATGCACATTTTTCATTCATATTCTGAAAATGAGAATTCTAATTATGCAAATGTGATCTATGCAAGAGAATTCTCAAACACAAGATGATTCTAATGTAATCTAAAGAGTCAATCAAGTGTAAATAAAGAAAATTGGGTGAGAGTTTTCAAAGATAAAAAAATAAAAACACTCAAAGGCGATTAACACTCGGACACAATTTAGCTGCCCTCGGCAAATGAGGGGAAATTTTTTTTGCAAAAACAAAAGCAAAAAGATGCAAAATTGTGAAAAGACTGAGACAAACCTCCAAGTAATGACCGAAGGAAATCAAATTAAGAATTTCTCAAAAAAGAGACTCAAAACACCCAATTAACTTAACGGAGATTGATGAGATGAAAAATTTGCTGAAAGAAACTCATAAACAAGGCTTTTTGACAGAAAAATACAGATCTGGGTAGATGCTAAGAATCATAAATTAAATCTAGACTAAGCCTGAAGAGGAAATTTCAAGTTTTCATAAAATTTTCCCAGGTCTGCAGGTTCTAAAGTAAACAGGTGCGGTACCGCACTGGTTACTCAAGAAAATTGCAGAGATGACCGCACTGTGCGTGAATGCAAAGTGCGGAGATCAGAAAACTTCAAGAAAACAAAACTTTTCAAAACTTTTCAAAGTATAGAAAAATTAAACTAAGCCACCCAAACCAGTGTACATCAATCAAGAACCAGAAAAATCATTTTCTCAAGTCAAAACAAAAGGAAAACCAAAAATCCAATCAATCCCCAGTATGGTCGCCAATTTGTTGGACGGATTAGTCGTTCTTGCGGACAAGACAGAGCTCCCAAGTGTCCTACGGACAACTAGCAACAAACGGACAAACAAAACTATCTTTCTCTAGATATATTGTGATTCATAATTAAATGCTATAAAGGTTTAACGATCTTACCTTTGATCAAACGCCTGTTTGTAATAGTAGTCATTCAGTCGCCCGAAAGAATTGCCTTCGAAGATCTGCAATCATAAACAAACAAACATCAAATAGCACCTGCATAGCATATATTCATAAATCATATCTATTATGGTGATCAAGGAATCCATAAAATAAATCGATCAATTGACAACTTGTTGAGAAAAACAGACTTATTTGTATTAACTTAAATAAAGAAGAGTCTTACAACCGTGTCCGCCTTGATCTCATACAGGCCTTCCTGTGGTTCGGAACAGGCGTTTCTTTTACTCAGATCAGCCTTGCACTCTTCCAACCGAGATACATACAGGTATGTAATCTTTCCCACATGAAATCTCAGCTAAAAGGGTCTAAGTTTCAACAGCACTTCGCCTCCAACAATACTAAAACTTCAACTCATCAATTGTCAACCCCTTGAGGCTGCCCTATGCCTCTTTTTATAGTGAAAGAGAGGAGGTTACAGCGCCATACAAGAAGGGATAGAATCCTCCTTCAAAGAGATTAGTTCCTTACATCAAGGGGTTAGCTCCTTATTGGATGGGATGCATGAACATGAAAGGAGTAGACTTTCCACCGCAGGAATGTTTCTAGAAGCTTCTAAAAATGACTCAAACTGAGCTTCTAGATTTTACTTGCGCCTTTTTTACCTTTTACAGGGCTCCGCACTTTTAATGAAGAAACAGTGCGGTACATACCGCAGTTTTCCTTTACAAAAGGTGCAGTACCGCAGGTAAATCTAAGAGAAAGTGCGGTACCAGAGTTTTAAGGAATTTTATGAGATTTTCTCTTATTTTCAAGGCTTGATATTAGGAATTGATGTGTTTAGACTTGCAAGGGAGAAATGTATGAGTGATAGTGAGCTCATACGGACAACAAAACGTCAAGGTGACAATTTTCAGTGTAACAGAGGGAGCTCGAAATAGTCCATTTCTCGAGATTTTTACACATTAGAATTGAAAATGGAGTCGTCAGGGTGAATGTAGATGCCTTGATAGATGCTTTCTTCACCCTACAAGCATTAAATTTAAATTTGAATGAAGAATCGGGGCCTTGTTCTTCCATTGGAGTTGCCAAAAATAATATGTCAGTATGTCGTATGGGGAGCAAGCTGCAAAACACATGTTTCGTGTCCCCGACAAAGGTGCCGGAAATGTTACCACTCAAACTAGCAGGGTGTAATATCCCGAAAGGGAAATAGACAGTAATACAAAGCATACAACAAGATACAAAATGCTAGAAACAGATCATGAAGCAGATACACATGAAATAGAGAGAATGCTAGGCCATTTTATTATACTGAGAAATAGAAATGAGTACAAGAGGTGATCAGAGTGATGGCACCTCGACTTGCACCAGGCAAGTGTAGGAATACTCTCAGAATATCTATGGAAATGGTTGCTCTCTGCTCTGCGTCCAAGCTGCTGGAATATTGCCGTGCTGCTGCTACTGCTGGAACAAAATGAGTATTTGGGGCTGCTCCCCTACTCAGAAAAAGCTGAAACTCTGAAATCGGCCTCTACTCACAATACCCAGAAAAGTCCAGAGAGCGTTCCTGAAATGGTCGACCCCCGAAAATGCCTCCCTTGAGGATCTACGCTATCCTCTCAAGGGCCACGCTGATATCGAATGCAATCCTCCAAAATATGGCCTCCCACTCTGCCAAATGCCTCCAATAGGCAAGGGCTGGCCCCTTGCTCAATACTCTGGCCCGAATCCTCCAAAACGATGCCAAACCAGAGCTCCCCCAAAATGGACTGCGTCCTCCCTCTCAAGACTGCGCAGTCTCTGAATGCTCTACTCCACGAATGCAAACCTCGATCCTCCTGCCAAATGCTGATGGAAATACCTCACTCGAGCAAGCACTCGAAGTCTCCTGGTGTTGAGGGTGGGATCTCCGAACGGAGACACCCGATGTACTGAACAGTACTGCAGACAAGCTAAACACCCAGCGTGCTCCAAGTCGAAATGACTAGCTCAATATGCATAAACATGAATGACCAAATGAGGGGGCTCTCCTCCCTTTTATAACGCTGGGCCTCTCTCTCTCTAGGCCCCACCACCTCCACGTGCTCCTTGGCCCACGCTGTCTCCCTCATCTATGTGAAGTAGGCCTCACGCTGCCCACGTGGTCTGCGTCCCTCTCCTACGCTGTCCACTTGGCCACTAGGCCCCACTCTCTTAATTTTGATGTGCTCTTTAGGAAAGTGATTTATCCTAAGCGAGTTAATTAATATTTTACTCACTTTATTCATGCTCCGACTATAATAAAGCAAAATTGTTCAAAATTAATATTTCCAATTAGCTATCATTAATTGGGAATATTACACAGGGGACCTAAAAGGGACTCCTAAGAGGGAAATTGCTAGGTTAAGAGAAATGAAGGAGACTTAGCCCATTATCACCACAGCTAAGACTCCCTGCTCTTTACAGACTTTCACTGATGGGAGGAGACCTGGTAATTAGGAAGTCACTTATAAAGGATGGATCAACAAATAGATGTGAAGTGACCTTAAAGACCCTTTGCCTAGGATATGATTAAGAATGGAGCTTGTTTTCTCTTTAAGCAAGGTACAAGACTTTCTAGGGAAAGGCGGTGAGCTTCAGGGTTAGGTTAGGTTAAGTCCATACAAACTATCTGCTACCTTCAAAGAGAGCTAGATATGTTAGCCCTCTCCTTTAGTCGAGAGTCCTGTTTTCAGTGCTACCCGAGCTCTTGCCTTGATGAGTAGGCCTGAGCACTTGTCCCCTATAGTGAAAAAAAGCAGATCTACAATCCATCTTCACCCCTCTAGCCCAGACAATAGAGGAATTTGATCAAATGATGGTTTCACAATCCTTAAAATCCTTATAGAACTTGGATTCCCAAGTTACCCTTGATGAATTGTCTTTGATAATAAATGGGACCACATGGGGCCAAGTGGACCCAACCCAGGTTAGGGGATGGATTTTAGCAACCAATGATATTCTTAAACTGACCAAGTTGAGGGGAAAGGATCAAACAATAACTTTCAACCAAAGATGTCAAATTGATCCTATTAGGTACCAGCCGTGGGAACACTAGGGAAAAACTTGATCCTAGACCTAGGGCTTGGGAGATCTCGAGATTCCACCGTTGGATTTTCTTCAAATTCAGAGAAGACCTAGGGGACCCACCAGCGCAGCCTAGGAGATCAAAGTTTTTCTATGGTCAGTTTCCTGGGAAATTGATGCCCTAGGTGACCTAATGAGGCTAGACCACGGAAAGGAAGGAAAAAGGTGAAAAATGGGGTTGAAATGATCACCTTTTGATGGACCAGTGCATAATTCCTCTTGGGAATATGGAGTCAAGGAGAATTGTGAAGACGGATTTTGTTTCTCGCTCAAGGAGGCTCCAAAAGTTAACTTCGTCCAATGTTAAAGGTAAGAGAAGAAAAGTGACTTTAAAGCATTTATACTTCGTTACAAATGGTGAAGGCTTATCAAGATAACATGATCTCTAGGACATTTCGTTCATCCAACATGGCCCATACATAGAAATAAGCTAAATAGACACATAATTCCACATTAAACACATGTAGCACTTGGCCCTAGTAATAGCGAGGTTCCAATGTATGCAGCAAAATGAAAAATAACATTAAAATTGTACTTACATGTTAGAGAATATATCCAACCAACATCACATTTGCAATATAAGAAGCTCCAAGTTAGAAAAGAACCCAATCCATACATCCAAATTCATCCATCGTCCAAAAATATCCACCAAAAAAAAATGTGAAGTTCTCTAATGAGAGAGATATCCAAATCCAAGTGATGATACAGATGAATCCATCCAACTCCTATTTATACACTCTTTAGGAGTTCGAATTACCTAATGGGCCTACATTAGCCCCTAAAAATAAAATAATGTGCAAATTAACTAACTTTTGGTGAGAAGCCCACCAAATTAGCTCACAAATGAAATATTAAGCCTCTCAGGAGGTTAAATAATAATCTATGCATGTCGTAGGGCCCTCCAAGAGGTCTGATGAGGTCCATAAATGCCATAATGATGAATAAAATCTTCAAAAGTGATGGACAAGGGGGTGGCCCCTTGTTCTCCAAACAATAAACCTGTGGTGCTCCCAATGGGTGTGGGGGCACACCAATGATCTCATGGGTCTCCATATGAGTTGAAGATGCCTGTAGACCATTTGTAAGGGCTCAGATGATGGAATGAATGTTTCCATGTCATCGCACAAGTCCCGGGACACCTGCCAAGCATGTGGCGCACCTGTGGGGACAGCTGGGCATAGTGTACCAAATGCATCTTTCTCGTCCAAAAGGTGGATCGATAGCAATCTATGAATATCTTTGGGGATCCATGGAGTGTTTTCTATTACTGTGAAGCCCCATCGCTCTCTACAGATACCCTATATGTGCTAATGTAACTCTGTGGAGGGTTATGACCTCGTATAGAGAGACCAAACCCAAATGGACAACATCTGCAATCCCACATAAGATCCAATGCGTCCCCTAGCCTTCTAGTACAAGAAGTCATTAAAGTAATTGTGTAAAAGAGCTTACAAACTATGGACAACAAGTGGACACTTCATAATGGCATGCCCTTCCATAGTGGGCTTTGGCATGTGCTAATGTCTCCAAGCTCCAAAGGGGCTTAGCCAGATGCCTTATTAGGTGGTTTCTACCTTTAGAGGGGATGGTATGTCTGAGGTACATCCGTCAAATGGTTGTGGCATGCGATAAAGAGGTGAAATGGAATAGGGAATGAGAGGGGAAATCCTGGGCCACATATTGGGGCACAAGGGTAGCTAGAGAAAGTGAAGCCCACACTTGAGTGTGTAATGTATAGGAGGGAGCAATCGTGGTACATGAGGTGCCCCGACCTTGATTTTTCCACCCTTCTTTATATACCTTTTTCCTTTTATGATTTTTCTTTGATTAACTGCTTGGGGCTCAAAGGACAAGAGCATGATGTGTAAGATATAGCAGTGATTACCCCCTTTTTGGTAGGGCGGTTCATTGCACTCCAGGGGTTGGGACAATCATGGGTTTCAGAATCATAAAGGAGGCTCATCTAGGGCCTCTGGAACCAGGGTGATTGCCATGGGTATGGGGTAGAGCTCATGCATTGGCTTTTGTCCATGTGCTAATTATGTTTGTCTCGACCATTTTTTTGCATCTTGTGGTACATTTTCCTGTTGAATGTGGCCATTTATGCTTTTAATTTTCTTTTCAACTTCTTCAATCTCTTGGGCGTCGTTCCAAGCCTGACCCAAGGTGGGGACAAGGGAATGGGGAGGCTAACCCTATGTGGACCCAAAGAGGCAATGTGGACCTAGGTGGGAGCGATGATGAATGGGGGTATAGTGAATGGAAGGGGAGTAGTATATGTGGATAACGGAGCGGGACCATGCAACCAAGGCAGGATTTCCTAAGAAATACCACCCTAAAGCCAAATGGTCAGTAAAGGAGATCCTACGAGACTAAAATCCAAGGGTAACATCCAAAAGAGATCAAGGGGACAAAAGCACAAACTAAGCCCACTCTTTCCGTTGAATCCCCCCATCAATCCATGCCTATAAGTGTCCATGATAAGTAAACCCAATACTCAATTACCAAATGACAAGACATACCTTTAGGTTCGGGAGGCCCACGTTCACACATATGATCAATACAAATGGGTGAGGGACCACATGGCTGGCTCAGGTGGCAGAGAAATGGCACAATGAGTTAGTTGAGGGCTGCAAGGGGCTGCTGGCTGCCGGCTGAGGTCCATCATGGAGAAAAGATTTCTCCCAGGGATATTACCCATGAAGTGGTGGGTAACAGGGCCAACTCAATCTCCTTTGTGCTACATTCCTTTATCTGGATTCTGCCCTGGCCATAACCCTTGGCCTTCTTTTGATTTCAACTTCCACTCCAAAATATAAAAAAATTCATCTTTCTTGGCTCAACCTTCTCACCACCTCATCAACTTTCAGGTTTCTTACACCTGACTCATCATCTTCTCCTACACACACTTTGCTACACCTTTTGCATCTTTCCCTCATGTGCCAACGTTCTTCTTGCACCTCCATACCCATCTCACCTTCTACGTGCTCACCTCATTAGCCACCCTCTATGCTGCTCTATATTTGCATACATCGAGATGTTATTCCAAGCTTGAACCGTAGATAAGTGTCTTCATAACCAGGTTCCCAACAGATTAGCAGATTAAACAAAGTTCAGTCTTTTAGGCTTTCTTACAAACTCCACGTATTTGCTTGCTTGCTTGCTTTGTTATTTACGAGGGATTGAAGACAAGGGTAAAACTCTGAAAGAGTGACTTTAGAAGGATACGTGCCCTATGTGCTATATAACTGAATCAATCAAGCATATCTTCAGGGAGCGTCATATTGATTGGGATTTTCGGAATCAATTTCAGCAGAAAGTTGCGTGTTACAATGGGGAGCTACTAGTTTGGGGGACTCTAGTTTACTTATTCTCTCGCTTTATGATGGGTTTTGGCACTATCATCGGATAGCAGCATGATATCCATCATGGAAAATGTGTTGCAAGTGTATTTTTGATGGATCTATTTGTTCTGTTTCTTGATTTCAAAAGCTTTGGGCAGAGGAGATAGGCACCCAAGTCACAGCCAAGGGTTGGTTGCTTATTAAAGATGCTAAAAATCATTCTGCATCCGCAAACCGGATCTTATAGCAGCTTTATCTGCAATTAGGAGACTATTTTGGTGTTTGTCCATATCTGTATATTCTTGATTGTTAATCTCTGTAACTCTGTACATATTTTTTGATTAATATAAGCATTATTTTTTCAAAAAAATGTAATTGTCTCAATCCAATCCAATAGGTTTATTGAAGGAATAGGTTGTAAGACAACCAGTGAATGTAGTTTATACTTTTTTTCATCCAGCTGCTCCCTGCATAGCATTTCATTAACTCATATGCAGGTTCATTAACTCAAAATGAAAGAGTTCTAACTTTGAACAACCTAAGATCTTTAACTCTATCGTAATATGCAACAAGAGCATGGGGGCTGTGAATGGTGCACGTAGCATTGTATTTATCTCCAAATTGTCATATAAAATTTATGCAATTCAGGATTTAGTACAATAATTATGTTGTTAGAACATGTTTTTTGGAATGCTAAGTCCAGTTGAGAATTTAATATAGAGATCTCTTGGTATTTAACATCACTTGCAAATTGTATTTATGTGACAGGAGCAAGAAGTTAAACGATTTTCTGGCACAGTTCCAAATGCAACTACTGTGGGTGAGCTTGAAAACATGGTGATGTATGCTGGAGAAGGGGTAGGGCTCATAAAGGAGATTCTTCCAGCTGCTGAAGTTGTTAGAAGTTTACTTGAGGATGCACAACATATAATAGAATGCAAATTCAACTGAATATTCAACTTAATATAGCTAATAAATTGTTAACTGTTAGAAGGAATCAAAAGCAGTGAGGACCCTTTCACATGAGGATTGAATTAAAATAGACCCTGGTTGTACAATTTTTTTCTAAAATTAAGACGTTATTCTCCGATATTCCATCTGAAGTGACAGGGGAGGCAATATAGTTTTGAGGCAATATAGTTTTGAGGATCATAAATATTCATAATGTCTCTATGTCTTCCTAGAATCATATGCAACAATAGGAAACAGCAATAGTATCTATGCCTTTGTTAGTAACTAGACATAGCGTGGTTGTCATTGTGCTGCTTCTGTTTCCTGCCTACTATGTCTTGTTTTCTGGCAGATGGCAGATTCAGTTTATAGACGTTGAATGGAAGATCTACATGTTACAACTCCCTACTTCTACTTCATAGTATGAAACTCATTACGTAGTACAATGATCAAAGTGGCTATTTATCAGTTTATAAATTCTACCTTGTTTTCTTGTTCTCTTCTGGTTTGAATGTAGTATTGATTCTGAGCTTTCAGCAGACGGAGATGTGTTATGTTGTTTTATATTTCAAACCCACTGCTGTTGAAGGCAGTTGATATTTTATGTATTAGTATGGTGAAAAGTATTGTTTTACTTGTGCTCCTTATGGTAAACTTTCCATTAGATTGGTATTGATAACGTGAGATGTTTAATGCATTTGATAATTTCAGGTTTCACTGTTCAATTTTGATAGTCATTTTTAATTGGCATAATGTAAATTTAGTTTCTTGGTAGATATTGTATATATGTTGTGATTGCCATTCTAGTAACTGGTGGTCATTTAATCCAATATTATATTTAATTTTTAGATAACATTGTTTTAATTATTATTATTATTTTTAAGGTCATAGCTAGCCAAGTCAGACACCAAATTAAATTGGTGTATGAGATTTTTGTGTAAGATGAAGGACCCACTTCTTACAGCGATTTGACTGCTAAGTCTAGAAAAACATACATACTTTATTTTTCTAGTTTTGAACTTGTAACTTGAAAAAAAAAACACGTACTCTTAATAATATTTATTATTTATTTAATATATTATTAAGAGCCAGCTTATTTTAAACTGAAATTAACATGGATTGAGTAGTTTTTCCTCCCAAAATATAAAATACAGTTCAACGAATTATAATTTCATATTATAATATTACGAAATATTTTGAATTTATTGTATAACCGACGTAAATCAAATTGTTTTAGTTTGGCTTTGATTATTTCTCTGCATTATATTTTTATACTTTTCAATCTCTTTATTTGCCTTCGGTATGTGTGAATCACATAGCTTGAAATGCAACTGAATACCTCAACATAAAAAAACATATGAATAAAAGAAAGTGAATTATGTATTTTTTAAAGTAATGGCTAAAATTATATTATTCACATAAGGATGTAAAAAATGTAAAAAATAAAAGGTAATAGTAAAAATAGTTAAAAGTTTGTAAGCACAATTTTTAGTATATTGTTTTGTGGAATTAAACAATGAAAATATATTTGAAAAACTGAACTAAGAAGAATATTTAGAGAGTAATCTTTTTTATTTAATTGGTATCTTTACACTTTTCCTCTGAGTTGTTTAAGGTTTTGTTGTTAAATGAGTTATCTATACTTGGAAATGGAGCAAAGTTTGGGGTTGACATTGGTGCTCCCATGTGGTGGTAGATGGTGGAAAAATGATTGTAGATAGTGGAGAGGGTGGCAATTACTTCATCCAAATATTGATGGAAGATGGTATATTAGCACATAGCTTCTAATTTTGATGAGGTAGCGTGTGCTCGCTGACCTCTATAGAGATGGTTTGTTTCTTTATTGGCATCTAAGAACTTTGCTTCCATCATTCAAGTAATGATGGAGGATGTGTTATTAGCGCATGACTCCTAATCTTGAAGAGGCAACATATGCTTTATGACCTCTATATAGATGGTTTGTTTCTTTGTTGGCATTTAAGAACTTTGCTTCCATGCGACCTTTCCAATCTACCAAGTGCATTGTTATTCAACAATGATGGTGTGAATGTTTGTCATTTTCCTCAGTAAATCCTCCTTTAATCTTTGAACCTTCCCAACATCACATGTGAGAGTAGCCCACTGTGCACATTTTTCCATTGGTTTTGACCTCCAACCAAAGGAAGAATGGGTTTTCAGAGAAGCAAATAGGAAATGAAAGACCAAAGTGAGGGAGGAGAATTTGAAGATCATTCTTCTACTCATTGAGGAGAGAGGATTAGTATCCACCATGTGATAGAAGTGTAGGATCCAAGTGAAATCAATACAAGGTTTACTCATGGATTAGCTCAAATATGTTTAAACAATTGCCAAATCTCTACAAGGCTCTTCCTCATGCAATGCTCATCTTGTGTGAAGTCAAATTTATTCCTAAAATCCTAAGTTGCCTTAAGAATGCCACATTGATTAGGCCAACTAAGATTGTTGTTTATGTCATTTCGGGAAGTTCCTTGTCTCTTTGCACAAAAGTTTGGTACTAATAATTGCATTGGGTTAAGTACCAATGGGTAAAGAGGTGTTAGTTGTGAATCAATGGTGGCATCATAGAGGAGGCAAGGAAGGGGGAGGGATGAAGTAGAGTTTGCATGTCCCCTCTTGAAGAAATCTAGATTACAAGCTTCAAGGGTTGTTTCTATGTTTACTTGAGTGTTTTCTTCCTTATTTTGGATGTGTCTAGCTTAGTAAACGATCACCTCATTAGGTTGTTTACAGAAAAGAAGATTCCTCTGAATTGTTTGAGCTTGAATTCAGGGGCATGGGATGTGAGCAACTGGTATATTGATCACTGAGTGTCGAATGACTACAACTTGTGAACTAGTGTGCATGTCTATGAGTCTCATTTTGTGGTACGTTGCAAGGGATTTTTCCTCATTATTAGTGGAAAGCCCAACTCCTCATGAGAGTCTTAGTTTATTTTTTCATTTCGTATCATAGATGATCCCTCTCTCCTAACCCTCTACATCCCCATACTTGTGACCCCAAAATGAGATATATATCTTGGCTCATACAAATGAAATGATTTTTGTAAAGAAAGGGGAGGATCACTTAAGGATAAAATTGCTTTGTTCTATGATGATGTCATGAGAAGGTGTTTGTGCACATTGGAAGCAACCTTGATAAATTATATAATGTAAATGAAAGTAAGAGAAAATGGAGTAAGGACAAGGAGCAGTTACAAAAATGACATTGAGAAAGTTAAACCATGTCTAAAGGGTGTCTAGTTGGGATTAAAATGTGCATCCCATATGTTCTTAGTTGGGATTGTGATCGAATTATGGGGTTCATAGATAATAGTAGAAGAAAATTCCTAGAGGTTGTCTTCTCCAAACTTTTGAGAGATAATTTTGGGGTACTTTCGATTTATTGCAATAATAATGAAATGAACAAGATTAGCTTTCAAATATCAAAACTAGGTGGTGTATTGCATTGATGTGTTTTACTATAATTA
The DNA here is from genome assembly GCA_034641835.2 of Pinus albicaulis. Lineage (NCBI taxonomy): Eukaryota > Viridiplantae > Streptophyta > Pinopsida > Pinales > Pinaceae > Pinus > Pinus albicaulis. The sequence continues at coordinate 381,185,288 of CM076571.1, read as the reverse complement.
AGGAATAATGTATCAAATATCATATTTATTTTTTCTACATGATATTCTTAATTTTTCATTTTGGCATTAAAACAAAATAGATAATAAAAGTGGAAAATTGTTAAACATTTTGTATTGAATCTACATTTTAGATTTCTTGACGTGAATAGAAAATTGCTCCAAAGAGGGTTAGAACCCTCAATATCCCAATATCAAAAGTATTTTACTTATTTGTTCCAAGGGAAACCTCATGGGGAAACTGTAGCAATGCTTCACCACATTTGTGGATGGTACCCCTAGTAAACTCGTTGGTATAGATTAGTTTGCATCATCCAACATTGAACTAGTTTAATGCTTAACAACATTGGTGACAATTGGTTGAACTAACCCCTTGGGCTAGCAGGCATGCTACTTATGTTATCCTACAAGAACATTTAATTTTATCCTAAATAGAATAATAACTTGTGATTATCTCATATATTTTTTATGGCTAAGGAAAATAATTCGTTTCCATGTTTGTTGATGTCCTTCATTGGCAACATCACATCCTACAATATAATCAGTTCTTGAAATCTATGATAAGTATGTTATTTGAAGTATTGTAGTTTTTCATGCCATATACTAGAATTGTTATTGAAAGCTATAGTACATTAGATATTACATTCAATCATTGTTGATTATCAGAGAGACACTTATTTTTTTAAGTATTGTAGTTAATCTTAGATAGGCACTAGTTAAGATAGTTTCATCAGGGGTGGATGCTTCCATGGACATACCAAATTCTTCAAGACAAATAACAATAGTCATTAAGCTTTTGAAGTTAGAACTGTGTTCACACCGCTATTTGAAAGCCATGGCTAGTGTCACTGCTTGTGGTTGTGGTTGTGTCAAATTATAATTAGATGTCGTTTTTTTTTGTTAGGATTATGTTCATTTCAAGCAATTTGGCAGTTTATTATACTTAACTCTTGAATTAAACAATCCAGTGTAAAGTGAAAATAAATGAACTTTTGTGCTAATTTCAATCATTAACCATTTTACTTCGTGTCATATGCATTGTATTCACCCTAATTTTAATTTGATTCTACATTCTATAATATATTCATAATATGATGGTTGCATCTCTTTCCATTTATTGGTGTGACCATCATGTTCACTCTATAGAGTTTGTAGCAAGGATTTGATAGATGTGGATAATGGATGATAGAGACACTAAAGAATGTGCAAACTTCATTGCAAGGAATGTCATCACTAATGTTAACCATGTTAACAAAATTATGCATTTAGATAATTTAATCTAAACCTAGGTAGCCTAGGAATTGAAATCCTCATTCAAACAACATGTGTTGAATATGTTAATCTTTAAACACATATTGGTTGAAATTATGAACAACAAATACATAATGCTAGATTTTGAATAATGCATTTATCTTAATTTACTAAAATAAGAAAATTTACATTGTTATAGCTCAAACTCAAACTTACCAACCAATATAAGTGTGCACTTTGTATCTCCTTTATAGAATACAAAGAAGAGAAAAGATAAAATATATTTGGTCACATGGATGAGGTGTCCAACATGACTTAGTCAAAACCTAACCCTAATCTACATAGTTAGTGTCCTCTCCTAACTAGAGAATAGTTGTGGCATGAATGCATGTACACTCTTTGGATTTGCATCCTTTGCTCCTCATGTGAATGCCTTGATACTCCCTAGATATTTGTACCCAAATGTATCAATATATAATGTTTGTAGAAAGAAACTCTGAAATATAAAACCTAACTAAAGTGCCAAATTTGAACACCAATATAATTTAAGAAGTGTTCTAGTGTTGGGGCATGCATGTGTCCTATCCATCTCTCTCCTACATAATTGGTATGTGCCTACTTTATTCCACTAGTGTTGTTTTCTCTTACACAATCCCCTTTCTTTGTTGTAGCTCACAGGGACCAAAAACATTGAATCTAGAGTGCCATTATTGCTTGAGAAAACTCACTTAACAATAAAGGAAAAAAACCTTAACACTCTCTTTATAAGGAAATTGTTCTCCATCAAACCTAAACACTCCCTTAGTAAGGGGTTTTTTCAAAATATCAACAACCTATGAATTTGAAGGAACATACTCTAGGATCATTTCCCCCTTCTAAACTTTGTCCTCGAGGAAAAGGTACTAGATGCCTATTTGCTTGGAACAAATGTGAAATTTGAATTTTGAGAGAGTTAGATGCAACCCAAATTTCCATAGCATACCACAAGAGTCTCCAATATTTGATTAGTTAACTCTAAAATCAACTTGTCAAACTAGCTAGCTCTACAATTCATAGAGTTGGTGACCAAGCATTATGTAACTCTATTGAACTAAGTACCAACGTTTCTTGCTTCCTATTGAAATATGATATCATAACTAGACCTAAATTGATTCAAGACCCAAAAGTAATCTTCTTTTTGCATGCACCTCCAACCTAGTGAGAATCCATAAAAGCATGCAACATCAACTCACTATCTGGAACATACCTTAGACCATAGTCCATTGTATCCTTAAAGTATCAAAGAACATGTTTTGTAAAACCCTAGTAAATTTTTGGTGAATGAATCATATAATAGTTCAAAGTGTTTGTTACAAAATAAATATCAAGTTTGGTATTCACTAGATACACAAGGGAACTTGCCAATTGCCCCTCCATAGAGGGATCTACCTGGTAGCCTTGGATTTGATATCATAGATGTAGCCATTTATTACAATCCATTATTTAAAATCTCTTCAGAATCTTGACTACATACTTACCTTGTCCAAGGAAGAGCTCTCCTAGACTCTAGAAAACATCTAAACCCAAGAAATTAGTGCATGAGGCTAATGTCCTTCAGCTCAATCTTGTGTGCCCACTCTGTCTACACTGTGTTATTAGCTTCTTCAAACTAAATGTATGTATAATATCATTTCCATACAAGACCAAAACAAACAAATCAGACCTATCAAATATATAACAAAACTATGGTAGTTATAGTGGAGGCTAAACCTTATAGGTACTCATCAATGATTAATTACTAAGCATGTGGTACCTACCTTAGTCCATAAAGGGATTTCTCCAATATGCATGCATGGGTCTCTCACCTATGCACTTGAATTTTTTCTATTGATTGATCTATAATTATTCCTGAGTTAAACCATTAGAAGCATTGTCTTTACATTCATTTTATATAAATGCCAACCAAAATCAATGTTAAAATCATGATGTCATTGATGGAACTATCCCTGACAATTGGAGAAAATGATTTCTCATAGTCATATGCCTCCTTTGGAAGAATCCTCCTGCTATGAATTGTTAAATCTTGAACCTAGCACTTGGAAAATAGATCCTAACAAATTATTACTAATCTACCAAATAAAAGCACAACTAGGTTATTAACACAATTATTAAGTCGAAGAAAAAGTATTAACCAATCTCAATCACATGTGACACAATCAAATTTTTCCCAATCAACATTTCTTCATTAATTTAATAATATGAACTTACTTGGACTCCCATCCTAGGATAATGGCCCAACTGAGGAAAATACATTTACAACATAACTTGGATTTGACCCAGATGATTAAGCCCTAGATTTGTCCTTAAGATGCTTGGTTGATATGGATCACCATTGTTGTATCCTTGCAACTTCCTTAGACCTAGCATGCTTGAGTAGGTCACTCCTCATTTGAGAAAATCTCTCTCGATGGCTTCTCTCATTGCATAGTGTCTTTCTCTATTTAGCCTTTTTTTATAACTTTTCATTAAGATAAATCCCTAAACCTAATCTCTAAAGTGACGGATGACCATGATTAGATATTTCACCACTTGATATCAACAATTGGGATTAAAACATGATCACTAAAGTAAATACTTTACTTTTCCTAAGTTAGTTTAGCTCAATGCCCAACATAAATAATTATGTGTTTTTCCTAACTTAGAATTAGGCCAAGTTACAATAGTGACTTACTCGATACTTGAGCAAGTTCCCTAAGGAAAATTTGGTAAACTTCTACATCCCTAGACACTTAGGCCTATGCCGAAGTACCTATGTGAGCTACAACAATCAACATGAATTGAAATGTGTACTTCTCTACGCTACAATCTATTACATGCTTCACAATGTACAAACACCTAGAATAAATCATTGACTTCCCCATTTGTTTTTGCACAACCTCCCAAATGCCATTCTTTATGATGGAGAGAGACTCCACTATGGGATTGTGTCATACTTAATGCTCATGTGTTGTCTCCTCAAAACTATAAGGCTTGACATCAATGGTGAGATATATCAATATAACATAATTTGAAAACCTTTTTAGAGGATAACTCACTTGAAAAGACATCTTTGGAGCTCCAACTTTCTCTCGCGCAACCTAAAATGTTGAGGAGAACCATCTACGCTTCCTAGTTGCATTAGAAAGAGCTATGTTGAATAATGTTTCCATTAATGTGAAACTAAGGAGAGAACCAATGGTAGGAGCATGATCTAAGGTAAGAGCACTAGCTAAGGCATGAAAAGAAGAAAAATGGAAAACCTTGAATAAACCTCAAATTTCTTTATAACGTAAAAATCCCTACAAATCCATTGCTTCTGGACCTCTAGTATCAGTTAATGGATATAAATCTCACTGTTAATTTCCAATTCATCTATCAGACCCTTTGCATATTGAGGATTTTACAAATTCATGATTTTATAGGATTTTTTTTATCCTAATGTATTATAGCCCTTGGTCAAGCCCATAGTCATAAGGAACTTAAGGACTAGTGCCTAAGGGCCAAGCTCCCCACTGCATATCAACATGTAATTTTTCAAACAAAAGGTGTGGGTTTGAATATTTTCTTGATATTTGTTACATATAGCCCTTGGTAACAACTCTAGACACATGGGTGCTTAAGGTGTAGCACCTGTTGATGGTGTTGGATCGGCCAACATTCATGGGATCTCCCCGATATGAGGTCCCAATTATACCTCACACCATTTGGTGTAGGATCCCCATCAAGAATATGACCCGGTTTCCATAATGGTGGGTTTGAGTGGTATGTCTTGGCTACAATAACACATAGAATGATGTATTCATGAATTTGGTGAAACAAGTGTGTGAATTTGTGGAGGGTCAAGTGCAATTCATAAAAAGTTATAACAAAAAAAGGGGAAGGTGAGTGATCCCCATAGAAGCCTATAATAGTACACATCTTGAAAGGAACACACAAGCATAAAGAGATCATAAGTTAGCCTGCAAAATAGTTCACAAATTAACCATGATGCAAATATACAACAACACACATTCAACAAGATTTGTACTAATGAAAATGAAATAGTTCATAAGCGTCAGTGTAAATGAAATAAAATATATTGCAAACATAACAATAATATTCCTACTATATTCAAAACATATTCATGAAAACGTGTCCACTCTGAGATTTTATTAAAGTGTAAGTTCCAAGTATACATATATAATTGACGAACCACTAGCCACAATAGTGGAACATGAAACCGACACCTACTCCTCCAAATAAAGATACTCCCTCTATGGTATGGAGAAGCCAAGTCTCTCAGTAAAACTCCCTAGCTTTTGATCTCAAGCCAAAAGCCTTTTAGATGACTCACAAAAGGGGTGACTATTCATCTCTCTTTATGACTCTTTGACTCCCCTCGTGACTATTTGAATTCCTACAAACATGACCTTTGGACATCATTAAAAATGACTCTTCATATTCCACAATTTACACTTGGAATTTCACTAATTGATTACAAAATAATATTTCAATATTTCTCATACCCATATAAGAAAAAATAGGGTAGATCCAACTAGACATCCTAATAAGACAAAACATGTTAAGCTTGAGTTTGGAGAAACTCTAGCTCGACCAACTTCGCTTATAGTTCTTCGGTCATATACTTATGACAAGATTTTTGTTGCGCAATGACTTCCCCAAACTGTGTGACAGGATCAAGCTAGAAGTAGACTCTAGCCTTCATTGCATCTAGGTAGATTGATATGGAACTGATCTAAATGTCCTTCTTCAACATAAGCATCATAGTGTTGATATGGACATGGACACCAATTTATTTCTTCATATTACTCATGTTCACCTCCATATCTTCCTTGGTGGAGATTTGTCTCAGCTGATCCAAGTATTCGGCTACCACTTGCCTGACTTGATTTCTGCGTTTGGCCTCGACAAGGAAGAAAACTGAAGGGATCTTATCTGATTTCACCATGAAACCCACAATGTTGTATAATCGTGCATATGAGGCCTAAATATTGACAATGAATGAGGCAAGTTTTTTATTTCTTTGGATGATCATTCACACTTGTGCTTTCTCCAAATCTGTTTGTTTCCTTGTTTTCTTTCCTAATTCAGACGGTGCCCCTTTGTGTTGCATTGAACACTCGTGTATGGAAACAATGGATGTGTGGACAACCTTGATATTATTGGAATTATCCTTGCACTTCAGCTGCATGTTGTTCAAGAGGAAAACTATTTCATGCATGGTGACCAACTCCTCATAAAGGCTCTGCATGGTCTTTCCTAGTGCCGATACTTCTCCAAGTATGGTTGCCTTGATTTCTTCAAGACATGCTTGTGCGAAGGCTGCTTTCTAGACTTCATCATAGAGTTGTTCTACTTCTTGCCTAACAGTCTGTAAGTTCTTCACCATTTGTTTATTCTCAGTGATGAGATACTTTGTGTTTGACTTGGAAGCACCTGTAAAGGGCAAGTTCAGATGCAACAATGGCTAATGGATTTCTCTTGGTGTCTGTGATAATTACCCTTTCTCTGATGAATGCAGGAGATGTGAGCTCATCTGGAAAATGTTTCTTCAGTGCTTTTACAATCTTCTTCTGAAGTTCATTGTAAGTTAGATTGTACGTATCCATAATTGAACCATCATTGAGGAAAAATTTCCTCTTCTTCGCTCAGAGCTTTCTCTACTATCGGAGGAAGGGGAGACTGAATGGTGACTCACTGAGTTCTCAGCATAAGGTCAACATCTTGGTTTTTTGGCTCTAGCTCCATCTCAGTGTCTTGGATTATAATCAAGTCTTCTATCTCTTGGGCAAGTTCCTTCTCCTTCCTTCTCCTGCAACAATCTTCTCTCCTCTTCTAGTTGTCAGTTATGCTCTTGCTCTTCGGCTTGTTTTAGTGTTGCTTCTTCTTCCTCCATTTTCTGCCTTTCTTCTTCTTCTTGTCTTTGTCTTTCTTCTTCTTCCCGCTTCTATATTTATTCTTCTAATCTCTTTTTCTCATGTTCCTCCTTCTTCTTCTGGTCTTCTTCCGCATTCCTCTGTTTCCTCCTATTTTTTGCTGCTATGGCTGCTTTCAGGATGATTGGATCTGCTTTTATCTTGTGACTTTGCTCTTATGTTGGGTTGTGTGCAACCTTCCTCTTTCCTTTCTCACGCACTAGGTTGCGCCTTTATGCTTATTCTTCCTCTAGAGTGACTTCCTTCCTTAGAGTAACCTGTGATCTTCCAACAAAACTGACTAGTTCATGGGACCTAGAGGCATTGTAATAATTCTTCATATTTTCCTCCTCAGACTTGTAGACTCGTCCCACTTGGCCACTGCAAATGAATTCTTGCACAATGTTATTTACATACATTCCTTGGATCGTATGGATTGAAATCCAAGCGACCAAACACAAAGTTTTTTATCTCCTTTCCTTTTGTCTCCGCAACCTTAAGGTTCTTGATCTCGTACAATCTAATTTGCAAAAGAAGAGTAGGCCAAGGTAATTTATTATTCCTTTGAAATACTATTGACAACCCTGTGGAGAAATGATACGCAAATTTTTGCATGACCATCTTGTCGGTGGCATACCTTGGTAATCGATGTGGAGGCTTCCATCTGCTAAACACTCTTAGGCAGGTGCCATCTGGTGAAGAAAACTAATATGTTATTTATGACACTGGTTGCATTGGTTCATGGGACATGCAAGGCAGTTCTTCCTCAAAGATCAACTTGTATAGTGGAATGAGGAAGTGATTAGTTAGTTTTTCCATTACTCCCTTGAAACTAAACTCATAAATTAGTTTGTAGTAAATATGCACAGTAGGTTCTCGTGGTGAGCAGGTCCAACTCATGCGAGGGAATGAATTATGAGCATAGATTGCATCCAAAAAATAGGAATACATGTAGAATATATTTTTCTCACCCTTGGGAGGTTTAATGGCATTGGTCACATGGATTCTCAAATGTTGAGCCAACATATCTGACTAGTTGAATGGTCTCCCTTCTTTCACCACTTTATTTAGAAAGAATTCCTAGCCTTCTGGGAAGGTCTCAATATTGTTGTGTCCATAGATGTGGCCACACATAAGATGATAAAGTACTGACAAGCCTTCCTGAAATATTTGGTCTTGTAAGTATTGTTGGGAGTTTGGTGTAATTTTGAAGGTTCTTTCACTCAAACTTTGAAAACATCCTTTGTAGTCAGGTAGTTGGTGACCGCGTAAAAATGTGAATCCATGTATGGTTCTGGCATCGGAAAATGATACATCAGGTGGTAATCATGTGCCATGAAATAAGAAATCCTTTGTCCACTGACATTACTGACAGTCATGGTCTTGTTATCTATATGAGATAGTATCCAGTTGATGATGTCTACACATGGGACAACAGGGTAACTGCATGCAACCTTGTGTAGCCGTGATCTTTGGAAATTGACATACACTTGTCGGTCTTCAAGGTCTGGTTTGAAGCTCTTTGGTGGGAACACATCATTCACCTTATGCCATGTGATGTCTGACTCCTTTTCTATAAATAGTTGAGTGTCTGAGTAAACTAAAAATTTCACTATAGTACTATCAATTTCCTCTTCGGTGCTTCTTTCTGTGGTGTACTTGGAGACAGTTCTCTTGGGATCCATGATGAAAGTAAGTGAATAAGAGAATTCCTCAAAAACTGAAGTACCTACAAGAGAGACATGCACTCAGGGAAAGCATAAATTAACTTCAGCAAATTGACTCACAAGGAAAGATCTTGGAAACAACCATTAGATTGAGGGGGGAAACTGTGTAATATTTGAGGTGAGGGAAGAGGTTGTCTTCATGAACTACAGATTGCACAGTATCATCAGCCAAGGAGGAGGCTTGAGGCTTGAGACTGTGCAATGTGCAGTCTCAACCTGGGCAAACTAAGGGAGAGATTGTGCATTGCACAGTCTTAGTGACTAAGGGGTCAAGTTTGAGCCCTGCAACTGCACAATGTGCAGTTGGGTCAGCTTGGTACTGTGAATTGCACAATATTAGAGGCTAATCATGAATCTTGAGCCTTGGTCTTGCACAATGCCCAGTTGAGCATGACAATTGTTGGCCAAGAGAAGGGAAGATATGCCCGGGAAGAGGGTTAAAAGTGGCAGATCATGGGTGAAAGTGCAAGTATAAGTGAAAATCTGAATAATTAAAGATAAATCAATGAAAATCAAGTGCAGAAGATCAATATGCAAAAGGAAAAATAAACATTCATAGGAATTTTCCGAAACGACGATCACCGATGGGAAAAAATAAGAAAGCTAATGTGACACTTGTGAAAATCGAACAACATACTGGATCAAAACTTCTAAAAGCTTATATAAGATAAAACACCAACACCCATGAAAAGAAACAAGCAAAACAACACTCTTAGAAGTGAAATGACAAAAAGCGACTGAAAAAAACGACAAAAGACGACAAAAGAAAAACTTACCTGGAAAAGCGCTGCAAACTCCACCGAAATCTCCTTGATCTCCTTGGGAATGCTAGAGATCCAAGATCGAATGTAAAAATTATCTCTAGGGGTGTCCATTATATAGATCTAGTTCGACTAGGGTTTATGATGCACATGCCTAAAATCAAGGAGGAAGCAACACTTGGTAGATTGGTCAAAAATAACAACTTGTGTTAGTCTTTAGGAAATCGATAATATAGTCCCTCATTTTTAGGATTTTGTTTTTTATTTTTGCTTCTTTTCTAATAAACTAGCTTCTCGCACTACCAAGAAATATTGCGTAATTCCCAATCACAGGGAACTGGGAAACTCCTTCGCTGAGTGCATTGTGTAGTTTCTGAGGGCAGGGAAGCTTCTGCAAAATTTCTTAGCTCAAGGTAGCCCTTCCCCTCAATATTGGATAGTTTCTGAGCTCAAGGCTATCCCGCCTCTGAGGACAGCACAATTTAGTTCCTCAAGGCTAGCCTTCCTTCCATGATTGCACAATTCCTAAAGGGAAGACCGATTCAACAACAAAGTCAAGGCAGAAGATGGCTTATGACTAAAAAGGTTTAGACCATAATCAAAACAATGCATCAAAATCTATGCATGAAATGATAATTATTTTACATAACATGTATACTTGACCACGACGAAGGATGAGCTCATGTGGATAGAAGGGAGGCTAAAAAATCTAAGCATGGGAAATTTCTTGGAGGGTGGTTGTAGCAACTACAACATTTGGTGACACACTAGTAGAACTCAAGTTCTCTGTATGGATCTTAACTCACGTAAAACAAGTCTAACTCTTTAGGAAGTCTTTTTCAGTTCATTGAGCACCACAACTTCTTTACTTAGCTTGAGTTAAAAATAGAGTCCTTACCATTCTCTTCATCGGCGACAAAACTAACAAATAAAAGTCAAACTCAGTTGTTTTGATTGTATTGTCTAGAGTTGGTTGGGGTATTGCTCAGCCTCCAATGAGCCTAGACAATACCCCGACCAAATTTCTTGCTTCACGTCCCTACGTAGGAATCCTTTCTCTTCTTTCACCCTTTGTTATTTTTCATTTTGTTCATAGAAGTGTGCATAGGCACTTATTAATTTCATGAGGGGGAAGATGGATCCAGAATTATTGAGAGCATAGGAGGTTGTCCCTTTAGAGAAGGATATTTATACACCTTTGAAATGCAGTTCACTCATTAAAGTTTCCTCCCCTCCTTACTCTACTCAACTTAGTTGACAATAAAAAACCCAAAAATCATAAAATACCGTTTAGAGTAGGTGGTACTAGTTATAGATTCAAGCATCGTGATTCCACTACATTTTTCTCTGAAAAAAGAACATATTTTCCATCAAAGTATCATCAAAAAAATATGAAAGATGCATTCAAAGAGAGGGAATAAACAGATAACCAAGCATTGGCAGTAGAAAAAGTTCCTCTTAGACTTCACCATGCTTTCTTCAGAAACCAAACATGGTCTCATGAAAAAAATATCGTATAACAAAAAAGAAAGAAAAGAGCAGGGTGGAAAGTAAATCAAAACAAAACAAAGAAAACAAAAAAACTAATCCTACTCCTAATCTAACCAAGAATATGCCAGCCTTACGTAAAATGAAACTTGCAGTGCAACCACCAGCGCATAGCCTGACAAAAACGAGCGAGGGCATTAACAATGAGAAAAATATTCAAAAATAACAACATGAAAGAAGGATAAAATGGTACACACTGCAACATTCAAAGATTATAATTATACCCAGAAAAACACAACATAAAATCACATGCAAAACATTCTGCGGATGGATTATGGTTTTTGCACACATTGAAACCACATAACATGCAAGAACATCCTTTCGAACTTCTAAACTCAGCGAACACAAAGGAAGTAGAAAGCTTGTGCTTTGAAACAGAGCTCACTAGGTATGAATCCTACAAAGATTGAGCGATAGGATCATGTAACACAGATGGAGGATGCAAAGATTGTGAAATAGATTGATTTTCAATTTTCATGATCAACTTATGAGGATTCGTGGAAGATGAAGTATTATCTTGATCATGATTGGAACCAACATCAAGGCTACAAGAACCTAACATAACCATCAGTGTGGGCTGAAGTGCATCAATAACTTGCGGTAGTTGCAAGACATCATAAGATATATCATCGAAAACTGGTGGTTTAGAAAGACCAACAATAGACAACATAGAGTTGTGATTAGATGAATTAAAAAAAAAATATCATGACAACCATGATAAGAAATACCATCATCAGAGACAAGGTCATCCTCATGATCTGATGAATCATAGAGAGGAGGAGATTGAAAACAAGAAATTTCACTCTCTATTTCTTTGCAAAGATCAGATGATAGATTGAAGAGATGAGGAAGAGAAGATATTTCCTCTCTGCATTTAGATGAAAAAGTGTCATTCCACTAGTGTTGAAAATGATGGGAATTAACATCTTCAGAAAATGATTCTTTGAAAGTTTCAACAAGTATGAAAGAATTGTAGAATATATTAGGATAACCCGGAAGAGGTGAAAAAAGAAGAAACTTCAAGTTTCAGCGCTGATTCATGTTCGAAAGTAGAATCCCACACATAATCATCATAAATGAGATCACAAGTAGGCTGGTCAACACTAACTCCATCCTGAATTTGATCCTCGTGAACATCGAAAGAAAAGATTGAAACAGGTGAACCAAACAACTCACAATTAGGAGGACCGAAAGAACCAACAGATGGAGGATGAGGAGACAAAACATCGTCGTAAACATCAGATTCACAGTCGAAACGAGCACTGAAATTCTTAGTATGTGGGGTGGGAGAAGATGATGGTAGATCATCAGATGAAATCTCAAGCTCTCCCACCTAAACCTGCGGAAATGGAGCTGCTTGATGAGAAGAAGACGAAAATTCACTAGGAAAAACAGCTTCGTTCGTTGCAGATTTATGAGCTCCATAACTAAGGTATGTTGGGAGACTTTAAAAAGATTCATATTGTTTTAGATTCATCAAAATATGAACAAGAAACTCAAACATTCATAAGATTCAAATCAACATCATCTTCATAAAATTCATAACATAAATGAAAAAAACAATCATGAAAATTGTTAAGAGATTCATCAGGTGTTTTTCGTAGGCACATGATTTTCTTGTAAACATATTTGTAATGATACCTGTCAAAGGCGCGATACAACTCCTTAACAAGATGTTCGAAATAATGGATGGAAGAAATCAACAATGTGTAACACCATTCCTTAACAAATGCTTCAAATGTGAGAATGAACAACCTGCAAGAAACATCCTCATAGTGAATATTGTGTTTTGTACAAAATTCAAAAAAGCGAGTGATGTGCTCGAGAATGGTTATTCTACCCTCACCATCAAATTTCAGATTCGACAAGTCATTTGGTCCTAAATTTCTCATGTGATTTGCCGGAAGATTTATAATCTAATATGTTAAGGATCACAGAAGCTTGCACTCTCGACAAGTCATTGTTTATTCCCACAGGCACTTTCATATTTACAGTTATGGAAAACAATCTCACGTTTAATATATGGGAAGAAGCCATTAAATATGAAGAAAGTTCAAAACACTGTTACCGATGAAATAGGTAACCTGACCTCAAAACGGGAACTCTAGCCCAAAAAAACTCAAAAAACATGAAAAAACACCCCAAAAACAAAAAAAGTGTATTCCAGAACGCACTTGGTTTTTTTTTAAGGTCAAATTTCAACATTTTATAAAATTATGCTAAAAACAAAATTGTTTTTTGAAAAAAGGATTGAAAAAACACCCTCAAAACAAAACCAATTGATGCTGGAATAACAAAAAAAAAAAATTGTGTCATATTTTTGACATTTTTAAAAATAGAAATAACATTTTTTAATTTTTAAAATTCAAACATTAGAAAAAACCTAAAATTTTAGAAAAAAATAAATTTAAAAAATAAAAACATTTTAAAGCTTAAAATTTAAAAATATATAGGAATAAAAAAATAAAAATAAAAACAAAATAAAAATTTTAATTCAAACATTAAAAAAAACCTAAAAATTAAGAAAAAAAATTAAAAATTAAAAATTAAAATTAAAATTTCAAAATATATAGAAAAAAAGAAAAGAAAAAGAAGAAGAAGTTAAAAAGAAAGAAATTATAAAATAAAATATAGAAATTAAATTTAAAAAAGGAAAAGAAAATGTTAAAAAAAAAAAAAAAAAAAAATTAAAGAAATATATTAAATTTTAATAAATTTAAAACTTTAAAACAAAAATTAAAAAAAAAATACATTATTTAAATTAAAAGTAAAAAAATATAAAATTAATTAAAAATAAAAAATGAAAAATAAAATACAATAAAAATATTAAATTTAAAAAAATATATATTAAAAACACAAATAATTTTTAAAAAATAAATTAAATTTAAATTATATATATATATATATATATGAACTTAAATTCAAAATATGTATATTAGATTTTATTAAATTAAAAAAAAATGTTAATATTAAAATAATAAATCAAATTAAAAAAGAAAAATATTAAATTTTAATAAATAAATGAATAAACAAATAAATTTTGAAATAAAAAATAAATTTTAAATATGAAAAAAAAAACATTGTTAAAATAAAAAGTTAAAAAACTTTAAAAATCGATTAAAAATGAAAAATTGAAAAATATAAATTAAAAAAAATAAAATAAATAAAAAATAAAATAAAAAACAAATTAATTTGAAAATATTAAGTTTAATTAAAAAAAATATCTAATTTTAAATACACAATTTTAATTGAAATAAAAAAAATATAAAATTTTTATGTAATATATATATATATATATATATATATATATATATATTAAATTCAAATAAATTAAAAAAAATACAAAAATTATTAAATTTTAAAAAATTAAATGAAAAAACTAAACATAAAATTTAATAATAAAAAAAAAATATATGAAAAAATTTAAAAAAAATCAATTAAATAAAAAAAAAAAACACAAAATTTAATAAAAATTATTAACAAAATTTAGAAAATAAATAAATAAATAAATTTCAAATATAAAAATTAAATTAAAAAAAAATAATTTTAAATTTTTTGAATTTAAAAAAAAAAATGAAATTAAAAAAAAATATTAAAAATAAAAAAAAATAAAAAAAAAAGAATTTTTTGATCGTGGAGGCACTGCCAATCGGCCTCCCGCCCAGGTGGCAGCGAAGGCCGGCCGTTGGGTGGGTGGGGAGGCTGCATGCGGCCACCCGCCCGCCCAGCGGCCGGCCTCCATCGCCACCTGGGCGGGGGGCCGATTCCGGGAATCGCCCTCCCGCGGCGGGGGGCCGATTCTGGGAATCGCCCCTCTCGCGGCAGGAGGCCGATTCCGGGAATCGCCCTCCTGCCCCGGGAGGGCGATTTCGGCGGGAGGGTAGTTCCCGGAATTGGCCTCCCGCCGCAGGAGGGGCGATTCCCAGAATCGGCCTCCCGTCGCAGGAGGGGCGATTCCCGGAATCAGCCTCCTGCCGTGGGAGGGCAATTCCCGGAATCGGCCTCCCGCCCAGGTGGCAGCGGAGGCCGGTCGCTGGGCGGGCGGGGGGTTGCATGCAGCCTCCTTGCCCACCAAGCGGCCGGCCTCCGCCGCCACCTGGGCGGGAGGCCGATTGGCGGCACCACTACGATAATTTTTTTTTTTTTTTTTTTTTTTTTAATATATATATATTTTAATTTTTTAAATATATATATATATATATATTTTTTTTAATTCAAAAAATTTATTTATTTATTTTTTTTAAATTTAATATTTTAGATTAATTATTTTTTAAAATTTAAAATTTATTTATTAAAGTTTAATTTAATTTAATTTAATTTATTTTAATCTTTTAGTTTATTTAGTTTTTCATTTTTAAATTTTATAAACTGTTTCATTTAAAAAAAATAGTAAATTTATGGATATTTGTTTTTTTAATTATTTACACGTGGTTTTTTTTTTTTTTTTTCAATTTTAAATTTTGTTTTGTTTTTTTTTAGTTTTTTTTTTTTTTTTTTTTGGTTATTTTTAAAATTTGTTTGTTTGTTTTTTTTTTTAATATATATATTATATTACATTATTATTATTATTATTATTTTTTTAATTTAAATTTTTAAATTTAATTTTTCTTTTTTTGTATTTTATTTTTTGATCTAAATTTTAATTTTCTAGTTTAAATTATTTTTAAATTTTCTATTTTTTTTTAATTTTTTTTTAATTATATGGTTTTTTTTAATAACTTAGAAAAAAATGTTTTTAATGTTTTTGTTTTTTTTTTTGGTTAATTTTGTTTTTCTTTAAAATTATGTGTTTTTTTTTTCAAATTTTATCATTTTCTTTTGATATGGTGCTTTCGTCTTTTTTTTTTTTTCTTTTTCAATTTTAAATTTTTTTTTTTTTTTTTTTTTTTTTTTTTTTTTTTTGGTTATTTTTAAAATTTGTTTGTTTGTTTTTTTTTTTTTAATATATATATTATATTCGTATTATTATTATTATTATTTTAATTTTAAGTTTTAAATTTAATTTTTTCTTTTTTGTATTTTATTTTTTTTAATCTAAATTTTAATTTTGTAATTTAAATCATTTTTAAATTTTCCATTTAATTTTTTTATTTTTTATTATTATATGGTTTTTTTTAATAACTTGGAAGAAAATGTTTTTGATATTTTTTTTTTTTTTTTTGGTTAATTTTTGTTTTTTTCTTTAAATTATGTGTTTTTTTTTTCAAATTTTATCATTTCTTTTGATATAATTTTCGTCTTTTTTTTTTTTTTTTTAACGAGTTAATTTTGTTTTTTTTTTACATTTTTATTGGTTTTTTTATTGTTTTTATATATATATTTTTTATCTAAGTTTTGTGTGTTTTATTACCAACATGAAAGTCAGCACTCTAAAAAAAAAAGGTTGATGCTGCATCAATACGTTTCAAAATTAGCATGAAAATCACCGCTCTAAAAAAAAAAAAATTGATGTTGCATCAATATGTTTCAAAATTAGCATGAAAATCTCTAACATTTTAAAACAAATATTCATACTTCATAAATAAAAATATTAGAGTGTCAAAAATGTGCACAAAAAAAAAGGGGGTGATTCTGCATCACCACTTTTCATAATCGGGTGCTTTTTATGCTACCAAAAAAAGTAGGTAACAGTGCGATTACCTATTTCATCGGTAATAGTGTTTCAAACGGACTTCACAGGCTCAGCTTGTCATCTGGCCCTCCTTCTAGCGCTAGAAATGTTGAAGGTGCTGGACCCGCCAACATTTAGGGTATCTCCTCGATATGAAGTCCTAATTAGACCTCACACAGTTTGGTGTAGGAGTACCATAGATAATACGACCTTCTTGCTAAAATGGTGGGTTTGAGTGGTATGCCTTGGCTACAATAATGAATAGAAAGATGTATTCATGAATTTTATTGAAACATGTGTGTGACTTTGCGGAGGGTCAAGTGCAATGCATGAAATGTTATAACACAGCAAAGGGTAGGTGAGTGAGCCCATTAGAATCTTGTAATAGTATGCAGCTTGAAAGGAACACATGAGAATGAAGAGATCATAAGCTAGCTTGCAAATAAGTTCACAAGTTCACCATGATGCAAATATACAACAACACGCATTCAACAAGATTCATACTAATGCAAACAAAATAGTTCATAAGCATTAGTGTAAATGAAATAACATATATTGCAAACATAACAAAAATAGTCCTACTATATTCACAACATATGCATGAAAATGTGTCGAGTTTAGGTTTTTATTAAAGTGTAAGTTCCAAGCATACGTATACAATTGATGAACCGCTAGCCCTAATAGTGGAACATGATGCCGATGCCTTCTCATCCAAATAAAGATACTCCGTCTATGCTACGAAGCAGCCAAGGCTCTCAACAAAAATCTCAAGCCAAAAGGCCAGTGAAAATCCCTTAACATGACTCATGAGGGTATATTTATAACAAAAGGGGTGACTATTCATCTCCCTTTGTGATTATTTCACTCCCATCATGACTATTTGACTTCCTACAACAATGAACTTTGGACGTCATTACAATTAACTCTTCACATTCCACAATTTACACTTTGAATTTCACACATTGATTTGGAGATCAAAATTTTACTCAAAAATGAAAGTTCTTGGAATATTTCTAAACTAGCATAAAGTCATAGTGTTCGTAGCTTTTATTCCAACGACACTTGAATCAACTCAATCCAATGTTTTATGACAAAGTTATGATGTTCTTATCGTTTGGCTCAACAACTAAAAAATTTGCAGGTGGGATGATTGGGCTGCTGACTAGGCATTATGTACCGCTAATGTCAGCATGCTTACTAGGTGTATGGGACTAATCATGTATTTCCAAGTGGCAGGCTCGTACAGGTGCAGGTTGGCACATCCTCATTGGTCGAATTTTGGTTATGGTGGCCCAATGGGAGGCTGCCATGTGGCCCAATCGAAGGTCACCACGTGGCGCCTCCACATTGGTTAATTTTTTTTTGTATTGGATCCACAAGCCTAGCGGGATCGTGCATGTGACCTGCTGCATCCAAATCCAACACCTTTCCAACTCTCCTGCATGGTGTTACTTCACCCATAAGGGTGAAAGTTTTATTTAAGTTTTGGTTGGGCGCATTTTGGGGAGAGGGGTCAGGACTAAGCCTTGGCCCCCGGTCATCTGCAACTCTACATAACCGTCAAAGCAAAGGAAAGGGGCTAGGAAATAAGCATGGCCCCTGATCACAGGTTATTGACATGACCATAGGTGGTGAACAAAGAGAGAATTGGCAGAGAGGGCTTGGGGATGAGCCCCAACATTTGGTCACATTACTCCCCACATGACCCTGAAAAAAGACCTCCAAGCGTTTGAGGGTAGAGGGCTTGGGGACCATTCCCAATCCCTAGTCATGAAAAATTCCACAGGACCATAGCGCAAGGGAAATGAACTTGGTGGAGGAGGCAAGGCTATAGGCCCTAGCCCTAGGTCCCATCGTAGCCCATGTGACCCCGACGAAGAGATAGTGGGCTTCGATGGCAGGGGAAGGCTATTAGCCCTGACCCCCAGCCATATTGATAGCACGGAATCATCAACGAAATAATGGAGGGCTATTGTGGTGGGGGCGGGCGGTTAGCCCCAACCCCCGACCACATTAACGTCCATATGACCAACAACCTGACCGATTTGGAGCCTAGGACAAATGGGGTGGACCGTTGGCCCAACCCTTGGCTTTATGGAACCATGTGGCCTTGGTTTAGCACATAAAGGTCATTGGAAAAATTAACCATCCGAGAAATTTCACCTATTGCCGGAGAATTTGTCGCCTCTCTAGCGGATTTAAGGGCGTATTTATCGCTCTCTTAGTAGGTTCATCAAATTTGGAGGATAGATAACAACTAAAACTTGGGAGAGCCATAACTTGATGGGTTTTTTGGCTTTTGGAGCTCAAGAAGGGTCCAGATATGGGTTTTTAGACATGATGAATCCAGTGAAAGCCTCTATTCATTGAATGGAGCACTTATAAAGATACTTTTTTGCAGGTTTGAGTATATGGGTGCCAAGATCAATCAGTGGGTTGAAGCATTTTTTGAAGGGCGCTTTTGAGCATGGAGAGGACCTTGTAGGGGTTTTGTAGCCTTCATATGTTATCTACATCAATTATGACATCATGGTGCATCTCATATTTCTCTTTTCTCATTATGTATTCTTTAGGAAGGCTTTCTTTTAGTACTTCAATGTGGAATTGTTGTACTTGTTATGACCATTTTTAGATGGAGTACAGGGCCTTGATGTGAGAGCTCTTTTCTTGTTGATTTTTCCATGACTGACTATA
The DNA here is from genome assembly GCA_034641835.2 of Pinus albicaulis. Taxonomy (NCBI): domain Eukaryota; kingdom Viridiplantae; phylum Streptophyta; class Pinopsida; order Pinales; family Pinaceae; genus Pinus; species Pinus albicaulis. Next base: position 381,165,766 of record CM076571.1, on the reverse strand, counting down.
GGTTTTCATGCTTTTAGAGTGAGAGTTATTTGCAGGAGAATTTTCCTTGAAGGGGAAACTAGACACTCATTTTTTTAGCACAATTTATGTACTCTTTATCACTGAAATCTATGGCTCAGTCTAGCTATGTTAGCAGGCCCGAAGATGTAGCCCATGAGGGTTGAACTTTGTCACCAAATTCTGTGTTGTATCTCTTCATGTTTTCCTTTATGAGTTAAATAATGATATGTTGATTGTTTAAAGTTCACATGAAACTAATTCATTATCCTTGAAGAGACCTTAAAATATGTTGATGTAATAAGACCCATTTTTACTTGAAAAGCGTCAGAGGATGGTCAATTTTTTGGAAGGAGAAGTTCTCCAATTTCACATCACTTGGTATCAGAGTTGGTTCTGACCAAGTTGCAGGTATGGGCAAGAATATGAAAAGTCTCCAAAAGCTAGAGGAGATTAACTTGTCTCTTCAAATGGAGAATGTTGAATTGAGAAGAATGCTTGAAATTTTTGAAGAAGAGAAGAGGCATATGTGCCTTCAGTTGCAACATGTGCTTGAGGAACAAGCTTGTGAAATTTCCACTCGAGTGACATGAAATAATACCTCCAAATTAAAGCCAATTTGTGGGCATAGTTCAAACATAGGTTATGGACCCTATGTGGAGAATGATGCTTGTGAGTTTTGTCAGAATCTCAAATATTCTCATTATATGTTTGTTGGTAAAATTGGGTGGCTTGAGTCATCTTCAAATTCTTAATCAACATCTAAAGAAAAAAATGTGGGTGGAAAATCCAAGGAGGTTAGCAACATCTCTAGTTCAAATCCTTCATTTTATGTAAATAACACATCTTCTGCAGCCTTTGAACAACATACTAAAGGCATAGGTATGAAGTTGCTTTCTTGAATGGGTTATGAATGAGTAGGCCTCATAATTAATGGACAAGGAATCATTAATACTATCATGGTGAAAGAGAGACCAAGATATCAAGGATTGGTATATTGTCATAGAGAGTTTGGAGAGTGTTTTAAGCTGTTTGAGGAAAATAAATCATCAGATGATGATATGTCACACCAATATGGCAGTGATAATGTTAATTTATCTCCTAAGAGAGATGAATTCTTCAAACGACTTTGCATGTCATCATCCATTCCACATTTTCAAAGTTATCTCCCAAGGGACATGTATAAATTTCATGGGAATTTTCCAAATGTTGGTAATTTTGATTATTTGTGGGATATGTATCCTTGCACTTTTTGTGATGCAATTGACCATTGTGTGGATGATTGTGAGAAACACAAGGTGATGGTGAAAAGAATGAACCAAATTCTTGGCATCAAGCATGAAGAACCTCTATCAAGTTTGAAGACTTCCTTGTCGACGGGCAAGTGAAATTACTTTTGTACCCATTATAACATGCATGGGCATGGGAATGAAAGGTGTTGGAAACTTCATCCAAAACTTCGTTCCAAGAAGGATAAAGAAGTTATGCAAACCAATACAAGGAAATAAACAGGTGGAAAAGAGGATATTGGCATCGTTCCTAGGGAAACCTTCACAGAAAAGAAGATGCAGAAAGAGAACACATAAGCATTAGAGAGGAAATTATTGGGTGGATTGTTTTTGTAGTTTGATGCTTTGTAAAATGTAAATACTTGTTGTTTTCATTACCTGTTTTGGGGTACTTTGTAAAGTGAAACAAGAATAGGCATGATTTGTAACAAGTATGTTTTTCATTGACATGACATTTTATGTTGGATTATTTATGAGTCCAATTGTTTGAGGACTTGGTGGAATGAACATTGTTTGTCATCCAATTTGTCTACAATTGCATCATGTACTCACCGATACAAGTGTTCAAGATGAAGCTTGTTGTGAATGAAATATTTTCTAAATATTGTACGATCAAATGACTATGTTTTTTGGATAAAGCCAATTGTGTCATTGAATTATTGCAGCCAGATTACTTTTGTGCACAATAAAAGTTTGAGGACATTAAATCAAAGTTGAATCAGTGCATGGCAAGCATTGAATTGCTTATGATTTCCAAAATGGAAAGTTTGGTTTGCCTTCAACAGTGGAACTTCAAGATGAAGTTGTTTGAGCCATGAAAGATGGGTTTGGAGAGAATTTTCAGATTCCATCCATTGATGTTTGTGTTCCTGCATGGTTTTAATAATTGTGGCTCAATTCTTGACAAGAAGGTATGGTATTCACATAGATGATAGGTGGAGTACCTTGATTGGAGCTTGAAGGCACAAATTGAAAACAAACATTAAGGATCAAGATTTGAAAAGTTTAGAGTTTTTTTCCTCATTTTGTTTGCTAGGAAAAGATAAACTTTTGGAGTCCAAAAGTTCCTAGTGTGGAGGTATGATCCGAAGATCAAAATTTTTCTCAAAAACGAAATTTCCCATAATTTTTCGAAACCAGTGTCAAGTCGTAGTGTTTTTTGCTATGATTCTAATGACACTTGAATTGTCTCAATCCGATATCATATGACAAAGTTATGATCTTCTGATCGTTTGGCACAACAACTAAAAAATTTGCAGTGGGGTGACTAGGATGTTGACTGGGAAGTTCATACCACTGATGTCAGCATGCCTACTGGGTTTATGGGACCAATCATGGCTTTCCAAGTGGTGGGTGCATACAGGTTCACATTGGCACATTCTCATTGGTTGAATTTTAGTTGTGGTGGCCCAATAGGAGGCTTCCATGTGGCCCAATTGGAGGCCGCCACGTGGCTCCTCCACATTGGTTAAATTTTTTTGTATTGGCTCCATAGGCTGTGGTGAGATCGAACCTGTGACCTAAAACATCCGACTCCAATGCCTTACCAACTCTCCTACACGATGTTACTTAACCCATAAGGGCACGATTTGTATTTAAGTTTTCATTGGGCGCATTTTGGGGAGAAGGATAGAGACTAAGCCTTGGACCTGGTTATATACAACCCCATAGAACCATCACAACAAAGGAAAGGGGCTAGGAAATAAGCCTGACCCCTAGTCACAGGTTCTCCACATGATTTTAGGAAATGAACAGTGAGACTGTTGGCGGAGAGGGCTTGGGGACCAGCCCTAGCCCTTGGTCACATTACTCCCCACTTAACCCTGACGGAAGACCTTTGAACACTTGAGGGTAGAGGGATTGGGGACTAGCCCCAACCCCTGGTCATGGAAAATGCCACATGACCATAGTTAAAGGGAAAGGCGCTTGGCAGATGGGGCGAGGCTGTAGGCACTAGCCCCAGGTCCTAGCGTAGCCCATGTGACCACTGATGAAGAGATAGTGGGCTCCGATGGCGAGGGCAGGCTATTAGCCTCGACCCCGACCATATTCGTGACGCAGAACTTTCGACGAAATAATGGAAGTCTAGCACGGTAGGGGCAGGCGGTTAGCCTCGACATCTAGCCACATTAATGTGTATATGACAAATAACTCGATGGATTTGGAGCCTAGGCTGGCAGGGACAGACCCTTGGCCCAACCCCTGGCCTTATGGCGCCATGTGGCCTTGGTTTAACACATAACGGTCATTGGAAAAATGAACCTTCTGACAAATTGCACCTATTACGGGTGAATTTTTCACCTTATGAGTGGATTTAAGGTCGGATTTGTCGCTCTCTTAGCATGTTCATCCAATTTGGAGGACAGATAGCAAAAAAATTTTGGGAGAGCCATAACTTGATGAGTTTTTTGCCTTTTGGAGATTATGAGAGTCCATATATGGGTTTTTAGACATGCTGAATCCAATGGAAGCCTCTGTTCACTGATTGGAGCACTTCTTTAGATAATTTTTGCAGGTTTCAGTATATGGGTGCCAAGATCAATTAATAGGTTAAAGCAGTTTTTGAAGGTTTTTGAGCATGGAGAGGACCTTATAGGAGTTTTCTAGCCTTCATATGTTATCTGCATCAACTATGACATCACAGTGCAACTCATGTTTCTCTTTTCTCATTATGTCTTCTTGAGGATAAGTTTCTTTTAGTACTTCAATGTGGAATTCTTGTAATTGTTATTCTCATTTTCAGATTTAATATAGGTTCTTGATGTGAGAGCCTTTTTCTTGTTTAGTGCTCCATGACTGACAATAGGTTGTCATGATTTTAGAGTGAGAGTTCTTTGCAGGAGAAGTTTCCTTGAAGGGGAAACTAGACACTCATTTTGTCAACACACTTTATGTACTCTTTATCACTGAAATCTATGGAGTGGTCTAGCTGTGTTAGCAGGCCCCAAGATGTAGCCCAGGAGGGGTGAACTATGTCACCAAATTTTGTGTTATCTCTCTTCATGTTTTCCTTTATGAGTTAAATAATGATATGTTGTTTGTTTAAATTTCACACAAAACTAATTCATTATCCTTAAAGAAACCTTAAAACTTGTTGATGTAATAAGACCCATTTTTACTTGCAAAGAATCAGTGGACGGTCAATTTTTTAGGAAGGATAATTTCTCCTCCAATTTCAGATCAATTGGTATCAGAATTGGTTTTGAACAAGTTGCAGGTATGGCAAGAAGATGGAAATTCTCTAAGAGCTAGAGGAGATGAAATTGTCTCTTCGAAAGGAGAATGATGATTTGAGAAGAATGCTTGAAATTGTTGAAGAAGAGAAGAGGCATGGCGCCTTCAGTTGCAGCATGTGCTTGAGGAACAAGTTGGTGAGAGTTCTACTCAAGTGATAGCAAAGTATACCTCCAAAGTGAAGCCAATTTGTGGGCATGGTCCAAGCATAGGTTATGGACCCTATGTGGAGAATGATGCTTGTGAGTTTTTTCACCATCTCAAAGAATCTCATGATATGCCTATTGGTAAAAGTGGGTGGCTTGAGTCATGTTCAAATTCATCATCAACATCTAAAGTAGAAAATATGGGTGGAAAATCCAAGGAGGTAATTAACATCTCTCATTCAAATCCTTCAGTTTATGTTAATAACACATATTTTGCAGCCTTTGAACAACATAATAAAGGATTTGGTATGAAGTTGCTAGCTCAGATTAGTTATGAAAAAGAAGGCCTCAAAATCAATGGCCAAGGAATTACTAATCCTATCATGGTGAAAGGTAGACCGAGATATCAAGGATTGGGATATGGTCATAGAGAGTTTGGAGAGTGTTCTAAACTCTTTGAGGAAAATAAATCATTAGATGATGATATGTCACACCAAGATGGTATTGATAATGTCAATTTATCTCCTAAGAGAGATGAATGCTTCAAAGAATTTGCATTTCAACGTCCAATCCACATCGTCAAAGTTACCACCCAAGGGATAGGCATAAATGTCATGGGAATTTTCCAAATATTGGTAATTTTGATTATTTGTGGGACATGTATCCTTGCACTTTTTGTGATGCAGTTGACCATTGGTAGCTAACTGTGAGAAACACAAGGTGATGGTAAAAGGAATGAACAAAATCATTGGCATCAAGCATGAAGAACCTCTATCAAGTTTGAAGACTTCCTTGTTGGTGGGAAAGAGAAAGTACTTTTGTACCCATTGTAACATGCATGGGCATGGGAATGAAAGGTATTGGAAAATTCATCCATAACTTTGTTCCAATAAGGATAAAGAGGTTATGCAAACCAATTCAAGGAAAGAAACAGGTGGAAAATAGGATACTGGTATAGTTCCCAAGGAAACCTCAAAGAAAAGAAGATGCAGAAAGAGAACCCATAAGCCTTGGACATGCAAAGATTGGGTAGATTGTTTGTATAGTTTGTTTTTTGTAAAATTTAAATACTTGTTGTTGTCATTACATGTTTTGGGGTACTTTGTAAAGTGAAACAAGAATAATCACTATTTTCAACAAGTATGTTTTTCATTCACATGACATGTTATGTTGGATTTTATATGAGTCCAATTGTTTGAGGACTTGTTGGGATGAACATTGTTTGTCGTCCAATTTGTTGAGACTCAACAAGAAGATGAGTTTAGTGAAAAGAGTCGCCTTCACTAAGTGGGCCCGCAGGCTATTTTTGGCGCAAAGTCTATTTTTAGACTATGTCTATTTTTAGACATGTCGATCATATTCTATGAGTTGCAGGATGCTATTTGTGGATGGTTGGTCAAGTTGGAAAAATAGATGGGCTTCTATTTTTAGACATATTGGGTGGAGTCTATTTTTAGATTGCCAGTCTAAAAATAGATATGTCGAATATTATTAGCTCTTAATAATATTTGGACTCTAAACATTATCTTATTCTCTTGGAGCACTTCATTTAAGTGCACAGATGTGGCACAGGAGCTGACAGAAGGAATTACGCTATTCCTAAGGGTTTACTGGAGCTATTGCATGGAGGACTTCGGTTAGAACTCATGTGACAGAGTTTGGTGGAGTTGGAGAAGTAGTTGGTGGAGTTGTATTTAGTTTAACTCAGTTAGACTCAGTTGAGCTAGTTGTATCTAGTCTAACTGATTGATACACTAGTGAGAGTGGTGTGAATTAATTAGTTAATTAATTCACTAAATAATAAGTCATTAATCAACTGAAGAATACATCGGTTAACCACAGTGCATGGCAGTTTCAGTGGAGACCAGTGGAGAGATAGGTGAAAGAGCAAGTGTGACTATCAGTTGTGACTATAGTGATGCATTGATTGCATCCAACACTCAGTGGAGATGCCAATGAGGATTGCGTGAGCAAGGCTGGAGCAATTTGAGTTCATTCAAAGCCATTCTTCAGCAGGGATTGCCTAGCAAGTGGCAAAGATCGGTGCATGGATTTGCAAGATCGGGCTTGATTAGTGTGTAGCGATTGTATTTTACTGAGAGCTTGATATGATCATCTTTGTATGAGGATTGTTACATGATCTCTATGACATAAATTATATACAGATAGTTGGGGTTTTCAACTTCAAGCTTTCCCGTTAAACAACTGTGTTAATGTGTGTGAATTTTTATTGTTTCATGTGTGCTTTGCAATCTTGATTTAATTTCCGCAAATGATCAATGGTGGAATAGATTATGTATTTTTCATGAAGTTAAGATAGTGTGAGATCAGGAGAATATTGGACATATAACACATAAGTTATATAAGTTCTACATGGTATCGGAGTAGTATTGATCATAGGAGATTTCAATTATTGAAGCGGTTGAGTTTTGTGCTGGTGGAATTCGAATTTTCTGCAGTGTTTTCTTGGTGTCGAAGTTGAGCATTCATTGAAATTTCTTTCAACGGATTGCGATTGGAGTATGCCCTTGATGGGAGCTCGAATTAAATATCATGTAAGGACAGGATGGAGTCGGTGCTGGATGATAATGGGTTGAAGGAGTTCATAGATGTTGATATTTCGAAGCCTGCTTCTAGCAATGCAGCCGCACTTGACGCATGGAAAAAGAAGGTAGCAAAGTGTCAAAGGATTTTGTTGGAAGGTGTGAAGGACCACATTGTGTCCAACCTTCATGGTAAATCCACTCCATTCTTAATGTGGAAGGCTTTGGTATAATTGTTCAAAAGCAAAAGTGACTAGAGGAAGTTGGCGCTTAAAGACAAGCTTAGAAAAATAAAAATGGAGAAAGGCGACAGTATACCAAAATACCTCACGAAGTTTGTCCACTGCAAGGATGAGATGGGAAGTGTGGGGGTTACTGTTGATGAAGAAGACTTGGTGAGCTTGGCTCTCCTTGGGCTTCCAAAGCGTTGGCATAGCTACGAAGACTCTGTTAATGGACGAGAGAAACTGCCAGGATGGGAGCAACTTTGGTTGGATCTTGTGCAGGAGGAGATAAGGCGGGGTACCAGGGATGGATATTTATCGAAGAATGAAGATGAAGAAAATTTTGCTTTGGTTGCCAAATCAAGGAAAGGGAAGGGGAAGAAAAATCCTTCTCAATCCGGTGCGAAAGGCAAGAAGCAGGATTTTTCCAAGGTGAAGTGTTTTCACTGTCACCAGCATGGACATTTCGCTAATTGTCCACAAAAGAAGAAGAATAAGCAGGCTGCTGGATCTGCATCTGGAGAGGCCTTAGCCTTGCAGTTTGAGCTGGATTTTTCTTTGATCGCATGCTTGGTTTCAAGTGTGATGGGATCAGTGTGGTTTCTTGACAGTGGTGCACCTTTCCATATGACTGGAGACAAAGATTTGTTTAGTGATCTGGAGGAAAAAGATCTTGGAGTGCACATCGAGATGGGCGATGATTATAGATACAATGCGATTGGTATCGGGACCATTTCCTTTGAGAGGGAGTTTGGAAAACCTTTCATCTTGAAGGATGTCATGCGTGTTCCAGGATTGAAGAAGAATCTGATCTCTGTGGTGATGTTGGAAGACAAGGGTTATGATGTTGTTTTCAATGAAGGAAAAGATTTCCTCCGGCATAAAACAACTGGTCAAACCAGGAGGATAAGGATTCAAGTTAAGAATCTTTATCAATTGCAGGTAGATTGCTACGCAGCAATGGCAGGAAAAGCAGAAGGAGTGGTGAGCCGGGATGAGGGCGAATTGTGGCACAGGAGATTGGGTTGTCTTCACCATGGCGTTTTGAAAATTTTGCAGCAAATTTATACCGGGCTTCCCAAAGGTACACTTGCGCAGTCAGATCGGTGCATGGGATGTACTTTGGGAAAATTTGTGAAGACCACTTTTCTGAGAAGGATAGTCGCGCCTCGACGATCCTTGAGAGAATTGACACAGATGTGTGTGGACCTTTCTCGGTTGCTTCAACAGAAAAGCACATGTATTATGTGATATTTGTTGATGACTTTTCTCGTAAGTGCTGGATCTTCTTCATGCAGAAGAAGAGCGAGACATACTCAAAGTTCTGTGAGTTCAAGGCGCTGGTTGAGAAAGATTCGGGGAAGTAGGTGAAAGCTCTAAGGAGCGATAATGGTGGTGAATACATCTCTGGCGAATTCAAATACTTTTGTAGCAAAGAAGGAATTCGAAGAGAACTAATAGCGCCTCATAACCCACATCAAAATGGGGTCACGGAGAGAAAGAACAGAACGATCATGGGTGATGCACATGCGATGTTGCATGATCAGGGCCTTCCCATACACTTGTGGGCTGAGGCATAAAACACTGCGGTTTATGTGCAAAATTGTTGTCCTCATAGAGTACTTGGCACGAGTACACCCAAAGAGGCATTTTCTGGTAAGAAGCCTGATATTTCTCATTTGAATATTTTTGGCTCACCTATTTACATTCATGTGACGAAGGATGCCAGGAAGAAGTTGGAGCCGACCGTAGAGTTTGGGATATTTTTGGGATACACAGAAACACCCCACAATTGTAGTGTGTATTTTCGGCGGTGTTGGGATAGCTATTGCGACGGATATCAAGTTTCAGGAGGACAAAGCCATGCAGTGTTCGCTTGAGAGGGAGCTACACTTGCATGCAGATGAGGAGTTGTTAGTTCCTAAGGAGGAGCTTCCGGATGTGGATCAGCCACAAGAGGAGGTTCATGGAGTGGAAGAAACCACTCATGCAGCGCCAGACATCAGAGGGCAGAAGCGCACTACAGAAGCTGAGCGACTGAATCTTGATGCAGTGTAGAATGTAGGATTTTTTAAATCACAGCGCAGAAAAAGACAGTCACCTGATCGATTTACTGGATACATGGCTCTGGTGAGCAAGTGTATCGTGATGGAGCCATCCTCTTTTGAGGAAGCTGTGGAGGATCTCGCATGGGTAGATTCCATGGTGGAAGAGTATGATTCGATTATCAAAAACAGTGCATGGGAGATTGTCCCAAGGCCGGAAGGGAAATCAGTGGTAGGTTCGAGACGGATCTACAAAGTGAAGCAAGATGCTGATGGGAGCGTTGAGAAGTATAAGGAAAAATTTGTTGCTTGGGCTTCTCACAGATCGAGGGGATCGACTATGAAGAAACCTTTGCACCTGTCGCAAGGTATTCTTCCATACGGACCATCCTTGCTCTCTCAGCACAGATGGGTTGGCACATTCATCAAATGGATGTGAATATTGCGTTCCTCAATGGAATCATTGAGGAGGAGGTGTACATTGAGCAGCCTGAAGGATTTGAGATCTTCAGCAGCGATTTTAATGTGTGCAAGATCAAAAGAGTATTGTATGGGCTGAAACAAGCACCTTGTGCTTGGTACACACAGATAGACAATTATTTCACCAGACTTGGTTTTGCCAAGAGTGAGGTAGATCCAAACCTATACCAGATTGTGGTGGAGGGTAAGCTTTTGATCATTGTGCTTTATGTATATGATTTAATACTAACAAGTGATGAATTTTTGATACACTCATGCAAGGCAGATCTTGCAAAGGAGTTTGAGATGAAGGACTTGGGCCTCCTTCATTATTTCCTGGGATTGGAAATTTGGCAGCGAAAAGGTGAACTGTTTGTGTCTCAAGGTAAGTATGCCCGGGAGTCTATACTGGAGAATTTTCACATGCAAGGCTGCAAGCCTATCAACACTCCTCTTCCTGGTGGAAGGAGGAAGGAGGATGCTACATCAGCAGAGGTAGTGGATGCCACTGTTTATCGACAGTTGGTTGGTTCGCTCATGTATTTAGTCAATACACGACCGGACATATGCTATGCTGTGAACCAGCTTTCACAAGCGACGGTGAAGCCTACCAAGCTCTTTTGGAAGGCAAGCAAGCATGTCCTGAGGTATCTCAGGGGCACGTCTGGATATGGATTATGGTACAGATAGTCGGATGAAGTGAAGTTGCATGGCTTCACGGATGCAGATTGGGCAGGAAGCCAAATGGACAGAAAGAGAACATCTGGAGGGATTTTCAATATCGGATCTACAACAGTTTCTTGGTACAGCAGGAAACAAAGATCCGTGGCACTCATTTCAGCGGAGGTCGAGTACATGGCAGCAATTTTGGCTGCATGCGAGGCTATATGGATGAGGAAGATCCTGGTCAGGTTGTTCGGTTCTCACTTAAATCCTACTGTGATATATTGTGATAATCAGAGTTGCATTAAACTCTCAGTTAATCCATTATTTCATGATAGATCTAAACATATTGACATCCGGTACCATCATATCAGAGATTGTGTGCAATGGAATATCATGTTGCTTTCTTACATTCCTATGGAGGATCAGGATGCATATATTCTGACGAAGGCGCTCACCAGGAGAAAATTCAAATACCATAGAGACATGATCGGGGTGGCAGATAATCCCTATCTTGTTGAGAGGGAGTGTTGAGATTCAACATGATGATGAGCTTAGTGAAAAGAGTCGCCTTCACTAAGTGGGCCCGTAGGCTATTTTTGGCGCAAAGTCTATTTTTAGACTATGTCTATTTTTAGACATGTCGATCATACTCTATGAGTTGCAGGATGCTATTTGTGGATGGTTAGTCAAGTTGGAAAAATAGATGGACTTATATTTTAGACATATTGGGCAGAGTCTATTTTTAGATTGCCAGTCTAAAAATAGATATGTCGAATATTATTAGCTCTTAATAATATTTGGACTCTAAACATTATCTTATTCTCTTGGAGCACTTCAGTTAAGTGCAAAGATGTGGCACAACAGCCGACAGAAGGAATTATGCTATTCCTGAGGGTTTACTGGAGCTATTGCATGGAGGACTTCAGTTAGAACTCATGTGACAGAGCTTGGTGGAGTTGGAGAAGTAGTTGGTGGAGTTGTATTTAGTTTAACTCAGTTAGACCTAGTTGAGCTAGTTGTATCTAGTATAACTGATTGTTACACTAGTGAGAGTGGTGTGAATTAATTAGTTAATTAATTCACTAAATAATAACTCATTAATCAACTGAAGAATAAATCAGTTAAATACAATGCATGGCAGTTTCAGTGGAGACCAGTGGAGAGATAGGTGAAAGAGCAAGTGTGACTATCAGTTGTGACTATAGTGATGCATTGATTGCATCCAACACTCAGCGGAGATGCCAATGAGGATTGGGTGAGCAAGGCTGGAGAAATTCGAGTTCATTCAGATCCATTCTTCAGCAGGAATTGCGCAGTAGAGGCAGGCTAGCAGGTGGCAAAGATCGGTGCATGGATTTGCAAGATCGGGCCTGATTAGTGTGCAGCGATTGTATTGTACTAAGAGCTTGATATGATCAGCTTTGTATGAGGATTGTTACATGATCTCTATGACATATATTATATACAGATAGTTGGGGTTTTCAACTTCAGGCTTTCCCGTTAAACAACTATGTTAATGTGTGTGAATTTTTATTGTTTCATGTGTGCATTGCAATCTTGATTTAATTTCCGCAAATGATCAATGGTGGAATAGATTATGTATTTTGCATGAAGTTAAAATAGTGTGAGATCAGGAGAATATTGGACATATAACACATAAGTTATATAATTTCTACACAATTTTTCTACAGTTGCATCATGTACTCATCGATACAAGTGTTCAAGATGAAGCTTGTTGTGAATAAAATATTTGTTAAAGTTTGTTTAAGAAATGACTATTTTTTGTGGATAAAGCCAATTGTGTCATTGAATTATTGTATCCAGAGTCATTTTGTGTACACGCACAATTTGAGGACAATAAAGCGAAGTTAAATCAGTGCATGGAAAGCACTGAATTGCTTCTAATTTCCAAGATGGAAAGTCAAGTTTGTATTCAACTATGTAACTTCAAGATGAATTTATTTGAGCCATGAAAGATGGGCTTCGAGAGAACGTTCAAATTCCATCCATCGATGTTTTTATTCCTGGATGGTTTTAAGAATTGTGGCTCGATTCTTGATAGGAAGGTAAGGTCTTCGCACAAAGGATAGGTGGAGTACCTTGATTGGAGCTTGAAGGAACCAATTGAAAACAAAACATTGAGGATTGATATTTGATTTTTTTTTTTTTTTTTTTGCATCATTTTGTTTGCTAGGAGAAGATAAACTTTTGGAGTCCAAAAATTCCTAGTGGGGAGGTATGATCCGAAGATCAAAATTTTTCTCAAAAGCAAAAGTGCCTAGAATATTTCGAAACTAGCGTCAAGTCGTAGTGTTCATTTTTCTGATTCCAACCACACTTGAATCACCTCAATATGATGTTGTATGACAAAGTTATGATGTTATAATCATTTGGATCAACAAATAAAAAATTTGCAGGTGGGTTGACTGGGTTGCTGAATGAGAAGTCTGTACCACTGATATCAACATGCCTACTGGGCGTACAAGGCCAATCATGGATTTTCAAGTGGCAGGCTCATACAGGTGCAGGTTGGCACATTCTCATTGGTCAAATTTTGGTTGTGGTGGCCCAATGGGAGGCTACCATGTGGCCCAATCGGAGGCCGCCACGTGGCACCTCCATATTGGTTAATTTTTTTTCTATTGGCTCCATAGGCCTTGATGAGATCAAACCTGTGACCTACTGCATCCAAATCCAATGCCTTACTAACTCTCCTGCACGGTGTTACCTAACCGATAATGACACGATTTGTATTTAATTTTTCGTTAGATGCATTTTGGGGAGAGGGGTTGGGATTAAGCCTTGGCCCTCGGTCATCTGAAACCCCATAGAGCCATTGGAGCAAAGGAAAGGGGCTAGGAAATAGGCCCAAACCCCGATCACAAGTTCTCTACATGACCACAAGTAGTGAACAGGAAGAGCGCTATTGGAGAGGGCTTGGGACAAACCCAAACCCTTGGTCATATTACTCCCCACATGAACCTGGAGGAATACCTCCGAGCGCTTGAGGGTAGAGGGCTTGGGTACCAGCCCCAAACCTTGGTCACAGAAAGTTCCATAGGACCATAACGTAATGGAAAGGCGCTTGGTGGAGGGGGCGGGGCTGTAGGCCGTAGCCCCAGGTCCCATCGTAACCCATGTGACCTCGATGAAGAGGTAGTGGGGTTCGTTGGCTGGGATGGGCGGTTAGCCCTGACCCTCGGCCACATTGATGGTGCGGAACCGTCGGCGGAATAATGAGGGCTAGTGCGACAAGGGAGGACGGTTAGCCCAACCATCGACCACATGAATGTCCATATGAACAAAAACTCGATGGATTTGGAGCCTAGGTCAGTGGGGGGGGGATCGTTGGCCCAACCCCTGGCTTTATGGTGCAACGTGGCTCTGGTTTAGTGCATAAGAGTCATTGGAAAAATTAATTGTCTGACAAATTTCACCTGTTGCGAGTGAATTTGTTTCCTCCTGAGTAGATTTAAAGGCGGATTTCTTGCTCTCTTATCAGATTCATCCCATTTGGAGGATGAATAGCAGAAAAAACTTGGGAGAGCCATAACTTGATGATTTTTTGGCCTTTTGGAGCTCAAGAAGAGTCCAGATAAAGGTTTTTGGATATGCTAAATCCAATGGAAGCCTATGTTCACTGATTGGAGTACTTATGAAGAGAATTTTTGGAGGTTTGATTTTATGGGTGCTAGGATCAATCAGTGAGTTGAAGCAATTTTTGAAGGCTTTTGAGAATGGAGAGGACCTTGTAGGGGTTTTCCAACCTTCATATGTTATCTGCAGTAGTTGTGAAATCATGGTGCAACTCATGTTTCTCTTTTCTCATTATGCCTTCTTGAGGAAATGTTTCTTTTCGTACTTCAATGTGGAATTGTTGTACTTGTTATGCTCAATTTTAGATGGAGTACAAGGTCTTGATGTGAGAGCCATTTTCTTGTTGACTGTTTCATGAATGAATGTAGGTTTTCATGCTTTTAGAGTGAGAGTTATTTGAAGGAGAAGTTTCCTTGGGGGAATCTAGCCACTCATTTTGTTAGCACATTTTATGTACTCTTTATCACTAAAATCTATGGAGTAGTCTAGTTGTGTTAGCAGGGTCAGATATTTAGCCGAGGAGGGGTGAATTCCATCACCAAATTCTATGTTGTCTCTCTTCATGTTTTTCTTTATGATTTAAATAATGATATGTTTATTTTTTAAAGTTCACATGAAATTAATTCATTATCCTTGAAGATACCTTAAAACTTGTTGATGTAATAAGACCCATTTTTTACTTGTAAAGTGTTAGAGGATGATCAATTTTTTAGGAAGGAGAAGTTCTCCTCCAATTTCAAATCAATAATTAATTACAAAAGAATATTACAATATTTCTCATTTCCATATAAGATAAAATGGGGTAGAGCCAACTAATCAGCGTAATAAGACAAAACATGTTAATATTGAGTTTGGGGAAACTCTAGCTCGACCACCTCTGCTTGTAGTACTTATGCCAAGATTTTTACTGCACAATGATATCCCCAAACTGCAAAATAGGATAAAGTTGGAAGCAGACTCTAGCCTTCATTGCATCTGGGTAGAATGATTTGGAACTAGTCTGAATGTCCTTCTTCAACTGGAGCATCATAGTGTTGATTTGGACAGGGCCACCAATTTGATTTTTCATATTACTCTTGTCCACCTCCAAATCTTCCTTGGTGGCGATCTGTCTCAGTTGATCCGAGTATTCAAATATCTCCTACTTGAATTTATTTCTGCATTGTGCCTTGGTGAGTGAGCCAACCAAAGGGATCTTATGTGATTTCACCATGAAATCTAAAATGTTTTATAATCGTGCATATGAGGCCTGAATGTTGGCAATGAATGAGGAGAGTTGTATATTACTTTGGATGATCATCAACATTTGTGCTTTCTCCAAATTTGCATGTTTCCTTGTTTTCGTTCCTAATTCAGATGATGCCCCTTTGTGTTGCATTTCCCACTCATGTACAACAACAATGGTTGTGTGGAAAACCTTGAGATTCTTGAAACGATCCTTGCACTTATGTTGCATGACGTTCAAGCATAAAACTACTTTATGCACGCTAACCAACTCCTCCTAAAGGCTCCACATGTTCTCTCTTAGTTTCGATACTTCTCCAAGTATGGTTGCCTTGAGTTCTTTGAGACATGCTTGTGTGAATGATGCTTTCTGGACTTCTGGTCAGATTTGTTCTACTTATTTCTTGGTAGCCTCTAAGTTCTTCGCCATTTGTTTATTCTCAGACATTAGATACTCCATGGTTGACTTAGAAGCACCTACAAAGGCCAAGTTAGCTGCAACAATGGCTATTGGATTTATCCTGGTGTCTATGACAATTACTCTTTCTCTAATCAATGTGGGATATGTGAGCTCGTCCAGAAAATTGTTCTTCTACACTTGTACAATATTCTTCTGAAGTTCATCGTAAGTCATATTGTACGTATCCATAATCGGACCATTATCGAGAGGAACACTTTCCTCTTCTTCACTCAGAGCTTTCTCTACTATTGGAGGAGGGGGAGACTGAATGGGGACCAAATTACTGCTCGAAATAAGGTGAACATATTGGTTTTATGACTCTAACTCCATCTCTGTGTCCTGGATTATAATCAAGACTTATATCTCTTGAGAAATTTCCTTTTCCTGCAACTATCTTCTCTCCTCTTCTAGATGTCGGTTCTGCTCTTGCTCTTCGGCTTGTTTCCGTGCTACTTCTTCTTCCTTCATCTTTCACCTTTATTCTTCTTCTCTTCTTTGTCTTTCTTCTTCTTCTTTCTTTTTCCTTTCTTCTTCTAATCTCTTTTTCTCATGTTCCACCTTTGGATTTTGGTCTTCTTCCATATTCCTTTGTTTCCTCCTCTTTTCTATTGTTATGGCCACTTTCAAGATGATTGGATCTACTTTCATCTTGCAGCTCTGCTCTTCCACTAGGTTGTGCACAACCTTACTCTTGCCTTTCTCACGCACTAGGTTGTGCCTTTATACTTGTTTTGCCTCTGGAGCGACTTCCTTCCACGGAGTAACCTGCGATGTTGCAGCAGAACTTACTGGTTCAAAGGACCTAGAGGCATTGTAAAAATTCTTCATCTTTTCGTCCTCGGGCCTGTAGAATGTCCCACTTGGCCACTCAAAATGAATTCTCACACAATTTTCTTTACACACATTCCTTGGATCGTATGGATTGCAAGCAACCAAACACAAAGTTTTTATCTCCTTTCCTTTGGTCTTCACAACCTTAAGGTTATTTATCTTTTACATTATGATCTTCAAAGGAAGAGTGGGCCAAGGTGATTTTTTCTTCCTTTGCAATACTGCTGAAAACCCTTTGGAGAGATGATACATGACTTATTACAAGACCATATTGTCAGTGGCATACCTTGGTAACTGATGTGGAGGCATTTCTCCACCAAACACTCTAAGGTAGGTGCCATCTGGTGAAGCAAACCAATCTGGTATTTCTAAAAATATTTGCATTGCCTCACGGGACATGCAAGGTGGATCTTCCTCAAATGTCAACTTGTATAGTGGAATGAGGAAGAGATCAATCAACTCTTCCATTGAAACTGAACTCTGAAATCAGTATGTAGTAGAACTGAATGGTAGTTTCTCATGGTGACTAGGTCCAGCTCATGCCAAGGAATGAATTCTAAGTGCAAATCGCATCCAACAAACAGGAAGATATGCAGAATATAGATTTCTCACCCTTGGGAGGGTTTTTGGAGTTGGCCACATGGATTCTCAATTGTTGATCCAACAGATCCAACCAGTTGAATGGTTTACCTTCATTCACCACTTGATTTAGCAATAATGCATAGTCTTCCAGGAAGGTCTCAGTATTTCTTTTTCCATGGATGTGACAACATAATATGATCAAGTATTGATAGGCCTTCCTAAGAGGTTTTGTCTTGTAAGTATTGTTGGGTGTTTGGAGAAATTTTGAACGCTCTTTCACCCAACCTTTGACAACATTCTTTGTACTTAGATAACTGGTGAATGTGTAAAATGTGAATCCATGTATGACTTTGTCATCAAAAAATGATACATCAGGTGGTAATCATGTGCCATGAAGGAAGAAATCCTTTGTCAGTTGGCATTACTAAGAGTCATGGTCTTGTTATCTATATGAGATAGTATCAACCTGATGATTTCTACACATTGGAAAACCAAGTACTTGCATGCAACCTTGTGTAGCCCTGATATTCAGACATTGACATACACCTATCAGTATTCAAGATCTTGTTTGAAGCTCTTTGCTGAGAACACTTCATTCACATTATGCCATGTTATTTTTGACTCTTTTTCTATGAATAGTTGAGTTTCTGACCAAACTATAAAATTCACTAGAGTACTCTCAACTGATTCTATGGTGTTGATTTCCATGGTGTCCTTGGATACATTTATCTTGGGAGCCATGATGACAGTAACTGTACAAGAGAATTCCTCAAAAAAGTTGGTACCTACAAGAGAGACATGCACTCATGGAAATCATAAGTTAGCTTAAGAAAATTGAATCATAAGGCAAGATCCAAGAAACAACCATCAAACCAAGGGGAAAAATTGTGCAATATTTGAGCTAAGGGAAGAGGTTGGCTTCATGAACTATGCATTGCATAGTATAAACAACCAAGGAGGAGGGAGGCTTGAGATTGCACAATGTGCAGTCTTGGCATGGGCAGATTGAGGGAGAGACTACGCATTGCATAATCTCAGTGGCCAAGGGGCCAGGTTTATGCCCGGGAACTACCTAATGTGCAATTGGATCAGCATAGAACTGCATGGAATTGCATAATGCACATTTGGGTCAGATTTTTGTTTCACATTGCGTAGTATCAGAGGCCAAGCATGAAGCTTGAGCCTTGGGCTTGCGTAATTCCCAATTGAGCATGGAAATTTTTGGCCAGGTAAAGGGAAAATTTTCCGAGGAAGAGGGTGAAAAGTGGTAGATCATGAGTGAAAGTGAAAGTAAGAGTGCATATATGAACAAGTAAAGACAAATTAGTGTTAATCAAGTGCATAGATCAATGTGAAAAAAGGAAAAAAAAACATTCATAGACAAAACGACGATCACCAATGGGAAAAAACAAGAAATCTAATGTGACACTTATGAAAATCAAACGAAGAACTGAAACAACACTTATACAAGCTTATATAATATAAAATGCCAAAAACCATGAAAATAAACAAGAAAAACAACACTCCCAGAAGAAAAACAACAACAAGCGACAAAAAAAGAGACAAAAGACGATAAAAGAAAAACTTACCCAGAAAATCGGTGCAAAATTCACCAAAAGGTCCTTGATCTCCTTGGGAATGCTATAGCTCTAAGATATAATGTACTAATTATCTCTAGGGGAGTCCATTATATATATCTAGGATGATTAGGGTTTATGATGTGCATGCCTAAATCAAGGAGGAAGCGACACTTGGTAGATCGGTAAAAAATAACAACTTGTGTTGGTCTTTAAGAAAATGATAATCCAATCCCTATTTTTTAGGAGTTTCTTTTTTCTTTTTTCTTTTCCAAAAAAATGGCTTCTCGCACGACCAAGAAATATTGTCTAATTCCCAATCATAGGGAACTGGGAAACTCCTTGGCTTAGTGCATTGCGTAGTTTCTAAGGGCAAGGAAACTCTTGTGGAATTTATGAGCTCAAGGTAGGCCTTCCCCTCAAGATTGCACATTTTATGAGCTCAAGGTTGGCCTACCTCTGAGGACTATGCAAGTTAGTTTCTAAGGCTAGATCGCCTTCCATGACTGTGCAATTCCTGAAGGGAATACCGAGACAACTACAAAGTCAAGGCATAATATGGCTTGTGAATGAAAAGGTTTAGCCCGGAATCAAAAAAAGGCATCACAAGCTCTGCATGAAATGATAATTATTTGACATAGCATGAATACTTGACAATAGTGAATGATGAGCTCCCGTGGACAGAAGGGAGGCTCCAAAATCTAAGCATGGGAAAAATTTTAGAGGGTGGTTGTAGCAACTGAAATCAACACCTAAGGGCTAAGAGACCTCGTCATATTAGCATATCACCATTATAGAAGAAAATTGAAGGTTTGAGATTTTTTAGATCTCATTATAAATTTCTCTTAGTCACAATGCTAGTTCTCGAAGAGACTAGCTCTAGTGCTAAGGAATTAAATCCCTAGACATATCATCAACTATAATTTTTATGGTTAAAATACATGTAGTGGTGCTAAGTAATATATGCATGAAATCTTGAATAGGTTGGATTGAAGGGAGTGTCTAAATATTAAAATTTTATAAAGGAATTGCGCTAAGAGTATAAGTAGTGAGGCATAGGACAGAGTTATATGAGGAGAAGAGATACAACATTGGGCTAAAGGAACTATAAAAAAATGAAGATGTGTCACATTGTTAAATAATATCGTTGAAAGGTTGGGTTAGAGGAAGTGCCAAAAACTAGAGGTGAAGTTACTAAATATAATCAATTAAGAACGTATCATTGAAGTATGTAGTTGGTTTTTCAAGGAAGTGTCTAGCTTGAGGCATTGTTGATGAACGAAAATTTCCGAATTATAGGTAATAGGTGATTGGAAACAATTCTAGAGGAGCATAATGAAGCAAAGAAAATTACATTACAAATCAAAGAGAGGAATGAGGTGCCTGAAAAAATTGAGCTGAGCAATGTGGACTAAAGAATAAAACATTTACAAATCATATATCAAAGGGGATTAATGTCCCCCATAGGTTGGTTCTTACAAAGCAGCAGAGAGGATTGGTGTCTCATGTAGGTTGATGCCTACAAAGAAGTAGAAGGGATTGGTTTCTCATGTAGGATGGTGCCTAAAAATAAATAGTGTGTTGATTTATGGTAGCATCAGATGTGCTCTAGCCTTGTAATTTTGTATGCTAAGGCACATGTATTCCATAAAACCCAGAAATGGTTTTGGAAAATTCCACTTAGAGATGATTTAATTAAATTAATTAATCATTTTTAATGTTTTCCTAAGTCTAAACTTAGGAAATATGATTAATTAAATCAAGTGTGAATCTTCTAGATAAAGTCATGGATCACCTCTAAGTTAATCTTAGCCATTGATTATGTTTTAATCATGGTTATTGAAGAGTAAATGAAATATTATAAGAAGGAGGGTGAGGGGCCTATGGAAAATACACTTGACACTTGAGCCATTGAGAATTTTCAAATTTGTGTGAGAAGACCCAGCTTTTGATCAAGAAAAAATCACTAGGGCTGGGTTTGCTAAGTGATTTGATTCAGTGATCAGGTCCAGAGAGGGGTAGAAGCAGAGATTGGTCAGTGGAAAAAGAATACATTTCAGAGTGAGGCAGTATCTACGCATGAGAGAGACAAAGCAATTTCTGGCAGAGGTGACGCAGTTCCTGCAGACACAGAGCTAGCGTAGTATCTCTTGGAGTCAGTCCAAAGAAAGATATAGGTTGGGGTTTTGAGCCAAGAGGGCCAATATCCAGCTTCAGATTAGCCATATCAACTGCAAAGAATGGTGACGCAGTTTCTCAAGCTTGCCTATGCAGGCTTACATAGATCCAACGTAAGAAATCACGCAGAGATAGTGAGGGCTTCACCAGCATTGTTTTTGATCAGCCGGAGACTTGTAGAGTGAGGTATATCTCACATTTATTTTGGTTGTCTAGATTTATTTGAAGGGTTTTCCGGATGTTGGCACCCTAGTTATATTCAATATTCTGCTACTTAATAATACAAACCCTCAGATCTACTGCACCAATTTTCTAGTTGGGTTTTTCCAGGGACTTAATCCAAAAATTACTGTGTCAATGTGGTTGTTTTTCACTGTATTTTGTTCAGATTGTTTCAACACTTAGATTTAATATGTAGACCACTTTAGTAATTCAATGTAATGAAATAATTATCAAAATAATAGGAGAAGTAATTTAGATTTGTTGTAGTAGGAATCCAGATCTAGGATTTTTCACATGGTATCAGAGATTATTTAAGCTGAAGTGCAGGAGAAACAAAGAGAACCAGCAGATCAGAGCTGAAGAGTCTGGAATTTGCGTGATCTGTAGAAGACCCTCCCAGAAAATTACGCTGTCCAGGCCAGAAGGTCATTTTAGTGCAGAAAAAGCTCCCTCTGAGAGAGTTGACAGAGGGGTAAGTTTTTTCAGTTGCAGAAGAGGCAGCGTAGCTGAAGGACACAGTTACTGCACAATAGTAAGAGCTAGCGCATAAGAGTCAGAAAACTATGAAAAACACAGTTGGGTATTTCTTGACCTCAGAGGGTTTCTTACTCAAAAGAAACTCAAATTTTCCCGTGCAACAACAGAAGAAGTGACTTACTCCCCAAGAAGTGCGTAAGTCAAGCTGAGTAGAGGGTTAGAGAAAGGTATCGACAGTTGAGGAGATGGCCAGAAACAGACTGTGTGGCCAAGATAGATTGAAGGGTGCCTCCAACTATGCTATTTGGAAATCAAGGATAGAATTTCTCCTTGATGAAAACGATCTAAAAGTCCTCATAGACAACGTAGTTGCAAAACCTCTTGATGCAGCACACCTGAGGCAATTCAAGAAGAATATGGCTAGAGCTAAGCGATTGATCCTATATGGAGTAAAGGATCATATCGTACCTCATATAGTAGCCAAAACCACTGCTAGAGAAATGTGGGTAGGGCTGGAAAAGCTATACCAAGGATCTTCCGAGCAGCGAAAGATGTACCTTGAAGAAAAGATGTGGAATATCAGGATGAAGAAGGGAGAGCATTTTGACTCCTTCTTGTCTCGGATTCAGGAAAACCGAGATCAACTATTTGCAGTAGGATCTGCTCCTAGAGACTCAGAGCTAGTAAGTCTCACACTGAACTGTGTTTCAGAGGATTATTAGGTCTTTGTCCAAAGTATATTGGGCAGAGAAAGGCTTCCAGGATGGGAAGAAATGTGGGTAGCATTACAACAAGAGGAGTTGAGGAGAGATCTCCTGAAAATACACTTGGAGGATGGCATTAGAAGTTCAAGAGTCAAGAAGGAGGAAGAAGATAACACTGCCATTGCATCAAAAGGGCAACAGAAGTATAAGAAGAAATTTATATCTAAGATCAAGTGCTTCCAGTGTGGGGAAATGGGGCATTATGCCACAAAATTTCCTCTTAAGAAAAAGGATAAAGAGGAGAAGGAAGATCCACATGCAGAAGCTGCCAAGGTTGAGGCAGAAAAATATTGTTCCATGTTAGCTCATATTTCGAAAGGAGAGAAGTGGGTCGAATTGGAATTGTAGATCCAAAATCTACAAGGAGGTGATATCCTTGAGTATTTCCGAACTCTTGGATCACATGTGAGCTACGACAGACTAAAGACATTAGCAGGATGGAAAATTGCAGCAGAAGATGATGATATGATGTAGTGACTAGTAGTACTAGAGCCTGATCAGCGTAGAGAGGAATCAATAGAGATGAGAAGCAGCAGTGCAGAGCAACAACAACACAATATTTTTAGAGAGCTAGTGCAGAAACTAGCAGCAGTCAGTTTCATTCTTCAGTGGCAGACTTACTTGTCCAAATTCAGATTTTTTCTATTGAAATTAGCAACAGTACAGCAGCAGTAGATATGAGCAGCAACAACAACAGATGAGCAGCAGGAGCACAATGCATAGAGGGACAACATAGTGTAGAGTAGTGCTCATGCAGTGCAACAACATGGTAGCAGAATTTACAGGGAGTTGCAGTACAATGGAAGTTGGCAGCAACATGCAGAGTTAGTAGCAGTACAATGCAAAATTATTTGTGTAGCGTTGGTGAGCATTATCAACAACACAACAACAGATGTTACAAAAGTCAGATCAACAACACATTGAGTTGTCTTGCTAGAGCACTTTCCTTGCTAAGAGGGAGTGTTTATTCATGGTAGCATCGAATGTGCTCTAGCCTTGTAATTTTGTATATAGGCTAAGACACCTGTATTCCATAAAACCGAGAAATGGTTTTGGAAAATTCCACTTAGAGATGATTTAATTAAATTAATTAATCAGTTTTAATGTTTTCCTAAGTCTAAACTTAGGAAATTTGATTAATTAAAGCATATTAATTAAATCAAGTGTGAATCTTCTAGATAAAGTCATGGATCACCTCCAAGTTAATCTTAGCCCTTGATTATGTTTTAATATTGGCCATTGAAGAGTTAATGAAAGATTATAAGAAGGAGGGTGAGGGGCCTATGGAAAATACAGTTGACACTTGAGCCATTGAGAATTTTTGAATTTGTGTGAGAAGACACAACTTTTGATGAAGAATAAATTACTAGGGCTTGGTTTGCTAAATGATTTGATTTAGTGATCAGATCTAGAGAGGGACATAAGCAGAGATTGGTCAGGTGGACCAAGAATACATTTCAGAGTGAAGAAGCATCTATGCAGGAGAGAGACAACGCAGTTTCTAGTAGAGGTGACGTAGTTCATGTAGAGAATCATGCAGAGCCAACGTAGTAGCTGTTGGAGTCAGTTCAGAGAAAGATAGAGGCTAGGGTTCTAAGCTAGGAGGGCCAAGATCTAGCTTCAGATCATCCAAATCAGCGGTAGAGAAGGGTGACATAGTTTCTCAAGCTTGCATATGTAGGCTTACGCAGATCCAGCATAAGAAATCATGCAGAGGCAGTGAGGGCTTCACCAGTGCTGTTTTTTATCAGACAGAGACTTGTAGAGTGAGGTATATCTCACAGTTATTTTTGCTGTCTAGATTTCTCTGAAGGGTTTTCCGGATTTTGGCACCCTAGTTGTATTTAAGATTCTGATGCTTAATAATACAAACCCTCAAATCTGCTGCACCATTTTTCCCAAGTTGGGGTTTTTCGGGGACTTAGTCCAAAAATAATTGTGTCAATGTAGTTGTTTTTCATTGTATTTTGTTCAGATTGTTTCAGCACTTAGATTTATGTAGACTGCTTCAGTAATTACTTCAGTATTTCAATGTAATGAAATAATTATCAAAATAATAGGACAAGTAATTCAGATTTGTTGCAGTAGGAATCCAAATCTAGGATTTTTCACATAAAGTGGATTGGTTTCTCTTGTAGGTTGACGCCTACAAAGAAAAAAAGGGGATTGTTGTCTCCTATAGGTTGGTTCCTACAAATTTGTGAGACTGTAACAATAGGTTGGTGTCTATAAAGATCAATCAATTCAAATAAGTTTTGTATTTTTTTCCCTTAATGGTTTCCATGTATATCCTGTGCTTCATGTTCAACTTATGAGATTGATGTTTTATGGTGATTGAATGTTTTAAATACGCAGAAATTATATTATATTGATTCAACTCCCCCCTCACCCTCACCCCCCCTTCCCTACCTCTTAGTTTAATTATGAATTCAATGCACTAAAGTATTGGTTTCACCCAAAACCTTGTTTATTTGATTTTTAAATTTATAATTTCTCTAGCTCAGCATTTGGGAAACATGTTTTTATCCCTCCTCAATATTTGTTAGAGACTTTTGAGACCTGAAGGACCATGCATCGTTATCAAAGTTCACCTCTCAACTCATTACTATATTTAGTTATGATGGATTGTAAACTATGTAAGCCTTAGGGAACTCATTGTTTCCAAGAAAAATACCCTTCCAAGTAGATGGCTCTAATTTAGTTCTTTTCTCCTTTAGAATATGAATGTATTTGAAGATTTAAAACATGAAATTTTGAACATAGGCTTTCCAACCAAGCAAATATTCCTTTGGGGTTTTATCCTTCAATACCTTACGAGAAACCATGTTCAATATGTATACAATGAGATTGCATGTCTAATAAAAGGAGAATAGGAATATCTATGTTATGAATCATATAATTTTTTTCACCTCAACATTAGACATGTTCTTCCTTTTAACAACCCCATTCTACTATGAGTTGTAAGACACTATCATCATACTCTTGATCATCACTTCTTTTCAAAAGGAATGAAATTCCTTGGAAGTATACCCTTCTCCATTATCTTATTTCAATTTATTTATCTTCCCACCTATTTGGTTCTCCACCAAATATTCAAACTCTTAGAATTTCCTAAATGCCTTATCCTTGGTCTTCATAAAATAACTCTAGGCATTTTTAGAAGAATCATCAACGAAAGAAAATTTGTATTTCACTTTTCAAGGAAGTTGATGACATGGGTCCAAACATATATTAATATTCCATATCAATAAAATACCTCAATTCGTTCTCACTACTTGGTAAAGTGGTATCGACATGCTTATAGAATATGCATCCCTTATAATCATTGTCCTCTCCACCTTGAAATTATGGAGTATCACTAACATGTCCTTTAAGGGAGGCGAAGCTCATGATACTAAAAAGTTGAACTTTGTAAGATGGGTAATAATTTTTGGATTGAGGTGTGATGAGATTATGTAATTATCAATGTTTCAGTCAAGATTGTGGTCAGTGAAATATCTCAGTTGAGAGCTTAAAAGTATGAGGTGAAATATTTCAAAAAGTCTCATCCAATACTTTTCAGAGGTGTATCACAACCATAGGTTAAAATATTACTGTAAAGAGATTGATGTTGTAAAAAAAAATGTTGGTTGTGAGTTTAAAGCCTTTATTAAGAGTCAAGATGAATTTTTTTGCAATAATTGGCATCACAAACTCTCATATGAGAGTTTGTTCAAACTTTACATTGCGAATTTGAACTCTTGATCAATATTTTTGAAGATTTAAAATCAACTCTTGTCCCAGAGTTTATTTAATATTTCTAAAGTGTTAATTTTAACTCATGGGAAGAAATTTGGAAATAAATATCTTTTCCAAGAGTTTACTAACTCTCAACCAAGAAATTATCTTGGCCAAGATTGTTTATTCAACAAAAAGAGGTTGGCGCAATTCAACATATACTTGCAACTTCAAAATTTGTAGACCTATACAGTTTTCAAATATCCTCTATCACATTTTCTACCAATATATTCATCTTTAAATCTAGTCTATATCAATATAAGAATTTTAAATTTTCATTAAGCATAGTTTTTTGGCTAGATTTTGATGACTTGTTGGAGAGTTCCTATGATGGTGCATACGATGATTAATGAGTGGCCATGTAGGGTATATATGTGTTTCATATGCTGAGTAATGTAACTCATGTCAGTCTTCATAATTGTACTTGAGTCATAATGAAATTTATTTATCAAAAGAAAGAAAAATAATTTTTATTATTAGATAGATTGACTTATTAAAGCATGGGTTTCATGCTTGGGTCAATTGTTTTTAGGTCAAAGCCTCCATTGAATGCTTCTAGGGTTTATGTCAAGTGTCCTTGTCCATGTCATATTGTAAAGAACCATTCTTGGGATTTCTTTGTCAAAGAAGAAATTTATTTTATTGTAAAATAGGTCAATTAGGCCTCCTCCAACAAGTGAGCTTCAAGAAAGGTCAAGTTGGCCTCAAAAAGGGAATTCAACCTCACAGACTCACTATATATTGGAAAAAAATGACTCATTTGGAAGCACATCTCTCACAAGTTCGAATTGCAGTAGCTGGGAATCAGAAAAAGTGCGAAGTTCAAGAAGGTAGTTGTAATCAAAGTTTTTTTTGTCTCTCTCTCTATCTCTCATGTGCAACGAAATTCAGAAGCTGCATCGAAGTTGTGAAGCTATTGCATCAAGCTCGAAGCTATGAAGCTGTTTCATCAAGGTCAAAATTTTGGGTTGAAGTTGCATTTGGGAAGCTAACACTTGGAAACTTTAGAAAGGATAATCTATCAGAAGGAAGAGTTGACTTGGTGGAAGAGGAAGTTCTTTTGGTGTAGGGTCTTGTTCTATCTCATTTGAATTACCGAAGGAATATTTCTTGACTGGGTTTTCCCCTATATATGGGTTTTTCACTAGCTTTGCGTCTACATCTGGTGTCCTTCATCTTCATGTTTTGGTTTTGGTAATTGTTTGATGAACTAAGATAAAAGAAGAACATAAGAAAGATAATTATAACTCAAATAAATCACAAGTAATTATCAACAAAGAGAAAATATTTTTTACTTTCCGATTTTCCAACATGGTATCAGAGCTAAGGTGAAGACGGAATAAAAAGGAAGCCTGAAGATATATTGAAGGAAGATAATTAAAGGGATCATATAAGAGGATAATCATATTATCTACAAAAACTATGTCTAACTCAATGAAGGGAAACAATAAAATAGAATGTGCATCCAACTACATGGCATGGAAAAAGAGAATATATCTCATCCTTGAGAAGAATAAAGTTTTGGATATAGTTCGAGGAAAAATCAAGAATCCTACAGATGAATCAAGTGAAGCAGAGAAAGCAAAGTTTAGAGAAACTAAAATATTGGCCATGAACTTAATAGTGGATGGAGCCAAAGACAAACTCATTCCATATATATCCACCATAGATTCTGCTCTAGAATTCTATGAGGCTCTATTTAAATTATTCACAATCAAGAATATTGGTCAAATAACAAGTATAAAAAATGAATTAAGATCTATCAAGATGACGAAATATGATACTGTGGCATCCTACTTTATAAGGATATCTAGAATAAAAAATGAAATCTAAGCAATAGATGAAATTGTACCAGGAAAAAGAGCTTGTGATTATTTCCCTTCTAGGACTACTAAAATCTTCGATTTCCTTTGCATAAAGAATCAACAGTTTGAAGGATACACCAACATTCGAAAAAATGTGGAATGCATGTAATCAAGAAGAATCTAGAATATCGTTTGTGAGAAACAAAAATGAGAATGAAGAGGATAAACTCTCAAATTCCTATTCCACTCATCACAAGAAAAAGGGAACCTTCAAGAAGTACAAAGGACCAAAGAAGAAATTAGACCTGTCAAAGATTGAATGTTACAATTTTCAAAATATGGGTCACTATAAAATTCATTGTCCAAAGAATCCAAGGAATGAAAGGAGAGATAAGTATTAAGAAAATATTTCCAATGAAGCACCACCTCAGAAGAGCAAGCCTGAAGAATCAGAATTAAAGTAATTATACTACTAAGTAGGAATATAGAGTCTAAACCATACAAAGGGTACATAGTTTTTTCTTGATCATATAAGGTTTATCTGGGTTTTTTTTGTGTGTGGCCATATACGGAGGTAAGGGTAGTGTAGTTAGTCGTACTAGTGGTGTGGAATTAATTTCATGTAGTTTATTAAATGAATATGGGTGATATTTTTTATTTTATTATGCGTACAATAGTAGAATCCAAAGAAGATAATTCTCTCCTCCTTAACATGTTTCCCTTAATTGTGTTGATGGTGATGGCTTTATTTGCATTGTGGTTGAACTCTAAGCTTACTAGCTCAAACACTGCCTATTTAAATAAATCCATAGAGGTGCAATTGCCTCTAAAATTGGGTAATGTGGTTGATTTGGATGAGAGTACTAGAAGCTTGAACATGATTGTGGTGACCAATCCAAAGCTAATTGAAAATAATTTGTGCCTTGAGGGCATGTCCCATTTTGAGGATGGATGGACTAGAGTTTGTCATTCCATCTTGGTATTTTACCATGGTAATTTTGGGTGATGATATGGAAATATAGGATATTCAATCAAATGGAAGGTGAATATAATGTTGCCAATAGTGGAGCCTCAAGTTAAGAAAATAGGGGTACTCTCTAAATCTTTAGTGAACAAATATGTCATATTTTGAGGGGTGCATGCATTTAGAGGCACAAGGGGTTATCATGTTCTTTTTCTTTAAATCTCATATGAAGAGGCTTTTAATGATTTTTATATGTTATATTAGGAGGCTAAGGGTATTTATTTGAACTTTCAGCAAGGATTGGATTTGAAGTACGTTTTCCTTTTCTTCAATTCACATGAGGGGAGTTTTCAGGTCTAAAATGGCCCTCCTAAGGAAAATATTAAAATAATAAAATAAAAGTTATTATTGTTTTAAGGAAATATATATATGTGTGTGTGTGTGTGTAGGTTTACTCAAATGTCAAGTGTAGGAACTCTTTAGGTGTGGAATCAAGAAACACATTCTTTTTCAAATTTTCTTGGTGTGGCTATACTCAAAATAATGTAGAGTGGTACTCATTGGATGTGGAATTTAATTCCACATCCAACAAGTTGCTACACTTGAAATTTGAGTAAACCTATAGGAGATAAGTAGAGAATACAATTTAAAAAGTAGTTTTATTCTTTTCCCTCCAAAAAAATTTAGCCCTGGGAATGACATCATCATCTTGAATCCTATTGGTTATTTTAAAATTGATATAATTAATACATTTTTCTTTCGAGGTCAATTTTTTACCTCAAAGTTCCCCTAGTGGATGGTGCAACTCTCCGTGTATTATAGTTTGAACTTGAACATTATCAGTTCCCTTTCCTATGTTCAATGATGTCAAATGACCATTGAATGGATAATTATCCATTATGGTTGGAATTCATATCCCTATGCACTAACATGTTCCCTTTGTGGATATGTTTTCCTACATGGTAAAGTTCTTATTCTTAGTAGTAGGTGTAACTACTTTAGACCAAAACAAAGGGTGTGTACAAGAGGTTGATTTGAAGGGGAAGCCTTCCCAAATTGATTTCTATTTGTTCCACTGATGGGATCAAATGGAAAAGATTCTTATATATCAATCCATTGAATGCATGCTTTTATTTTTAGACATAAGGTCATTCAATTTTATATTTCCCTAATCACAAGCCTATGTTGAGTGAGGTTATTAGTATAGGTGTTGGTGAGGCCCCCTCTTCTCACGGTGCAAGGTCAAGGGTGATTTTTTAGCCTCAATAATGTGAGATGGGGCACCACTTATATCATTTCTAGTGCAAGGGTGTGTGGTTATTTTTAAATTGATTTAGGATTGAGTTGTTCTACTTTCGTAGTTTCTAGAGTGAGAGTGGGTGGATTTGTGTTTAGTTGTTCAATTCTAGGAGTGGTCGCTCATTATTTGGTGGTTTAGGTTTAATTTTAGCATGGATATTTGGTGGCGTGATGGTGTATCTTAGGGTTGAAAATTCTCCTTTGGTGGTATGAAAATGTAAAGTGCATCAACCCATTGACCCTATGGCCAAGAGTGATTCCATTTATTATGGGTCTAACAATATGGAGGTTGAACATATATGGAAATTTAAGCCTAACAAGTAGAAACATTTTCATCTCTCATTCGTGTGAAAAAATTAGCAAGATATTGAGCCATAAGTTACGAGTAAAGTCCTATAATGACAATATGGTTCACTCTGAGTGGTGAATGCCAGTTTTGGAAGAAGTTGAGATGTAGAACATGTCTAGTAACTTATACCTTTATATTCCATTAGAATGATGCTCTATTTATTGTATTATAATGTGTTGTGCATGATTCCTAGTGACAAACAATGTTTTTGAGGTATTTCGTAATTTTTTTGACCAAATGTGGTATTCTTGTGAGAGGTTCAATCAACTAGACTCGAGGTATAAAATATGATGAATTATTGCTAGAATGATCCTTTTTGGGCCTTACAAAATTATTATGGGAGTGGAAGGGTAGTGGTCGCCCTTTCATCCTATTTGTAAAAAATTGTAGTAGTGTTAGGTTTTAACGTAAGGATCAATGTGTCTAGGTCACTCTTATGATCCAAGACTAACTAATAGGATTTTGTGTTGTTTATGGTCCCATCCCTAGTTCAAATCATGGTAGACTTTGGGATTGAATTTCCTCATCTCCTTTGGTTATAAAGTGGATTGTTGGAGGATATTTTAGTATGGTGGAATAGGATGGCGATTCATGTGGAAGCTCAAATGCTTGGATTAGTGGGTTGGACAAGTAAGCTTAGTTTCATTGTAAGGACTCTCTTTATATTTTTACGCCAATTGGAAAAAAAGGGGGGGACTTGATTATGGTAGTAGGTTCACTTGGAACAATTATAGAAAAGGATGAGACAAGGTTTAATGTTGGCTAGATAAATTAGATGACCCTTATGGGGTTATGAGCTTTTCAAGTGGACTTTATACTGTGCATATGAGTAGGTTTGGATAATTTGTTACTTTGAGTGTGATTTTAATAAGTCACTTGATTGATTCATTTTATTCTTTGTTCATTCTCAAAGTTCCCCATTTGGATTTGGAGGACTTCCAACCTTAGTTATGGAATTTGGAACCTCCCAAATTGTTCTATGGGTGCTTAATGATATATCCTTTGGTAGGAGGATGTCGTTTTTTGAATTTTCAAGTTTATGAGAGTTTGGAGTAGGATGATGACTTGAAAGTGGAGAAAGGAATTGTAGATGGCGCAACAATAGTTTGAGGAGGTTTTCGTCTTACTTGAAGAGGATATTCATAATGTGATTATTCAAGAATAGATTGTAAACTTGGATATGGTTCATTATAGAGGAGAGAAATATTATTCCATGGGTGGTAAATTTCATCATACTTTTAGTGTATTCAAGAGGGAGATGAGGGCCTCAACTTTTGTTTTGAATTACTCAAGAAGAAGGGATGATGATAGGGTGATTGGTTTTTGTAGGGATGGTGGATCTCTTGCTGATGACTCTATTGAGGTTAAATGAATGTTTAGTTTTAATTTAGAGAATATTTTTCCCCTTATGCTATGATAGATGGGGTGGTGGTTGCTAGAGAGGAATTTTGTAAGGTTGTTGAAAATTTCATAGTGGTTATTTGGACAAGTTGAAAATATAATTTCCAAGAGAGTAGCTCTGTGATCCTTTTACTTCCATAAAAAATGACAAGTCCTCGGGTTTGGATGGTCTTCCTTATGATTTATACAAGGTCATATGGGACACCATGCTTATATTTCTTGTTTTTTGATGTGTTCACTTCTAGTCACCTTTTTAGATTTTATTGATTAAGTTTTGGTAAAAATTATTTCTAAGAAGGTAACTAGAGATACCATTAGGGTTTGGTGGCCTATCACTACTCATAATTTCTTATAAAATTATGGATAAGGCCTTGAATTCGTATATATTCTTGGTTTCTATTTGATATGTGGTGAATTAGGAGTATACTAATTTTTCTTAGGGGAGAACCATCCTTGATGTTATCGTTTTCACATGGTATAGCATCGACTAGGATAAGAAGGGTAGTCAATGGTCCTTTATTTTAAAAATTGAATTTGACATGGCTTACAATTAGGTTGATTGGTATTTTATTTAGGGGGTATTAACTTACTTTGGAGTTGGATCTCATATTAGCCTAACAATATATAAGCCTTTGGGTTATTCTCTAGTATTTTGGATCCCATTTGAGGTTAGTTTATATGTTGGATTGGTGCCTTCAAATTATATAGATTAAGTTTCATTTTTGGAACCATACGTATCTCCACTATGTATGGAAGCTCACTATTGTTAGATAAATTCTTCTTTTTTCCCATGCTTCGTATGTCTCTTGTTGGTTCATTAGTAAGTCATAGTTGCAATGGGTTAAGAATATTTTGAAAGGATACCTATGGTTGAAGTATGGTGAAGAGAGGGGTCTTCCACTAGTTTTAGGAGATGTGTGCACCATGCCCAAGGATGAGCATATCCTTGATTTCATTGACAGTGCCACCTATGGTGGTATTCTTATGGTTAAGTGGGTAATGCAGATTCTAGAGGGTTCAATTCATTGGAAATTCATGTTTCAACATAAGGTGATGTTTGGTTGGCATATAGGTAACATTTAAGGGAGTTCACAAGTATTTGTAGGTTTATTACATTGTAAATGGGAAGGAAATAAACTGGGATGGTATCTACCTTGCCTTCCTATTTAGAGTTGGACAGTTTAAAAATCTAGTGTTGTGGAGTAGTCTTACTATCAAGATTGCAAGCTAAATAGAAATAGAATATTCTCCTTGGGATATTTGTGGGATTATGTCTCTCACTATCAAAGGGAGTGACATTATCTTTCTTAGGAGAATGGTCTCCTTGCTCTCAACCAACTTTCAATTATGGAGTTGAGAGGCTTTATTATGGATTCAGAGTTTTCTAAAATGAATATTTGGATGCCTTGGAAACTTTGAAGGGATTGGGGATGAAGCTTTGGTTCATCATTTCTTGAGTATGACTCCTAACCATTATATTCAATGCTTTATCAAAGGCATTTTTTTTATGCTAATCCTTAATGCATGTTGGGTGTCCAAGGATCTAGAAGATAAATGGTGCATAACTTCACATCATTTGGTTAGTTTAGATTTCTTATAAGACAAGGGTTTTTTGTTGGTTAATAGTTGATTTGTAGATTCCATCCAAGGCCGAGTTGGCTAAGGTTCAATTTTTCGATGACCTATCTCCTATTTTCCATCGCTCAAAGAATGTGAATTTTTTCCAAGTGTAGCTAGAATTATCTTTAGGATATGTATTCAATGTTTCTTTAAGGAAATATTCATTGTTTTTCTACATGTTTTCTACAATATGGTAATATCCATGGATCCCAAACACATTTATTATTTGGAAAATTAGGAATAAGTATGGAGATGAGGTCAACCCTTTATCTATCTTTTGTCTTATGTGGAGGGATAGGGTATGACATCAAATTTTTGATAAGGATGTTTTTTTAATCAGGGATGTCCAATATTTGGATACAAGGGCATATTTTTATTTTATTTTAGTATAGTAGTATCATTAGAAAGAGGTTATGATGTACATTGTATATATTCTTCTATATTTTATACTATATTTTGTAAATCTAATACATTTTTCAAAAATTATGATTTTTAAATAATTTTATTATCACCTTTATTGCTTAAGAATTTTATTACTAACAAAATTGTATGTAATGAAAACTCAATACTATCAAAATTATAAACCAAAAAAATATCAAAAATATAGTACTTCCCACACATTGCCATCTTGAAAATGGTATTTTTATTTTTCTCTATAATCATCATATGAATTCCCATGGGGCGTGCTATCACTCTGCCAGATATCTAAGGTTGAAGAACAAATCTCAACAAAGGTAACCACAAACCAATCTTTTGGCTTGGTATCTAGCCCTACCAAACTAGAGAGGGCTCTCTCCACAAAATCACAACAAAGAGGGCTGGGTGAATTAGGGTTTTAGGCTAGGTATAATTATAAGGGTTTGATTTGGTTGAATTGGGTTGCTGGATGGGTGAATTAGGTCAAAGATACTAGGTCAGGGCAAATAAGATTAGGGTTGCAGAGATTCAATGGGGAAAGGTAGGCAGAAAACCTAACACTTAGGGTTTGAGGGTGGGATAGATCAAACAGGTGAGGAGCTAGAAAGAGAAAGGCTAAGCATGAATTGTTTCTAAATTGAAGAAGATGGACAAACTATGAAGGTTTTCCCAAAACAGAGCATGAGAGATGTATTCTGTTTATCAACTTAAAAACCAGCATATCATATAAATGAAATGGACCATGAAACAAAAAATTTATACATAATGAGACATAAGAAGAACAATGCTAAATTTCCATACGACAGGTATCCCAAAGAAATAGTTGCAACCTTTTCATTAATTTCTTGCCAAATATATTACACTAGAGTCTCTGATCAATGCATCAACATCCAACAAAGTTCCACCTATGAAATGAGTAAAAAAGTACATGATATAGACCTCAAAAAACCTCTCCCGACCTCAAGGGTTGAATTCCCAAGTTGAGGAGGTGTTCCACCAAAAACTAAGCTGAATACCTAGAGTGTAGGGAGGTCAAACTGACTCATCCCTCACGTTTTGCAAACTGATTCATTACATGTCATCAAATTTTTTTACCTAATTTATTTACCATAGATAAGTGTAAAAACACCATAATTACATTTAATTCCATCAATTACGTAAGTAAAAACATGATTTATCAAGGTGAAAATCAAAATTGCAGAGAAAACTCAAAAAAATCAGACACAGGTTAGGTGTGCAGCGGTAGTGTCAAGTGCGCCCTCCATCTTGTAGCTGAGTTTTGGATGGGTTGCAGGAGTCCAAATTGAGATCAAGATAGTTCATTGGAAATATTATCCAGTATAATTTCAAAATATGTGCTTCGTTTGTATATTTGACCTCCAAAAAATGGATTCTCCCAAGACTGCTCAGGTGCGCAATGCCAAGGTGAAAAAGGAGGCAGAACTGTGATTTTTTGAATGTTTTTTGACTTTTTCACCTGCCAGTTTGACAAAACAAGACTAGAAAAGTCGTTGAAATGCATGTTTTCCCTCATTTGAATCCAATGGTGGTATTTGTTTTTCATTTGGATGCCTCTAGAATGTGTGCATCGCCTAGGGTGTTGCGAACATGACAGTTAAACTGTGTAAAAATTCTGAATTTTCTGGAAAACGTGGCCTCCATGATGGAGTGATATATCACTAAAAATAAGGTTTTTTACACAAATGAGAGAGGTTTTTATTATTTGGAAAGTTTTGAACAAAAACCTCCTCCAGTGTTTTAACATTCATTTTTTTTTTGCCACAATCATCCCTGCAATAATGTGTCTCAAACAGGATTTTGCATAGACAAAATAATAGGCTGTGAATATGTGAATGGCTCTCTAATTATGTAACACGTGTAAAAAGTGAGATAGGTTTTTGTACTTTGATATATTAGGAACAAAAACCCCCTCCAGTTTCCCAAAATTAAATTTTTTTTGGCCACAATATGTACAGCAAAAAGGTGACCAAATAGGACATTTCTGGAAAATGTGCCTTCGAAGAGTTTTTCAAATTTTCCCAATTTTTCTTCAAATTTCCTCAAATTGCTTCAGAATTAATTCATGGAGACCTCATATGGTATGATATGCTATCATGGATGCATAAATGAGAAAATACAACTTACCCTTCTCTTTTTGCTTGATTAGGGTTTGTAGTTCTGGACCAATTCACATAAATCAAAGCAGCCCACATGTTTGAAGCAAGTGATTGCCATGGGTGAGGGAATTAATTCTCTGGTGTGGGTAGGCTCAAAACTCAGAATTATTCCTCCCTTTTGTGGCCTTCTTTCTGCTATGTCTTCCTCCTCCATGAAATCTCTATCTTCCTCCTCCGTGATGTTTTTAGTCTTGAAACCCTAAGGATGAGGAAATGGGAGTGGGAGATAGGTTAAGGGAGTGGGAATGGGGTAGGAAAAATTGGGGAAGTAGGGGAAGGGTTTATGGAATTTAGGAAGGTGTTAGGGGATAAAAATAGTATGGGAATTTGGAATTAGAATTTTATTATAGGGTTGATAGGGCTGCCTAAGAAATTGAAATGCTTAGGACTTAGGGTTGGGGGGAAATGAACTTAGGGATAGGGATTTAATTATGTAGGGATAGGAATAGGATTTACTATGATGTGGGAAGGGTAGTAGGGTCTTGGGAACAAATTTGGAGGTGTAGGAATGAAACTAGGGTTTTCAAGCTTTGAAAACTCCAAATTTCACACAAGAAACTTAACACCATGATATTTGCATTTAAGAAATGCAAGGAGGGTGTGATGAGGCCTTAATTACTTTCTAGGAGGTGGAGAAACCATTTTTTAAAGGTTTGGAGCACTTGCACAAAGTTTTGGAGCTTTCAGA
This sequence comes from Pinus albicaulis, assembly GCA_034641835.2. Lineage (NCBI taxonomy): Eukaryota > Viridiplantae > Streptophyta > Pinopsida > Pinales > Pinaceae > Pinus > Pinus albicaulis. Next base: position 381,128,754 of record CM076571.1, on the reverse strand, counting down.
TGAAATTGGACAGGTGCGCAATGCCTTTGTTGCATGCGCAGCGCCTGCCTGCTCTATGCAAAACACCTTTGCTCTAAGTGCAACGCTTGTTCCATGTGACAAGCACCTTGTTCCAGGTGCACAACAACTCCCAGAAACTCGACCTTTCACCTTTCAAATTTGGTTTTCGAGTTGTGTGAGTGATGGCTCGATGGCATAAAGAGAAAATTAATGTCTTTTTGACCTTTGGATGGGATTTATGCTTGATTGATTGGATGTTTTGAGCTTTGGGACCCACTTTATTCCTTTATAATTTACTTAGACTTTTGAAACATCATCTTTTCACTTGACTCTTTACTTTGGAAAATTGATCACTTGATATGCTTTGAGAACTCTTCGAATTTACATTTTTGTGTTTTGGTATCTTTGGAAAACTGAGTTAGCAGCTTGGGATGGTGAAATTATTACATTTGAAAGACATAAAATTACATAATGAAAATATAAAAATTACATTTAAACTCAAAATGACATGCTAAAATAAGATATTTTCTTCACAAATCATCTTCACATAGTGAAGAGAAGTTTATTGGATCACCCTTTACTTGTTGGTATTATGCAATGGAATGGATTTTTATTGAACCTTGGAAACCCTAATGACCTAATGAAACCTTGAAAAATCCTAAAAGATCTGATGAAAACTTGAAGGATTAAGTTTCAAGATGAAATTGACTGTTATTAACTTTATGAATGGTGTACAATCAACAAGGTATGAAAATGAGACAGGAAGTAATGGAATTCGAGGAAGAGTGATGTTTTTTGGACTAGGACTGCCATCAATGACTAAATTTTTACATGACCTAGTGGAATGAATACAATTTTCTAAGTTGGACTCCTAAAATGATATGAAAAGAGGATTTTGGTCACTGATGGCAGGATGCAAATACTGACACTAACATTTGCCTTATTGGGGATGATATCTATAAAAGAGGTGTCAAGAACCACAAAACACTAGATGTTGCAGATCAGTGCCTTATCCATTGGGTCAATACGGTAAAAAAAATCAAACTAATAAACATCACTGAAAACTAATAACTCAGATGAAATAGACTGACTCAAAACCAACTCAAATTGACCCAATACTGACTAAAATAAAAAACTTACTAAACCTTTTGATGGTAGCATATCACCGAGACTTGAGGGCTTCAAATCCTGATGACAACCACCTACTTGCTGAAGACATATGTACAATCAGGCGATATCAAAATGCTAGTGTAACCAATCAAGAAAATGCCTCCTTGATTGTTTCTACCAATCAGATTCTCTGGACAACAATAAATATCTACAATTTTGCAGCCAAAAACATAGCTGAAAATGATCTCCATCATCACTGAATACTGCAATAATTACCTTCACTGCTAATTGCAATAAACTTGTCACTAGATCCTGAAAAGAATGAAAAATTACATGTCTCTGACCTAGAAGAAATGAGGTACCTTTTTATCTTTTTCTGATCTCTCTTCATAATGTACCTTGGCAAGAATGTGTTCCTGGTCTTCAAAAAATTCTGAACAAGTAGGTGAGCATATTTCTTCTTGAAATAAAAATTCAAAACATGAAACATGAGAAGAAAAATCTAAATGATAGTCCTCAATGCCCTGGTCCTCTGCAATTTGAATACATTGTTTATCATTTTCAAATGCTATAGTGGAAACAACTTGCTTTTCACCAACTGATGGCCGATTGGAATTCTCTTCAATAGGGGCAAACATGGTTCGCTGGAAATTTTCCTGAACTAGATGGCAGCTAGGATCTGATTCTTTCTCATGTTGTTTGAAGGGAATTTCAAGTAAGACCTCTTGAAGTTCCTCATATGACATGGCAACTAGATTTTCATGTTTCTTATCACACTCATTATTCATAAGAGGGAAAACTTCAGATTGTTCTTGAAACTCAAAATTTACATTTCTAACATTTATCGTAGAGTCATCCAAAGAAAAATTTCACTTAATTGAACAAAGATCTCATCTTGTTTTTCATAAAGGGACTGGATTACCTCCTCATGAATACTTTGTTATGATGGGATGAGAACACTTAGGTTAATAACTTTTTTGTATTCATTCAAGGTGATCTCAATAATAGATCTCTCCTTCATGGGATCTGGAAACATACTCTTCATCATCACAATCTGAATCTAGATCTGGAATAGCCAGCTTGATTTTATCACAATCTGAAATTGGAACTTGATTTTCTTGCATACCATCTTCTGCTGCAAGCAGATCTGAAATAAGACCTTGTATTCCATCATTTTCAATTGTACAAAGATCTTCAACCTACTGCAAACTTTCCTGAGCATGTTGATAAGTATCCTCTAAGTTTTCTTTATGTTACTGAAATGGTTTTTCTTACAGGGCTTCCATGATCTCATAGTCCATGAATTCATCATCTCCATAAACATTCTCAAGATTTTCAATAAAACTATCAACATGTTTACAACAGTTTTGAACTAATATTAAGGATGGACAAGATTCTTTATACCTTTCAAAGAACATGGTATGAAAATCCTTTAAATAGTAAATACAAGTAGGTGAAAAACTTTCATACCAAGATCGGGCTTCACCTTCCAGAGTGGCCATGAATATATTCATCAAGCACTCTTTAGGAAGATCAATCTTTAATCTATGAACATGCATCTTAAATCTCACCAGATGAAGAGTAGCATCATTATCTTTCACATTTTTGAACTTCAGAAGATATGTCATCCAATTAACCCGAGGCATGCTATTCGTAAAAAATTGTATGTGATCTCAACTCATGGGATCATACCTTCAAACAATTGAATCCATTATGACAATAATGAAGTCACCAAGAATTTTTTTATACTACCAATTCTTGAAGAGTGGAGTTGCCATAAAAATTATGAATCTTGGGATTTTTTGACATTGGAGTTGCTAGGTGAATAATGAAGAACCTTCTTGTGCCTGATCGTTTTCACCATTAGCAATCAGAACTGATCTTTGTCGTTCTTTCCCAGGGAATATTTGCATTTTCGCCTCCCCAACAACGACGCCAATATGTTATCACTCTACCATATCTCTAAGGCTGAAGAAGAAATCCTGACAGAGGTAACCACAGACCAATGTTTTGGCTTGGTATCTAGCCCTACAAACCAGAAAGGGATCTCTCCACAAAATCACAGCCAAGAAGGCTGGATGAATTAGGGTTTTAGGCTAGGTATAAGTACAGGGGTTTGATTTGGTTTAATTGGGTTGCTGGATGTTTGAATTAGGTCAAAGAGACTAGGTCAGGGAAAATAAGATTAGGGTTGCAGAGATTCAATGGGGCAAGGTAGGAAGAAAACATAACACTTATGGTTTGAGGGTGGGATAGATCAGACAGGTGAGGAGCTATAAAGAGCAAGGCTAAGCACGAATTGTTTCTAAACTGAAGAATATGGACAAACTATGAAGGTTTTCCCAAAACAGAGCATGAGATATTTATTCTGTTTATCAACCTAAAAATCAGAATATCATAGAAATGAAATGGACCATGAAACAAAACATTCATACATAATGAGACATAAGAAGAACAATGCTAAATTTCCATACCATAGGTATCCCAAATAAATAGCTGCAACCTTTTCATTATTTTCTTGCCAAATAGATTACACTAGAGTCTCTGATCAATTGTTGGTGAGGTAAATCCCCTTTGCGGATAGAGGCGATCCCACTAGCCCTAGAGTGGATCTAGCCACAAACGAGACAAGCTATAATATCGATTCCTAGTTAAAGAATGGATGGAGATTCGACAGATGACTTACCGGAGGTCCTACGCTGTTGTTGTCATCGAAAAGAGTGGCTTCCTCTCGCTCCTGGTTTGACAGATCACGATCCGCTCGTTCTCATGCTCGGATACCTGCACACACACAAGAAACAAAGATGATATACAACATACTATTTCACATTCGTAACTATCAGTGTGTCGAAGAAGACTAAATCGATTGCATCAGATAAACATAACACAATGATGGAACCAATACCATAATCGAGTATATTAATGAAAGAAAGGAAGAGTACAACCAAGCTTCGACGTTGTGGTCTCCTCCAACAGGGTTCCAACAGAGCGCGTCTCACAAAGGCTCATCGAGAATTCAGACGGGGCTCTCTCTACGGAATTCTCCTTGGTTCTACCTTCTCAATAACAATTACTCAGCTATAGTATCTCTTCTCCAAGTTTAGCTTCTTGGCTATATGTTCAGCTAGCTTTCATAAAGGGAGAAGGCATGTTTTTATAGAGGGAGAGGGAGAGGTTAGGATCCCTATAATCATGGAAGGGAGACCTATCTTCAAGGAGTGTTCCATGGGAGGAGGAAACCACTACCTAAAGAGGGAGATCTGTGGCTCATCAAGTTAACCACTTCCTGTGACTCATCCCTGAGGTGGTTAAAAGGAAAATTCCACCTCTATTTGTTACAAAACATTCCTAAAACAGCTAGTGTGGGCAATACACAGAGACAGAGTGCCAAGTGGCACGGGCTCTAGTGCAAATCTTCCCTATTGGCGCGAGGAGTGAATTGGCTACCCGCGCCAAAGCCAAAACATAGGTTTTTGTATGTTTTTGGAGGAAATGTTCAACATTAGAAAATATTTCCTTATGCAGAAGGATGCAAAGAAGGTATTTACAGACTATGACATTTCACGGGAAAGACCCTCCTGTTAGCCACCTATGAATTTTTTGTCAAGCAAACAGGTGGCTAAATATTTTTCTGAGCCTTCAAGAGACACATTTCCTATGAAAATATCTCATTCTTGAAGCCTTTGTGTGTCCTTTGCCTTTGAAAAATATCTTCACTGCTGTTTCCATCCAAAAAGCCTCACTGTCTGTGAAAAAATTGTGCTTAGAAAGGCATCCATTTGCCCCTTTGTATCCCTGCAAATTTCCCCATTTTAAATTTTTTTCCCCTTTAACACCAAAAATCCCTTCCTAAGCCTACTAAATCATCCCATCTCCCCTTTAAACCTTACAAACACCCTTTGTTTGGCTTAAAAATCCCTTTTTCCCTCTACCGAAAACCTTTGTTAAGCCTTAAAAACTCTGTTTTTAGGCCAAAAAACCTACTTTTACCATATACAGGCTTAGCCCCTTTCGGTCCAGCCCTAACCACTTCCCCTCCATACAAATAAGTGCTAATACCAAGCGCTAAGGCATAAGGCGCTTATCGCAATCGGAAGGATGGTCGGGAGCACATTTCTGTGTTAAAATTAAAATCTCTGATGCGAGGAAGACTTTGTTCTATTGGTCTCAGGAGCAATATCCACCGTCGATCTATAAGATGTGACAGTCTGCGCAAGTCTTATCATGCCCCATAACATCCCTTTGTAAACCCTCCTATCCAATCGCGACCGTCGATCCTCTGCCAATCCAACGATCCAGATGCAATCGCTTCATGAGCCCATCGGAGATTTGGCCCCTGCCTCCTCCGGTTCCGATTAGATCGTAGTCGTCCATCTTGTTTGATCCGACGGCTCATATTCCTCCCGCACATTCATATGGCCCATTTACCTCCGCCTCATCGTTAAATATTCGCCATATAATCCCCTAGACCCAACGACCAAGATTACTCTTGACCACTAACCAACTCCTCTGCCTCTGTTTCTCCTCTGCAGATCTCAGCCGTCCATCGCACTGATTGGATGTTCCACAATCAAACCACCTTTGATTGGCCCCCACCTTATCGACTGCACATCTCCTCGTATCGCACTCCATCTCCCACTGTCGGATCTCACAGTCCCAGATCCAACGACCAACATCAATATCGCGCATTTTTTGTGTCCGGGCTTTAATAGTTAGAATTTACGCGATATGGGCAGTTTTTAAAAGACACGTGTCAGCCTGGGACCTATATCGCGTTCGAAAAGTTAAAACTGCCTTCCTCCCTTTTCATCGTGCGAAAACAACTGTTTTTCCTGGAAAATCACTTCCCCTCTTCCGGCTCTAGAATTTCTTCCACGCAATCCCGACCGTTGATCTGTTCAGATCAACGGCCCTCATTACATCTCGCACTCCATTCATATTTGTTCATTGCGCGATCATAGAACTTCATCGCATCATCTCAACCGTCGATCTCCTCCTGAGATCTGACAGTCCATGTTAAATCGCCCTCCGCCCACACCAGGTGATACCATTCAAGCCTCGTTTCATTGCATTTTCATACATTCCCTGTGTATTTCGTTCAAAGGTCCAAACCTTATGTTTTGCATTAAACATCATATCTTCCGCCCACATTAAAATTTTAATGTTTCTTATTAAAAGGTTATATCATTCCGCCTAACTTCTAAAGGCAGTCCATCAGTAAATCACCATCGTCGATCATCTCCACCAGATCTGATCGAACGGCTCAAAATCATTCCTTCACCAAACCTTCATCAGATCATATTTCCACCGTTTCACTGCATTTTTCAGCCGTTTTCCATTGCATCTACTGCATTCATCTCTGCTGCGCTGCCATCCTCACAACCTTCCATTGCATCCATTCTCCACTCTCGCATTGATTTCTTGACATTTTTGTGTGTTTTTGCAGGGAATATAGACGGTGAAAACCGTTCTATACTACACAGTCATTGTTAGTGACACAGTAGCGCCGATGATTTTTTATCAGAGCCAGAGATTGCAAGAAGACTCCTGAGGGGGTTTTAAACGCATATTTTATCCACATAAGGTGTATTAGCTCCGTTTAAACCTCCAACACCATAAGCCCTACAAATTCACAGACAGAGACAACAAATGAAGCGGCAAAGAGTATCAGTGAAGGATTAAAGAGTTTAATGCCCATTATTGAAGATTTAGAGCCTTAATTCAGTGTTAAAAGGTGAATGTACCAGATTGAAGACCGTATGACTAACACAGAAGGCGTAATGAGGCCTAAAACACAGAATTTTTTTTTATCAGTGATCACATCAGCAGAAGGTTCTTTCCTGTGAAAGGACAAGTTCCCACACTATTTTTTATTCTGTATCGTGTTCCTGAGAAGATTTCCACCCTAACAGAAAGTCCTAATGTTGCCAGAGCATTTGTTATGCAGTATGGCAGACCTGAGGGTCACTTATCTGCCTTTTTCTTATCACCAAAGTACTACAAAGTACTGTAGCCGAAAGTACATCAAAGAACATACCTGGAGTTAATTGTAGCCTGTCGAAGACCACTCTTTCATCCAAAGAGTACTGAAAATCAATGCATAGATATTAAGACAGAATGGGCCTCAAGCCCTCTTCTTCTACTTCTATTTTAATGTTTCATTTAGTGTTTCATCTACCTCCTCTGCCTCTCTTTCAGATATAAAACTCATGAGGAAGGTCGTTTTTGTTTGTTGATTCTGTGAATTGTAAGTTGTTCTCTTGAGATATTGTTCTGTATGTAAAGTTGTAAGATAAGCCGAGGAAGATGTTTTTAGACTGAATATCGAGATGTTGGACAATGTTGTACATGACTGGTGTTGCTCTTTAATATGACAAGCACATTTCTTTGGATCCTGATTTAAAGCAGCAGTGATGTTTTCTACCTTTGTCTCTGTTTCCCTTCTATAATTCATTACATTTCATTTCTCTGGTAAGAATCAGAAACATGGCTTAGGATATACCCTTGCATGGTACCCTAATGCTCCTGCTCTTCTTACCTTTGATGTTTTCTACTAATTGTGCTATCTACGAACTAATTCAAGATAATTTAACCAGTGTAGTTTTTATTCACTGCTAGCTGATGTATGAATTTATGAATATATTCTTAGATGTTCTTGTTGGGTTTTAATTGAAAGAATTGGGATACTGGGAGTTTAGAATGTTGATTCTGCCTCACTAGGGTCTTTTTCAATCAATTGAACCTGTCTAAGTTCCCTTAAGTTGGATGCCAAAGCATTGAAATTTCAAAGCCTTTCTCTAATCTCGGGCTTTCACCTTTGTGTTTAAATCTTTAATGTTTCCTTTGTCTGAAGAGTTAGCCTTTTAGGAGGTGGATCATAGGTGTTTAATGGCATGTCCTATCCCTAGATCTGATTTCTAAGTGGTCACCTCGGAGGTTTCCCTGTCATTCACCTTCATTCCTCACCATTTCATACCACACTATCATCTTTAAGATCCTATGCTTTAGATGACTAGCCCAATTGAAAGCCTTGAATACTGAATAGCAAGTAAAACCTTTTATGAATCCATTGCCCAATGGTCTCGAGTGTTCTCTGAATCATTCCTCCTTTGCCTAAAATCCTCTTTTCTCACCCTTTGTCTTATATTGAACCCTTCATTCCTGTTTCCCAACAACCAAACAACCAAACAAACGAACAAAACAAAACAAACCTTGTGCCTTATAACTAGCCTAATACCTTCAAATCGAGCTTCAAAGACACATACCTTTTCCTTTATAAAGAGATCCCTCTATGGACCCAGGAGGGCTAGATCCTGAGGTCTACAAGTGGTTTTGATGTTGTCTCATCTTTTGGTATTTCCAAACTTGCCAAAACATGGGAACCCCAACACCTCCAATATGTGGGGCGAGGGATTGCATGGACAGTGACAAAATGCTGTGTAACATCAATGCATCAACATCCAAAAAAGTTCCACCTGTGAAATGAGTAAAAAAGTACATGATATAGACCTCAAAAAACCTATCCCAACCTCAGGGGTCAAATTCCCAAGTTGAGGAGGTGTTTCACCAAAAACTGAGCTAAATACCTAGAGTGTAGGGAGGTCAAACTGACTCATCCCTCACTTTTTGCAAATTAATTCATTACATGTCATAAAAAAATTTCACCTAATGTATTTACCACAGGTAAATGTAAAAACACCATAATTACATTTACCTCCATCAATTACATAAGTAAAAACATGATTTCTCAAGGTGAAAATAAAAAATGAAGTGAAAACTCAAAAAAATCAGACACTGGTTAGGTGCGCAGCGCTAGTGTCAGGTGCGCCCTCCATCTTGCAGTTGAGTTTTAGATGGGTTGCACGTGTCCAAACTGAGCTCATTATAGCTCATTGGAAATCTTATCCAGTCGAATTTCTAAATATGTGCTTGGTTTGCAGAGTTGAATTTATTTTACCTCCCAAAAGTGGATTCTCCCAAGACTGCTCAGGCGTGCAGCGCCAAGGTGAAAAGGAGGCAGAACTGTGATTTTTGAATGTTTTTTGACTTTTTCACCTGCCAGTTTGACCAAAAAAGACTACAAAATTGGTTGATATTCATTTTTTCCCCGCTATGAATCCAATGGTGGCCTTGGTTTTTCATTTGGAGGCCTCTATAAGGTGCGCAACACCTAGGGTGTTGAGCACAGGACAATCAAACCGTGTAAAAATTTTGAATTTTATGCAAACATTGACCTCCATGATGGAGTGATATCTCATTAACCATGAGGTTTTTTGAAAACAAGAGAGAGGTTTTATTTTTTGGCAGCATCTGAACAAAACCTCCTCCCATTTTTCAATATTCATTTGTTTTTGGCCACAATCGTCTCTGCAAAAATGTGTCTCAAACATGATTTTTCACAAACACAAAAATAGGTTGTGAAGATGTGAATGGATCTCTCATTCTAATAATACCTATGTAAAGAGTGAGATAGGTTTTTGTACTTTTATATATTAGGAACCAAAACCTCCTCCAGTTTCCAAAACTTCATTTTTTTGGCCAAAATATATTCTGCAAAAAGGTGACCAAACAAGACATTTCTGGAAAATGTGCCTTCGAAGAGTTTTTCAATTTTTCCCAAATTTTCTTCAAATTTCCTCAAAATTGCTTCAGAATTACTTCATGGAGACCTGATATGGTATGCTATGCTATCATGGATGCATAAATGAGAAAATCCAACTTACCCTTCTCTTTCTGCTTTATTAGGGTTTGTAATTCTGGACCAGTTCACAGAAATCAAAGCAACCCACATGTTTGAAGCAAGTGACTGCCATGGGTGAGGCCATTATTTATCTAGTGTGGGTAGGCTCAAACCTCACAATTATTCCTCCCTTGTGTGGCCTTATTTCTTCTCTGTCTTCCTCCTCCATGATGGTTTTAGTCTTGAAACCCTAGGGATGAGGAAATGGGAGTGGGAGATAGGTTAAGGGAGTGGGAATAGGGTAGGAAAAATTGGGGAAGTAGGGGAAGGGTTTAGGGAATTTAGGAAGGTGATATGGGATAAAAATAGTATGGGAATTTGGAATTAGAATTTTATTACAGGGTTGATAGGGCTGCCTAGGAAATTGAGATGCCTAGGACTTAGGGTTTAGGGGAAAATGAACTTGGGGACAGGGATTTAATGATGTAGGGATAGGAATAGGATTTAGTGTGATGTGGGAAGGGTAGTAAGGTATTAGGAATATATTTGGAGGTGTAGGAATGAAACTAGGGTTTGCAAGCTTTGAAAACTCCAAATTTCACACAAGAAACTTAACACCATGAAATTTTCATTTAATAAATGCAAGGAGGGTGTGATGAGGCCTTACTTACTTACTGAAGGTTTGGAGCACTTGCACAAAATTTTGGAGCGTGCAGATGAAATTGGACAAGGGCACAACGCCTTTGTTGTGTACGCAACGTCTGTCTTCTCTATGCGCAACTCCTTTTCTCTATGCACAACGCTTGTTCCAAGTGAGCAGCGCCTTGTTCTAAGTGCGCAACGCCTCCCAAAAACTTGACCTTTCACCTTTCAAATTTGGTTTTCGAGTTGTGTGAGTGATGGTTCGATGGCATAAAGAGAAAATGAATGTCTTTTTGATCTTTGGATGGGCTTTATGCTTGATGGATTGGATGTTTTGAGCTTTGGGACCCACTTTCTTCCTTTATCATTTACTTAACCTTTTGAAACATTATCCCTTCACTTGACTCTTTCCTTTGGCAAATTGATCACTTGATATGCTTTGAGAACTCTTTGAATTTACATTTTGGTGTTTTGGCATCTTTGGAACAATGATTTAGCAGCTTGGGATGGTGAAATTATTACATTTGAAAGACATAAAATTACATAATGAAAATATAAAAATTACATTTGAACTCAAAATTACATGCTGAAATAAGATATTTTCTTCACAAATCCTCTTCACATAGTGAAGAGAAGTTTATTGGATGACCCTTTACTTGCTGGTCTTATGCAATGGAATGGAGTTTTATTGAACCTTGGAAACCCTAATGACCTAATGAAACCTTGAAAAACCATAAAAGACCTAATAAAAACTTGAAGGGTTGAATTTAAAGATGACATTGACTGATATTGACTTTATGATTGGTGTATAGTCAGCAAGGTATGAAAATGAGCCAACAAGTAATGGAATTTGAGGAAAAGTGATGTTTTTTGGACTAGGACTACCATCAGTGACTAAATTTTTGCTTGACCTAGGGGAATGAATAAAATTTTCTGAGTGGGACTCCTAAAATGATATGAAAATAGGATTTTGATCACTGATGGTGGGATACAAATACTGACACTAACAGGGCATAGAAAAAACAATGAGAGGGTGGTTTTTAAAGGCAATTTGTGGTTTGAAGGTCACCGATATGAAACTCTGTGGGCCAAAAAATAATCATGCTAAGAGTTAGTGTGCCCAGGACAAGTGCGATCCCCAGGTGATTTTGATGGCTTATATTCCCCTAGATCGTGGTTACTTAGGCCACAGGTCAGTCATGCAATCAACTCAGGACTCACATAAACTAGAAAACACAAAATAATCATCATATGAATAAAAAATTGGTGCCCACAAAAATATGTCAATATGACACCATGTTTTTTAATATATTTTGATAAAATATAAAAAAAGTAACTAATCTCAAAAATCGACAAAAATAGTCAATGCAATAGTGTGTGTCTTAAATTTCAAGCGATAACAACATATTTTCTTTGATTTTGAATAAAATCAATATTTAGAGAAAATTGTATCACCTCTATATTCATATTTAAAAAATTAATATAGACATATAGTGAGATATGTATAATGTTTATTAACTACATATATTTTAAATTTTTTGATAAGGATAACACGTGAACTACATTAGAATATGCTTTATTAGAGATAGTTATTCCACACATGCACACACAAATATAAGGAGTAACTATCTCTAATAAACCAAATTCCAACGCAGGTAACCCATTATCCCAATAAAAATTAGATTTATCTCACTATATACCTATGAGTATTTAAAAAAAATATCAGTATGAAGGTAACTCAATTATGTATATATATTGTTCTTTTTCTCAAAGTGAAATTCTAAAAAAAAAAGTACTAGTTTATATCATTTGAAGTTAAAGATATTTATTTATTCCTTTCTTGCAAATTAAATCACAAAAAACAACCAAACATGTTATCATTTTTCACATCTTCTCTCACAAGTGATCTTGAATAATGTGCCAAAGATGCAAAAATGATCAATTGTTATGCATTAATATCCATGATTTATATTTCCTTCTCGCAACTTGTAAATGCCACCCTCACACACTTATCTTGCTAAAACTTATCTAGGAGTATAGTCGTGTTTTATGATGATCACTTGTTGATCATAAATCTCAACAATACACTTTAGATCTATTAGACAAGAAAGTGTAAGAAGATTCTTAGTTAAACCAGGAGGATACAACACCTCATATAGCTTAAGAACCTCTCTTGGTAGTATGTAAAGAGATAAAACCCATCCCAATAAACAAGTACTTAACATTATAATTAAGCTCCACATGCATGTTGGATTCTAATTCTTCTAGAGTAAAGATTATTTGTTGATTGTCCTATGCCTCAAAGATCCATTTTCAACATGCCACATGAGACAATAAATTGTGTTAATGGAATGACGTGTCACCAAGGATAAGGTTATCTCTAATCTTGATGCAAGCTTATTAGCACCAGTGAAACTTTATACTACTACTAAATTGTTTATGTTGTTGTTGTTTACTCGTATCCTTCTTAGGACATTGAGAGTCATAGTGACCAAAAAGTTCTCACTCAATAATTCTAATCATCTCCTTTGTCTAGAATTCAAGTTACTTTGCATAAATATGTGTTGAATTCCATGATAGTTTGTCTCCAATTAAAATTTTCTCCTAACCAAATAATGTCTCAAATTATTAACACATGTATTATTGATACAATTCATAAATCATAAGTTACATACTTCTCTTCTTGTAGTTAAATATTTATCAAAGAATAAATAAGCACTCTACCTTCTTGCATTAATATTCCACCCAATACTTCTTTCGAAGTTCCCATACATACCATAAAATGTTGAAACATATTCAGTATCTTTAATATATGAGTCATCATCAATGACTACTTAAACAGTTTAAATGTTCGTTTTCATTGTTTCATCCATGTATATTTATTCTTCTTCTTTTTCTATAATTCAATAATAGGCTTCACAATCTTCAAAAATCCTTGTACAAACCTTTTATAAAATCCATCCAAACCCATAAAACTATGTACTTCATGCATGTTAGTATATGTTGGCCATTCCATAATTGCCCCTATATTCGTTGGATCCACCAAAATTCCTCTTTCTAAAACTATATATCCCAAATAATGAATATTTTATTCATAGTATGACACTCAGAGAGCTTACCATATAAGGTATGCTCCCTAACACATTGCAAAATTTTCCTTAAATGTGTTGTGTGCCCTTTCAGTTTTTGGAATATATCAAAATTGTTGAATGGTGTTGTCAATGATGTCACCCTTGGAATTTGACTTTGAATAAAACATTTATCATTGATGTAAACCTCTTAATGAATGATCTTATATTTGTCTGGATTACATCAAGTTGGAAGCTCCACTGTTGGATGGTTGAAAAATCTTAGTTCTAGGGTTTGGGTTCTCTAGACTAAGGATGTACCCCACACTTGTTAAGTTTCTTTTTTGAACTATCAAATCATTGGTTTTTCCTTGCATATCCTTGTTATTCGATTCTCCTCATCAATATGTTACCAATGGTATGTGGCATGCCCCGAGATGCTTCCTAGTTTGAGGGATATTTTCATTTGAAGTTGAACCCCCCGGCTTCTGGGAAAAAACCCCCAAAAGGTGACCATATGGTAGCATCACCTTGGTCAAGTCAAAGGTCAAAGGGAAATTTAATAAATCTAATATAATGGTCAAAGCACAATATATATATATATATATATATATATATATATATATATATATATATATATATATATATATATATATATATATATATATATATATATATATATATATATATATATATATATATATATATATATATATATATATATATATATATAAAGGTTTCATATTTTAAAATAAAAATAATAATTATAAGTAAACAAAAATAATAAAATTAGGAATTTATGATTTATGAATAGTATGGATAGAATCAACAAATGACCCATTAACTCAACATTAAAAAGTTTGGTGTAACTTTGTCAAAATTTATTTTAAATTTAACTTTAATCACAAGTTGGCCTTGGATTCACCTCAGGATTTAATCCAAAATTAATGGCTTCAAATTATGAGTTGGATTCCACAAAAAGGACTCATTGAAAATTATATAATAACCCTTCCATGTATCTCTCAACTCACAAAAAAACTTCAACAAAATATTTTGAGGAGATAGCTCTGAAATGTAACTCGATATCTGTGGAAGACAATGAAGATTTCAAAAGATATTTTGGTTTATATTTATTTTTTTGGTTTGTTGGGTTTTAGGGATACGTTGGAAAAATTTCCATTGTAGGTGTTTTTGATTCGTTGGGAAGAAAATTTTCTTGCCAAATTAGGGTTTCATTACAACACCTCAACCTTCTAATAAGTGACCCTGTTCTAGGCCAGCAAAGTGAAGTTTCAGGATTGGGGCTTGAACAAAAAACATTCTAACTGTGGATTGGTTACCTTTTTTGGACCTCTACGTTCATTACAACTGCAAGTGTTGATATGTGGTTTTAATTTGTGGTTTTTGTTTGATCAAACTTGCACTACAAGATCTCGACCTTAAACAGTGAAATCATTGCACACCTCAACCCTTATTTCAAGACAAGGAAATTGAATAGTACTAGCCTAGGGTTTCCACAGGTGACCTCAACCTTCAATCCTTTCATCTCCGGATGGAAGAAAAAAAAATAATCCTTGGTCTTGGCCACCTTAAAAGGTCTTGAAATTATGTTTTGATAGGCAATTTAGTTATGAGATGTATTAACTAAATTCGGCCTTCAGTTGGGCATCATTTTCTACAATATTTGCAAATGGTTGAACTCTATAATATCAAGCTATGAAGTGATATATATATATATATATATATATATATATACACACACACACACAACACTTCTATCTTGAGATGACATACAAGGAACATTCGAGACATCCTCTTGTCTTGATTACACAAGCAACGAATCTCTCAAAATTTTGATATATATTGATAGGACTAACACCTTGATTAGTTGCAAGAATTTGAATATTCTAGCCTTAAAATCAAGCTCTAATTTTGAAGCTCTTATTGCTTCTTTTGAAATATTGGGCCCTTACCTACATCATAACTCTTACTCTAGCAGTGTCTTCAATTGTAGCAGTTAGAAATTGATAGTAGGGAACCTTATGAAAAGTGTAAAATTTAGAATTTTATATAACATTGTGAAAAAGGAGTGATTGTGATTTAAGGAAGTTGGTATGTGTATGTGGTATTCCTCTTATGAAAATGATGTGATAATAATCTCCTGCAGAGTGAACTTTTGAAAACATCATTGACAATAACCTTATCATGATAATACATTTGTGCACATAATCTTTCTGATAATTTTAACAAGTTTTTAGAAGACGTAACTATGATTGAAAACCATGGTAAGACATGACAGTGAACAATGACCCTCCTACAACAACTAAAAATCTTAATGATATACATGGCATATCAATGTTGTGGCATGATATTGTGATAGTGATTTACTTGAATGCAATAATGATTTTCACATCATTGGATGACAATGATCACAATAAAATATAGTAGTGATCCTTGTTTGTTAAATTTGAGCTTTTAGATTGGTATATGATCATATACAGTATTGAATGAGTGAGAGGAACAATGGAAGTGTATGGACAAGAATGTGTGGAAAATAATGATGTGACACTTGTGGATTTTGTTGAATCTTAGTGAGACAGTTTTGTTCGAGTTATCTAAGTAGGGTTGATCGAAACAATGTATGTTGAAAATTTTGAACATAGATGAAATTAAATAATGCATATTTTTCAAAAGTTTATAATTTCACAGAACTATGGAATCTTGAGCAAGGAAATTAAATCATGTGGATAACTTATGTTGATCTTATTTATGATTCCATGTTGATGAACTGATTGGGCAGAGGCAACAGTGTGTATGAGAGTTGACATTGAAAAATAGGGTTGGATGTGCAGCTTGTGTAGTTGTTTGAAATGAAATTGTGATTAAGAAGAGGCATGTTTAGGTATGAAAATGAATATTGGTTGAAGAACATTTGTGCAAGTGCTAGATTGAGAAAAATTGAGCAGTGACGTTGTCGGACTAGAAAATGATATCCACCCCAAGAAAACTAGCAGAATATTCATTAAATTTTATTTATATTGATTCAGATCTCAAGTGGATATAGTGTGAAATGAAACGTGGCCAAAAAACTGATTAGGGTAGTAGGGTGGTGCGAGGCAGGTAATTGGAGTCTGCTTCGAGTTGGAGCTTGAGAAAAATTCAGGGTGGTAGGGTGGTGCTAGGATAAGTTGTAGCCTGCACATTGTGTTGGAGTATTCGTCTAGTTGCAGCTAGAACACAGGGTGTTGAAGTATCCGTTAGGTTGGTGCTTGATACCTAGGGCATTAAAACATCCTCCCAGTTTCAGTTGGTAAACAGGGTGTTCGAGCATTCTACAAGTTGGAGCCTCTAAGTCGGGGGTTAGAGCCTCCATTAGTTGGAGCTGCAAACTTGATGTAATTATTTTTGAAGACAAATATTAAGAAGCATTCGATGGTTTTTGACCCAGAGAGGGTTTTCCACCTAAAAATATTTGTGTCCACTGTTTTGATTATTGTGCATTGTTGAATGGTTTTGTTTACCATTAGTGAATATTTACATTTATCTTATTCTAACGATTATTAATTCTCTGAAGGTCAAAATTAACTATTTGGAGAGAAATTGTGATTCACCCCCCTCTTAGTATTTCCAACAAAAATATCATCTAAAAACACTTACATGAACCCATGAAGATATTGTCAAAACATTGTTCATTATACTCATAAATAAATCTCTCTCAGTATTTCCAACAAAAATATCATCTAAAAACACTTGCATGAACCCATTAAGATATTGTCAAAACATTTTTCAGTATACTCGTAAATACATCAAGTGCATTAGTTAGTCAGAATGGATACTACTACAAGTTCATCATGACCAATGGATATATTGAATGTTATGTTAGGAGTATTATCTTCTCTTGTTCTTAATTGATGATATCTATACCTTAAATATATTTTAGAAAAAACTTTAATCCATTTCATTTGATCTAACATATCATTAATTACAGGAAATTGATGTTAATTTATTATCATGGCTCTGTTTAATTGTGAATAATCACTGGAAATTATCCATGATTGATCCATTTTATTTATAAATATGATTGGAAATCTACATGGTGATATACTTGGACAAATGTATTTTAAATGTAAGATTTTATATAGTTTCATATGCAACTCTCACAATTCTGGAGTCATTATGCAATAAGGAGCCTTTGTGATAAGTTCCATTCCTAGTCTAATTTCAATCATGGACTCCAACTCTCTCCTAGGTGGTAATCTAGGTAATTCTTTTGAAAACACATCTAAGAATTCAGATAACACTAGATACTTTTTGTATTTAATGTATTTTCCTTCTTGTTCATAACAATTACAACATTCAATTTACATAATTTTCTCAAAATTTTCTTCACTTTCAACACTAAAATGAATCTTAATGACACACCTCTATTCATCCCAACTAGGATTCTTTTATGTCATGAAAATTATATAAAGTAAAGTTACATGTATTTATAATATTGCACTAATTCATGGCTCTCTAACCAATCCATACATATTACTACATCATAAGATCCCAAGGTTGTCGAATATATTGACACTTAGGTTATGCCTACAACAAGGTTAATCTTGCAATCTCTAACTAAATGTCCTAGTTATTTCTTAACTCTTATTTATATTTATAATGCATTATGATAAATGAAATTTTATATTGCTCCTAGATCTACGAGTAATGAAAAGCACATATTACTTATCGTACTTGATGTCTTGAGTACTATAGAATAATGATCACCCCTGAAATTATTCACCACTAGATGGATCCTATGGGCTTTACCTATATCACCTACAGTAGATTGACTCTACTAATAGCTAACTATGCTCTATGCTTGTGAATATTCCCTTTGAAAGTGTGGTCTTAGTCATGTATAACACCCTCTCTTACAAGGTTGAGTTTGAATTCTAAAATGAGAAAAAGTAGTTATAGTACTTTGTTATGTTTTCCAATGTTGGGTATGTGTTATATTATTTGAACAGTTATTCCATGTGTTATATGACGTGAGGGGGTAATAGGGGAAACAACAAGCCCCATTTTTTAGGGGACTTGTATGGAGGTGAAAGCTCCCTTATGTAAGGGTTTAGGGGTAACCCCCATAAAAAATGGGTTGTTTTTTGCATCTATTTTGGAATTTTTTTGACAGTGTTTTCACCTTTAGTAGTTTTATGGCACATGGTGATTTAGCCCATTGTTTTCTAGTTTTAGTTAAGGAAGTATAGTTGTATTCTAATCTAGTGTAAATTTATTGGTGGCTTATGGATGTTGTGGGTTATATATATTATATTGTATTATTGTAAAGATAAATATACTTAAAAATATTTCTGGTTTTCTAGGTTTCGGCTTCCAAGGTAAAATTTATGTGTCAATGTGTGTTTTTTCCATTGCATATTCTCTAATTTTATTAAGAATTTATTTAGAGTAATACTTATAAAGGCTTAAAGCATACATTTGTTAATAGAGCAATTTTGGATTCAAGGGGATTCTTTTGTGTCTAAGGAGTTTTCCTCAAGCCTATGTTACAATGAAATATTTGTGGAATCAATTCTTTTGGTGAAAGGAAATGGCAATAGTTCCAAGATAGAGATCAAAAAGTTCAATGGGTAGAGTTTTGAGTTGTAGAATCTCAAAATGGAATATTTATTGGTGGAGAAATATCAGTGGATCATTGCAGATCTGGTTTCTTCACCAACGTGGATGTCAACAGAAGATTCGACCAAGTTGGATCAAAGTACAAAGGTCACAATCTAGGTGTGTCTACCAGATTCAGTATTATTGAAGTTTTCAAGAGAGACTACAGTGAAGGCATTGTGGAAAAATTTAGGGACTTGGCATCAGTATAAGTCCTTGGTGAACAAATTGTTCCTATGAAAAATGTTGTATGATCTAAGGATGAAGGATGGAAACCGATGACAGTGCATCTAGACACCTTCAATATTGTGGTAAGGCAACTATTATCTATTAATATTATTATTTCAGATGAAGAAAAGTGTATCTATTTGTTGTGTTATTTAATAGACATGTGGGATAATTTGGTTGTTTCCATATGATCTGAATGGGAATATTAGTGTTTTCTATGCTAAGATCCAATTCAGAATATAAACAAAGTTCTTGAGGATTATGAGGTAAATTGAAAGTTAACCATGGGTTTTTATGTGTTTTTATGTGAATTTCTTGAGAAAATAAACATAAATAAAACAATGAACAACAAAATCTAATAGTCATGAACATCACCATAAATAGTAACACAACAACACGTGATGAAGGAGTTCACTTCGCATGGGCTACGTCTCCTTGGTCCAACTTCCAATGGCTTGACCCTCTTCTATTATGCTCAAAAGTGTGATTACATGTGTTTAAAATGCTCAAACAACTCTGAAACATGTTACATCATCTTCTGAATGCTCAAGAATGCCTGTGTAGCCTCTTTTTGCATCGAATTTGGTCAAAAACTCCTCAAGTTATGACTTCCCCTAGCTTCTGAACTATTTGCTCCACATTTTCCACCAAATTCGACATTGAACCTACAAACCACTCAGAATTCCACTAACAGGGCACCAAATTTCCCAAAAATCAGGCAAAATTGTCATCGCACCAATTTTCCTATTAAGGCCTCAAATTTTGATTTAAAACCATAAACATATGGTTTGATACCAAAAAAAATATACAATAAAAATTATGTGCAGTTAATCTGCTAACTTTCGGCATTATCTGATACCGTGGACACATGGCGGTGTTGGAATTAAACGTTAACGGTTTATGGTTAATGACCATTGGGTGGGGGGGGGGATGGGGCCGCGGGGCTGTGACCAGGGTTGGGGCTAGACCTCAGCCCCCTCCCCCCACGACGAAAATTATATGTAAACAAAACTATGTGGAGTCCATAGTAATGTAAGGAACAAAGCATGGACACAATGGTAATGTGTTAGGCTTGTGGCGGTGAGGTCTTGTGTTCGACCCCCACGGTGTGCGGTTTGACCCTTATCATAATTTTGGTGGCGCTCGGGCTGCCACGTGGTGGCCCTTGGCTGGGCCACATGGAAACTTGTGATTGGACTCCAAAACACCTAGTTAAAACCATCAAGATAGTTCCAATTGGCACAATTCCATTCGTCGAAGATAATCTGTTGACCAAGTCAACCTGCCACTATGCATGCCTAGTCAGCAGTACATACTGCTAACTGGGATTTCCCTGCAATTTTTTTTCCAAAAATTTACCTGTTTGAAATAGTGGACATAACGCATTTCTAGGAGCATACAGTGTCATTTTTCCATGAATGAGTTGCACCGGATTCAGAATGACGAGATCTACGTGGTCATTCATGTTGCACACCATTCTGACAACTTTCATTTTTGAGCATAATTTTGATCACCTAATCATTCCTCCCCATTAGAATCTTTTCGACCCCAAAAGATCACTGTCATTTGTTCAATAGATGAGGGTACAACTCCCTCACCTTTCCAATATGGATCCATTTGGCCTTGCTTGGATTTTTTCCTTTGAGCCCCACACGAAGGTAATCTACACTCCCTCATTTTGATGTCCTTGTTCTTCTGTCAAGAATGGTATCTTGCTAAATCTCATCAATGTATTCTGGAGAAAAATCCTTAATGGATGGAATCTGAACATGTTCTCCTTAATCTTCAATCAATGAAGGCTCATACAACTTTAAGTTCTCAACATTAACAACAGAGTGAATTTGCATGTATGAAGGAAAATCTAACTTAAAGGTATTGTCACCAATATTTCCCCAAAATTCTAAAAGGGCCATAACAGAATGGTTTCAGTTTTTTACCTTCCCCTTTAAGCCTATATTTTCTAATGTGAAACCAAACTTCATCACCAACTTCTGATCTACACGATGCTTGTTGTGCCTTGCTGTGTACTTGCCTTGGCTCTTTTCAAGCTGATATTGAACTGTTTGATGTATCAATTGGATTTTTTATATGAACTTCTTGGCTTTTTCTATGTCGATATGGCCATAAATAGTAACATCCTTCCCAAAAATGAAATCCAATGGCGATCTAGGCAAGTATCCAAGACATGCCTCAAATGGCGATGTTTGTGTAGAGGAGTGTTTTGCACGGTTGTAAGCATGTTGAATGTAGTGCAAGTTTTCATCCCGCAACTGTTCGATTGAACACCTCGGTTTGACCATCTGTTTGTGGATGAAAGGTTGTACTCTTTTTCAACTTGGTATCCATCAAGTCCCACAAACTTGACAAAACATTCCCAACAAATCTAGAATCTCAATCACTAACAATGGATGTGTGAAATCGAAAATGAACCAAAACATGCTGAAAGAATAAGTGAGTTGTTTGTTCACATGTGATTTTCTTTTTACATGACATTCATATACACATATTGTTTAACCTATCCACAACTACATACAAATAATCATGACCTATTTTTGACAATGGAATACCTCTAACAAAATTCATAGAAACACTCTCCCATGGACATGAAGGTACGTGAAGTGGTCTATACAATCGTAACTTCCTATTTCTAGGCTTTTTGACTAGAAATAATGAACAAGATTTAATGAAACGTGACCCACTTTCAAGCATACGAGGCCAATAAAAATACCTTTGAAGATGTGTCATTATTTTGCTTACAACGAAATGTCCATCAATAAGAGAAGTGTGTGCTTCCATTATGACATTCACTCTCTCCCCCTGTGGAATACAAAGCTTTCCAAAATGATACAAAACGTTATTATGTACATGGTAATCCAATTCCTCTACTTGGGTGCCTTGACTCAAGTTTGCATAAGCATATTGAAAGTCATTATCAAATGCATATTTCTCAACATAACTTTCATGAAAAAAATAATTATGATTGAGTAAAGTAGCTGCACTAACAATAGTCCTAGAAAGCATATCAACAACCTTGTTTTAAATACCTTTCTTATACATGATGACCGAGTGGAATTGCTATAGGAAACCCATCCATCGAAAGTGACTTGATTGTTGCAACTTAATTTGTGATTACAAATATTGAAATGGTTGGTGGTCGGTGTGTATGATGGTTTCCTTTCCCATCAAGTAGTGTTTCCACTTTTTCACACTTTGAACCAAAGCATAAATCTCCTTGTCATAAGTAGGATAGTTAATCACTGCACCATTGAAAGTTTATGAAAGAAATGAAATGGGCTTACCATGTTTCATAAGGACCGCGCCCATGGAATAGTCGCTTGCATCAGTTTGAATCTCAAACGGTTGTCTCAATTCTGGTAGTGTAAGTATTGGGGCTGAAATGATCTTCTCTTTCAAAGCATCGAATGATTTTTTCTTCTTTCCTCCCCATTGAAAGACCTTTTTTCACACTAACCAATGCATGCAATGGAGTTCCAATAGAATAGAAGTTAGCAATAAACTTCCTCCAATATTGGGTTGCTCCCAAAAATCTTCTTACCTCAATGACTATCTTAGGCGTTGGCCAATTCACAATGACCTCAACCTTAGAGGGGTCCATCGTCAACTCACCTCCTCCAACAATATGCCCTAATTACACCAAATAAGTTTTACCAAACTCACATTTTTACATCTTCAAAAACAATTGTTCTTTCCTTAAGAGATCAAGTACTTTTCTTACATGAATGACAAGTTCATCAAGTGATTTACTGAAAATTAAGATATCATATAAGTATATTATGACAATATCATCAATAAATGGCCTCAAAACATCATTCATCACACACATGAAGGTAGCAGGAGCATTACATAAACCAAAAGGCATAACAAGCCATTCGAACAAACCTTGCTTTTTTGAAAGTTTTCTTCCAAATGTCACCTTCAGCAATTCTAATTTGATGGTAACCACTCCTTAAGTCCAAGTTAGTAAATTACTTTGTGTCTTTCAATTGATCAAGTAAATCATCTATTCTAGG
Source organism: Pinus albicaulis (assembly GCA_034641835.2). Lineage (NCBI taxonomy): Eukaryota > Viridiplantae > Streptophyta > Pinopsida > Pinales > Pinaceae > Pinus > Pinus albicaulis. The sequence continues at coordinate 381,105,337 of CM076571.1, read as the reverse complement.
AAGTGGGGTGGATAAATTTTTTTTACCATAATTTAGTTCAATGCACGGAAATCCACACACATGTGCCATGTTCCATCCTTCTTTGGCACCAACACAATACATGACCCTCATGGTGAAGTACTTGGTCAGATGATCCCTTTGTCCAAAAAATCTTGAATTTTCTTTTTGATTTCAACACTCTCCATCACCGAGATCCTATACATGCCAATGTTAGGAAGAGGACAATCTCGCTGCAACTGTATTTCATGCTGGATTCCCCTCTTGGGAGGTCATCCCTTTGGTTCCTGAAATATCTCATTATTTTGATTAACCACTTCAATCAAATCAAATTTCAACTTTGGATAAAAACCTTGGAATGCTTCTTAATCAACGTCATTCATTGGTTTAATCATAAGAATAGCAAAATTCTTGCCTGAATTCACTAGTATTTTCATTTTCCCTACATTAACTATTGAAAGATTTGGTTTCTTGCAGTGATCTCTGAAAATATACTGCACACCATATTTGAACAAGTGGTACTTTTTTTCATGGCGATAAAATATGGCTTTTCTATCATAGAGGTAAGGACTACCCAAAACAATTCCTGAAATATCAAGCAGTACAACATCCAATTCAACTTCGTCAATGAATTTTGTTGTGATTGCAAACCAAAGAATACACTTTCTTGTAACCTTGAAATTTGTGTTCTTGCATATCCAACCTGATGGATATGGTTTGTGATGTGGAATGGTTTCAAGATTAAGTTTCTTGGCTAAGTCTTCAGATATAAAATTGGCTTGAGACCCACTATCAAATAGTGTGTTGATTTTTGTATGTTTGAAATAATCCTCATATGAAATAATTCAATCCTTGTTTCTTCATTTGGAGTACTAGTGTGAAAATTTGATGAATTAGTGCATGCAATGGATTCTTTTCCTTTCATACCCATGGCTGTAATTTTAGTTTCATCACCTGAATCAGATCCCAAATATTGTTGAGTGGTTGTAGTGAATTTTTGTTTTCCCTTGTTGTTGAATTTATTGGGCCTCATCTTTGGATGAATCTTCCAACAATGGTATTCATCATGACCCTATTTGGAACAATTTTTACATGTAATTTTCTCTCCTTCCTTTTTAACGGATGCATTTTCTTTCCTTTTCCTTTGAAACCCTTTCCTTTCTCTCCACCCTTAAATGACTTCTTTTTACCCTCTTCTAGAATATTTTTCCCTCTTGCCTCAAGGTGAGTGGCTTGCACACAAACCTCATTTATACTAGTGGGATTGAACATAATGATAGTATGCCTTAGGTAGATATGTAAACCCCCTATATACTTCAGCAACGTGTCTTGTGAATGCAAATAAACACCTGACATAAGAGCTCTTTTTCTAAATTCTCGAGTGTAATATTGCACACTTTGACCTTTAAGTTGTCTAAAGTTCTGCCAATTCATGATGGATTTTTTCATATATGCTATAAGGTAAAATTATCTTTTAATTGTAGCAATGAAATTAGACCAAGAGAGTGAGATCTTACCATGTTTTTTAATCTCATCTTGTGTCTTGGCTTCCCACCATGCTAGTGTTGCACCCTCTAGTCTCAACGAAGATATTTGAATCTTTGTATCATCATCTTGAAGGTTATGAATCCTGCAGTAGACCTCCAAATTAAGAACCAAATTTTCAAGATTCTCTGCATTCACTTCACCATTATACATAGTCAACTCAAATTAAATATCAAGTTTTAACAAAGGTTGTTTACCAATTCCTTTTGAGGTATGTTGATGAGTATGAGTAAGGGTTTTAGTAGTGGAAGATTATGAAGATGAAGCTGAAGATGGTGGTGAGGATGATGGTAGAGTAGATGGTGGCTTATCACCATTTCCATTACCTCCTCCTCCTGGATAACCCTTTCCTCTTGGAGGCTTGGAGCTTTCACCCTGCAAACTTGTATTCCTCTCTTTATATAGGACCTTCACCATCTCTATCATGTCAAAGAAGGGCTTCCTAAAAGCCTTCTCATCCTCTGACATGTTGTCATTTCCTCCTTAATGATACATGCTTACTGAAGCCTCTACTGCAACTGGAGGTGAATCTTGTGGCAACAATGTGCCCTCCTTCTCATTGCTCCAACTAGAGAACCTGGACCCACAAGCTTTCCTTCTCATCTCTTAAGCTTCAACCTTGTAAGAATTTAAACATTTTTAAAACAATTAAATACTCCTTGCACAAGTAAACCTAGTGCTCTGATACCAATTTGATATGAATGGGAATATTAGTGTTTATTGTGCTAAGATCCAATTCAGAATATAAATAAAGTGCTTGAGGATTATGAGGTAAATTGCAAGTTAACCATGAGTTTTTATGTGTTTTTATATGAATTTCTTAAGCAAACTAACATAAATAAAACATTGAACAACAAAATCTAAAAGACATCATTAGGGGAATTTTGAGGTCTAAAATGGACCTCCTAAGGAAATTATAAAATAATAGTGGAAAAAATCAAATAAGATTTGATGACATCATCAAATTTTAGAGGGAAAAATGAAAAAAACTACTTTTTCAACTCATATTTTCAACTTATCTCCCAAATTTTTTACTCAAATTTCGAGCGGGAGTACTCGTTGGATGCGAAATTTAATTCCCCATCCAAGGAGTACCCATGTTGCATACTTTCGATGGGTCCTACTACACGAAAAATGAGAAATACATAAAAAAACGTGATTACAATCATGTTTTTTATGTATTTCTCATTTTTCATGTAGTAGAGTTCATCGAAAGTATGCAATATGGGTACTCCTTTAATGAGGAATTAAATTTCGCATCCAACGAGTACTCCCGCTCGAAATTTGAGTAAAAATTTTGGGAGATAAGTTGAAAATACGAGTTGAAAAAGTAGTTTTATTATTTTATTATTTTTTAATATTTTTACCCTTTTATTTAAAAAAATGGTAAATCATCCCCCATGGTTGACATCATCATCTTGAATCCTATTGGTTGTTATAAAGCTTATTTTTGTTGTACATTTTTCTTAGGAGGCCCATTTTAGACCTCAAAATTCCTCTAATGAAACAGTAACACAACAACACATAACCAAGGATTTCACCTCTCCTGGGCTACATCTCCTTGGTCTAGCTTCCAATGGCTTGGCCCTCTTCTATTATTCTCAAAAGTGTGATTACATGTGTTTGCAGTGCTCAAACAACTTTGAAACCTATTCCATCAACTCCAAAATGCCCAAAAATTCCTGTGTAGCCTCATTTTGCATCGAGTGTTGATCAGTGGTTATCATTGATGTCAACCCAAGCAGCACCAGGGACTAACCCAATATTGCATGGGAATTTTGACCTATCAAATTAATATATTCTGGGTCAATGATTTTTTTGATGGTTTCTACTTGTCGAGATGTTTCTGTTGATATATGGCACGCCATGTAATTCTTCACGGTTTGAGAGATGTTCATGTTTGAATTTTGTACCCCCAGTTAGTGGGCTAAAACCCCATGGGGTTGGGGCATGGGTCAGTGAAAAGTCATAATTAATATTTTTTAAGCTCCTAAAATCCCTCCCACGTTCACTTGTTGAAGCCCCTCTCAACTTAAGCATTTATATAAATTGTGATCTTCATTTCCTCCTTATGCAAGGGATTCGGCCATCTGAAACAGGTCATCGTGGCATTTTCGCTCGAAGTTTTTTTCTACGAAGGTTCATAAGCTAAAATTTGTATGAGGTGAAGTCGAAATCCTGAGGAATCTTCTGTAAAAATTTCATATCAAGGTGCGCAATATGTTTGGAGATATGATCTGTGGAAGTCAGGGTTTTTGTAGGCTCCTGAAATTCATATCAAAGAAGTGACCTTGGTAAAATCGTCATAACTCTCTCTCTGAGTATCGGATTGGAATTCCATAAAAATTGGAAAATAGTGCACAGTCTGTAGTTTGCGCTCTATCAATTTCAGAGCAAAATGAAGAAACAATGACACGTGGCACATCGTACAAGTGCGCTATGCTGAAACAGTCCATAATTAGGGCATTGTGAGAAATTGGGTATAAGTCTCTCTTGAAGAATAAAAATTGGGTCAGACTTGTGGCATTGGAAAGACGACTCAGAGGACTACTATAGGACCAAAAATCAGATATTGAGGATCTGGAATAACAGAGATACACCAGATTCAATATCGAGCTCCTAGAAGGCAAGAAAAAGCTAGATCATGTGTTGTCAAGGGTTGCAAAGGACCAAACTTTCTACGGCAGAAAAGTAAAGCAAGGTGCAGCAGAGGGTAGCATGACAAGAGAAGCAACCAAGGTGCATAACAGCAACAAGAAGTTCATCATATGAAGTCTTCAAGTGGGTAGCACTGCATACAATTATTGTAAAGGTATCTTTGTACTAAGTCGTTGTAAATACATTATTATAAAAATTGTACTAGTGTCTATCTGCCAAGGGTTGAAGAGGTAGTGTTGGGAGGTCTAGGATCATCATTAGGTGGTTGTGTCAAAGTTGGGGTTATGGTCTAGTATATCTTATTCTTCTACATCATTCTATATCATTGTAAGTGGACCATTTTCCCTGGTACATGAGTCCATTCTTCTTTTATTATTCTATAGGGTGGTAGGGTGGTGCTAGCGTGAGTTGCAGCTCATTGGGTGTTGGGGCATCCATTTAGTTGACTACTGAAGAATCTCGGGCGTTGGAGCATCCATCCAGTGGGAGCTAGAGAAGAATGATTTTCTAGATTCTAGGAAGTTGGAGCTTTATTTTCAATTGGAGTTGAATATTAAAGAATTATTAGAAAAGCATTAGATGGTTTTTGTCCCGGAGTCAGTTTCCACCTTAAAAACTGTGTGCATTTGTGTTCCTCTTGTTTGCTGCTATCATTGTACAAACACTGATAATAATTGAAGATTAACTAATGCTCTAATTGAAAGGAATATTGATTCACCAACCCCCCCCCCACTCTCAGTATTTCCAACAATTGTTATCGGAGCTTGGTTCCTTCACTAGCAGTTTAACAGCTAGAAAGAGGTCATGGAGCATACCAAGAATGGTGTACCTCTATTCAATGAAAATAATTATGCACTCTGGAAAGGAAGAATGGAGGTCTATCTCTTGGCGCAAGGTTACAAAGTATGGGACACTGTTCAAAATGGATTTACATCAACTATGGATGAACAAGGTAAGAAGAATTTGGTAAATGATGCAAAAGCAAAGAATATTATTATCATTGGACTTATTGAATCTGCTTATCATAAGGTGTTGGGTTGTAAAACTGCCAAAAATGTATGGGAAAAGCTTGAGAATATATATGCAGGTGACTCAAATTTCAAAGAAGCAAAGCTTCAAATCTATAGAGAAAAATTTGAGCAACTCAGAATGAAAGAAGATTGCAACATTGCTACATACTTCCAATACATTGATGAAATAACCAATACTCTAGAAGGATTGGGAGAGCCAGTTGACGAGAAGACTATTATACGGAAGATTCTTAGAACGTTACCAGGGAGATTCAACCCAAAGGTATCGGTCTTAGAATACAGTGCAAATCTGGACAAACTCAGCAAAGAGGAATTACATGGAGTTCTCATAGAATATGAAATTAGACTTGATGAAGAAGAGTGTGCTTCACATCTAGGAACTGCTTTCGTTGCATCTAAGAAAACCAATAAGGATAAACAACCTTCAATTGAAAATACATGCACCTGCAAGTGTGAAGAAAATGGAGATGATGAAGAAGGCCTTTCAGATGAAGAATATGCTTATTCACGAGAAAACTAAAAATTTGTAAGGGACAATTCAAAGGTAAACTTCCATTGATATGTTTCAGCTATAATGAGGTTGGCCATTTTGCAGCAAAATGTCCAAACAGAAGTAATGGAAACTCAAAAGGAAAGAAAGGCTTTAAGAAATTCAACAAGCAAGGATCCAAAAGGAACTTTCTCTCTAAAGAAGATAGCTCATCATCCGATGAAGACAATGATAGTGCAGAAGAAGCCAATGAGAGAGTATTGTTTATGGCCAAGCACAATAAACAAGAGGTATCAAACAATGAAGAAGAAGGATGGACCATAGAAGAATTTTATGAGGAAGCAATCAAGCTTATAAAAGATCTCAAGGCGGAGAAGATTCGTTCCTATACTCTTGAAGAACAAGTTCAAGGTCTCAAAATTGAATTTGAAGAACACAAATGCATTAAAGAGTCACTTCAAAAGAAGTTGGAAGAAAGCAACCAAGAAAGGGAAGAATTAGAAGCCGAAGTAGTCTCGCTGCGTGAGGAAGTGAAGAAAGGAAAAACTATCCAAAACTATGCCAATAGCTCAAGGGCATTGGAAGAACTCATTAGCAATCAACGATCTTACAACGACAAAACCAGCATCGGTTACAAAGAAGAAGAAGCAAGACCTTCTACAACAAAATACAATGAACCTATGAGATCTGACATGCATGTAGACTTCATTGGACAAGATTCGCAAGAACAACCTTGGAAGACAATTCCTCGACGAAAATTTCCATCCAGGTACCAACATATTTTTTATGGCTACTATTATTCATGTGGAAAATTTGGTCATAAAGATGTAGAATGTCGCACGTACCCTAGGAACGAATACAATTCCAGGAGATCTGTCAAATATGAACCTCCCAGGGCTCAGCGAAACATCAATAGATTTGAACATTTAAGAAATAATATTGAATGTTACAAATGTCGAAACTTTGGACACATAGCCAAAGACTGCAGACTTGAAAATCCTCCAAAAGAATCTTCGAAGCCACAGAACGAACAAACATGGAAGAAGAAGAAGAATGATATTTGTGCTCTCGCTCTCAAGGCTCAAAAGAACAAAGATGTGTGGTATGTTGATAGCGGTTGCTCAACGCATATGACTGGAGATAGAAATAAATTTGTATCTCTAAAAGAGAAGAAGGATGGAACTGTGTCCTTTGGAAATGATGGATCTTCAAATGTTATAGGATCAAGTACTGTCACTCTTGGAAGCAAAGATGCTCTAGCCAAGAATTTTCTATTGGTTGAAAACATGAATCACAATCTGCTCAGTGTTGGACAAATGTGTGATCAAGGACACACAATACTATTCAACTCCACGAAATGTGAAATCAGGAAAGGCGTGTATGGTGAAATTGTGGCTACAGCAAGTCAAGCTCCAAATGAAATATATGTTCTGGATGAAGCAACTAAAGCATGTCTAATAGCTAAAGAGGATGATACAATAATTGGTAGCAATAATGATCGACTAAGTAAGAAGTTTGCTACAAAGGTGCAAAGTGATTTCGAGATTTCTTTACTTGGTGAGCTGACATACTTCTTAGGGCTTCAAATATCTCAGCAAGAGAAAGGAATATTTACATGTCAAGCTAAGTACATCAAGGAAATGCTCAAGAAATTTAAAATGGAATATTGCAAACCCATCCTTACTCCAATGGTAACAGGTTGCAAATTGAGCATAGACGACTCATCTAGGGATGTGGATCAAAGGTTGTACAGATCTATGATTAGTAGTCTTCTATATGTAACAGCCTCCCGACCAGATGTTATGCAAGCATTTGGACAAGTAGCAAGATTCCAAGCAGCACCAAAAGAATCACATATTAAATATTCACCAGCATTGGAATATCTTCATCAAAATCTTGGGATTCTCCCAAGTTCTCATTAGATTACAGGTCTGCAGGATGGTTGTGTGTTAGGGGGAGTGAAAGTGTGTACAGGTCCACAGGATGGTTGTGTTTTAGGGGGAGTTACCCTTTTCCATTGATGTCAAAGGGGGAGAGAATGTTGTAGGAAGAGGTGTCATGATCGCAGTGGGAGTACTTGTGTTTCCATCAATGCCAAAGGGGGAGATTGTTGATCAGCGATTGTCATTGATGTAAACCCAAGCAGCACCAGGGGCTAACCCAATATTTCATGGGAATTTTGACCTACCAAATTAATATATTCTAGGTCAATAATGTTTTTTATGGTTTCTAATTTTCTAGATGTTTCCGTTGATATATGGCACGCCATGTAATTCTTCACGGTTTGAGAGAAATTCATGTTTGAATTTTGTACCCCCAGTTAGTGGGCTAAAACCCCATGGGGTTGGGGCATGGGTCATTGAAAATTCATAATTAATATTTTTTAAGCTCCTAAAATCCCTCCCACATTCACTTGTTTAAGCCGTTCTCAACTTAAGCATTTATATAAATTGTGATGTTCATTTCCTCCTTAGGCAAGGGATTTGGCCATCTAAAACAGGTCATCGTGGAATTTTCACTCTAACTTTTTTTCTACGAAGGTTCATAAGCTGAAATTTTTATGAGCCGAAGCTGAAATCCTGAGGAAGCTGCTGTAAAAATTTCAGATCAAGTTGCAAATTTTTTTGGAGATATGATCTGTGTAAGTCAGGGTTTTTGTAGGCTCATGAAATTCATCTCAAAGAAGTGACCTTGGTAAAATACTCATAACTCTCTCTCTCTGAGTATTGGAATGGAATTATGTAAAAAGTGGTAGATATTGAACAATATTTAGTTTGCGCTCTATCAATTTTAGAGAAAAATGAAGAAACAGTGACACATGGCACGCCATACAAGTGCGCTCTGCTGAAACAATCCATAATTAGGGCATTGTGAGAAATTGGGTATAAGTCTCTCTTGAAGAATCCAAATTGGGTCAGACTTGTGGCATTGGAAATATGACTCAGAGGATCTAAAATAACAAAGATACACCAGATTCAATATCAGATATTGAGGATCTGAAATAACAAAGATACACTAGATTCAACATCGAGCTCCTAGAAGGCAAGAAAAAGCTAGATCATGTGTTGTCAAGGGTTGCAAAGGACCAAAATTTCTACGGTAGAAAAGCAAAGAAAGGTGCAGCAAAGGGTAGCATGACAAGAGAAGCAACCAAGGTGCATAACAGCAGCAAGAAGTTCATAATATGAAGTCTTCAAGTGGGCTGCATTGCATACAATTATTGTAAAGGTATCTTTGTACTAAGTCATTGTAAATACATTATTGTAAAAATTGTACTAGTGTCTATCTCCCAAGGGTTGAAGAGGCAGTGTTGGGAGGTCTAGGATCATCATTAGGTGGTTGTGTCAAAGTTGGGGTTATGGTCTAGTATATCTTCTTCTTCTACATCATTTTATATCATTGTAAAGTGGACCATTTTCCCTGGTACGAGAGTCCATTCTTCTTTTATTATTCTATAGGGTGCTAGGGTGGTGCTAGGGTGGTGCTAGGGTGAGTTGCAGCTCATTGGGTGTTGGGGCATCCATTCAGTTGACTACTGAAGAATCTCGAGCGTTGGAGCATCCATCCAGTGGGAGCTGGAGAAGAATGTTTTTCTAGATTCTAGGAAGTTGGAGCTTTATTTTCAATTGGAGTTGAATATTAAAGAATTATTAGACAAGCATTAGGTGGTTTTTGTCCCGGAGTGGGTTTCCACCTTAAAAAATGTATGAATTTTTGTTCCTCTTGTTTGCTGCTATCATTGTACAAACACTGATAATAATTGAAGATTAACTAATGCTCTGATTGAAAGGAATACTGATTCACCCCCCCCCCCCTCTCAGTATTTCCAACATCGAGTTTGGTAAAAAAAACCTCAAGTTATGACTTCCCCTATCTTATTCACTATTCACTCCACATTTTCCACCAAATCTGGCATCGGACCTACAAATCCACTCAAAATTCCGCTAACTGGGCGCCAAATTTCCCAAAAATCAGGAGAAATTATCGCTGCACCAATTTTCCCATTGTTGTGAAGCCAACTCCAAAAGTAGAAGAAAAGAGATATCAACGCCTTAGAAATAAGCCACTTCGAGGGGGCAACCTCCAATACATTATATGAATGAACAATTCTTGGATGATACAAATGACAAAACCACCTTTCTATATATAGGTGTCCATGGGGCCACAATGTAATCATAGCCGACCTAAAAATAATAATGTAAGGGCACAATAATAACAATATGGGGGTTACAGGGGTACAAAAATAATAATAAGGGGGCCTACGCTAACATAATAAGAGACTACACTATTAATATAGGGACTTAACATGCCCCTCTCCTTCAAACAAGTGTTGTCCTCAATGCTTGATTATTTCTTGATGCTTCTGTATAAAATTCTCATCCTCCCATGTGGAATATTTTACAAGAAAGTTCTTCCACTTGCTGAGATACTCTGAAATTGATCATACTTGTCGAGTTCTTGTTTCTGTAACTGCTTCAGAATTTATTTCGATGTGATGTTGATCTTCCTGTTGTTTCATTAGATTCTGCACCAAAGTTAGGTTATCCTTTGAGAGTTGGAGAACTTGTTGTTGATGCTCGATGTGATATTCCACTAATTTATCATCCATATTAGCTATTATTTGATCCTTCAAACCAACCAAATTAGCCTCCATTTTTGCTTTTAAACCATCTATGTCATCTTCGGTTACTCTTTGTAAGATCGAAATTTGTTGCACTTGGTACCGTAATTTTGATATCTCATACTGCAATTCTTCCTCTTCATGCATCACAGTATAGCTTTTTGAGGGATTAATGGGTATGGAATTATTTTTTGAAGGCATTATAGAACCCAATACTGATAAAAATTCGAAAATATGCCCTTGGAATCACTTCAAACTGCTTTTTCAAACAAACGTTATACAATTTTAAAAACCAAATAAACACCTTTTTCTTGCTTTTGAGAAGCTCAATATTGAAACTGAATTATCTATGTAATTTCCAATCCTCAATAACTAAAATTTGGCCCTGAAGTAGCCCTCTGAATCTTCTTTTGAATGCCACAGGACTGACCTGTTTTGGATTCTTGAAGACAAATTTATGCCCAATATCCTACGATGACCTAATTATGGACTAGTTCAGTAGAAAAAACTTGTATGACTTGCCACGTGTCCCTGTTTCCTCCTTTAGCTCTGAAATTGATAGAAATGAAACTACAGTCTGTTTACTTCCAGTCACTTTTTATAGAATTCCAATCCGATGCTCAGAGAGAGAGTTATGAATATTTTCCCACGATCACCTCTTTGAGATGAAATTCGGGAGCCTGAAAAAGACCTAACCTCCACAGATCATATCTCTGCAAATATTGCGAACAAATCTCTGAAATTTTGTGACGATGTTCCTCAGGATTTCGGCTTCGCACTCTAAAAATTTCAGCTTCTAAACCTTTGTAGAAAAAAAATTATAGCAAAAATGCCACGATGACTTGTTTGGAGCAGCGAAACCCTAGAATCCAAAGCTCTGATACCAAATGTTGTGAAACCAGCTCCAAAAATAGAAGAAAAGAGATATCAATGCCTTATAAATAAGCCACTTCGAGGGGGAAAACTCCAATACATTACATGAATGAACAATTCTTGGATGATACAAATGACAAAACCTCCTTTCTATATATAGGTGTCCATGGGGCCACAATGTGATCCTAGCCGACCTAACAATAATAATGTAAGGGCACAATAATAACAATATGGGGGTTACAGGGGTACAAAAATAACAATAAGGGGGCCTACACTAACATAATAAGGGACTACACTATTAATATAGGGACTTAACACCCATTAAGGCCTAAAGTCAGTATTTAAAACTATAAACATATGGTTTAACACATTTTTTTTTATAATAAAAATGTCATGCGGTTAATCCACTAACCGTCAGCATTATCTGCTACTGTGGACACATGGTGGTGTTGGCCTTAAACGTTAACAATTTATGGTTAGTGACCATTTGGGGTGGGGGGGGGGGGGAGGATGGGGCTAGCCTCCCACCCATGGTGACTAGGGCTAGGGCTAGACCCTGACCCCCTTCCCCCACAATGCAAATTATATGTAAAAAAAACTATGTAGAGTCCATAGTAATGTAAGGAACAAAGTGTAGGTACAATGGTAATGCATTAGGCTTGTGGCGATGAGGTCTTGTGTTCAACCCCAATGGGGTGTGGTTTGACCCCTACCATAATTTTGGTGGCCCTCGAGCTACCACGTGGCAACACCTGGCTAGGCCACGTGGCAGCCTGTGATTGGCCTCCAAAACACCCAATCAAAAATTGCCAATTAAAACCAAATAGACAGTGTCACTTGACACAATTCCATTCTACGAAGGTAATCCGTTGACCAAGTCAAACTTCCATTGTGCATGCCCAGTCAGCAGTAGGGACTGCTGACTGGGATGTCCTTGCAATTTTTTTTCCAAAAATTTACCTATTTGACAAAGTGGAAAAAACGTGTTTATGGGAGAATACAGTGTCGGTTTTGCGTGAAATGAGTTGGGATGGATTCAAAACGACAAGATATATGTGGTCGTTTAGGTTCCACACCATTCCAACAATTTTCATTTTTTAGCATAATTTTGAGCACCTGATCACCAGAGGTAGTAGTTCAATTACTTTCACTTTTCATCATACAGTCTCCTCCTTGTTATTGAAGGAGATGAGACACAAAAACATGGAAATTTAGAAACAAATTCCTTTTCTATAATGTGACACTCCCATAATAGAAATAAAAATTTGTTCTTAGCTGGGAGATTTAAATTGAGAGGAAGATTTAAATATCTAGGAGTAGTCGTAAAGGTATGTTGGAGATGCAGAAAAGAATGGCATTATAAGAAAGTATATAAATAAAAAATTAATGAGAAAGGAAAGGGATCTAATGATGCTTCTTCTATATAAGAAAAAACCTCCTCATATGAACGAGGGGATGTGTATTTTTCTTCTTTAAGTACACATGTAGATCGTGAGGCATGACTGGTCGACTCAAGGGCATTATTCCATATGACTCCTCACAGGGAGTGGTTTTTCCAATATGAATGATATGATGATAATGATGTTTTCCTAAGATATGACCCAACAACCAAAATTATAGGATGAGGAAAATACATGTTGAATTTCATGGGTGGAAGGATTAGAACACTCCCTAGTGTTCTACACATATTAGGATTGGCCTAAAATTTGATTTCTATAAGATGAGTGATGTAGGAGTTAAAACAATGTTTGAAAAGGATACTTGTAGGATGGTTCATGGAGAAATGGTATTGCTAAGGGAAGTTTGGATTTTAACTCTTTATAGGATGATGGGAAGCATTGTTAGTGACGGGTGCAAAAGTTTCATTGTTATTGAAAATGGATATTAAGAAGGAAAAACTTCTATAATATTTAGAGAAAAGACTATATTGTGGCATCAAATACTAGGACATGGCGGAGAGAAGCTCCTTCGAGTACTACATGGTGATAATATGGTAGAAGGTATGTATAATTTCTCCATGGATTTTTATTTATGTCAACATTGTTTAGGGGAGCCAAATTAGGTAACATTTTCTTCTAGTGCTACAAGGTTAGAGGGAATATTACAGTTGGTGCATAATGATGTGTTTGGATCTATGTTGGTTCCACCATGGGTAAATTTGTGTATTATTTCTCATTTATAGTTGACTTCTTGAGGAGTTTATGGATTTATTTCCTCGGGAAGAAATGTGAAGTCTTTTACAAATTCAAAGAATTTAAGGTTCCTATGGAAAATCATATATAGAAGAAAATTAAGGTGTCGAGGAAAAATAATGGTGGAGAATTCTACGAGAATGAATTCGAAGAATTATATAAGTGTTGCATATCAAGGAAAAATAATACTCCATACACTCCTCAGAAAAATGGAGTTTCAAAAAGGATGAACATGATGCTGATGGAGAAAGAAATAAACATTATTAGTGATGCCAAGTGTAGAAATCATCATATATATTTGTAGCTGCTCATGAAGTTTTAATCCAAATCACAAGACACAAACCTACTCTATTGCTCTGCAGACATCAATTCACAATTTCGAACAAAAAATTTAGACATGAAAGAAGAAATGATACACATGAAACACATATTTTTCCTGGGTAAATCAATCTGCTAGAAACCCTAATGCATTGTTGTATTAAATCAAAAGAATAAAGATGTATTGCAATTTCTTTTCTCAACTAAGAAAAACCCGCAAGTGCATAACCTATCTCTCTTCTCACTAAAGGTGTATGACCCAGACTTAGTCAATTTTTTCCTCTGATTGATCTATTATTTCCTTTCATTGTTCCTTGAGGAATTAGGCCCCTATTATTTAGTAAATTCCTCAAATTTAGTGCGCAATTCCTTTAGGCTAATAATCTGATTGCATGCAACACTTGTACACTCAAGACTAGATTACAACTGATGTTACACTGCCTTGGAATCTCCACCAAGTATGAGGAACTCGAATTCTCTGCATGCACTAGATATTTTGAGATGATTTATCATTTAACTAGATGATCACTGAGTTTTACTGAAGTCCTACACAACTTGACCCTCCACTAGTTCCCCCGACAGTTGGAACTAGTTCAATTGAAAACAACCTTAGATAACTAACCTTGATTGCTAAAAATTAGTAATCACACATGATTAACTAGACTCTAGATCCTCCAACTCAAATTTACTGAGTAAACTAGGTGACACAAGCCACATCACACAACTTAACATCATCCAAATTGTTTGTTGATGTGGAAATTCGAATTTTCTCAATTTAATCATGGAAAAATCAAATTGAGAATTTCTTGTTTCATTTTTCAACACTCCCTCTTTGCAATAAATGGATTGTCAACCACCCCTATCCTACACTCGTGGAAATTGAAATTCCCTCTTAACAAGGCCTTTTTCAAAATTTCATCATCTTGTTCCTCTATCGGAATGTACTGTAACAACATTATCTGCATCTGCACACAGTCTCGTAAATGGTGATACCAAATATCTATACACTTGGATCAATCGTGGAAAAAAATATTTTTAGAGAGCTTGATGAAAATATGATTATGACAGTAGATCACAGTTGGATCCATAATCTAACTAAATAATCCAACAAATATCTTTCTCATCCACATCATCTCACATGCTGCTTGAATAGAAACCATGTATTCTTCTTCTACCGAGCTGAGCACCATAGATCTTTGCTTCCTACTGTACCAAAAAACTGTTATGGACCCAACACTAAAAATTACACCTGATTTACTCTTTCACTCTGATGGAATCCCCTCCCAATCTGCATATGTGAATCCATATAGCTTCACTCCCTTTGTCCATCTATACCATAGAAAAAAATGGGTAGTTCCTCAGAGGCATCATAGAACATGCTTAGTTTCCCTCCAAAATAATTTAGTTAGCCTAACCATAGCTTGGCTCAGCTAGTTGACTGCATAGATCTAGTCATGTTTTCACAATATACATGAGTGAACCCACTAACTTCCTATAAATAGAAACATCCACTTCCTCATCTGAAGTGGTATCCTCCTTCCTCCAGTTGGTTGCTAGAGGCATCTCCATGGTTTTTCAAATGTCCATGCAGAACCTATGAAGTATCTCGTTGGCATGTTTTCCATGAGAGACAAACAATTCCCCATCACCTTTCCATACTTCCAATTTGAGGAAGTAGTGAATGAGACCCATGTCATTCATATAAAACTCTCTTACAAGGTCCTCCTTACAAGATCTGATCAACAACTCATCACCAGTTAAAATAAAGTCATCAACATATAAGATAATAATCAACAATTTACCTTCTACCAAAATATGATAGAGGTTTTCATCCTCTTTACTTTTGGTGAAGCCCAAACTAGTGAGATAGCTATCGATCCTAATGTACCAAGCACAGGGTGCTTGCTTGAGACCGTACAATGCTCACTTGATTCTACACACATGAGACCCCTGATCAAAAGTATCAAAGCCTTATGGTTCCTCGATATACACTCCTCCTTAATAACTCCATTGAGTAATGTTGTTTTCACATCCATCTGGTGGATCTTCCACCCCATCTACACAACCAGAGAAATAATTTATCTAATGGATAAGTATCTTGCTACGGGAGAAAATTTCTCCTCATAGTCAATTCCTTCAACTTGAGAGTACCCCTTGGCCAAAAATCTAGCCTTGTACTTCTCTATGCTTCCGTCTACTGCCTAATTTACCTTGAAGATCCATCATAAACTCACAATTGATTTATATGATGGTCTTGGGACCACTTCCCAAACATTTTTGTTTAAAATAGATTCATACTCCTCCACCATTGCATAAACCCATACATGTTTCTCTACTGCTTCCTTGAAAGAGGATGGCTCAATCTCTACAAGCTCAGTCATTATAGCCATGTAGCCAGTGTATCTATCTTGTGACCTTCTCTATTTGTGAAAATTTGAAGGAGCGCCCACATTCTCTCTTATATTATGCACAAGTATCTCAGCTTCCCTGGTTCTTTTCCTGCCTTCTTTGGATGGTTTTTCTTTAGTGGTGGTCTCCACTCTCTTCTCCTCAATTTATGGCTGCTCCGCAACTTCTTGAGGTTCCTCCTTTGGAGCTAAAAGCTCCTCCTCTAGTGGGATCTAAATATCCCTCTCAAGATAGCACTGCATCGCTTTCTCCTCATCAAATTTTACATCCCTTCACACAAATGTCGTTATGAAGGATGGCAAGTACGCATGGTAGTTATGGGGAATTTCAGTGTAACCCAAAAATACCCCCAATTATGTTGTCAAATATAGCTTCTTCCTTGATTATTTGGAGACATGGCAGTAAATAGAGGCTCCAAAAATCTTGAAGTGCAATACATCTGAATTTCTCCCTAATAAATAATCCTTTGGTGTAATCATGCCCAAAATTAGATGAGTACTCTGGTTCTACAAATAGGTTGTTGTGTTGCATGCTTTGAACCAAAAATTCATAGGTAGGCTTTGTTCATTCAACATCACCCTCATTGCTCCCAAAATTTTATTGTTCTTTCTCTCAGCCATCCTGTTCTGTTGTGGGTTGTGGGGTGCTATCAATTCTCGTTGAATTCCTTCTTTTGCACAATTATTTTAAAATTCATTCGATACATACTCACCTCCATTATCGCTCCTGAGAGACATCACATTCTTGCCATTTTCTTTCTCAACTAGTGCCTTGAATTTAATGAACTTGGATAATTTCTCATCTTTCTTTCACATGAAAAATATCCAACACTTCCGTGAGAAGTCACCAATAAAAATGACAAAAAAAAAAATTCCTGGCAGTGGAGCTTATTGAGAAAGTTCCACATACATCAGATTTGATCCTTTAAATGAATGCATGTGCTTTATTGTCCCACTCATGGAAATTGGATTTTGTGTACTTCCCCAAAGTACATAATTTGCATACATCATGTTTCTCAAGTGCTCCTTTGGGGAGGCCTATGGTTATGTGTTGCATAATCTTCAGGGAACCATGATGCAAATGGCCAAGTCTCCTATGTCAAAGTTCACTGACATCGCAACTTTGCAGCTTATTCACCTTATTTCTTAGTGGAACACAATCCTCCACATTTAGCTTATATAGGTTCTTCACACGAACCCCGATCTACTTCACCTGTCCCATGGAGATGTATCTCAGTAATGTATTTCCTTTTCTGAAGATCACATCATAACCACAATCTTCCAATACTGCAAAATAGATGAGATTTTTCTTTAGGCCCGGAACGAGCATGACATCCTTGAGCCTGGGGGGGGGGGGGGAGGCTTGAATCCCTCTGAAAGGTGACTATACTAACCCCGATCATGCTATACCTTTTTTCGTCCCCCATATCGATGTCTGTATGCAAATATTTCTCTTCCAGGTCACTGAAAGAGTCTTTATTCCCCATCATGTGGAACGAGGCACCTAATTCCAATTACCACATGCTCCCATCATTTTGTTAGTCATGCATGCAATGACGATAAAGTCAAGCTCGAATTGTGAAGCCAAAGATTCACCTACTACTCCTCTTGAGGTATTATTTCTTGCCTTTTGTGTGGAAACTTCGCGACATAGTGCCTG
This sequence comes from Pinus albicaulis, assembly GCA_034641835.2. Classification (NCBI taxonomy): domain Eukaryota; kingdom Viridiplantae; phylum Streptophyta; class Pinopsida; order Pinales; family Pinaceae; genus Pinus; species Pinus albicaulis. The sequence goes on along the minus strand of CM076571.1, from coordinate 381,087,544 downwards.
AATTCATGATAACGGAAGCATTTAATTTTTGACAAATATTTATTCCTCCCCCCTTGACTAGATTCTAGTTTTAATTAGGTTTTCTTCTCTTTTCCCTTCTTTTCCTTTCATCCAATGTAAAATTTTCTTCATACTCGCCCCTGGATTAAGTCTCATCTCTAGTATTCCACCTTATTTCCTCCTGTACCAAATCAAACCATAAGCGCTCCAAATTTGGTAGTTTCTCCCTCCCATTCGTCGAATCTTGATAACTATGCCAGCTCTTGGGAAGTCTCAGAAGGGATAGGCTTACCAAGTCTTATTTAGGGACATCAATACCAACCCCACCAAGTTCATCACGACACCGTGTAAACTTGCTCAGATAGTGTAGAATTTTTTCATTCTTCTAAATCTTGATACTTCAAAGTTTATCCTTGAGCGCCAGCTTCCTGTGGTCACCACTATTCTCGAACAATTATGTTGTTCTTTCCACACTGTGAAAAAAGTTTATTTTCCATGTATATTTGAGATAATGTGATCATGTACTGTTTCCAAGATGATTCTCCTCACCTTGGCTAGAACTTTTTTCCAATGATCAAGGTTTTGGGCATCAATTGCTTGTCGTTTTGCAACATTTGATTTGATGTATTCTAGAATCCACTTTCATCCAATACTGCCTCCATGTGATCCTTCCATGCAACAAAATTAGAGGTGCCTTCCAAGGCATACTCTAGCCTTAGTCCATTCAAGGCCATCTTCTTAGTTCTGAATAAATCCTAAAACACTAATCTGCAAATTTGATCCTCTTGAGAAACAAATTTGAAGTTCCTTCTCTAATTTGAATCTTGCTATGATACCATGTATCAATTACAATATATATTTGAATCTACTCATGAATTTTTAATCCAAATCACAAGACACAAACCTACTCTACTACTCCGTGGACATTAATTCATGATTTAGAACAAAAAATTTAGACATGTAAGAAATCACACACATGTAACAAGTATTTTTCCTAGGGAAAACAATATGCTAAAAAACCCAATGTTTACTTGCAGTAAATCAAAATAATAGAGATGTATTACAATTGATTTTCTCAGGTGAGCACAACCTGCAAGTGCATAACATATCTCTTTGTTGAATGAAGTCCTCTGAGACAGACTTAGTCAAAATTTTCCTCTGTTTTAGCTCCTATTTCCTTGAATTTATCTTGAAGGAATTATTCCCCTATTATTTAGGAATTTCCTCAAATTGATTGTGCAATTCTTTTAGGATGATCATTTGACTGCATGCAACACTTGTACACTCAAGTCTAGTCTACAACTAATGTTACATTTCCTTGGAATCTCCACTAATCCCGGGGAACTCAAATTCTATGCATGCACTAGCTATTTTGGATTGATTGATCAGTTAACTAGATGGTCACTGAGTTTAATTGAAGTCCCACTGCACAACTTGACCCTCAACTAGTTCCTCCAATAGTTGGAACTAGTTTAACTGAAAACAACCTTAGATAACTGACCTTGATTTCTACAAATTAGCAATCACACATGCTTAACTGAACTCTAAATCCTCCAACTAAAATTTACTAAGTAAATTGGGTGACACAAGCCATGCCACAAAACTTAACATCATCCAAGTTGTCTGCTGATGTGGAAATTCAATTTTTCTCAATTTAATCAAGGCGAAATCAAATTGAGAATTTCTTGCTGCATTTTTCAACACCAAGTTGGGATAGGAATTCTAGACAGAGGCTATGGATACTACATGTTACCTGGTAAATAGATCACCCTCATTAGCCTTGGATGCTAAGAGTCCACATGAGATATGGATGGAATAAACCTTCCTTTAGACATCTCATGGTATTTGGTTATGATGCTTATATACATGTTCCAAAGGAGAATAGGGGTAACCTAGATAAGGAAGCGAAAGAATCACATATTTATTGGATATAAAGGAGGTTAAAAGGGCTATAAGATTTTGAATATAGAGAATAAGAAGGTTGTATATAGTCAAAATGTAGTATTCAGATAAATCAATGATGTTGTCAAACCTGAAATCCTACCAAGGGAGAAAGAACTAGAGAACATAGAGTTTGAATTGAAGGATAATGAATTAGACTCTAGAGAAGAACACATACCAAAAGAATAAGAACCATATACTTCGATATTCAAGAGATAATTTATAGTAAAAAGGCATCTAGAAAGGTATATTCCACTTATTTTCCATTCAATTTTTTCTTTTTTGATTGATCTTGACCCTACAATTGTTTAGGAGGAAATTGATTTAGAGGATAGAAAATTTTGGAAAAAGGTTATTGTTGAAAAAATATTAGCCCTAGACAAAAATGAGTTTTGGGATCTAGTGGAGTTGTTAATAGAAAGAAATGCTATTGGTAGTAAAGGGGTGTTGAATACAAAGTTGAATACAAAACAAAAAGTGGAGAAATAAAATGCTTGGTTAGTACCAAAAGGTTACTTCCAAGTAGGGGGTACTGACTTTGGTGACACCTTTTCTCCTATTACCAAGTTAACTTCTATTATATTTATTTTATATTATTTTTTTGCTTTTGAATTTGAAGTAGAGCATATGGATGTGAATACAAAATTTCTAAATAAGGATTTAGAAGGAGAAGCCTACATTAAGCATCCAAAAGGCTTTGCAACGAATGGAAAGAAAGAGACAATATGCAGGCTGTAAAAGGTCCCTATTTGGGTTAAAGAAATCACCAAATATGTGGAATCAATAATTTGATACTTACATATTTAGACTTCGATTCAAAAGAAGCCTGGAGGATGACTTTGTGCATTCCAAATTAGTTGTGATCATTTTTGTGTATTTCATCTTATATGTGTATGATATGCTATTGATTGGAAATGATCGAGAAATCATCTAGGAAGTGAAACTTAGTTATCCTCTAAATTTCACATGAAGAACATTGGTCTTGCAAATTTAATTTTGGGCATGGAAATTAAAAGATATAAAAACATAGGAAACTCTAGTTAAATTATAGGACATATGTCGAGATAATATTGTAGAATTTTAATACGAAAAAATGTAAACCGATAAACATCCATATTTCTATAGGTGTAAATTTATCTATAGAACAATGTCCCAAGAAATAAGAGGAAGAGGATATGTTTCATGTTCCATATGCTAGTGTAGTTGGAATTTTGATGTATGTAATGACATGTACTAGTCTATTGGACATTGCATATGTAGTGAGAGTATTGAGAATCTATATTCCAAAACCAAGGTTGGAACATTGCACAATAGTAAATAAGGTTTTCAAGTAACTGGTGGGAACTACTAGTTATAAATTATACTACCAAGGAAGACCAAGGTTGGATATATTATTGTACATACATGGATTTTTTGACATAGAATGGGTTAGATATATGGATAATAGAAGATATACAAGTGGGTATGTGTTTAAACTATTTGGAGGAGTAGTTGGTTGGATGATAAAGAGACAATTTATAGTGTCATTGTCAACAAAAAAAGTTGAATACATGGAAACCACTCATGCAAGAAAGGAAGTAGCATGGTTAAAAATATTGTGTTCAAGTATTAGGTTTGTACAATGAGTTATGGAGACAAATTGTGACAATCAAAATGTAATCTTCTTAGCGAAGAACCCCGCATATAATTCTAATACAAAGCATATTGATTTTCTATATCACCTTGTGAGAAATATGATTGAAGAAAAGAAGGTGATGCTGGTGAAGGTGGAAACTTTGAAGTATGTTTCATAATCACTAACGAAATATATGAGCATTGAGAATTTCTCTTGGTGTAGATAAACAACAATCACTATTTCCTTAGATTTTTGATCATGTACTCTTGTGCCCCATTATGTGCAAAAAAACAAGTGGGAGAATGTTGGGTATGTGTTATATTCTTTACACAACTACCCCCACACATTATACATTGCGCCAGGTGTATCAAGACGGGTCACAGGGGGACAAAATCACCCTTGCATGGGCGTTTTGGTAGCAAGAAACTTGAAAAAAAAGGGGGAATTTTTTTTGTATTTACTTTTGGCAGTTTTTGGCACAAGGTGTTTTTCCCCATGTTTTCATAGTTTTAGTTAAGGGAATCTTATCATATTCTAATCCAAAGTAAATGGAATGGTTTGTTGTTTATCGATGTTGCAGGATATATATAGACAGTGGGAAAACCCATCATAACTTAGGCTGAATCATCATTGTTATTCAAGAAAAACCACGCCAACTGGAATTACCTCTTGGTGGTCCATAAGGGGGTAGACTTACACTCCTACTAGATACCTATGGGTCTTGGGCCGTACCCCCCCCAATATATTTTTTTACAAAATATATGGGTATCCTTTATGAAAATTTTGATCATATCACTTATTTCATGCTATGATCTTGTTAATTTTGCGAGATTTTTATTTTTTCTTAGTTTTTCTTTGATCACTTCATTGTGTACAGTTTCTCGCTAGCTTCCCAACGACACAAATTTTGTTGAATTTAGACTTATGGTTTGAAAATGGTGTTTGTTGAAAGTTTGATTGATTTTCACCACCTACACTTAAATAATGAACCTCGGTAGATGGTTCGAAATGTCGATATAAGAATTCATTTAATGCGATGGATCTGGAAACAACACCAGAACAAAATATAGATCGCAGAAGTTTGAAAACGAAAGTAGACTTAAATATGTAAACAATGTATTTTGCTTTCTTTTATAGATTAAATTAATTTTAAATTTGTAAACAAAAATAATTTAATTAATTAGTTTAATTAATTTTAATTAAATAGGATAGTTAATATGTAAATATTATTATTTAATTAATTTATCTAATCTAAATTAATTAAATTAATTGTAATTTATTGATTTGTAAATATTTTTTAAATATTAATTCATCATCATTTATTTCTTATTATTTAACTAACCTACAAAACCATTGCAATCGATAATTTGTATATATTTTAAAACTATGTAACAAAGGCCTTATATTAAAAAATTTATTCTATATTATAATTATTGAGGGGTTTTCACAGTGCATTATATTAGATATCATTTTTTGGGATTCAACTGCATTAAGTAAGTCATTGATCTATTACCATTTCCATGAGAGGTAGTCGTAACTCACTAATTTCTCATGATTTTTGAATAGTCCACTTAGCACGCATTGCATTGGGTAATGCTTATAGGGGTGCATAAGTGGGATTGAAACTAGTGAAATGAATCACATAGCGTCAATCATCACTTCCGGGGCTTGCACCTGGTAACCAGGACTTCCCGGGAGGTCACCCATCCCAGATCGCCTCTGGCTCAAGTGTGCTTAACTGTGGAGTTTTCCCCACAATCAAGTCCACTTAGCTTACTACCCCATTTACAAAACCTTAGCAAGTATTGTGCATCATGAACCATTCAAGTAGAGCTCCCTTCATTATTGAGGGATTTTCATAGTGCATTATATTAGATATCATTTTTTGGGATTCAACTGCATTAAGTAAGTCATTTATCTATGACCATTTCCATGAGAGGTAGTCGTAATTGACTAATTTCTCACGACTTTTGAATAGTCCACTTAGCATTCGATGCATCAAATAATGCTCATAAGAGTGAAAAATTAAAATTGAAACTAGTAAAATGAATCACATAACATATATCACCCTAAATATATATATAAAATCATCCTACCATCTTCACCCCAAAGGTTCATTTGTTTCCTCATTTTATATCTCCCCAAATGATTCACCCACGAGATGATCTAGTGGGAGGGACTAATGGGCACAATATTAATGCATTTAAAAGATAGATTTTATATTGGTTTGAAACATAAGAAAGAGTTCCTAGTCCCACGTGGGCCTCCTCCCACATATTCCTTTAATTTAACACCTCCCTCGTATCATTAAAACAATACGTTTTGTTAAATAGGCCTTGTATGATTTTTTATTAGCTTTATTTAAATATTTTTTATTATTTAAAATAAATTATTTTAAATTATAAATATATTTTATTATATTTTTTTTGAATTTATGAAATTATTAAAATGAATAAAAATCAATTAAAATATAATTTTATAATAAATAATCTAGAATTTAACAAACTGTTATAACAATGGATTTTCCTATCACTTTAAAAGTTTTAACATTTAGACTTTAGAAAGTTTTACTTTGAGTTTTATTGAGCCAAATGAGATCCGGGATGGCTCATTAGAAAGTTAAAATCACGGAAAATAATTTAGAGGCATTAAGTCAAACAAATATGAACACTTACTACTCCTAAAATTTCTCATAAGTTGGAGCTCTGAATTTACAACAAAAACCAATTTTCTAAATCTTGTTTTTGGAATTTCATTAGCCAAAAGTTTTGTTGTTGCAAATTCATTCGAAGATTTCCTTCTTAGGCCAGAGAAAATTTGGTAGAGGTTAATGAGAGATATCAATTTTTTTCATTTAATTTATTTAATTAATTTTTTGTTGGAGATTTTGTTTTTCCAATTTTAGTATTTTAAATTTGATGTACAATTTTAATTCGTTTCAATTCCAATTTTGATTGGTTGTTGCAGGATATTTATTGAAGATGATGAGGTAAAGAGATTTGGAGCAATATGATGGCACCTATAAAGGAGAAAAAAATGATTTTGTAGCTCCAAATTTGATGGATCCAAATTGTTTGCAACAACTCTCCATTTTTTATCCATTTTTTGTAAATTATAAATAGAAGTTTTGAGAATGAGGAATGGGTTCCTCTTGGCTACAAGTTAGAGACTTTGAAGACTTTTTCAATGAGAATATTACTTGTAGGTGGAAAGGAATACTCAGATCTGAGTGTTTGGGGATTTGTTTTTCAAGATCTAGCCTTTATTTTTTAGGCAGAGCTTCCACTATTGCAACTCTTGTATCCATTGGCATAGCTCATGATTTTGAAAGAACTGTTGGAGATCCAATGATAAATAGAGCAAGGAAACTAGGTTTTATCAATTTGTATTCAAATACTTCTATTTGTAAATGCAAATTTTATTCTTTTGATAGCAAATTTGTTTCATATTTTGCACTTTTGTTGAATATGAGAATTGTTTTCTTCTAGAACATCTATCTTATCTAATATTTTTAGAGATATGTTATTTATTTCCAGTTTGTTCTTGTGCTTAGTCAAAATTTTGAGTAATTTTTTACTCAAAAATTTATCATATTAAATCAACTTAACTATCATTAGATTGTATGAACTATTTCTACATTTTAATGGCTTATATTTCATGGTTTTAAATCTCTCGACATAGCATGCTTGTAATAATATTATCAATTATTAAAACTATTTAAATACTTTGATATTCATCATTAAAGAGGCATGTTAAAGCGTCATTTTTTTAAATCACTTTCCTCTTGATTTGAATCGAATCTATATCTGATTGCAATCGAGATAAGATAGATTAGGTTTATTTTCTGTTTTTTTCATTTTAGAATAAAATTGCACATAGAATAAATTCACTACATTTTTTAAAGTTTCCTTACGCAGGAGCAACCTTAGGTTTAGCTTGGTTGAGCCCTCAATTCAGTTTAACTATTGTTTTCTTGCAAAATATATGTAAGAGGGTATACCCAATATCTCTCTTCTTGTTGGTAAGTAATAGAAATACCACAAGTTAGTAGGGAGAGTGAGGGGGTAACTGGACCCAATAGAATGATTTGGAGTTACTGCTAAATCAAATGGATAAGAGCTTAGTTTGGGGCTTTGACCAAGTGGTCTTCCAAAATATTGATGAGGTCATTTTTGGCCATCAACAAGTCGTTAACATGTTTCCTTACATTCGAGGAAGATGAGCTCTTAGCCAAATGGAATGTATTGAATGGTATTTTAATCTTAATATCTTTTTGGTTTTCCTATTTTGGGTTTTCAGGGTAAAATCCTTGTTTTAATTTGTGTGCTTTCCATTGCATCTTCTCTATTTGTATTAAGAGTTTGTTTGTGGAAATTAACTATATAGGGTAAATAGCTACATTGGATTCCATTGAATTGGTGGTCTTATAAGGTGGTCTCTAGTTCTGTATTGAATGTCTTTGGGTACTCTATCTCCTATCCTTGTGATGTATGCCTATGTCTTACTACATGTCTTAATGTACTAACTAATTATGATAGCTATGTTTGTACACATGAACTTGAAGGTATTAATTATCTCGGCTAAGGACCTGTCATAAACTCCTCCTCAACTATTATATCCCTCTGAATTGGATCATGTAAAGTGTGGGGAATTAGTATCTTAACCTTGGATCTATAGTGATAGTCCAATATTCCATATACAAGTTTGTTAAAATACAAATTTTCTATGTTCAACTACAATGAATACCTAAACAAATCCATAAATCTAATACTTACATGCTTTTTTCTTAATGATTTGAACTCTTTAAGTTGTCTTTCATTGAAATCCTCTAAGATGTAACATTCTCTAAAATTCTACTCAAATAGTTACCATGATATTTTAAACACACCCATGCCTCGTCGTGGCAATAAGATCTTCCACCATAACAAATCACTTCCCTTTAATTGGACCATACCCATATGCACTTTAATATTAGAAGTACATTCACTTAGTCTGGAACACATTGTCATGCTTTCCAACTAGGATTTAGCCATATTTCCATCAATGAAGCTCAAAAATTTTGGAAACTTTACATTTTCTAGCTCCCATATACATGGGTACTTGTAAGATTTTTGAAATTCCTTTGCATGCATTGAAACACCTCCCTCTACCACTTCCAACTTGCTAGTTGGTGCATTTGATACTCTTTGCAAAGAATGCATCATGGTTATCACTTCTCTAAAAATCACATCCTTTCTCTTGAAAATGTTCATTTTATCTTAGTGGATAATGTGGAAGTGTACATTGTGATGGAGTATATACACATCGACCTCTAACCAAACCTCCCTTCCTCTTTTTTCCATGCATGTATGGCATGAAGAAATTATTTGAGTTTGTTAATTGCCTATCTTTAAAATATTTAGTGAATTAAATAAATGTTAATGCATAGAATAAATAAATGGTTTTGTTGTAACCCTAGAGACAACCTCTAGTTGAAATGAGGTGAGTGCCTACAACAACCACTTAGTTGAAATAAGGATATATACTTTTTGTTTTTTTTCTTTTCCTATGGACAACCCTTTAGGTGTACTTTGGTTTTCATTCTTGGAAGAATAAATGAATTGCTTCAAAGTGGTATGTATATCTATTTATACAATGTTTTATGAAGTTGCAGTACGGTTAGAATAATTTATGATAGTAAATATTAAATGTATAGGGATAAAACGAATCCTATACACAAAATCTTAGCCAAAAAAAACGTGAAAATGAAGGAGACAAAATGATGAAATTGTGAAGCACATCATTAAGGATTTTTTAAATAAATATTTACATGTACCTTTTATTATTCCCACAACATTGATAAATGTTCTTAATAAAGAAAGAAACCAACAGCTTCATATATGAATTTCAAAATAAGAATAAAAACAGTGCAAGATTTACAGATAAAAGAAACACATATTGTAACCAAAAAACATCTGTAATCACTTGAAGATTCATTAATCTCCCAAAAGGGATTTACACATTACATAGAAAATGTTTAGAAAACGTCTCTGAGGAAAAAAATGATTCCATTCAATTGGTTCTTCTATCTCTTTTTAAAGAGAATGTTACATTCAGTAAAGGTTACACGTAACTATCAAAATCTCTAACTATCTAAATATATTCTAACTAAAACTTATACATTATTACAAAATAAAAGTTCTTCATCCTTTAAATATTCAGATGGGCGATGGAACTCTACCTCTGGGACTCAACTCATGGTTCCATAACTTCGACTGTAGCCTGCTGGAACAATTCTTCATATCTTTTCCAAAGAATTTCATCTGAAAGTGGATATTAAATCATATTCTGGAAGGAAATATACAATTTTTACAATCTATTGTAATCAAGTGTTGATTCAAATAGGTTCTTAATAAGCCACAACAACCGAAAGTATCTCTACAGGAAATTGACCATTGTTTTTCCCTTCAACATTAAATTTTCTCAAGATATTAGTCTAGTATAGCATCTGTTAGTTATTGTTCATAGTTTTCCCAAGGCAACAAATTCCCATCTATACCCCAACATCATGGAAACCTAACTCTTTGTCTCTGATCAAATATGGAATCAAAAGCGGCAACGAAAATTTTGACTATCTCTAATTTTCCTTTCATTTGAATGTGCAGGTGGTTTTTCCCAATATATTTGTTGATATCCATAATAATCACATCCTTTTCAACAATATGTAGTGTTTCTAACTCTACTATATATTTTTCATTCATAAATTAATGATTATTCTAGCTCTTTGCACTTCTTTATTCATATCCTTCTTACATGAAGTTACAACTTCTGATTGCAACCCTTTCTTCAGAAACAAATTGAAAGAATCCCTACGTGGAACACACCTATTGAATTATGTCATCTCAGATGAGGCTTCCTAGATTCAATCAAGGACATATCACCCTTCAATATGATTTTCAACTCCTTTATCAATTCTTGAGCTGACTTGTATTTTTTCGAAATTTGTTCATTTTATAATTTAGCATACCTTAATTGTTTCTATTTAACACCTAATTATTCTTGCGATAGTTTCAACTAATTATGGACATTTTTCATCTCTACCTGTGATAGTGTGAGTTCAGTCATTACCTGTGTCAATTTTCCAACAGGATCTTCAGACTCACTGGACACTACAATTGTGCACACATGATTTTTGACAGTATGCTCCAGGTCTTTACCTTTTATTTTAAATCTATTATCTCCTTATTTATGTCTGTAAGGTGAATCATCAATTGTTCCTTCTCCTTTTCTACAAACTCCAATTCAACAATTTGCACACGTTATGTCACCGAATTTTCCAACTTCTTCCTCAATGAATGCGTTTTAGATTTGTTACCTGTATCAGATATTTTATGGCTTCCTTGTCATTTGGGCCAACACCAAGCTTGATAATCAATTCCTTGCAAGATTCATTCTACAAATATAAAGCTCTAGAATTGGTCTTTTCTTGTTTGATTCTATTTGAGGATTTTTCTAAGAGCTTCTCTGCTTTACTAATTGTCAGTGAAGCTCTGGCTAAATCATTATATATCATCTCACGTATTTTCCTGTGAAAATTAATCTTATCATATAAAGGAACATCAATAATGTCAAAAGATAAATATACAACTTTAAACCCAAAACTTGAAGGGAGTGACTGGATAATGGGATGCAAAAGAGATATTTTGAGCTGATTTATTTGAAGTTCCATTGTTGAGAGTAACGTGGTATGAAAAGAAGAAGATGCTTGAATGACTACTTTAGGCATTGTTTCACCTTTCACCTTCTGCATTTTCTTTTAAATCACTTGGTAATCCTTTAATGTTGCATCTACCATATAAGAACTTCCTTCAGCTGCAGGAAATTCTAAATCAGTGGAACTGGAGAGCATAATAAGCTCGGGGTTTTCTAGACTCATCCAAAAACCTGGTTGACCATAGGTCTCTTCTGTCAGCTTCACTTGCATTTATTCCTCACTTTCAGACTATATTTTTTATTTCTTTAAGGGTTGTACCTCTTCCATGTTTAAATCCATTGGTTCTACAATTTTTCTTTCAAATATTTTTCTTTGACTACAAGAGTCTCAATTTCCAAGTCTGATTTGATAGGCCAAATATCTTGATTTTCTTTCCATTCAATTTTTGGCCTACATTCATGGGAATATGGTGTTGAATCAAAACTTTTCCTTCTCTCAGAAATAACTTGGCAAGGGTTATATTTTCATTTCTCCCTGAACTCAAAATGGAACTCCTTCATCATCTCTTCTACCTGAGTAAGAGATTGTCTGGAATTGACTATGAATGGGCCTACACAATTTTCCAACTTAAACATGTACCCTTTGTGCCTGGGAAGAAAGTGGAATTGGTCTACATATAGGCTTTGACTTATGAAATCCAAGGAAAATATTCTCATTGGTAGAAAAATTATCAATTTTTAAAGCCACACTTCACATCCATATAGCCTTATTTCTATAAAATCTTTAAAAAGGCACCAATCCCCAACCTTGGTATCTTTACTAAGTTGTAACGATTGCTTCTTATTTGGTAAAATTCTCGGGGGTGGTGAACCATTTAAAATAGTGTAAGAAGTTTCCATGTATGCGGAAAAAAGTTTAGAGAACCCTTCATTGTCAAGATTAATTTTAACTAAATTGGTCCATTCAAATATTGACCTCCTCTGCTTCTTGGAATAAAAAATTCTCAGACCTAAATACTCAAACTTGTCTATATGAGTATATAGAGAAAGGTAAAACATGATGGAAGGATGTGTAAAGAAATAGGCTAGGTGGAAATTATTAAATTGGAAATTGATGGATTGAGCTAGATACAAAGGTACATCTAAAATCACATCTGGATACAACATTTGAATTAGAAACCCTAGGGTTGGTTTGGTCACATTGCTTACATCATATTCACCCAACAATAATAAAATTGTGGCCAAATTTTTTTGTGCACCCTGAGAAAATATAGACATAGGATACAAGTTAGTTGGTTTAGGAATTTGTGACCTTGGAGGAAAAATATGATTAAAGAAGGTTTATTTTTTTTCCTCTGAAAACTGAGTGAAACTCAAAAGTAATGAAGTGTCACTGAATGTTTGTGAGTTTGGCTAGTTGGGGAAGAAAAAGGCATTTTTTATAAGGTTAGCCATCACCTCAAGGACCTTATCTCCTTTGGATGAAGCAACATAATCTCTTTGGGAAATGTAGGTAGAAGCTAACAAAGCTATGAATTCAGGGAAATGGTATGTGTTTGGAGCTATGATGTATTACAAACTAGACTTAACAACCCTAAAATAATATTCATTGTTCAAGAAATGACCAAAATAGTTAAAACACAACTCTTCAAAATTGAGGGGAAATAAAGAGTTATGAATTTCACCCTCGGTGTCCATTAAGGGTTCTTTGGTGGTAGGATTAGGAGTTTCAGGTTTTGGGGCTGACTTTAGAGAATTTTTAACTTAATCATTATGGGCAATTTAGGTTTAGAATGAAGTCTAAATACCTGGTACTAGAATGAATATGGGAGGAACTGAGGTGTGTTAGTCATCAGTTGTTTAAAGGAGAATTATCTTCTATGGAAAAAAAATGAACTCCCTAAATCAAATGGCTTGATCTAGAAAAAAAAAAAAAAAAACATATATGATTTCTTTAGAGAATTAGAACACCGAGGAAATACCTACCTAGAATCCAATGCAAATTTCTCCTCTTCTCCTTTCTTATAAGCTTTAGCTCCAACTCCAAACACTATAAATGGAACCTGAAAAACATCTAAAACAATCAAGAAGAATGCAAAATACAAGTAGCACATACTAACATCTCTAAAAAATGAGTCAAGAAGGCATTGTAATACATATGCATTAATGAGACAAAAGTATAGAAAAACAAAGCACTTTTTTGTATTAACGAAAGTAGGAGAAATTGCAACCCATTACAGATCTTGACCTTGTAGATGTCACCCAACTATATTGCCCTTCCTCTGCCACAAAGAAAGTCTTTAATCACAACTCAAGTGCATAAACATAGTTACTGATCAAATGGGTAACTGAACTGGTACCTACTTTTTTGAGGTAGCAAAAAAAGCGCCCAATTTTGAAAAGTGGTGATGTAGAATCACCTCTTTTTTTTTTGGCATATTTTTGATACTTTAAATTTTTTATTTATGAAGTATGAACATTTGTTTTAAAATGTTAGTGATTTTCATGCTAATTTTGAAAAGTGTTGATGTATCATCAACCATTTTTTTTTTAGAGTGGTAATTTTCATGTTGGCAATAAAACTTAAAAATAAAATAAGAAAAACATGACAAAAAAACTCAAATATAAAAAAATAATAAAAAAAACCAATAAAAATGTAAAAATAAATAAAATTAATTTGTAAAAACAAAAAAGAATTAAACAAAAATAAATAAATAAATAAAAGTTTGGAAAATTAAATAATAAAAATGAGGGAAAAAAAAAACACATAATTTAAAGAAAAAAAACAAAATTTGAACAAAAAAATAAAAATAAAAACATCAAAAACAATTTTTTCTAAGTTATTATATATATATATATATATAGAAAACAATTAAAATAGAAAATTTAAAAGCAATTAAAATTGATGATGATGATGATGGTTAACGTCCACTCAAACCAATCTTTGGTCTATCGGACCTAAAGAAAAGAGTTATTTAGTTTGATTTAAGATTTTATTCCTATGCTCAAAAATCTTGGAGAGAAGCCTCCTGAGCTCACTATAATTTTGACATATTAAAAGGCTAGGAAGGTCAGTATTGCAACAAAGTTTATGAAATTGAGCTCTAATGTGGTTGTACTCAGGGCACTCTAAGAGGAAGTGATTTTCATCCTCGATGTTCATATTCTCACAGAGATGGAAAATCCTTTCCATCCATGGTGTTTTAGGAACCGTCCAACGACCTGTTTCACTATGGAGCTCATGAGAGTTCGTTCTAATCCTGGCTATATTAATTTTCTTCTTTGAGCTAGTTAAAACAGAGAGATACTTTTGATCTTCTAGGGTGGGGTTGATGACCTCCTAATAATATCTTAATTTTCTTTTAGTTGCTAGATCTTTCTCACACCACATTTTTTCTTTCAACTTAGAATTAACAATTTTTTTAATGTTATTAATGTTTTGCAATGCAACATTCTTGTCAATCTCCCAATGGTTTAACCAAGCCCTGGTGTCTTTATACCGACCTCGTTTAAGCCTTAGTTGGTTTTGGCTGGAATTTAAAGCTAGCTTAGGAAGTCTATGGTCTCCTATGCTATTGAGCTTGTGCTTGTACAATAGAAGCCTAGTCATAGCTAGGCTTTCGATAGGGGAAAGACCCACTTCTATAAGGAGAATAGGATAGGATGTATTGCTTTTAATTTTAAGGCTATAAGTTATAAAATGCTTCTATAATTTCTCAATCTTTCTCCAGGATTCTCTAGAGATGTTGCAACCCCAAACCTTACATCCATATAAGATAACACGAGTGACTAAAGTTTCAAAGAGGAACTTCTTTCTATCCCACATTACGAGGTTTTCCATTTTACAATTATTTTCAAGACCAAAATAAGCTTTCCACCCCCCATTAATCCTTTTTTGAATGCTATTAATGGGGGGTGGAAAGCTTATTTAAAATATAAAAAAAATAAGATTAAAAAAAATGAGAAAAAACATTTTCAAATAATTAAAGAAAAAAAAAAACAAAAAACAAAAATCTAATTCTTCTTAAAACTTAAACCATTTTAAAAATTTAAAAATGAAAAAAAATATACAATAAAAGTTAAAAAAAAAAAAAAAAATTCAAATTAAAATTTAATAAATAAATAAAAAATAAAATAAAAAAACCTAAAAATATTAAATTTAATAATATATATATATATATATATATATATATATATATATATATATATATATATATATATATATATATATATAATTAGAATAAAATATTAAATTAAATTTAAAAAACAAATATGAAATATAATAAATAATAATAATAAATTAAAAAATTATTAAAATTTCATAAATAAACAAAAAATCGAATTATATATATATATATATATATATAATTGTGCCGCCCAAGTGGCAGCGGGAGGTCGATTCTCATAATCGACCTAGGGAGCTCAATTCTGGGAATCAAACTGGGGAGCTCAATTCCTGGAATCTTCCTGGGGAGGTCAATTTCAGAAATTGACTTGGGGAGGTCGATTCCACGAATCGACCTTGGGAAGTCAATTCCGGGAATCAACCTCAGGAGGCCGATTTAGAAGGTCGATTCCGGGAATCGAACTCGGAGCTCGATTCCGGGAATCGACCTCCCAAGCTAGATTCCTGGAATCAACCCGGGGAGGTTGATTCCTGGAATTGACCTTGGGAGGTCGATTCCGGGAATCAACCTAGGGAGGTTGATTTTGGAATCAACGTGGGGAGGGTGATTCCCAGAATCGACTAGGTTGATTCCAGGAATCAACCTGGGGAGGTCGATTTTGGAATCAACGTGGGGAGGGTGATTCCCGAAATCGACCTAGGGAGGTCGATTCCTGCAATCGACCTAGGGAGGTCGATTCCGGGAATCGACCCAGAATCGACTTGGGGAGGTCGATTCCTGGAATCGACTTGGGAAGGTCGATTCCAAGAATTGACCTCCCGCCCAGGTGGCGGCGGAGGCCAACCATTGGGTGGGTAGGGTGGCTACAAGTAGCCCCCCGCCCGCCCAGCGGCCGTCCCCCGTCGCAACTTGTATGGGGCAATTAAATAATTTGTTTTTAATTCGATTTTTTTAACTTTTTATTAAATTTTAATAATTTTTCTTTTGTTTTTAATATTTTTTAAAATTTATTTATTTATTTATTATATTTCATATTTGTTTTTTAATTTAATTTTATTAAATTTAATATTAATTTTTGAGTTTAATTTAATAAAATTTAATAAATTTTGTTAATTTTTTTAAATTTATTTAAATTTAATATTTATTTTTTTTAATTTTGTTTTTTTTAATTACATTAAATTTAATATTTTTTATTTAAATTATTTTTTCATATTTTAAATTAATTTTCTTTTTTAAATTAATTTGTTTTAATTTTTTTTTTACGTTTAATATTTTTATTTATTTATTTATTTTCATTTTCCATTTTAAATTGATTTTAATTTTTTTTTCAAATTTTCATTTTATAAGACTTTTTTTTTTTAATTTATTTATTTATTCGTTTATTTGTTAAAATTAAATATTTTTTTTAAATTTAATTTTTTAGACTAATATTATTATTATTATTATTATAATTTAATAAGAGGTAGAATGTATATTTTTTAATTTAATTTAATATATACGTATAATTTATTTTTTATAATTTAAATTTAATTTATTTTTTAAAATTTATTTGTCTTTTTAATAATTTTTTGTAAGTTTAATATTTTTATTTTATTTTACTTTATCATTTTAATTATAATTTAAATGATTTTTTTTTAATCTTTTATTTTTCAATTTATTAAAATTTAACATATATTTTTTTTAAATTTAATTTTTCATTTTCAAATTTAAATTCTTTTGTTTTTAATTTTGTAAAAATTTAATTTTTATTTTTAAAATTTAATTGGTATATTTTAATTTTATTTTAGTTTTGTTAATTTATTTATTTTTTAAAATTTGTTTTTTTAATTTAAAATTTCTATTTTTATTTTTTTCCCATTTTTTAACTTTTAATATATTTTAAAATTTTGATTTTTAAAATGCTTTCTATTTATTTATTTATTAATTTTTTCCTTTTTTTTATTTTTTCTTTTTTTTCAATTATTTTAAATTTATTTATTTATTTTTATTTTTATTTTTATTTTTTTAATTTTTAATATAAATTTCTATTATTCTAAAATTTTTGTTTCAACACTTTATGTTTTCGGGGTGTTTTTTGCACCAAAAAAATTAGTTTTTATGTCTATTTTTAAGAATGTTGAAAAATTATCTCGAAAAAAAAAGAGGTTATTCCACAATACAACTTTTTCATTTTCGGGGTGTTTTTTGCACACAAAAAAATGTCTTTTTCTTCCTTTTTAAAAAAATGTGGAAAATTTACCCCGAAAAAAAAAAAAAAGGTTATTCCAGAATACAACTTTTTGTTTTCGGCTTGTTTTTTCATGATTTTTTTATTTTATTTTTGTTAGAGTTCCCTTTTTGAGGTAATAGTTCTCGTTTGATCGATAACTATGTTCATAGACGGAGAATGGATCCTTAGGCACAAAGCAACAACATGAGGGCATAACTATGAGTCTCCAAAATCCAACCCAGACTCTATGTGAGGCAGTGAATTTATAGGGTAAATGAGGTGGTTTGGGATTTAATAATCTTGGACTTAGATCCACATATGAGGGATGATAAATTATAGGGATAAAATATATAAAGACCTCAAGTATATGAGTTCTAGATCTTGATATAACAATAAATAGTTAAAACCACTCGAGAAGCTTCTGGAAAGAGAAGATTCGAATTATTTTTTAATTTTACCGAAATTCAAGAGCCATCACACTTACTGTGAAGGAAACATGCACTAGTCAGTGTATATGCTCTATGTACAACTTGCAACAATGCATGTTGCATGAAGGGAAAGTGCGATGGGGAAAAAATTAGGTTTTTAAGTTGTTTAACCAAGGATTCTTGGAATTTAATTTGGAGAGAAGACGCCCTAGGATTTGCAGGGGGTGAACGAAAAGTGTTAAATAATGATGATTGATCCAGGATTCATGCCATTTTATTGGATGTGAAAAAATGACCTATAACATCGACTAACTTAGAATTTGATTGCAGAGTTGTCTAGGCACAAAAAATTATAGGAAACTGATAGGTAGGAACCGCTGAAAAAACCTTTAACCCTTCTTTTGGAGCAGGAAAACAAATTAAATAATGGGTATAGATGATAGAGGGATGAAGTGATGGGTGAAAGACATGGACGGTGACGTAGGCAAATGAGGTGGCGGGGTGAAGTGGTGAGCGAGCTTACTTGATAGGCTTGCCTAGCCAATAGAGAAGTCATGTGCTCGAAATAAAAAGCAGTTTCCAAAATTTTTTACCCCTTGCGTACCCCCCCCCCCCCCGCTGGAGATTTATGAAAAATGGGGCGGAGGTGACGCAATATATCCCGATCGTTGATCGCTTGATCGACAAGATTGGAATATAGCTTTGCATCACCCCTCATTATTTTTAAAATGTGTGCAGTTTGGCTAGGCATAGTTGAGTGCGATGTGACTACCAATGAACGCAGTATGATCCACCATCAAAGTTGCATGGTGGTTAACCTTTGGCTTTAATAACTGCAGGCCCATATATTCTTTGATTATTTGTTGAGTCTAAAAGGTTACAAATTGTAATAACAACAATATAATTCAACTCTAACTATTCTACAAAACTTGTTTCATCATTTCCTTTTTTATTTTAAGGCACATGCATATATATACTCATATTTTTGGGAAAACCAGAACTTGAAATACAACAGGTTCTAAGGCCCTAGTGTATTGAACTTGACTCAAACACCACATGAAATAACCTTCTTGATGTTAACCCTTTAATGTGAAAATATTTACACAAATTATGTTGATGAATTTAAAGCTATGAAATTTTAAATGTATTTTGTTAAAAGTAACAAGTCTCACAAGGTTGAACAATATACATTCAGTTAGAGTTATTTTTTATTATTAATTCAATAGTCACACTCAACTCTTTAACAGTAACTTTTGTTTCTCTTTTATATAATAATCGAGGTAGTTCCCCATGGTGGGTACTTAGAAGTGGGATGTGATCCCATGCATTGAAAATAGAGCCAAATTCATAAATGATGAGGATTGTACAACACCCAGATGTAATATCACATTAAGTATATAGTGCATTTGAATAATGGAACATAAGATGAGGGAGCATGTGAGAAGTTCCATTATTAACAATAGTGTGAAGGTTAATCCATAAGGATGGCCAACCATGGCGACTGCATTCGATTTTTTCCCTAGAATAATTACGTTAAACTTGATGGAAAATCAAATAAATTATGACATAAAGTGGTGGATCGATATGAGCTCATGGGAAAATAGTTTCAATTGGTATATAATCTGGTGGAAGATGTGACATGGAAGGCTATTTCATGAGTTATATATTTCACTGAATTTTCTTGAGAATTTTCTTATCCACTTATTGTGGTTCTACAATTGTAATTCATGTTTATTATGGTATGGGAGGTCATTATGTTGGTTGGGGGGGGGAATTGTGCGAGGTATGTTGAAATTGGTAACAAGAATGTCACCCAAAAGTGGATTCTAGTTTAATTTTCCCTTAATTAAATTAGAAGTAAATTGTAATTCCACATCACATGAGAACTTGTAAGTGTTAACTGAGTCAGTAATACTTAGTTATCTCATTCAATTTGAGTTGAGGTTCAAATTGGAGGCATGTAGAGTTATACCTAAGTTTTAGGGGGTCCAGTTACAGTTTATTTTGAGGTGTTATTAGTTAACTCAATTATTTGAGTTAAAGTCAGTTTAACTAGTTATAACTAAGAGATGAGCTAGTGATAGGTCCAGTGAATTAAATATGATTTAATTCACATGTAATGATCAATCATATAAATGATAATTCACTATAAATAGTTGTTGCATGTAAGTTCTAAAGAAGGCCCAGTTGAGATTGGAGTTAAAGGGAAGAGAACTATCGGTTGTATAATTAGAAAATTGTACAGGTCCTGCATGAAGTCATCAAGATGCCTTGGATGTATTCTGCAAACTATTGATGGGAATTTATTAATTAATAGGGGCTCAATTAGCCCAGGAATGTGTGAGAAATTTTGGTCAGGCATAGGCAAGGAAGTGGTTAAATATTCAACCAAACTTTCTTAGATCAATGTGAGACAATCAAAATAGTGCAAAGGTTTCTCAGGAAGATAAATAACATTGTATTGTTTCATGTTCTTGACTTTATGAAATATAAAGATAGTGGGGTTTTATTTCAGGATTTCCCCAGATATATCTTTGTGTTGTGCAATTGAAATTCTTTCTCTTACATGTTCATTTGATTGTGTGATAGTAATTCGTTTTCACAATTCGTAGAATTGATTCAGTATTTTGTTTTCATACATTAAAATATGAATTAAATCTATTTAGATATTTATACATGGTATTAGAGAAAGAATCACTATAGAAGAGAAGAACCAGAGTTTTTTTTAAACATGTGAGTTGAATTTGTAGATTTATTATTCAGGACCAGCAACAGATCAAGATGTTTTAAACATGTGACTTGAATATGCCTTTGAGGGTAATTCAAATTACATAACATGGAAGGACAGGATGGAGGCAATTTTGGAGGACAACTAACTAAAGGAATTCATAGACAATGATATTCCCCATCCCACAGCAACAGATGTTCAACTTCTTGAATCATGGAAGAAGAATGTAGCAAAGGTGAGAAGGATTCTGTTAGAATGAGTTCGAGATCATATTGTCTCGAACCTAAATGGAAATGTAAATCCATATGCTATTTGGAAGGCCTTAACAGATCTGTTTCAGAATAAAAATGACCACAGGAAGCTGACACTAAAAGACAAGCTCAGAAAGATCAAGATGGAGAAGGGCGACACGATCCCAAAATACTTAACGAAGTTCACTCAATTTCAAGATGAGATTTTAATTGTTGGTGTGACAGTTGCTCGAGATGATTTGGTGAGCCTATAACTTCTAGGCCTTCCCAAGAGCTGGCATAGTTACCAGGACTCGATGAACGGGAGGGAGAAGATACTAGAGTGGGAGCGATTGTGGTCCGATTTGGTACAAGAAGAGATTTTATGGAACAACATAGATGGATCCTAATAAAATATTTATGATGAGGAGAACTGTCCTTTGGAAGGAATGGTGAATAAAGTGAAAGGGAAGACATCCCATTCCAAATCAGATTCCGGTCAGGCAGGAAAGTAGCAAGACTTGTAAAAGGTAAAACGTTTTCACTATCATGAGCTTGGAAACTATGCTACAAAGTGTATTCCTAAGAATATCGACAAGAATTCCTTATGAGGAGCAGCAGGTGAAGCACTTGATTCAAAGTTCGAGTTGGATTCCACCCTCATCGCATGAATGGTGTTGTCGGTGATGGGTTATGTATGGTACTCAGATAGTGGAGCTTTGTTCCATATGATCGAAAACAAATAATTCTTCAGTAACTTGGAGGAGAAATATCTCCATATGCACATCGAGATGGGAGATGATGGGAGGTATAACACTGCCAACATAGGTATAGTTACCTTTCATAGGGATTCAAGTACTCCTCTCACATTAAAAGATGTCATGTATGTTCTTGGTTTAAAGATGAATTTTGTTTGTTTTGCTATGTTGGAAGATTGTGGCTATGATATGATATTAAGTGAAGGAAAGGCATTCCTTCGTCACAAAGCCATGGGAGAGGTGAAAAATATTGGTGTTCAAGTAAATAACCTCTACAAATTGGAGGTAGAAGACTGTGTTTCATTGAGCATGAAAGCAGAGAAGGTGGAGAGCCAAGACATTAGTGAGTTATGGCACAGAAAATTGGGCCATATACACCATGGCGCTTTGAAGATCATGTAGCGGATTTCTATAGGACTTCCAAAGGGTGAACTTTCGTAGTGAGATACATGCAAAGGGTGTACATTGGGGAAGTATACCAAATCCACCTTTCACGATAAGGAAATTTGAGCAAAGGTGATCCTTGAGAGAGTTCACTCAAATGTTTGTGGACCGTTATCGATAAATTCCACAACAAAACACATGTATTATGTGATTTTTGTAGATGATTTTTCACTCAAGTGTTGGATTTTATTCGTGCAGAAGAAATTTCAAACGTTCTCCAAGTTTTGTGAGTTCAAGGAATTTGTTGAGAAAGATACAGGGAAGAAGGTGAAGGCTCTGAGGAATGACAATGGTGGATAATATGTCTCTAATGAATTCAAGAACTTCTATGCTTTAGAAGGAATTCTAAGGGATTTTATTGCACCTCATAACTCAAAGAAACATGGGGGTTGCAGAAAGGAAGAAAAAAATTTTATGGGAGAAACACGAGGTATGTTTCATGATCAGGGCATATTGTTGCATCTATGGGCGGAAGCATGCAATACAAAAATATTTGTGCAGAACATAGTTCCTCATTAGATACTGGGATGAGTACATCAAAGGAATATTTTTCAAGTAAGAGACCAGCTCTTTCACATTTTAAAAATTTTGGTTCATCGGTTTATTTCCATGTGACCAAAGATGCCAGGAAGAAGCTAGATACAACAATTGAGTTAGGGATATTTTTGGGCTACACTGATACACCTCACAACTATCGGGTGTAATTTCAAGCACACATGATGACATTGGTCATAAGAGATGTGAAATTAAATGAAGAGAAGGCCATGCAAATTTCCATTGAGAGGGAGCTTCAGTTGCATGCAGTTGAGGAGATCTTGGCTCCAAAAGAAGCTGAAAATCAAGATGTGGAGTATACGCAAGCAAAGGTGCAGAGAGTGGAAGCACCCACTCATGCAGAGACATCCCGAGACAGGAGGAAGTGCACTAGATAGGATGACAGGTTATTGCTATATGCGAGAGAGAATGTGGGAGAACCCACATCACAGTGCGGGAAGAAATGGTCCCTAGAGCAGTACATTGGATACATGGCTCTTATGAGTGAAGGTTTAGAGATAGAACCATCCTCTTTTGAGGAAGCAGTGCAACAACCAATTTGGTTTGATGCCATGGTTGAGGAGTATGACTCCATTATCAGAAACAGTGCATGGGAAGTTGTCCCAAGACCAGAATGGAAGTCAGTTGTATGATCTAGGTGGATCTACAAGGTGAAGCATGAAGCAGATGGGAGTGTGGAAAATCACAAGGCCAAGTTTGTCGCTAGAGGGTTCTCTCAGGTGTAGGGGATAAATTATGATGATAATTTTGTACCAGTCACAAGGTACTCATCAATCAGATCCATCGTTGCACTCTTAAAGAAAATGGGGTGGCAGATACATCAAATGGATGTAAAGACAACCTTCCTCAATGGGGTGATTGAGGAAGAGGTGTACGTTGAGCAACCAAAAGGTTTTGAGACCTTCGAAAGAAATTCACACGTGTGCAAACTCAAAAGAGCACTTTATTGGTTGAAGTAAGCACCTTGTGCTTGGTACACCAATATCAACATATATTTAACCGGGTTGGGCTTCACCAATGGTGAACCAGATGTGAACCTTTACCATATTGTGGTAGAAGGTATGATTTTGATCATTTTACTTTATGTCGATGATTTGATACTAACAGGTGATGAGAAATTCATCAAGCCTTGAAAAGAGGATATTGCAAGAGAATATGAGATGAAGGACATGGGGCTCTTGCACTATTTCCTGGGATTAGAAATATGGAAAAGAAATGGGGAGATATTTGTATCTTAGGATAAGTATGCCAACGAGATCCTTAGGAAGTTCTACATGGAGGGAAGCAAACCTAGGGAGACTCCTCTAGCAGGAAACTAGAGGAAGAAGGATGCTACTTCAAGCGAAGTAGTAGATGCCACTGTCTATAGGAAGCTTGTGGATTCACTCATGTATTGATGAGAACACGACCAAGAATATGCTATGCGATTAATGAGCTTAGTCAATCTATGGTTAAGCCTACCAAGCTCATTTGGAACGTAGGAAAAAATGTGTTGAGATATCTCAAAGGCACTACAGAGTTTGGGCTATGGTACATACGAAAAGATGTAATGAAGCTTCAAGGCTTCACAAATGCATATTGGGCAAGGATTCCATTCGACGGGAAGAAAAAATCAGGGGGTATCTTCAGCATAGGATCAACAATAGTTTCCTGGTACAACAGGAAACAAATATCAGTTACAATCAGTTCAGCAGAGGAAAATTACATGGCAGCTAGTCATGAAGCATGTGAGGCCATCTGGATGAGGAAGATACTTATTGGTTTGTGTGGTTGATATATGGATCCAAAAATGATTTATTGTGATAACCAAAGTTGCATCAAACTCTCAGTTAATCCATTTTTTCATGAGAGGTCCAAGCATATTGATATTTGGTATCACGATCTCAGAGATTATGTGCAAAGGCGGATTATGTCATTAAAATACATTCCCATGGAGGAGGAGGATGAAAAATTATTTGACAAAGACACTGTCAAGAATAAAATTCGATTTCTACAGAGGCATGATCGGGGTAGAACACAATCCCTTTCTTTTTGAGAGGGAGTGTTGAAATTGACAATAATAATGGCACCCCAAAGGGGGATTCTAGTTTAATTTTCCCTTAATTAAATTAGAAGTAAATTGTAATTCCACATCACATGAAATATTGTAAGTGTTAACTGAGTTAGGAAGACATAGTTAGCTCATTCAATTCAAGTTGAGGGTCAAACTGGAGGCATGTAGATTTATCCCTAAGTTTTAGGGGGTCTAGTTGCAGTGTATATTGAGTTGTAATTAGTTAACTCAATTATTTGAGTTAAAATCAGTTTAACTAGTTCTAACTGAGAGATGAGCTAGTGATAGGTCCAATGAATTAAATCTGATTTAATTCACATGAAGTGATCAATAATATAAATGGTAATTCACTATAAATAGATGTTGTATGTCAGTTCTAAGGAAGGCCTAGTTGATATTGGAGCTAAAGGAAAGAGAACTATCAGTTGTATAATTAGAAAAACTGTACAGGTCATGCATGAGGTCATCAGGATATCTTAGATGTATTGTGCAACCTATTGATGGGAATCTCCTAATTAATAGGGGCTCAATTAACCCAGGAATGTGTGATCAAGGCTGGTCATGCAGAGATAAGGAAGTGGTTAAATATTGGACAAAAATTTCTTAGATCAGTATGAGACAATCAATGGAGTGCAGAAGTTTCTTAGGAAGAGAAATAACGTTGTATTGTTTCATGTCCTTGAATTTATGCAGTATATAGATAGTAGGGGTTTTAGCCGAGGATTTCCCCAGATACATCTTTTTGTTATGCGATTGAAATTATTTCTCTTACTTGTTCATGTGATTGTGTGATCGTAATTGGTTTTCTCACTTTGTAGAATTGATTCAGTATTTTGTTTTATGACATTACAATATCAGTTGAATCTATTTAGATATTTCTACAAGGTATTCTCTTCAATAGTGATGTCCCTATCCTCAATCACAATCAGGTTCAATGGGTTAAATGTGGATATTTTAGGACTCGACTCAATTAGTTCAAGGCCCTAATTTCGAGAGGCTCTTTGCTCTAGTTCTATGGTATTTATATTTTCAATTATTTTTACCGTTCCAAGTATTTATATTTCCATTTTGAGTCGCAAACTCTCTTGTGTTTTTGGTTTTATATCCTACCATTCCCTCAATCCTTTACTAGCTTCTAGTATGATTTTCTTGTATTTATTCTCTTTTCTCCTTACCTTATGATATTCGGTGTCATCCCCCCCCCTTTCTTGGTTTCCCTAGCAGTAATTTTTTGAAGGATATTTTTAGGTGTGGAATTGACTCTTGAGCCAAGTTTATCCTTTTGATTCAAATTTTTTTCCTTTAAGGGGTGGAATTTTCTATTGCTTTTGTGCACTGGTTCCTTTGCTTATCATTTTCTTATAATTAGGTTCTTCTTCCATTCCTCAGTCTAGTCCTTTATTTTTTCTCCCTCCTCTTTTTATGGCTTGGTGCAGAGTCTTTATAGGGCATAGAGGAGTAAGAAGGTGTAGAGCTACCCCCTCTGTGAATTTTGAAGCCCATTCTCTGAAAAATCATCCAACTCATAATCCATCTATCTCCCGCCAAGAAATGGCTTGTTATTTAGAAGTGGTCCTTGAGGTAGTTCGATGAAAAATACCAAAGTTTTAGGAGGAAGTGAGACAACACAATAGATTTATCCCTAACCACCATGTGGAAAGGGAAACATGATAATATATCCTATAAATAGGTTCTTCAACTCATTCTCGCAAAACACGATACATGTAGGTTGTCAATATTTATTAGCATGTCAAAACTCTCATGGGTAGAGTTCTTATTGAATGGTATGCCACTCAATAAGAGATTCTGGTTTGCATGGTAGAACTGATGGAAAAAAATTGAAAAGTTGGATAAAATTTTTTATGTCTTAGCTAAGAAGAAAGTAGGCATTGTCTTATCTCCCTCTGAAGAATATGTTTACTCTCCCCCACCAATCTCAGTGGACTCACTCTCAGGTTGACATGATCAAGCGAGCTAGCTATACTATTATAGTATTTTCAATGACAATGTCTACTATTAGATGTTGATCTTTCGCAATGTATTTAATTAAGTTATATTTTTAGCTTAAGTGATAGATTGATAACCTATTTGATACATAATGTAGGATTTTTGAACCTTTTTTGTTGGTTTTGGTTTTCCGAGTGGCAAACCATTAGCTAGTGGTAAACACCTATGTATTTTTTTTTTTGAAATCTAATAGAAATTGCGTAACCTTACCAAAAGAAAAATAATAATTGAGGCAGTACTCTTGGAATGTAACTTCAAATTTAAAAAAATTTAGCATAAAACACAAACACCATATATAAGTATTTGCACTTTTTAAATTTTGAATTCAAAACATTACTGCAAACATAAAGTAATCTAAATATATTATATACCAATTTTATATAGAGGTTTAAACTTTGATTACGAAAGTTAGTGACGATTTAATATAATATATGTTTATTTATAGGCAATTCAATTGTGTGTGTGTGTGTATTGTTAGTGTCAGTATTTTCATCCTGCCATCAGTGATCAAAATCCTCTTTTCATATCGTTTTAGGGGTCCCATTCATAAAATTTTATTCATTCCACTAGGTCATGAAAAAATTTAGTCACTGATGGTAGTCCTAGTCCAAAAACATCACTCTTCCTCAAATTCCATTACTTGCTGGCTCATTTTCATACCTTGTTGACTGTACACCATTCGTAAAGTCAATATCAGTCAATGTCATCTTGAAATTCAATCCTTCAAGGTCTCATTAGGTTTTTAGGGTTTTTTCCAAGGTCAAATAAACACACCATTTCCATTGCATAAAGACAGAAAAGTAAGAGGATGAACAAAATAACATCTCCTTACCATGTAAAGATGATTTGCAAAGATGTAATTCTGATTCCAAAGTTGTGATATTCATCCCAAAATGTAATTTTTATTCCAAAAATATGTAAATTTTATTTTTATTTTCTAATTTTATGTCATTTAATATGTAATAAATACAAGGTTCCCAAGCTTCAAAATTAGAGTTCCACATGCCAAAAAAACAAATATCAAAGTGAAAAGAGTTCCTAGTCCATCAAAATGATCAATTGTCAAAGGAAAGAAGTCGAAGTGAAAGGTATAGTTTCAAAAGTTTAAAGTGAAAGCAAGAAGGAAAAGTGGGTCCCAAAGCTCAAAGAATCCAATCCATCAAGCATAAAATCCTATCCAAAGATCAAAAAGACATTCATTAAAATATAAATCTTCCGGGAAATCACATAATAAATTTTTGGAACGACGCGTTTCGAACTACCAAATGTAGTTCATCATCAGGATAATGAAAATTAGCTGATATGACATATACATTTATACCATGAAGAGAGAAGCAACGGTCATAACCCAAGAAAAGGCCACCTGTGACAAGCATTGCACATAGACCAAAGGCATTGTACACCTGGCAGATAGGCGTTGCGCACCTGGAAGATAGGCATTGTGCACGCACCAAAGGTATTGCGCACTTGTCCAATTTCGTCTTCAAGCTCCAAAAACTTGTGCAAGTGTCCCAAACCTTCAAAAAATGATTTCTACATTATTTAGCAAGTAAGTAAGACATAATTATGCCCTCCTTGCATTTCTTAAGTGAAAATTTCATGGTGTCAATATCTTCATGAGAAATCTCTAGTTTTTCAAGAGAAAAACCCTAGTTTCACTTCCTAATCCCAGATTTGATCCTTGAAGACCCTTTTACCCTTCCCACATCACAGTAAATCCTATCCCTACCCCTATATCATTAAATCCATATCCTAAAGTTCCTTTTCCCTAAACCCTAAGACCTAGGTATTTCAATTTCCTAGGCTCCCAAATCCCCACACTTGTAATAAAATTCCTATTTCCAAATACGACAACATTTTTACTCCCTGTCACCTCCCTCAATCTAATAATCCCTTCTCCACTATCCCTAATTTTTTTCATCCCATTCCCCACTCCCTAAACCTACATTTCACTCCAAATTCATCTCCCTAGGGTTTCTAGCCAAGACACTATGGAAGAAGAAAACAAAGAATTCAGTGAGGAAGAAGAAAGGGAAGAGAGGAAGCCACAAAAACAATGGAGGATCCTCAGACTCGATCCTACAAACACTAGATAATTTATGGCCTCTCCCATGATTATGACATGTTTCAAGCATGTAGGATGCTTTGAATTTTGTGAAAAAATACAAAGGGTCCAACATCACCCTGTTTTGAGTAGGCTTTTCATCTCTAATATTCATGACAATCAGGTAACCCTTGCTGGTGTCACTTTCACAGTATCCACAACCATCATAACAGATGCCACTAGAATTCCAAATGTTGGTGAAAATTGGTACAAGGAAAAAAACTTATAAAATCATTACTATGAGCCATAAATCAAGCCAAGGTACAAGAATGAAAGAAAAAGGTTCTTTCCTTTCTCTTACCTCCTGGATAGGTATGCCCCCATGATGAAAATCATCATGAAGTAATTTTATTGTGAAAGAAGGTTCTCTATACTCTACACCTACCATATCCAGTTATTTATGCACTTCACAAGGGTCAAAATGCTCAACATACCTTGTTTTCTCTTCAGGAACATTGACAAAATGGCATACATTGTTCAAAAGAGAAATTATGACCACCAGATGAAAATTCTTTTTCACCACTCTCTTATTAAGATCATTTCCCTCCACCACCTCGATCAATTGAACATCTAATGGGACACTTTCATAGCTAATGAAATCTTTATTGCTCCACCAATTCAACATGCTCAAGATGTGCCTCCACCATCTCATCCTTCCACCTCAATTCCTCCATCTCAGCCCACAATATATACTTCTTAATCAACTCAAAATACTTCACACATTTCAGAACCATCATCACCATTTCACACTCAGATTAGGTCATCTAGCATGGCTAAGAATAGTGAGCTTCAAAATACCAAAGTGGCTGAGATAGAGACATTGGAAAAAACATGTCAAAGATGTCATAGGCAAGTGTCTACTCCATAGATTGTGGAAGGGGCCTTGCCTTCTTCATCGAAAAATCAAATAGACAAAGGAAAGAAAAAGATGACAAAGGCAGATATTCAGGAAGAGATTAGGCATAAGGAGGAAAATCTTCATGAGACAGAAATGGAGTTTGACCTTGTTGACTTGAATCAACAAGATGATTATGAGATCACTAGCACAGTCATCAAGGAAAAAGAAGACAAGATTAGAGAGCTACAAACTAATCTTGATAGATCTAAATTTTCCATTACCTTTCTTGAACAGGAGAACTAGAAGTTAAAGACCAAACACTTCATTGATGAAGTGAAATTCATCAAAGCTCAAAGAGAGGAAGAAAAAGCTAAAGTATTGCTTGAAGAGACACTAGAAAAATATGGTGTGGTAGATGAACCAGAAGAAAAAGTGCCAAGAAGGCCAAGGACTAGAGGATTGAAAAGAGCCCTAGAACTAGAAAGGAAGAAAGAAAGAGAACTAGCTGATGAGGTCACTCTTAATGAGAAAATTGCAGTTGTAATCAATGAGAATAAAGAAGGTTGGCTTCAGTCAATAAATGACCAACTTGAGAATTTGTTGAAAAATTCCAAGAAAGACAATGATATTCAAAGAAGGATGGCAAAGCACTATGCCAAGAGAAAAAAATTGCAAGGTCAAAACTTAAAGAAGCCAATGCAAAAATTGAAACCCTAACCATGCAAGAAGAGAAAAGAAGGCTCAATATCCTTGTTGAAGCCTCACTCCATGCCTAACCCTCATCATAAGCCACCATTTAGAAAATTTTGACACGTTTTGACACACTTTTGCAAATTTTTGAAGTTTTTGTGCATTCCTGGACAGTCATGTGACAATTGAACTGTCGAGAGCGCAACGCCCTAGGCGTTGCGCTTTTGTTTGAGGCATATATTGGTTAAAAGGAGACCACCATTAGATTCAGAGTAGGGAAAAAATGCAATTCAACCACATTTATAGTCTTGTTTGGTCAAAATAGCAGGTGAAAAAGTAAAAAAACATTCAAAAATCACAGTTTTGCCTCCTTTTTCACTTGGCATTGTGTGTCTGAGTAGTATTGGGAGAATCACTTTTTGGGAGCTAAAATCAAGTCAACTCTACAAGCCAAGCACATATTTGGAAATTAGGCTAGATATTCTTTCCAATGAGCTATCCTGAGCTCAGTTTGGACACCTAAAACCCATCCAAAACTCAGCTGCAATATGGAGGGCGCACCTGACACTAGCGTTGCACACCTGACCAGTGTCTGATTTTTCTCTGCAATTTTGATTTTCACCTTGAGAAATCATTTCTTTACTTATGTAATTGATGGAATTAAATGTAATTATGGTTTTTTTACACTTACCTAGGGTAAATACATTAGGTGAAAATTTTTGATGACATGTAATGAATCAGTTTGAAAAAAGGTGAGGGATGAGTCAGTTTGACCTCCCTACACTC
The DNA here is from genome assembly GCA_034641835.2 of Pinus albicaulis. NCBI lineage: Eukaryota > Viridiplantae > Streptophyta > Pinopsida > Pinales > Pinaceae > Pinus > Pinus albicaulis. Next base: position 381,056,339 of record CM076571.1, on the reverse strand, counting down.
TAAGTATTCAACTTATTTTTTGGTGGAACTGCTCCTCCTCTCATGGATTCGACCCCTGAGGTTTGGAGAGGTTGTTTTTGGTCTATATATTTCAGTTCTTGACTCATTTCATTGGGTTTAACTTTTTTGTATTTTGATGCATTGATTAGAGACTCTAGTGTAATCTATTTGGCAAGAAATTAATGAAAAGGTTGCATCTATTTCTTTGGGATAAATTTGGTATGGAAATTTAGCATTTTTCTTATTATGTCTCATTATGTATGATTGTTTTGTTTCATGATCCATTTCATTTCTTTGATATGCTAGTTTTTAAGTTGATAAACATAATACATCTCTCATGCTCTGTTTGGGAAAACCTTCATAGTTTGTCCATCTTTTTCAGTTTAGAAAGAATCATGATTAGCCTTGCTCTTTCTAGCTCCTCACCTGTCTGATCCATCCCACTCAAGAAACCCTAAAGCGTTAGGTTTTCTACCTACCTTGCCCCATTGAATCTCTGCAACCCTAATCCTATTTTCCCTGACCTATCCTCTTTGACCTAATTCACCCATATAGCAACCCAAATTCAAACAAACCTCTGTACTCATACCTAGCCTAAAACCCTAATTCATCTAGCCCTCTTGGCTCTGATTTTGTGGAGAGAGCCCTCTCCAGCTTAGTAGGGCTAGCTACCAAGCTAAAATATTGGTTTGTGGTTATCTCTGTTGGGATTTCTTTTTCAACCTTAGATATCTGGCGGAGTGATAACATGTGTGAAAGTAGTTTAATCTATAATTTAATAATGTAATGTCACTCAATTTTTTTTAGATTTTTTTAAAAGAATGGGGTGTTTAGATCTAATCTAAGATTACTTTAAGAATATGGGATTATCAAAATTCCTCTTCAACTAAATCAAAATTCTTTTTGAGATTTCCATCATCTTCTACTTATGGAGAATTTTTCAATGATATTAATTTCATCCAAATATGATCTACGAATGCAAAGTTATGTCCATCTGAAGATCCTCCCTTCCAAGCAGCACATTAGCATATTTATCATTACCATGTGGAGTACTTTCTCCCATTTCACTATCATATAATGATACATCAATAACATGTTGCTCACATATGATAGTCCCTTCCCACATGTCACCATTGCATAGGGACATATTTTGACCTGACATGATAACATGTTGCCGGCATCCATATCGATAAATCCCCATTATATAATTTTATATATTTATGGATCCATTCAGATCAGATATTTATTTTTCTCCCTTTCAACTATCCATTTTTTTTATCACTAAATTGATACGGATGGGTTGCTTCAACAGTCAACCTAGAGTAACTATTTCAAACCTACTTTTAGCTGGAACTTAGCCTTTCCAGCCTGAGAGGGCTCTCTCAAGGATAAATATGATATTATGTAAATGAAGATAAACAGATGGACAACTCTGAAATTGGATTTAAATGTTTTTTTGTGCAGGTAAAATATGTTGACAAATTACTACCATTGGGCATATGGAGTCAGTATAAAAAAACTTAGTGACATATGAAACTCCCCTCATGGAAGCTCGGGCTTATATATTTTGATGAAAACATAACATTTACAGCAGGCTAAATGTTTGAAGGAAGTTAGATCATGTTGACCATAAATTCTAAGTAATCAAACAACTAGAATAATGAAGATATAATAACACAACATGAAAGATAAACACTCATAAGAATATCAATGAATCCCAGGTAAAGAGAAGTATGTTGCCACTATATATTACTGATAAAAGGATTTACAATAGTATTATGTAGTAAAAACATCCATCAACCCTTTATAACTCTATAAATCTCTCATTTATAGAGTGAGGACTCATGCAAATTATTTTCCACCTTACTAATTTTGAATTCCCACCTCATAGACCTATTTCAAATAGGATTACATCAATTGGAGACTTCCTAGGGATATTTCTCTTTTGCGGAGTTTGAATACAAAAGGACTCTTCTTTCATTAAATAACTCACAAAATCCATTTAATAACCCTTATCAACTTAAAAAAACTAATTTTATGAGTGTACTGGAGTGCTGATGTGTCATTATGCCACGTGGAAATTCTGAAAAATAGGCCTCAAATATGAGTGAATAATTTCCAAACACTAATGGATTTGAAAAAACTAAAAAAGGATTTTTTATATGGGCTTGTGCTGAAGAAAAAAATCCTTCATAATTCCAAAATGATTTTTCATTTGGTTAGAAATTGAAGTTGAAGTTGACTGCTAAAACAATCATGTACAAGAAATTTTAGGAGAGTTTGTAGAATTTTCATTTCACCACCTTTTGCATAACCTTTGACATTTATGACTGTTGGAGGGTCTTCCTTAGGTATAATAAGCTAAACACATGCCTCTAGCACCCTCTTTCATGTATTTTTTGAAGGAGTTTAGCTTAAGGAAACCTACAACAAGTTCGTAGTGAAAACTCAGCCCCAAATCTAGAGTACGCTACGAACTCAACTAGTTTGTCAGATTTTTTGTAATTTCTTCTTCTTTTCACCTCAAAAACATGAATAAAAATTATACATGCCTAGTATGATAGTATTAGACATAATATGGTCCAAATATTTGTTTCCTTACCATATTTAAACATCATCATCTTGCATAATCATTTCAAGACCCTTTTCTTCAATTATTCTTGTACCATCTCCATCAAACCAAACTAATCATGCTGAGGTGTTAGCCGACTGATACATTAGAGTTAAGACCTTTCAAACCTAAATTTATATGGTGAGCTATCTAATGGTGAGGTGGCAAAAGTGATGTGGTGTTATTCTTGATGATGTGTTTACCATGATGAGTTGGCAACCTAATCTTCCTCTATGATGAGTGTTCTCACTAACCAAAGATTCCATTGATACTCGTTGACCATCCCAGCTGTTTGATGTGCTTCAAAGAGACATTTAATATTTGAAAAACTTCAAAATTCTCTCTCGCTGCAAAAACAGAATTTTTAGGCAAGTTCGTAGCGAATTTTGACTGTTTTACATTGATTTCGCTACAAACTTTGGTATTCTTTTCAAATTCACTATAATGACCAGATTTTCTCATGCATGAGATATTTTTTATTTTTACTATGACAAAATTTTAATGACATGGGATAGGAAGACTTTTAACCTTTAGGAATATAGAAAAATTCATGAAATTTGATCTATTCTCATGAATTTATTTGATAAACACACTATACCTAATGAAAAATGACCTCCCTAACCAACCTAATTGTTATTGATGATAACACATTTCTTCCAAATTCTTGTTATGGTAAATAGGAAACATTCAAATCTAAGAAAATCTAAAATTCCCCATTTTATAGGAAGTCAGATATATGGATTCTCTTCTATCTTGAACATCAATTAATCCATGTCTTCTCCATGATGGCCACCACCTAGCCTCCACCTCAACATTATTTAAACTTTGTGCCTCACCAACACCTCACAACATATCCTTGGTTGATGCAGGCCAAACTCTTACTCATCTAGATATCCATGTTTATTAAATATTTTCAAATTCATCTGGATCCATTATATCCATAAAAAGGTCAAAAAAATACATTCCACAAAACTCCAATTTTTTTCACTTCTGGATTTCATGTCACCTGCCATAATAGGTGACACACTTATTTCCACATCAACTTATTTTGTACAGTGACTCATCACATCATCATTCCACATAAAATTTCTAGTTCAGTGATATGTCAATATGCCATGTTACCCAAAACATGTCCCTAATGTCACATCAATGTGACATGTCACCACCCACCTACTTGTATGGTTTTTGAGTGTCGATGTGGGATCCACATAACATCCACATGGTATGCTACATTGACATCCATATTCAGGTTTTTCTAAAATGTCCTTTAGTAAGAAGTACCAGATGCTTAGATATTTGGATCTCTAGGTATCCAAAGAAACTAACTTCCTCTAAATAAATTATGACAATGGCATAAGGGTTCCTCCTATGCAGAAATTTGCCACTTGTGACTTCCACCATATGGGTCATTTGAAATTTGACTTTTTATAAAAAACCATCTAGATTTTTTTTTGAATTTTCAGTATTTTTCCCTTGATAAATTCCATCGATATTCTCTTTCACTTAATATATCATACAATCACTTGTCTATTGTAGGTTTTAACCCTGAACAGAAATTATCTACACACAAATCTTATAACAGAAAATAAACAATAGCGAGAGCATAAAACATAAAACAGATAAACACAGAGATTTTCCCCTGGATCCCAAATCGGGACGACCAGCTTGATTTTTCATTATATTCATTTTAGTGTTACAACACATATATATACATAACGAAGCATACATAAACCCAAATCCATTAACCCTGGATTAGAACATAACCGTAGTTCCCTTGACCGGATCTAAAAAAAATACCAGGGGCCGAAAACCATCATACCCCAAAACCATGTGCAAAACCATGCACAAAACCATGGGCATGGACTGTCCACCGGAAATTAAGGACCAAAACATTTTCGCCAGGGCGCTGCCTCGGACCCCTTGCGCCCAGCGCAAAGGGGGGCTATCGCCCCCCCTCTTACCCCCCCATGCGTGCTTAGTCGTGGAAAGAATATAACACATATCCAACATCTACTACACTTAATATATTCTAGGTCCTTCCTTCTGCCATCTCTAGGATCCATTGTGCATGAGTTCCACCATCCAGCTTTTGTATTTTTTGGAGAAAAATCCCTTATATGTTTTTTTATATGTCCAAATATCTAAAACATCCCTACTTCCTACAAACTACTTCAAAAAACATCTATGATTCTTCAACCCCAATATATATCGATGCCAAGTTTCAAAACTTAATAGATTTTGGCGCCTTGTGCTTATTTGGTGCTCTTGATGGATTTTGGTTACTTTACATATTCTGCTTCTTTTTCCCTTTCCATCACCCCATAGGCGTAGCTCCCAACAAGCCATATTTCTGGGGGCTGAGGCAAAAAATACAATCTCCAAATTTCTAAACTTCCACTAAATAATCCCTAAATTTATAAAACTTATGTTGAGCTTTTAGACGGATTTCAAGGACTAAACTGGCTCTAACAAGGAAAAAACGTTTCTCAAAAAGGTCTATAGGATCAGAAATATTTAACTTCCTATAAAGACATTCAAAAAAATGTCCACAACCAAGCTAATTCTCTAAATAAGACAAGGATATGGCCCCTAGCCAAATCCACAACTTCACCTAGCTAAATGAGACTTAGCTCACTCCCTTGGGACTACAACTTCATACTTCAATGCCAAGATCTTACAAATAGAGAGGCCAAAATTCCAACTTACCTCTATAGGAAACAAAGTATCTTTGTATAGGGATAAAACACAATTTTTCCATCCCATAGTTGGCTTGGTAAAGGCCATTCACATTACAAATACATAAAGGGACTCAAAGCTCATTTAAACTTTTGATTTCTTTTTCACAAGACAAAATACTTCAAACTATTATGGGAAAGCATACTTTAAAGAATACCTCTATACAAAATTTATTCATAAAATAAAAATAACTAGTAACTAAGTACAATTAAACATTATTTATACACGTCATTTCAAGCATTCTCAATGACCCAACATGATAGCATTCATGAAGCTTTGAAAAATTAAAGCCAATTCGTTAAAGAGGAATAAATACACTTATATGTGTCTCTTTAAGCTTTGTTGGAAACTAAATAAGGGAGAGCCACTTTCCACCCAACCATAAACATAGCCACACTACAATTTTCTTGCATTTGACCACCCTCGAGCCAAATTATATGCCTTAAGAGGAACTCTTAGATAGGGTTAACAAAGTTAGTTACATGGTAGATAACATGAAGGAAACTCTCCTTCACGCACAAAAATCAGTATGTTGTCTTTCAACCTCTGAGCCATGGCCTATTACAAACTCATGATGTTTCCACAATGAACCTACATAGCACAAAAGGGAGTCCTTTGACCTAACAATTCCTTGGAAATTTCATTTTTCTCGGTTCTTTTCATGCTAAGTTTAGACAAACTACTCAAACAAACTCTTGGCCCTCTAACTTAGGTTGAACCCTCAATGCTAAATTTGTTAACCAATTAAGTAATTCACAACTCTACACAGGTTGTTAGGACCTGCAAGGATTTATTTCACATTTTTTTCAAATTCATTATCTTAGCACCAACGTTTGGTCCTATTTGTCTTCACACGGGTTACATCTAGTCCAAATTATCTTTCAATTTCTCTAGCCACAACATGCACAATATTACAATGTCAATTCTTTCCCCTATGTCTACAACCACATGTACTCCTATGCTTCTTCCCTCTTTATCCAACCACCCTCTCCTACATCAGAATTCGAGGTACCATGTCTTGGAATACATGGTCAATCCAAAAGTTTCTAGAATGGCTATGTAGCTCATACCTCCTGAGCATGTCAATAAAAATTCCCCATTCCTTCCCATAATTATTGTTATCTAGGTAGTTCAACTACCAAAATTTGAAATTTGGGAATTTAATTTGGGCGTAAGATAGGAAACTTCCCATTTTCCATTCACGACTTCCTCTTGAGCATAGGGATACATGTTGGTAGCTCTCTTATTTAAATTTTGGGAATATATTAAATATAATGAATATTACATCACATAAAGTTTGCCATGATATCCATGTTGGTTATTTACAAAATTATAACTCTTAATTACAAATTCAAATTTTTGGGGTTCAAAAAGAGATGGTACAGAAAATTTAATAATATCCTCATTGTATATTGTACCTTTTACTAAGAATCATAATGTAGTTATACAATTTAATACCTATTCAATATATCCACTGATTGGTACCATATGAAAGAAATGAAATATGAAATAATTACTACACTCACATCAATGGTATAGAAAATAACTGCTCCATTAATCTTATTAGTGTGATCTTTCAATTAAACTATATCAACATCACAATTAGATGAAGTTATTCTAAGACAGGCTGATGAATTAATTATTTGTAATTTTGTTATACAAAGATTTTGGATTGATTGAATAGAAACATAGTAAGGTTTTTTTTCTAACTAACTAATAGTCGAGGTTGTTCTCTAGTCATTTAACAATTAATTTAAGGCCATGCTCTAACTAGCCAATACTCTAGATTGTGATAGTGTTATTAATGAAAAGGGTAGATTCTCAGTTATTTCTCTTGTTGTGACTTGATCTTGAATCTAAGATGAGATTTTAAGCATTCAACCATGGCTTATGTACTAAGTATGCAAATCAAATCAAACAATTAAAGTTTATTAATGAATAGCTAGTGAAGAGATGGAGACTGGTTTGATTTTGTCTCTATAAAAATATAACTTATTTTCTTCTATTAACAAAGGATGAACCTCCAAAATTACATCCAATTCCAACATGAGTATACAACCCCTACTAGTCTTCAAACTGTTAATTGGTGTGTGTGCATGTGTATAATTCCACAATGTTTCTCTTGCTTGCATAATGAATCAGTTCAAATATATAAAGGTTGAATAGACACAAACTTATGTTATTTTCTTCCTATGTGTTGAAAATTTTCAAAGTTATAAGAGATAATCCACCATTAAACTTCCAAGATAAACCCTTAAACAACAAATATACCAAAGAATTCACACCAAGAATATAGAGAGAATAACACTTAACATAGGGTAACATAATCAAATGCTCCTTATATAATGGATCACTTCACAAGAAATGCTTGCTACAAGAAAATACAATCCAACACATCCAATACAATGATACTCATGTCTATTTATACTTTCTTAGGAGAATTTCTAGGGTCCTCATGTCAACTACACTTTATTATTATATTATTTCCTTTTAATCACATAGTTGGAATATTTCATTATTATGACCACATTACATTCATTATCTCTTTCAGCTTCCTAGGTACTCCATATTATCCTCTCTTGGTACATTACATTCCACCCCCCTTAGCATGTTTATTTCTCAAAACACATGAATAAGCCATATAATAGGACCTATTAAGAAATATAGTCAATTGGTACCATGAATGAGCATCCATCCTAGTGAAATGTGGACATGGGATCCAATTGTGGCTTTTTCTTGATCTAGATTTTGGTTTCTTATTGGGATCCATGTCTTTTTTGTGTTATTTTGATATCTCTATTCATGATTTTAGTCCTCCAAGAGTATCCATACCAGTTTCCTCTCGAGTTCCATGATCCATAATGAGTTTTTTGACACACATTCCCTTGCTTTGAGGACCATTGATTCTAGCGTAGGTTGCTATATACAACAACCTTAACTATCATTTCTTCATTCTTTGACTCATTAAGATGTGTTTTTGTAGCTTCTTCTTGTTTATTCCATTCCTTTGGAGTTTTTTCACATGCTTATGTAGTCTCTTCTTCTAATTCAACGTTGGATTATTCATCCAATGTGTAATGAGGGATTGCAATTTGTTTCCTTGCAATTGCTTATTCATGTGACCCCTTGGGCCCTTCTGGTTTAATAGGAGAAATATCTTGCAATGTAATTTTATTTCTCTTATACCACAACTTCAAGAAATTATTTTGTATGTAATACTAATTGTGACAACTAAGTCCATCTAAGGATAAACCAATATAATATCCACATCATCCATTTCCATATCATAAAAATATGAATACAACATATTTTTATCCATAATAATCTTCAAATATTTAAAATTTTAAATATTTTCACCTTGTCAACATGTGTGTTTTAAATACTCTTTACGGGTACTTGCAATATTTTATCCAAATTAAAATTACTAAGATTATTCATGCAACTAGGGTTAAGAGAAACAATGGCTTTCTCTTGTTGAATACATCCATAAACATGTAATATCAATTTTTCATATAAGAATAAATCCATAATGCTCCTCTTATCCTTCTTTACAACATGAAACCACCTATCTAGAAATACTTTTTCAAATTCACTAACTGAAAGTTACTTCACCTTGTTATGGTTAAGTAAATTCCACCATTTGTTTGTGTCACCTCTTAAATTCCAATCTATTTTAAATTTCCACTTATTTCCCCATTTTTATTTCCTTTCTTTTATGTATTATTCAATACTAGGACTTCTATGTTTTTCATTAAACACAAAATAATCTTTCTTATGAAAACCCAAAAATAGAACTAGGGTTTCAAAGAGAATCACATACTTTTCAATGGAACTCTTTTTTGTAGTTAGGGTTTGAGGCTAAAAATGTAAAATGTTCACAAATTCTACTATACATCTCGGATTGGCTATCCTGATGCCAATAATTAAATGCCACAACTTCTCTAGATATATTACCAGTAGTTTGATTGAAATTTATGCACTCTATGAAAATATATCCAACTTGCAAAATTTGTGGCATTCCTAGAAAAAACCCTAAAAAGATTGATTTTAAATCAATAATATCTCTACTCCTTGGAGTCTATTTCCAACATTTTTTTTTATTTAGACATTATCCTCCCTAGATACATTATACCAACAAATTTTTGAACACATTGATTGTTTTTGTTATAGGTATGATGATAAATAATTAACTTTGAAGTCATAATTACTAATATTTCATTATTTATCATCTAAATTATTCTAATATAGTTCCATTTTAGCTCTACCTCTAACTTGTGGAATCTAGTTACAACATTTGAGCTCTGCCTCTACAATACATTGAAATGATATGTATTATGGAAATATGTGATAAGGTAACACTTCAACTAAAAATATTGATGGGATAACATTCTTAGGAATGGTAATTGAAATTTCAATATCTCATGAACTAACTCAACATTAATTAATTTCTTTAATAAGGAAGAGAAACCTTTGTTTAAATATGTTGTTTCTACCTATAAATGTTATGTTTGTGACATGTTTGACAAAATTTCTGTGATGGATGGGTGGGGTCAGATGAGTTTCGATTGATGTGATTTCTTCCATATGTTTTTTTTATTTTTATTTACCCTCTCCTGAAGTTACAAGAAGTTCTGGGCAATGACCTGGGCTCAAGGTCTGAAAATGTGGCACAAAATCTCGAACCTACAGGCGAATTTTTTTTTGTTTGGGCCTGAGTTGCTACCTTAACAAGGCTAGCCTACTGCTCTAGGGTCTAGAGCCACTCACTTTCCCTTACAATCCTATAGATTAGCATGAAAGGGGATAAAAAACAGTCCCCCCTCAGGGAACATGGCTCTGGGAGGTTGGGTTACCTCCTGGGGATGTCAATGTTGCAATGTGAGGTGTGTTTTTGGTGTTTATGTCAGTTCCACTTACTTAAGGTCATCTAGGAGGTTGACTCTCATATTAGTAACCTCTCATCACATGTTTACCCCGGTTCCTCGGTTACTTGGGTAGGTGTGGGAAGAGGGTGTTACAGAGTGGTATCATAGCCAAGTTCAACTTTCAGACTTGATGGGTGGTGTGTTGGTCATGCTTTTATATTGATTTTTTTATGTGTTTTCATACCTATGTTGTATGTGTTTGTTGTGCCCATGTTGTGTTGGCCATGATGGCAATGGTGTTGCCATGGAGGTGGTTGTGGTGTCGATGTAACCATGTGGTCATGTGTGTATGACTGATTGTGTGTTACTCTTGTTTATGTATTGTACATGCACTCTTGTTTACATATGGCTACATATTGTATTTGCATCTCCTGTTTATGCTAGGTCACATAGTGGTCATGTTGTTTGTGTCTGTGTATGCTCGCTTGATTGATGTTATGTTATGAACATGCATTGGTCGTTCATGCTGGGTTGCATGTTGCTTATGTTCATGTATGGTTCATGCTTATGGTTGTGTGTGCTCAAGCTTGCATCAGTGTGTATTCAGTATGGTTATGCATGGATTATTGGACCCCAACTAGAATTGTAATTATGTGCTAGTATACCATGTGTTATGAGTTTATATGTTGATAATGATTATATCTATACATGCATCACGTTGATTGGTTGATCTTGCAGGAATTATCCTCCACAAATTACACTAAGGTACGTTGATTTATTATGATTTGGTTTATCTGACATATTTCACATTGTAGGAAAAATTCAAAGATGAATAGCAGAATGGTAGACTACAGAGATTCTCCATGTGATTCATATGAGAAGCATGGTATTGGACATTCACCTGATTTGGAAAATACATTAAGAATTCTAACGGAATAAATAAGAAGTTTCAAGGCAGACAATGATAGACTTATATAGGCACAAGAAAACCCAACAGAGGTTAATGCAGCCATCCTTCAAAGTTTTTCAGAGTTGCAGAAGCAAGGGCCACTTAGGAACAATTATGGGTAAGAGGAAAAAACTAATGGGGCATATTGCAATAGGTCTTATGGTAGGCATGGGTCAGAGAGAGATGATACAATGAAATATGGCAGGTTGTTGGACACTTCAGATTGGGGTGATGAGCACAAGTATCATTCAATTTCTTGTTTAGATAGGCAACGTGATCGTCATCGGTATTATCCTTACAGGAGGAGTGACATGGGCTATTTTACAGAAGAGTTTAAAAAGGAAAAACCACATACATTTGATGGAGAGAAGAATAAACCACAGGATGCAAAGTCATGGTTGTTTGGCATGAAGAATTTTTTAAGATTGCATGATTACTCAAAAAATATGAAAGCTAGGATAGCTACATTCATCCTCAGAGGTAGAAAAAACATTTAGTGGGAAGATGTGAAGAACGCTAGAGATATTTCAGAGGAGGAATTAACTTGGATTGATTTTTAAAGGATATTACGAAAGAAGTATCTATCATTGAGATATTATGATGACAAGGAAAAGGATTTTTATGGGATGAAGATGGGTTCCATAATAGATGAGGAGTATACTAGCAGGTTCTTGGAGTTACTGAGATATGTGCCTTACATCAAGGAGGAGAGTGCCAAGATTCAGATATTTATTAGTGGGTTGCTGATTGCATTCAGAGATAGGATTGAGTTTGATGCGCCCAACTCATTAGAGGAGGCCATCCAGAAACTCAAACATTGTTATGAACAATCAAAGAGTATATCATAAACTAAGCCAGATTGGAGAGGTAATGATAAGAACAAAGGAAAATTGGACAAGAAGCGAGCAATTCCTCAAGACACATGTAATAAGGAGAATTTTTCCCCACCTAAGAAGTTCAATACATTTGGTAGAGGATAGGGATTTTGATCATAGGAGTATAATAAGGATGCAGGCTGGAAGCCTATACAGTGTTGGACTTGTGGCAAAGATCATCATAGGAGATATTGTCCACAACATCAGGGTGGCAAGACACATATCTAAAATGCAAAGGAGGCACATATAGTGGGAGATGTTGGGCATAGCATTCCTCAGATTTATGCAGCTGTGGACAACAGATAGGCAGATAACCAGGCTTCTATAATTGAGATGGACGGTAAGCTTTGTGATCAATTTGTTTCTATTTTGGTTGACCCTCGATATAACTATAGTTATATTAATCCTGACTTGGTGGATAAGTGTGGTTTGAGTAAGGAAATGCATGCAGAATCTTGTTTAGTGTAGTTGGCCACAGGTACGAAGAGAAGAGTTAACCATTGGGTAAGAGCTTGTGAATTTGAGTTAAATGGCATGCATACAATAGCGCACTTGAACATATTTACATTGGTTTCCTACATTATGCTATTGGGTATGGATTTGTTATATCTTCATAAGACCAAGGTAGATTTCTATGAAAAATCTATTGAATGTTTGGATGATAATGGGGAGACAAGAGTATTGCAGGGAAATAAGAAAGTCACATCAGTTAGCATAGTGACAACCATGCAGGCCAAGCGCAGTCGTAGGAAAGGATGTGTGTTATTCGCAATTCATATCTCTAGTGACAAAGGTAAAGAAGTTGAGGATGCAAAATTTTTTGAGCAAGTATCTAATGTTGCAGCTGTTTCAGGATGTGTTTCCATCAAATATTTCACAGTTGTCACCACGCAAGGAAGTAGAATTTTCTATTGAGTTGGTGCCAAGGGAAACTACAGCATCAAAATCACCTTATAGGATAAGTATTGGTGAGCCCTGGTATTGCACCAAGAGTGTTGCAACTCCCAGGGGCTGCCCTACTTTACATTATCAACTCGGGGTTCGTGAAAACTTTGAGGTGACAGTGCTATATACACAGCAGATGCATTATGTTCATATCATCCTCTTGTGCATTATGAAATGGTGTTTTTTCTTAGATTATGAGAAGAACTGGAAAATAAATTACTGGAAGGAAATGACAGAAAGGAAATTAAACTAAAGTGCTGAAAATAAATAACAAGAATGAAACTAATTTAATTGGCAGAAAGGGAAAAATACTAAGCTAACTTGCTGAAAATAAATGGCAGAAAGGAAAATAATTCTAAACCACACTTAACTTGGCCAAATGGTTAAATGCATTCTACTTATCCTATGATCTATCTACCATGCTCTTATCCATGCAAATAAACTATCCATGACTTAATTCTAACTAAAAAGAGTTTATTTGCAGCTTAGAGGAAGAAAAAGGGCTAAAAGAGTGAATTGAGGGCTTAGCACATGAAATAAGGCTTAGAAATTGAAAGCGGGGGTTAAAACCTTATAAAACTTTATTATAACGTGAGAAATGAATTTGGAGTGGAAAGAATTGAAAAAGGCTTAGAAGCGGAAAGAGGAGGTTTAAAATCTTATAAAATGTTATTATAGCGCAAGAAATGGCTTTGGAGCAGAAAGAATCGAAAAATGCGATGGAGAGACGTGATGGAGGTACAAATTGCTACGTGCGATGTCGCAATCGCAAATTTGCAAGTTTAAATGGATAGCAGTAAGGATTTAATGGGAATAAACTAAAATGTGCGAAGTGTGATGTGTGTTGCAGTAAAGGTTGCGGGAGGTGAATTGCGATGGGGATGACATGGTAGTGAAAAAGAAAAAGGAAAAAGTTGCGGGCTGCGATGTGTGATATGGTAAGTTCCGCGGGATGCGATGTGTGATGGGGATGACATGGAAATGAAAGGAAAAAGGGAAAAGTTGCGGGCTGTGATGTGTGATATCGTAAGTTCCGCGGGATGCGATTTCGCAATACCGCAATAGAAAGAACGAGTGGTAAGCGTTAAGGGTAAAATCTAAAGGATGTGAAGTGTGATTTGCGATGGCGACGTGGCGGTGGGACTAACAGTGGGGCGAGATCGCACTATTTTAATCGGCCAGAACAACGATAAGTGTTAATGGAGAAAGGATAAACGGTGTGAAGTGCGATTTCGCAATATGGCAATTGCAAGGAGAGAGCGGTAAGTGTTGAAGGTAAAATCTAAATGTTGCGATTTACGAAGTGCGACGTACGGTAGCAGGAATTTCTAGGAGGAAGGTGAAGGTCGGGTTTCAATGGTTTTTCAAGCATTTAACGTTAAAAAGGTAAAGTAGTCGGTACCAATAAAAAGGCAAGAATAAGGCAGGCTGGATGGTTTTGAGTTTTTTTACGTGTTTTTCGTAAAAAAAATGGTAAGGCAACCGTGAATGGAGAAAAACAGAGAAGTAAGGCTGAAGAGCTTAAGGGTGTTCGAAAGAAGGTAAGTGCAGCACTAAGGTGAGAATTAAAGGAGGGAAATGGAAGCATAAGAGCAGTGCTCATAAGTGAAGCACACCTGCAGATTCATGTACGGGAAACATATAGAAATGTGGGATGAAATAGTGAAGGAAAGGCTTGGACTTGGTAATATAAATTCTTCCCCAAACTTGAACAGAAAGAAATTTTGGCCTGTGGGAAGGTTTTCCCCTACTCGAACCCTATTGACAGAGTTAAGAGGGGAAGGCTAACCTCACGGCTTTATGGAGTTTATCAACTATTCTACCATTCAGTAAGCAGATTAAATCTACAACAAAAGACAACAGGAAGAAAACTAAAACATCAATAAAAATACCAACAAACTAGCTAAATGCTCAGAAGAAAAACTAGCTAAATGACATGAAAGAAAAGCATGAAACAATAGAGAAGCTGAGGCACATGGGTTGGGCCCTAACCCACGAGCCCAACTCTCTTGAATTAAATTAGTAAAATGCATCTCTCTACTCATTTCATAAAAAGGAACATTCTGTTACATCCATAAAATCTTTAACAGAGCTTAATGACTTTACAACAAAAATTTGAATGCAATGGAATGGAATGGAAGTTGACTAGAATCAACTCACTGGCTAACTAACAAACTCCTTCCTAGCTCTAGCTCTGCTCTATTTATTCTATAGGGCAGCTACCAATAGCTCCCTTGAAAAAAAATGGTGATTGAGTCCACTTTGACTCCAAGTAAACATAGATTGAGTGCCCTTCGTCTTCAGTGGCTTGGTTGCCTCTTGGAATTTGATTTGCTGGAGACTCCAAGTGAAGTATGGCTTGAGTGCCCTTCGTCTTCAGTGGCTTGGTTGCCTCTAGAATTCAAATTGTTGGAGGGGGGTCTCATGAGGATCCTTTCGTTGCCTTTGAGAGTTAAGCAAGGTGGACAATCCCCTTGAATCTCTCTAATATTTCTCCCTAATTTCTTGATGTTGTGTTCATTTATTCTACAATCTTGATCTTCCAGTGGCAGGGAGAAAGTCCCTAAATCATCTCCTTCTCCAAATATGTATTATCTGCCAAATATTCTCACAATATTCTATAAAAATAACCAATATTAGGCAAAAATATGCAATTACCTTTAAAACTTCCTAAGAAAATATTAAAGCATAAGAAAACATTATTAAGTGTAGAAGGAGAGATTTAATATATCCTTTTATGTGCATAAGGAAAGTAGATGGGCTTAAGAAAGGTTAGATGGGCCTTATTTTGTGTCTAATTTAGAGGCCCGTCATCACCCCCCTACTGGAACTTTTGCTTATCCTTTGAGCAACCTATACATCCTCCATGCCTTATGTTTCTTCCTGCATGCTAGCTTATTTCGTTTTCTGTTTTATTGGTCCATGCACTGCCCCCCTGCTTAATATTCTTGCTATTCTGCTTGAATTTCTTTTTGTAGGTGTTGCATGGAGGTCCTTAGGTGCCTTAAGAAAATATATTTTGCATGCCAAGAGGTGGTGGGTCCACCTTTTATTCTATTTTTCTTCTTTTTCTTTTTCTTTTTCTCTTTTCTTTTCTTCTTTTTCCTTCTTCTTTTCATTTTTTTTTTCCCAAATTTTTTATTGCATTGAAAATAAACTCATATTTTTTTTCCCCTGTTAACTGAGTTCACCCTTCGTTACCCCTTTCACACTCCTTGTCTTTTATTACAACGAACTGCTTACTGCCCACATTCTCAAGTCCTTTTTACTTTTGTCTTGTTTCTTTTCTTGGTGGAAAAAGTGAGGCTAGTTTCTAGATAAGGCTGAGGTTGCTCTGCTACTGATTTTGGTTATAAAAAAAAACTTTCCTTCTCACACTTTTTAATGTTTTATTAAGATAAATAGATTCGAAGAAAGGGTTAGATGATTTCATACCTGAGCCTTACCATCGATTTGTTTTTGCATGTGATATTGAAGTTGTTGATATGGTTGTTGAAGTTGTCTTTGGTGGTTCTGAAGTTGCATTTGATAATCTGCTTGAGGTCCTTTTGGAGCTTCTGAGCACAAGAGGAGGAAGTCCAAGTTTGACTAATTTTGACCTAAGTTTTGACCAAATTTTATTTTTGTGCCAAATTTTTGTTTTCTGCTTGCAAAGGTTGGAGAGCACCTGCATTCATTAGAGATAGATACATGGAGAAATACATTTTTTTTTTGAAAGCCCACTAGCTGCCTCAATGAGGTTTTCAACTAGAAGGTATGCCTAGGCGCCTCAAAGGAGGTTTTCACCTAGGATATTTTATTTTCCTCTCTTTTCTTCAACCCAATGACCGCCTCATGGAGGTTTTCAATCAGTGAACCAATATTAAATGCCCCAAAAGAGGTTTTCACCTGAGATTTTATTCTTTTTCCCTTTTTTTCATTTTTTTTTCTTTTTTTTCTTTTTTCAGTTTCCTACTCCACTTGAAAAAATAAAAACCTTTTTCAAGTATAGGAATACTTCCAATGGAGCCATGTGCACATCAAGATGGCAGATAAAATCAGGTGCAAACTTGGAATACATGTTCTGATATGTACCAGAATATAAGAGATGAATTGATTTGACTGGGATTGTATCAAGTGTTCTTGGAGAAGAGTGTGTTGTTGCAACTTAATGACTATTTGGAACCATATGTCAATATATTTGTGATGCCCCTATTTCACTTACTAAGTTGAATCACCTTGGATGTCCTCTTCTATTATGGCAGTCAAATCTTCCTCTTTTTGTTGATTATTCTCTTGAACACGTGGAGGAAATGCTGGTAAACATGAGGGAACTCTCTCAACATCTGATTATGATATCTTCTCTTCATCAAGTGCAACACTTGATCTTTTGATCTCCTCATTTGGATCTTCTTCTTCTTGATGTTTTCCTTAAATGACATTGAGAAAATCTCTTCTTTGCAATACCTTTCTTGAACTAATATGAAAACCATTTAGATCAAGAGGATATGTTTGGTAGTGTTGTACCTCAGCATTGTAAGTGGGCTGAGATACTTCATGGTGTGGGTTTGGAAATGGTGGTACAGGTAGTTGAGTGGGGGTGGATATATGCGATGGATGTGGTTGAGGTTGTGGTTATGGTGGAGGTGGATGGTATGGATAGCATGGAGTTGGTTATGGAGGATATTGAGGGAAATATTGAGGATGTTGAGGATTTTCCCAATAAGGTCCTTTCCAATCATGTTGCCAAGATTGGGTTTGAGGTTGATATGGCTAAGGTTGCCAAGGAGGGAGTGTGTCCCCATTAGTTTGAGATGGATATGAATAAGCTTGACATTGTGAAGTAGGTCCTTGCATCATATCAAGTTAACTATGCTGCCAGGGTCTCCTTGGAGCTACATAACATATCTTCTTTGGTGATTTCCTTGCTCCATTGTCTTATTGGTAAACTTATTTAAAACTAGGGAATGATGAACAACATTTAGTAGCATATGATTCTGCATGGATAACAAAAATATCAACATCTTATTTTTGCTCATTTTTCATTCTTAAAATTTATACTTGTTCACTTAGATTGCTAAGAATTTCTGTTTTAAAGTTATCAAGAAAATTTCCAAGTTCATCTTGCCTTACCAATGTTGATGTTGATTTACTTTATCTTTCCCTTCCTCTTGATATGCGCTTGCATGTTTCACAAATTTCTTCAAACGACAATTGGTATACATCTCCTCTACTCATGAGATTAAGGAGATCAATCCACTCATCCCTAATTGTTCTAAGTACGAGGGTTTTTAGTGTGTCAAATTCTAGATGATGCATTTGTGCCCTCTTAACATTATACATGAATCTCTCTATTAGATCCTCAAGGCTCCCATCTTCTTCTCAGTTCATTCTAAAAATTTCTTCTCGAAGATCACGATCTTTATATTTTTCTAGAAATATCTTTTTCATATCATTCCATGTCTTACAGAATTAGTATCTAGACTCGTGAACCATTTAAGAGCTCTATCCTTCAATGTTGCACGAAACAATCTCAGTTTTTGAGTGTGTGATAAGTAGCCATAAGACCTACAAAGTATCTCAAATTCAAAGAGAAATGTTTCTGAATCCTCTGTCCTCATACCATGGAAGTTGGGAAGGAAAGATGAAGGTATGTTCTTCATAGGTGCACTGATGTCCATATCTTGAATGGGAAACCCAATAAGATCTTCTTCATTGTCATCATATCCATCCATCTCTTCTTCCTTCAAAAGTTTACGGTGATGTGGTTCTTACTGCACCACGTGGTCAAGGTGGGGGGGGTTGGTGTTAGAGAATTATTTTCTAAAAAAGATTCTGAGCATCCCTACTCCTATGAAAATCAGATTTTTTTTTTTTGTATTTTTCAATATTTCAGAAAACAACATGAAAAAGGAAAGCATAAAAGAATGCTAAAGCATCATCAAAGCATCTACTAGACACCTCCCTGGAAACGGCACCAAAAAGTGGTGAGCCCTGGTATTGCACCAAGAGTGCTGCAACTCCCAGGGGATACCCTACTTTACTTTATCAACTTGGGGTTCGTACAAACTTTGAGGTGACATTGCTATATACAAAGAAGATGCATTCTATTCATTTCATCCTCTTCTTCTTTATGAAATGGTTCTATTTCTTAAATTATGTGAAGAACTGGAAAATAAATTACTGGAAGGAAATGACAGAAAGGAAATTAAATTAAAGTGCTGAAAAGAAATGACAAGAATGAAACTAATTTAATTGGCAGAAAGGGAAAAATACTAAGCTAACTTGATGAAAATAAATGGTAGAAAGGAAACTAATTCTAAACCACATTTAACTTGGAAAAATGGCTAAATGCATTCTACTTATTCTATGATCTATCTACCATGCTCTTATCCATGCAACGAAACTATCAATGAATTAATTCTAACAAAAAAGAGTTAATTTGCAGCTTAGAGGAAGAAAAAGGGCTAAAAGAGCGAATTGAGGGCTTAGCACATGAAACATGGCTTAGAAATGGAAAGCGGTGGTTAAAACCTTATAAAACTTTATTATAATGTGAGAAATGAATTTGGAGCAGAAAGAATTGAAAAAGGCTTAGAAGCGGAAAGAGGGGGTTTAAAACTTTATAGAACCTTATTATAATGCAAGAAATGGCTTTGGAGTGGAAAGAATCAAAAAATACGATGGCAGAGACGCGATGGAGGTAAATGGATAAAAGTAAGGATTTATTAGGAATAAACTAAAATGTGTGAAGTGCGATGTGCACTGCGGTAAAGGTTGTGGGAGGCAATTTGCGATGGGGATGACGTGGCAGTGAAAAAGAAAAAGGAAAAAGTTGTTGGTTGCGATGTGCGATATGGTAAGTTCCACGGGATGTGATGTGCGATGGGGATGACGTGGTAGTGAAAGGAAAAATGGAAAATTTGCGAGTTGTGATGTGTGATATGGTAAGTTCCGTGGGATGCGATTTCACAATACCACAATCGCAAGAACGAGCGGTAAGTGTTAAGGGTAAAATCTAAAGGATGCCAAGTGCAATTTGCGATGGCGACGTGGCGGTGGGACCGACAGTGGGGTGAGATCGTACTATCAAAATCTGCCAAAACAACAATAAGTGTTAAGGGAGAAAGGATAAACGGTGCAAAGTGCGATTTGTGATTTCGCAATATCCCAATCGCAAGGAATGAGTGGTAAGTGTTGAAGGTAAAAGCTAAACGTTGTGATTTGCAAAGTGCGACGTACGGTAGCGGGAATTTCAAGGAGGAAGGCCGAGGTCGGGTTTCAAAGGTTTTTCAAGCATTTAGCATTAAAAAATTAAAATAGTCGGTACCAATAAAAAGGAAGGAATAAGGTGGGCTGGATGGTTCTGAGTTTTTTTACGTGTTTTTTGTAAAAAAGGGTAAGGCAGCCGTGAATGGAGAAAAACAGAGAGGTAAGGATGAAGAGATTAAGGGTTTTCGAAAGAAGGTAAGTGCAGCACTAAGGTCAGAAGTAAAGGAGGGAAATGGAATCGTAAGAGAAGTGCTCATAAGTGAAGCACACCTGTGGATTCATGTACGGGAAAAAGACAAAATTGTGATATGAAATAGTGAAGGAAAGGCTTGGACTTGGTAATACAAATTCTTCCATGAACTTGAACAGAAAGCAATTTTGGCTTGTGGGAAGGTCTTCCCCTACTCAAACCCTATTGACAGAGTTGAGAGGGTAAGGCTGGAATCACAGCTTTATGGAGTTTATCAACTATTCTACCATTCAGTAAGCAGATTAAATCTACATTAATAGACAATGGGAAGCAAACTAAAACATCAATAAAAATACCAACAAACTAGCTAAATGCTAAGAAGAAAAACTAGCTAAATTACATGAAATAAAATCATGAAACAACAGAGAAGTTGAGGCACATGGGTTGGGCCCTAACCCACGAGCCAAACTCTCTAGAATTAAATCAGTAAAATGGAATCTCTCTAGTCATTTCATAAAAAGGAATAGTCTGTTACATCCATAAAAGCTTTAACAGAGCCTAATGGATTTACATCAAAATTTCGAATCCAATGGAATGGAATGGAAGTGGGATGGAATGGAAATCGAATAGAATCAACTCACTGGCTAACTAACTAACTCCTTCCTAGCTCTAGCTCTGCTCTATTTATTCTACAAGGCAGCTACCAACAACTCCCTTGAAAAAAAATGGTGATTGAGTCCACTTTGACTCCAAGTAAACATAGATTGAGTTCCCTTCGTCTTTAGTTGCTTGGTTGCCTCTTGGAATTCGATTTTCTAGAGACTCCAAGTGAATTATGGCTTGAGTGCACTTGGTCTTGAGTTGCTTGGTTGTCTCTGGAATTCAAATTGTTGGAGGGGGGTCTCATGAGGATCCTTTGGTTGCCTTTGAGAGTTAAGCAGGGTGGAGAATCCCGTTGAATCTCTCCAATATTTCTCCCTAATTTTCTAATGTTGTGCTCATTTATTCTCTAATCCTGATCTTCCAATGGTAGGGAGAAAGTCCCTAAATCATCTCCTTCTCCAAATCTGTATAATCTACCAAATATTCTCACAATATTCTACAAAAATAACAAATATTAGGCACAAACATGAAATTACCTTTAAACCTTCCTAAGAAAATATTAAATCATAAGTAAACATTATTAAGTGTGGAAGGAAAGATTTAATATATCCTTTTATGTGCATAATGAAGGTAGATGGGCTTAAGAAAGGTTATATGGGCCTTATTTTATGTATAATTTAGAGGCCCATCAAGTACACTAGAGATGGTAGAGTTAAAATTGTAATTGAATGAAATGTTGGACAAAGGGTACATTAGGCCAAGTGTATTGCCATGGGGTGAACTGATGTTGTTTGTAAAGAAGAAAGCTGGAACTCTTAGACTATGCATTGACTACAGGTAGCTGAAAAAAGTGACCATTAAGAACAGGTACCCACTACTGAGTATTGATGATTTGTTTGATCAGCTGAAGAGAGCAGCAATGTTCTCTAAGATCGACTTGAAGATTGGGATATAATCAGGTACACATCAAGGAGTATGATATATACAAGGCCACATTCAGAACCAGGTACAGACATTATGAGTTTGTTTTAGTTCCATTCAGTTTGACTAATGCCCTATCTATATTTATTTGTTTAATGAAAAATGTGTTGTGTCCTTACTTGGACAAGTTTGTGATTGTTTTCATTGATGATAGATTGGTGTACTATAAAAATGAGGAAGAGTATGTTGAAAATTTGGTAGCAGTGTTGAGGTTATTGAGAGAGCATCAGTTGTATGCTAATCTCAACAAATGCAACTTCTTCTAGACTAAGGTACACTACTTGGGACACGTTGTCTCCTAGGAGGGTATTGCGGTAGATCCAGAAAAGATAAGGGCCATCATGGAGTGGGTAGCTCCTAAGAATGTAGATGAGGTGAGATCATTCATCGAATTGGCAGGCTACTACATGAGGTTCATCAGGAACTTCTCATATATTTATTATCCTATCACGTCATTGCAGAGAAAAGGTAAGAATTTTGACTTGACAGAGGAGCGCGAGGCCAATTTTGAGCATCCTAAGCAGTCGTTGACACATGATCAAGTTCTAAAGATTACAGATCCAGACTAGGAGTTTTTAGTATGCACAAATTCTTGCAAGAGATTTCTTGGTGGAGTCCTTATGTAGGATGGACAGGTGGTATGCTATGAGTCGCATAAGCTAAATGAACATGAGCAGAACTACCCGACACATGATCTTGATCTAGTAGGGATCATTCATGCACTGAATATGTGGAGGCACTATCATCTTGGCAGGTGGTTTGTACTTATGAGCGATCACACGCATTAAGGTATTTTTTTTACCAATCGAATCTGGATTCCAGGCAGGCTAAATGGTTGGCTATGATTAGTGAGTTCAACTTCAAGATTAGGTATACCAAGGGAAAGGAGAAAATGGTTGCAAATGACCTTAGTAGGAAGGTACAGGTAAATCACTTAGCAGTGATGAGCTCCTATGGGACAGAATCACGGGACAGTATCTTGCAAGCAGGTCAGCTGGATCACAAGTACATGGAGATTGTGCATAGGTTGCAGTAAAGTACAAGTACAAGTGTTGATATAGGTACATGTGTTGGAACAGGTACATGTACGGGTGGTACAAGTACAGGTACATATGTACAGGATTTGGACTACTGTCTTACGGTAGATGGATTGGTCAGATTTTGAGATAGTATATATGTACCAGAAAATAGTGAGATCAAGAAGGATTTTCACGCAAAACCATATTCGGGTCACCCAGACTACCAGAATACTTTCACTGCAATGAAGAGATTCTACTATTGGTCGAATCTAAAGAGGGATATGGCAGAGTTTGTAGCTAGATGTTTGGATTTTCATATGGTTAAGGTAGAGTGTAAGAATCCAGGTGGATTGCTACAGCTGATTGTGATTCCAGAGTGGAAATGGGAGGTCATTTCCATGGATTTCATCACAGGTTTTCCCAAGATAGCTAGACATCATGATTCTATTATGGTGTTTGTGGACAGGTTAAGAAAGGTTGCACATTTCATACCAGTGAAGACTACATACTCAGCCAGTGATGTAGCACATGTATTCATTGGAGACATAGTCAGATTACATGGTGTTCCAAAGAAGATTGTGTTTGACAAGGATGCAAAGTTCACTTCCAAGTTTTGCAAGGCGTTATTTGCAATTTTGGGCACTGAGTTGGCCTTTAGCACAACGTATCATCCACAAAAATATGGGTAGACTAAGAGGTTCACCAGGATATTATAGAATATGTTGAGGATGTATGTGATGCATTGATAACGGAAGTGAGAAGAGTATCTTACACTGATATATTTTTCTTATAATGACATGTATCAATATTCGTTTAGGATGAGTCCATTCAAGGCATTGTACAAACGGAGTTGCAACACTCCTATCAGTTGGAGTGATCCGGTTAATAGGGTACTGATTGTACTAGAAATGTTGGCAGAAATTGAACAAGAAATGCAGGTGATTAAGCAGAACTTGAAACCAACGCAGGATAGGCAGAAGAGTTATGCATATAGAAACAGTTTGTTCAAGGAGTTTTAGTTTAGGGATCAGGTGTACTTTCGTATCAATCCCAAGAAGAGCTCCTTGCAGATAGGGTCGTGTGCCAAGCTGGCACCAAGGTTTTGTGGACCCTTCAGGATCATTGAGAGGATCAGACTGGTGGCCTATTTGCTTGCACTGCTTTCCACAGTAAAATTCCATGATTTTTTTCATATATCATTGCTTAAGAAATATGTTAAATATGTTGATTATGTTATTTACTAGTTTGTATTTTAGGTGGAAGCAGGAGAGTTCGAGCCAGAACTGCAGTAAATTTTGTAGAGACATACGCTCATGATTTGGAATCAATAAATAGAGCAAGTTAAAGTGAAATCGAAGCACTTTGAGCCTGATTCAGTGACATTGGATATGGTAGATCAGATGCAGTCTATGTATCCTTGCTTGTTTGTCGGTTGAGGCAAAGCAGTTTTGGTGTGATGTTGGTTTTTGTTTAGCATATGTTTTGGCGATGTTTTGGTATATGTTTGATGTGATGATTGGATGTATGTACATATGTATATGGATTTAAATACCTCCATGGTCTATGTTATAAAGCTCCAATAAGTGGTACGGTGTCATGTCATTATAATTTTCATATTGTTGTGATGTCATGTTGGTTTTCTTTTTAGCAAAGTGATAATTGTAAACACTGCAACGAGCTATGTTATAAAGTTCCATGGGCAGTATGTTTTCTTGTCAAAATTGTTGCTGAGATATATGTGTGATTGAACACCGAGGACTGTTGTGTAACCAGCTCCAAAAATAGAAGAAAAGAGATATCAACGCCTTATAAATAAGCCACTTCGAGGGGGCAACCTCCAATACATTACATGAATGAACAATTATTGAATGATACAATTTATAAAACCTCCTTTCTATATATAGGATTCCATGTGGCCTTAATGTAATCCTAGTGGGCCACAATGTAATCCTAGCTGATCTAACAATAATAATTTAAAGGCACAATAATAACAAAATGGGGGTTACAAGGGTACAATAAAAACAATAAATGGGTTACACTAATAACAATAAGGGACTATACTGGTAATATAGGGACCTAACATGCCCCTCTCCTTCAAAAAAGTGTTGTCCTCAATGCTTGAGTAGCTCTGGGTGCTTCTGTATAAACTTCTCACCCTCCCATGTAGAATCTTCAGTGGGTAAGTTCTTCCACTTGATGAGATACTCTGAAATTGATCGATTCCGTAGCTGTCGATTTCTTGTTTCCGTGACCGCTTCAGGTTCCAATATGACTTTTCCTTCCTCATCAAGTTCTGGAAATATTGTTTGAACTGGAAGATTTTCACCTATAACTTTTTTTAAGCATGAAACATGGAAAACTGGATGCACTCGCGAAGAAGCAGGAAGCTCCAGTTTGTATGCCATAGTACCAATCTTTTTCAACACCTTGTAAGGACCATAGTACTTTGGCGATAATTTATTATCCTTCTTAGCTTGCTTGAGGGACATTTTTTTGTATGGTTGTAGCCGTAAAAATACCCAATATCCTACATCAAAACTTCTCTCGTTGCGATGTTGATCTGCCTGTTGTTTCATTCGATTTTGTGCCAAGTTTAGGTTATCCTTTGAGAGTTGGAGAACTTCTTGCTGATGCTCGATGTGATCTTCCACTGCTTGAACCTTCGAATTTTCCCTTAAAGATGATGTGATGGATGGTGGATGATATCCATAAAGTGCCATAAATGGGGTCATTTTTGCTGCAGTATGGAAGGAAGTGTTATACCACCATTCGGCAAGAGGTAACCACTTGACCCATTGTGTTTGTTTATCAGATACAAAACAACAAAGATATCCTTCCAAACATTTATTTACTATCTCAGTTTGACCATCAGATCGAGGATGATAAGATGAGCTATGAGCTAATTGAGTACCCAAACAAGAAAATAACTCCGTCCAAAAATTTCCAGTAAAAATGGGATCTCTGTTGCTCACAATAACCCTTGGGTTTCCATGTAGCTTTTGAATTGTGTCCATAAATGTAGTAGTAACTGTACTTGCTTTAAATGGATGAGATAATGCACAAAAGTGTGCATACTTGGTAAGTCTATCAACTACCACCATGATGACACTCTTTCCTTCAGACTTAGGTAAACCTGTGATAAAATCCATTGAAATCTCCTCCCAACGTTGACTTGGAATGGATAAAGGTTGTAGAGGTCCCGGGGTCTTAATTGTCTCAACTTTATTCTGCTGGAAAACCAAACATTCCGCCACAAACTTTTGAATATCAGATTTAAGGCCATCCAAAAAAAATTCTTTCTTCACCCTGTGGTAAGTTTTAAAAATCTTGAGTGACCTCCTAAAGGAGAAGTGTGCAATTCCAGAAGAATATTTTGTTCTAGTTGGGAATTCTTAAAAAGATATAAGCAATCTGTGTACCATAAGGAATCATTTTTCCAACTAAATGTATTAGATGTACTAGGATCTTGCTGCAACTTTTGAATGAGTGCCCATACATCTTTGTCCTTCTTCCATTCATCTCTTGCTTCGGTTATCCAATCTGGTTGGATAATAGAAATGGCACAAAGCAATGCTTCCACCTCTTCATTCTTTCTTGAGAGTGCATCCGCAACAACATTAAGCTTTCCTTTTTTGTAGATTATTTCAAAGTCATAACCCAACATCTTTGTGACCCATTTTTGCTGCTCTTCTGAAGATAGTCTTTGTTCCAAAAAGTGTTTAAGACTATCATGATCAGTTTTTACCCTGAAGTGTCTTCCCATTAGGTAAGTTCGCCATTTCTTTAGTGCATGCAGTATTGCTAACATTTCCTTCTCATAAATAGGTTTTTGTAAATACTTTCCTTTGATTGGACTACTTTCAAAAGCAATGGGTCTTCCTTCCTGCATTAAAACTGCACCAATTCCATTTCCTGAGGCATCACATTCCACAATAAAGGTTTTTGTGAAGTCTGGCGTAGCTAAGACCGGTGCTAGGCACATTGCCTCTTTAAGATGTTCAAAGCCCTTAGTTGCTTCAAGAGTCCATGAAATGCATCTTTCTTCAATAATGTTGTTAGAGGTGCTGCTATTCTCCCATAATTCTTAACAAACTTGTGATAATACCCTGTTAACCCGAGAAATCCTCGCAACTGCTTTATGGTTGTGGGGAATTTCCATTCCTTAATGGCTTTAATTTTGTTAGGGTATACTTTAACACCCTCGTGAGATACAATATGACCCAGATATTCCACCTCTTGTACTCCAAAGAAACATTTGGATTTTTTTGCATATAATTGTTTCTCCTGCAATAGTTTGAGCACCCTGTCAACATGTTCAACATGATCCTTCCAAGACCTGCTGTAGATTAGTATATCATCAAAAAATACTAGCACAAATTTTCTAAGGAAGGGTTTGAAAATGGAATCTATCAACCCTTGAAATGTAGAAGGTGCATTAGTAAGGCCAAAAGGCATGACCAAAAATTCATAATGACCCTCATGAGTTCGAAATGCTGTTTTTGGAATATCTTCAGTCTTCATTCTAATTTGATGATATCCTGAACGAAGATCCAACTTGGTAAAATAAATTGCTCCATGTAATTCATCCAATAATTCATCAATCACAGGAATGGGTAATTTATCTTTAATGGTGAGCTTATTGAGCTCCCTATAATCCGGACACATTCGCCATGATCCATCCTTCTTGTGTACCAATACTACAGGAGCAGAGAAAGAACTTTGACTAGGTTGAATTATACCCGCTTCTAACATTTCTGCAATCATACGTTCAATTTCGCTCTTTTGGAAGTAAGGATATCTATAAGGCCTCATGTTTGGAGGAACACTTCCTGGAATCAAATGAATAGCATGATCATGATCACGAATAGGTGGGAGTCCTTTGGGAGTTTCAAACACCTTGAAATGATTGTCCAAGACTTGTTGGAGATCTGTAGAAATAGATGATTTTGATGTCGGAACTTCTAGTGAGCATAATTGTGCAATTACGCCTCGTTGTTCTTTCTTTAGAAGCTTTGTCATGACATTAGAGCTGATTATCCTTCCTGGCTTCCCTTCAATACCCCGTAATTCGACTTCCTTTCCTTCTGAAAAAAATTTCAAGAAAAGTTCTTGAAAATTAAAAGCTACCGTCCCCAAAGATTGTAACCATTGTACTCCTAGTACAACATCAGCACCTCCCATATGAATGGAAAGAATTGGACTAGTCAATACATATTCCCCCATGGTTAGCTTGATATTATGGCATTTTCCAGAGAAATTTATAGTTCCTCCATTTTCCACCATCACTTGACATTCTGGTGCTGGGTATAGGAAACAATTTAATTCCTTGGCTACCTTACAATGAATAAAATTATGGGTGCTACCTGAATCAATCAACACTATTACCCTTTTCTTATTGATCTGTCCTACTATCTTGAGAGTTTGAGGAGTGGTAATTCTGGCCAGTGCATTACATGATATGGTCGGATTCATTTCTTCCTCTTCTATGGTTGGTTCCTGGTGTATATCCTCTTATTTTTCATTTTCTTCTTCTTCTTCACAATCTATGTAAAATAATTTCTTTTCAGCACACTTATGACCTTTAGTGTATTTGCTATCACAACTGTAGCAAAGCCCTTTTGCTCTTTTTTCTTCCAATTGTTGTGGTGTCAACCTTGTAGGTTGCGGAAATCTAGGTGTAGCAACACTTCCTTCTTTATAGAATTGAGTGGTAGGCTTCCTTGTCGCCATAACTTTACATTCAACTTTTCTTGCCAACCTGAATGCCTTCTCCAATGAATCGGGTTCCAGAACGCGAACTTCATGTTGGATTTTATCCTTTAAAGTGCCTATGAAGAGATCAATCCTGTGTTCCTCTGGAATATCAGTTACCCTTATATTCAATTTTTGGAAGTCCTCAATGTGCTGCCCCACTAAACCCTTTTGTTTGAGATTTATCAATTGGCTAAAGAAGGTGTTGCTCTTTGTATCCTCATAATGTGCTCTCATTTCCTCCGTAAAAATTGACCAAGTGACAATTTTTTACGGGAGCAAAGCCATCGATACCATACAAATGCATTTTGTTCTAAATGTAAAGTTGCAATGCGTACCTTTTGTGTGTTTTGCACATTATGGAGATCAAAATATTGCTCCATCTGTAGTATCCATGTTACATGATCCTTTCCATCAAACTTCCTCATATCCATTTTTGGAATATGGTGGTTCTTCCCGCCAACATTAGAGTTTATGAAATCACGATTAACATTTATTTGTTCTCATCATGAGTTTCCTCTACTATTTTTTCACCATTAGGAAACATTTCTTGTATCAACTTTGTCAAACCTTCCATGTCTGCGTTTAGATCATTCTTCATGTTTTCCATTTTAGATTCCATGCTAGCTTCCATGTCATCTATCTTAGATTCCACGTCTTTCTTCAAAACTTCCGTTTCATTTTTTGCTGCTCTTTGTGAGAGCGAAATTTGGTGCATTTGCTCTTGTAATTTTGATAGATCATGTTGCAATTCTTCATCTTCATGAGTCATAGTAGAGTCGTCTGAAGGCTTAATGGATGTTGAATTATTTTTACGAGGCATTTTTTAGAACCCAATACTGATATCTATTCTACGATATGCCCTTGGAATCAATTCAAATTGATTTTTCAAACAAGACTTATGCACTGAAAACCATACCTTTTCGTTTCGAGGAACCACACAAATTTGATTATATTTGTGATCATGTACTCTTCAATATCTGAAATTAACACCTAAGTAGCCCCTATTAATTTTCTTTGAATGCCATAGGCCTCGACCCGATTTGGATTCTCCAAGACAAAGTTATGTCCAATCTCCCACAAATTCCACTATGGACCTGTTCAAAGAGTTAAATTGTACGACTTTCAGGAAACGTGTCACCTGCTTTCATTTTGTCACCTTTGAAATTGATAAATTAAGAAACTAAAGTCCAGGTAATTGCGACCACTTTTACTGCGTACCCAATCCGATGCTCAGAGAGAGAGTTATTGAAATTTTCCCACGATCACCTCTTTGAGATGAAATTCGGGAGCCTGAAAAAGCACTACCTTCCACAGATCATATCTCCAAAAATATTGCGAACCAAGATCTGAAATTTTTTGACGAGTTTCCTTAGGATTTCAGCTTCGCACCATAAAAATTTCAGATTCTGAACCTCAGCAGAAAAAAAGTTATAGTGCAAATGCCACGATGACCTGTTTAGGAGCCTGAAAAAAGACCTAACTTCCACAGATCATATCTCCGAAAATATTGCGAACCAAGCTCTGAAATTTTTAGACAATCTTCCTCAGGATTTCGGCTTCACACCCTAAAAATTTCAGCTTCTGAAACTTCGTAGAAAAAAAGTTATAGCGAAAATGCCACGATGACCTGTTTGGAGCAGCGAAACCCTAGAATCCAAAGCTCTGATACCAAATGTTGTGTAACCAGCTCCAAAAAGAGAAGAAAAGAGATATAAACGCCTTAGAAATGAGCCACTTCGAGGGGGCAACCTAAAATACATTACATAAATGAACAATTCTTGGATGATACAATTCACAAAACCTCCTTTCTATATATAGGAGTCCATGGGGCCATAAAGTAATCCTAGTGGGCCACAATGTAATCCTAGCCGACCTAACAATAATAATTTAAGGGCACAATAATAACAAAATGGGGGTTACAAGGGTACAATAATAACAATAAAGGGGTTACACTAATAACAATAAGGGACTATACTGGTAATATAGGGACCTAACATGTGTTCATTAGAAACATAGTCAGATTACATGGTGTTCCAAAGAAGATTGTGTCTGACAAGGATGCAAAGTTCACTTCCAAGTTTTGCAACGCGTTATTTGCAAGTTTGGGCACTGAGTTGGCCTTTAGCACAACGTATCATCCACAAAAATATGGGCAAACTAAGAGGTTCAACAGGATATTATAGAATATGTCGAGGATGTATGTGATGCATCGATAACGGAAGTGAGAAGAGTATCTTACACTGATATATTTTTCTTATAACGACATGTATCAATATTCGTTTAGGATGAGTCCATCCAAGGCATTGTACAAAAGGAGTTGCAACACTCCTATCAGTCGGAGTGATCCGGTTAATAAGGTACTGATTGTACTAGAAATGTTGGCAGAAATTGAACAAGAAATGCAGGTGATTAAGCAGAACTTGAAACCAACGCAGGATAGGCAGAACAGTTATGCATATAGAAACAGGTTATTCAAGGAGTTTTATTTTGGGGATCAGGTGTACTTTCGTATCAATCCCAAGAAGAGCTTCTTGCAGATAGGGCCGTGTGCCAAGTTGGCACCAAGGTTTTTTGGACCCTTCAGGATCATTGAGAGGATCAGACCGATGGCCTATTTGCTTGCACTGCTTTCCACAGTAAAATTCCATGATGTTTTTCATATATCGTTGCTTAAGAAATATGTTAAATATGTTGATTATGTTATTTACTGGTTTGTATTTCAGGTGGAAGCAAGAGAGTTCGAGCCAGAATTGCAGTGAATTTTGTAGAAACATACGCTCATGCTTCGGAATCAATCAATAGAGAAAGTTAAAGTGAAATCGAAGCACTTTGAGCCCGATTAAGCGACATTGGATATGGTAGATCAGATGCGGTCTATGTATCCTTGCTTGTTTGTCGGTTGAGGCAAAGCAGTTTTGGTGTGATGTTGGTTTTTGTTTAGCATATGTTTTGGCGATGTTTTGGTATATGTTTGATGTGATGATTGGACGTATGTACATATGTATATGGATTTAAATACCTCCATGATCTATTTTATAAAGCTCCAATAAGTGGTATGGTGTCATGTCATTATAGTTTTCATATTGTTGTGATGTCATGTTGGTTTGGTTTTTAGCAAAGTGATAATTGTAAACACTGCAACGAGCTATGTTATAAAGCTCCATGGGCAATATGTTTCCTTGTCAAAATTGTTGCTGAGATATATGTGTGATTGAACACCGAGGACATTGTCCCCCAAGGGGGAGGGTTTTGTAACAGCCCTGGTGAAAAAACTCATGTAATAAGTTAAAATAATAATCACGGTTGATGGGACACTTATTCCAAGCTGAATGTTGGGAAAAAAATCCTAGTGTGGGTGTTCACATGGTTTGTTATGGCTAAGGAAATTGGCAAATTCTATGACTAAGGCATTAAAGACAAAAACATATTTTTGGGCATATTTATTTATGAAAATAATGCAAATTAGGAGAAAATGGAGGTGAAAGGTCACATGTTTCATGTGAGGAGGGAATTGAAGTAAAATAATGGAAAATGAAGAAAATAGAGGCCTCTTTTATAAAAAGGCTTTTGAGGATCAGTTGGAACCTTTTGTTAGTGCATTCTTGGAGCTCTCTCATTATTCTCTCTCTCTCTCTCATACTCTTGGATACTTAGAGTTATCTTGGAGAACTCTTAGAGAGTGTGGATACTTGGTGATTTGGAGAAAAAGGAGGAAGAGCAGGAAAGCGTAGGTGTACATCAAGATCAAGAGCTACAATGAGATTTGATTGCAGGTACTGAGTTGCATGTATGTTTTCCTCATTGGTTTTGGCATGCATGGTGTATGCATGTGTATTTTCCTAGCCTTGTCATTTCCTGGACACCCATGGGATTGTGGGTTTATTTCCATTGATTGTTTCTAGTTGGTTCCCATCATTCCTTTGGCTATTGGTTTGAGTTATTAGTTCCTGGAGCCTTGGTTGGACAACTTCTCTAGAGCCCGACGAACAGCTGTTGGGTTGAGTTACTAATCCTGGAGCCTTAGTTGGAAAAATTCTCTATAGCCCAAGGTGGGTTGACTTACTAGTCCTTGAGCCTTGGTTGGACAAACTCTCTAGAGCCCATAAATAGCTGGGTTTGAGTTACTAGACTTGGAGCCTTGGTTGGAACAAACACTCTAGAGCCCCAAATAAACTTGGATAGAGACCAATCCACGATGGTTGTGATGTTCGATCGTGAGGTGGAATCACTGGTTGAGGGTGAGGTGGTTTGGCCTCTGGAAGCCCTAGATTGGTTTTTATTGATGTGTTTGGTTAAGTCCCAGATTAATTATTTGAATAGGGCACGAGGGTGATTGGATGAAGTGAGACTTAGCTCAGCTAATATATGGTCGGGTGGAATGTGGAAGTCTCGTCTCTGGTTGGTTTTTACATTTCGTAACGAAGACCTCATTTCTTCGGTATTCAGTATGAAAATATACTAGTTTATGTATGGATTTTATTGCTATTGTATCCATTGTATTTATGTTATTAATATGTTGGTTATGAGCATGTATTCTATAAGTGATGTATGGCTATATTCATGTTTTTGCCTGTAAATGAATATCTCATGTATCTATGGTAGAATTTATTGTATAATAGCTTATGATGTAGGGTAGCAATGTTTCTTATCCATTTTCAGATAAGGAAGAAACCCCTATGTTTAAATATGTTGTTTCTACCTGTATATGCTATGTTTGTGACATGTTTGATGAAATTCCTATCATGGTTGGGTGGGGTCGAATGACTTATGGTTGATGTGATTGCTTCCATATGTTTGCTTATTTTTGTTTACTCTCTCTTAAAGTTAAGTAAGTTTTGGGAAGTGACCTGGGCTGATGGGCTGAAAATGTGGCATAAATCTCAGAGCTACAAGCAGAAAATTTGTTTTTTGGGCCTGAGCCACTACCTCGACAAGGATAGCCCGCAGCTCTAGGGTCTAAAGCTGCTCCCTTTCCCTTATAAACTTGTGGCTCAACATCAAAGGGGCTAAAAATCAGTCCCCCATCAGGGAACAGGGCCTTGGGAGGTTGGGTTACCTCTTGGGGATGTCAATGTTGTAGTGTAAGGTGTGTTTTTGGTGTTTCCGTCGATTCCACTTCCTTAAGGTCATCTAGGAGGTTCAATATCATATTAGTAGCCTCTCATCATATGTTTACCCTGGTTGGCCAGTTACTTGAACAAATGTGGGAAGATGGTTTTACAGTTATGCTATCTATGTAAACAAGAAGAAGAAATTGAGTTTGCAACTTATCATGTCTTTCTCTTATGAAAATTAGGTTTGGAATGAAGTAGGAAAAATAGATTTGGAAAATGTATAGGATGGTAATTCCATTGAGGCTCTCACTATCTAGTGCACAAACAAGGAACCTATAAATTATATAGGTCTTCGATCAAATATTGCTTGGGGGTTTGGCTGGCCTGAAATTAAAAATTGTTTCAGGATAAGGATACTTTACTTATGAAATGTGTTGATCAATGGCCTAAATAAAATATATATAGTTCCATAGTTCCATAGTTCCACGGTAAACACTATATTAAACAATAATAAAAGAATAATAATAAATACTTTCCATGGGAATACTTTTATGGTGCCTCTCACGGTACCCCCCCATAGGGGTGGGGTAGGTGGCACAATTCACCTCTATATGAAACATAACATATATTTCAAAGTTGGAATTGGAAAAGAAACAAATAATTTATGTGAATTTTTGGAATTTTAGTTGGTTTTGATGTTAGCCAAGGAACATGGAGTAACACATATGCAAATCTTTAGGGATTTCTCATTGTAATAATGTGGATGAGACATGAATCAACCTTGAGAAATTTCACTTGCCAAACTTTATTTCTTGATGTATGGTCCTTATATTTAACCTTCATTCATATTTTTAATGCATGTATCTATAAGGACATCAATGGGGTAGCAAATGAATTATAAAATGTGAGGATCAAGTTTGATCGAGTATGAAAAGTCTCAAAAGATCAATAAGGGATGAAAGTTTAATACGTTAATAATACTTAGCTATAAATTTGCATGCTCTTACTTCAATTATGTGTTTTCTCTTTTTTATTTTATCTCATGGACTATTGATAAAGTATACAAGGATTGATGGAAAATATGTTGTTCCTAATAAAAAAGGGATGTAGTTATGGGAGAAATAGTTTTTTTTTTGGGAAAAAATTGATGTGATATTCATGCAATTGTTAGGGGTCTATGGAAGGGCACTAATAGTGGCCTTATTTTATGCAAGATGTACAAGGAAAATATTAATCCCTTATAACATCTACCAAATGTAATCATGTTTCTATAAATAAAATTACACTATTTTCTTCTTTTTATGAGATCTGAATTTGTCTATCTAGAAAATACAACTTTTCCTCTTTTTATTTTTATTTTTTGATATTGCAGAAAGCACAAATTAAAGAACATGTGTAAAAAAGGAAACACTTTCATTATGTTTTAGATTTGTTGATATTCGACAAAGTTTACGGAAAACAACATATGCAAATAAAAATGGGGGGAAATTGAGATCAAGAAAAAAATACATATTAAAATAGAGTGAGAGATTTTTTTCAAACATAATGAAATTATACACCTTTGAATTTGATATAAATTGGTTAAATGGGAAAGTTTTCGAGTGAAACAAAAATGGTTTAAAACTAATGATCCAAATGCACTATAATGGTTCTCTCAACCCAGAAATGCTTATAAACAACAATATTTAAAAGTCCTTTGATGCTTGCAACATCATAGATTCGGGATTTCAATCAACAATAAGAAAGGGTTTTTCTAAGTTAATGATATCATGATTAATAAATAAGGTATGTACACATAGGCTGAACACCTTAAGGAAACCACATACACAGATATATCAAATATCAATGTAATGATTTATTACATGGTCAAAATCTTGAAAAATGGAAACAATCGACAAACCCAACAAACATGGCCACTTCAGGTAATATATTAATTCAAACGAAAAATATCTTACATATAAGATTCTCATGATCAGTCATTAGAAAATTACCTTGTATTCTCTTTAAATAAAGATCATGGACCAATCGAGTATTAAGCCATAGATCATCAATATTAGTATTGAGGAAAAGATGAATCATCCAATCAATTTATCTCCAAAAACCTAATTTGTGTTTGAAAAATTAGATAATAAAATGCACATTAAAGAAACATACTTTACCTAAAGACACAATAGATCAACTTGATATTAACTAACTCTTAAGTTTTTAGATATCCTAGCATTTGGACCAATATGCAATAATTGGACTAGTACCATGTCAATGATTACACTTTTGCATAAGAATCCCATTTAATGAAAATAAATTATCATTGTAAAGTTATCCACCCAAAGAATATAGTAAATACCTAGAAAACATGTCATATTGGTTAAATATCCCAAAATTTCACTTATTTGACATAAAATAGAGGGTAGTTGGTGAATTCAATATTTAGGATTTAACCAAAACCAGCTTCTCTAGATCCCAAATTATTTCATCCTCATCCTAGAGTATAAATAAACTCAAATGACAAATATGTAGATCCATTTTGGATAAAATGCATGTGATGTACTTTAGTTGATGTGGAATGTAAATCACAGTACTCAACAACATAAAAACAATGGTTATAGCAAATATTGGATTCCAACATAAATAGAAAAAAAATAATGATCAATTGACAATGAAGGGAACTTTAGCCAAGGATCACAAATTTGTTTCAAAATGACCTTAAATGTACTCTAGGAACAACAATTTCTACTTTATTGGGTCAAGTCATGCATTTTCATTATGGAATATATGTACTTCCTTCCTTCATTCACTCTATAAGTATGGGTGCTACACAGGGCCCTAACTTTGAAAAGGGCTCAAATTTTCATTTTAGTTTCTTTTCCAACTTTTCAAGCCCTGTGCTAAAAATGAATTCCCTCATTTTGGTTTATACTTGTTTAACTCATGTTGATTTTGATGGGTTTCTCAACAATTTCCTCTTCCATCTATAAAATTATAAAATTTATATCTACAAATGGGCCCAAAAAACCACCCAGTAACATCTTCCTTTACAATGTTTAAATTTGACCTCTTTAGAGCATTAAGTATTGTTTCCATATTGTTTAATAGTTCCAAATGAAAACCTTTTAGCTTGATCATTGCCTTAGATTAACAAAGAAAAAGTACTGAAAATGTGAAGGATTTTTTCCTACAAAACTTAGCTATACCTATCCTTAGAACCACTAGCAATTTTTATGCTTTTGAGATCTTGAATGTCTTTTAAATAATAGGTAAAAACCCTTGATTTTTCAACTTGTATATCATGAACCATAGGCACAATTAAAACGGGTCCAACAATTAAATATGGTTCTTATCCATTAGAATTATACCTAAATTTCCCTAGAGTATGTCATAAAAGCTACAAACTTCTCTAATTTTATATATTGTCCTTCCAATTATCATTTAAAACATGGTATATATATATATATATATATATATCACGGATTCAATTATCTCGACATTATCTAGGTCAAGCTCCTTGGTTGAGCCAATAGGAAGTGATATTTTCGGGTAGATATGTATGGTACAAATATTCCTTGGATGTATTGGTCACCGATCTCACGGTATCGTGAACCACATAGAATGTGTGTGTGTGTGTGTGTGCACGTGTTCATTGACGTATTATCAGGCTTCAAAAATCATCAAACAATAGTTCTTCAAGGCCCCGTCATCTCTACCCATTGTTGGGGCCCTTGTTTTGAATTTTGCATGAAGACAGATTTTGGGTTGCGGATCGGCACGTGGCAGGCACAACAACGGTAGGCAGCGGAGCTGCCGAGGTTTCAAAGGAGCAAGAGATAGGTGACGAGCTTAGCGCAGACAAGTGCAGATGAAGGAAAGATGCGGCAAAGGACAGATAGTGGAACTCCTATTCAACAGGAAGAATCCGAAAGCAGCCAAGTGAGAACACAAGAGAAACTAACAGTTGTGTTGGCTGGTGAATAAATAGGTCGTCACCTAGTAGAAAAAGGTTAGAAAAAGAGGTTAGAGTAGAACAAGGTCGAGGAGCAGATGCCACAGGAGAGCTCTGCCCTAGTCTCGACATCATTGTATTTCCTGTGTCTCCGTAGATTTGTTATTGCTGCAGTATCTCTCTCTATCCTGCGGGACCTTTGTAATTGAATCTGGAAGCTCATTTTTTCGAGCGATGTAACACTTGATTTTGCTGAATGGTTACTAATATATCTAAAGTTTTCTGGTATATCGTATGTCTTGAATGTGTTGCATGATTTCTGTAGTACTTTAAAATTTTAATTGCTTATTATATGCATGATGTTCTGAGAGATATTCTATATACGGTGTTATGTATGCATACGATTCTGCGTTAGCTTCGAGTTGCAGATCCATCTGCTGATACCAGTCTGTTCCCCTCCTTCATGTGGTCGCGGCACACCTTGGGTGACACTCTCTGCTCTTCGGAGTAGGGTGAAAATGCCAGCATGGTGCTAGACTACAACAGACTCCCTTGTTGGCCCAATCCCTGAACCTAGGTCTTGCCCGCGAGACCTGTTTCCTCGCCAACAAATGGTTCTTTTGCCGGGACCCAAACTTCATTAGGGGAACTAGATCATGGTATCAAGGATCTTCGAAGGAGAAATATGGAGATGGTGGGATAACCACCTGGACCAGTTTATAACTCAGCAAGATGAGCTGAGAAGTCAAAAAGAGAAGGCGATCAGAAATCTAGTTATGTTCTCGGATTTTGCCAGCGATACCTACGAGATCTTCTGGGGAAAGTTCCCCAGCGAACTCTATAGCTGGTTGCAGAAGCTGCAGACCAAAGTCACTAAGGAAAAATCGCGGAAGATCAACCGCAAGTGGGTGCATGGAGATCTGGTGGCCCTTCATCGACTAGATACCGATTTGACCCAAGCTATAGATTTCTGGGTAGAATCTACCTTGGATGGGTATATTGTGGAGTTTGCAGCAGAGTGCTACCAATATTTCTCCAGAGCAAAAGCTATATTCTGATCCAGACTAAGAGG
Organism: Pinus albicaulis; assembly: GCA_034641835.2. Taxonomy (NCBI): domain Eukaryota; kingdom Viridiplantae; phylum Streptophyta; class Pinopsida; order Pinales; family Pinaceae; genus Pinus; species Pinus albicaulis. The sequence goes on along the minus strand of CM076571.1, from coordinate 381,017,497 downwards.
GAAGTTGTTGAAGGAAATTCCATTGTGGATTAAGGCCCTGATGGTGGATGAAGGGCTGATGGAGTTCCAGAAATCAGGAATGGAAGCGTAAACCTCCAGTGCTGGGGGAAGGGCCTAAGGGACAAATGCTACAAGAAATGTGAAGAGAGGGAGTAGGGGAATGGATGTTGAAACCACAAGGAGGTTGAGGGAGTGACGTGCACATCGAAGGGCGCAGATCGCTGAAAGGTGGCGAGAGAGGGTGATGAGGGAGTTGGAACGACAGGGGAGTGGATGAAAGTATAAAGAGGCGGCACCTCAGAAGATAGTGGAAATGGAAGGTCAGGTGGGTCCCCAGGAGATGGGAAGGACCATTGAGGGAGTGCGGCGGGTGCATGGGAGCCTAGCCCGGAGGAAGAGAGAGACGGTGTCTGACGAAGGAGATACAGATGCGCATCCCGAAGAAGATTCCGATGTCAAGTGGTACGTCGCGATGCAGCAGTTATTCCAAGAAAGGATGACATTCATATCTCCAGGTATTTCTACTCCCCAAAGTTCGAATAACACGGGTCCCTACCTTCCCTTGGTACTCTATAAACCCCTAAGTGATATTTTTGTTAAGTTAAAAGAGTTGAGTCGATTGAATAGCATTCAGTTGTCAGTAGCAACGCATGTTAATAGTAGCATTTCCAGTGGTATACTTACGCAACCAGGACCCAGAGGGTTCATTCTAGTTACTCCTCCGCAAGCGAATATGGCGGGATCATTCACCCGGTACCCAAAAAATTTTGGGCGGGGTAACGACGATGTGGAATAGCACTGGTACCTCTACAAAGCCATATGGAGGGCTAGGCAGATGCCAGATGCAGGAAAGCTGATCGAATTCCAAACCAGGTTGAGAGAAAGGGCATTGTGTTGGTTCATAAAGTGGTCAGAGGCCCACTAGAATCCAGTGATTACAGATGTCAAGTGGGACTTTGTCAGAGAGTTTAAGCTACCCCAAATGGACCAGCAAGGTCTGTCTAAACTATGGGAGATCAAGCAAAGAGAAGGAGAGATTGCATGGGAGCTGATGCGTAGGTTCAAAGATGTGATCAGGAAACTCAGCTACCCGATTGACCCGAATCATCAGAGGGACTGGTTCATCAAGGCTCTGCTTCCCTTGACGTGAACCCCCCTCACTCAGCAAAATATCGACAACTTGCAGGATGCATTGGAACAAGCTATGAAGATAGAGGCAATGGCAGGCTACCCGCAAGAATATAGGGGAGGAGAAGCCTCGCAAGACCCATCCCTACTAGGACCGCAACATTAGATTGCCAATATGACCGAAAAAATTAAGGAGATGCAGCCCATAATACCAGCCAGGCCAAATGTCTGGTGCACACATTGCTTGGTAGAAGGACACGTGGCGACCGAGTGTCCTCGGTTGCGAAGTCAGGGAGTGGGGACCTCAACAACGGTAGTGCAGGGGGCTCCACCTATCGGAGGAGTTGCGCAGATAAACTCGCAAGGGATCTATCCGCCACAACAATAGTATACCAGGTTCCCAAATCAGCCGACCCAAACCGCAACAGAGTATTGCAAAATTTGTCGAACAGTGGGTCATCAACCTCGAATGTGTTTGATTTTACAAAATTACTCCAATTTTCCGAACAATGCAGAACTCTAGATGCACTGGCAGACCGATTAGATCAGCCCTCCTACAGAGTGAATGAGGCTCCTAGAGGCAGAGGAGGCGGTATGAGAGGAGGCTGTATAGGAGGACGGGGTCCGTTGAGATGCTAAAATTGTGATCAAGAGGGACATGAGAGAATGTCCCCTACCCAGAAGACCGTGGTGTTCCAAGTGCTGCGTGAACACACACACGACAGAGGACTGTCCTGAACTTATCAATAAATGGGAGGAAAGAGCAAGGCAGAGAGGCACGAATCTGGTGAACGCAGAACCTAGAGGGACAGTGACTCCGGCAATGCAGAACGTAGCCATAGTTATGCAAGGAGGAAATAAAATAGGGGAAGATGCATGTGAGAAGGATCTGATGAGGGTGATCAGGCTAGCATCCCCGAAACAACAGATCAAGCTGGAAATGCAGAAGAAATATTTTCAGGAGGTTGGAGGAACTTTTGCCCAGCTGGGGAGAGACAAAGGTATTGAGTTACCTGTGAAGAAATATATCGGAGAACAGAGCGCTACAGGGGCTCTGATCAAGGAATGGCTCCACCTATTTCTCAAAAATTTTGACAGTGCTCCAATGCGGAAACAGCTCAAGCATACCCTAGAGGAAGTGTTGCAGGGTGTTGTCAACAAATGTTGTCGCTCCTAGAGACAGCCTAGAGTTGCCATAGACCAGTGCCTAGGACATCTTATCATAGCAAGGAGCATATAATGAAACTTGGGTGTCAATCCAAAGGCTCTCATACTATCTCTTGTAAACAAGGAAACTGATTTAAATGGGACCAGAACTTACAAAAAAGGCCACAGGGAAAGTAATGTTGCAGAGACAAGATGCAAAACTCTAATATAAAGGCATCAGACAGTTAAGAGACAATTTACTGTAAAGAGGGCCGATTCAAGTAATATGCCACAGAAATCAAATATCAAAAGGTGTATGCGGTGAAAGAAATATAAGAAGATATTATTTATCTTTGGTCTGATACCCAGATACACAACAGAACCATATATGGGCTTATCAATCTAAGAATCCATACATGACAATGGTGTTTTAAAAGAACCCTCCCAAAGCAACTAATATAGCAGAAAGATGGATGAAATGAACATGAAACAGTATATCATGCCTAATCCATATTTAAATAGCTTGACTGATCCAAGTATGGATATCAACTAGGATAAATCCTTACATAAAATCAGTGAGCCACTCGCATTCCAGTACATGATACAAGAAGAAGGATAAAATGAAATGTAGTATTAAACACAGTAGAGAAGATTACATACTGTGGAATATCAAAGACCAGAATCCTCTAAAACAGATAAAACTCCTCCTCACTGAGACCCTACGGGCACTGAGCCTTCTTACAAGATTTTTTGATGAGGAGATCAAGTCTTATGCTAAAAAATGAAATTTCTCGAAACAGGTCCGAACCTAAGCGACTGGAAAGGTCTCGTCATTGTGATTTCGGCACCGTGAATGGTTCAAAAAACCGATGTCTTACGAGGAAGATATCGTGTTCAGTTCATTTTCCCAAACAAAAAAAATTTGGTGATTGGATGCCCAGTCAGCTTGCAGGTACAGTCAGCAGAATATTCTTGGAATATTCCATTTTATTCTAAGCCAACAGGATGGCACCAAGTGGCACGTTGTGGGCCGTTGCATGTTAATGGTACGAAATTGATCTAGATCGTTAATGGGCTTATGTGGGAGCCAATGGATGAGCAACACGTGGCCAGCCCGGAGGCCGCCATGTGTCCTTAGGGTGGTAGTGTAAAATTTATGTGGAGTCGACAGGGGTCGAACCTGCGACCTCTTGTCTACGTGCAAGAGCTCTTACCAATCTGCCTGCGGGGTGTTTCTTAATCCTATAGGCCGCCACTTGTATTTAAATGTTAACAGTTTATGTGTTGAGGGCTTGGGAGGCTAGCCCTGAAGGGCCAGCCCCCCCTCTCATGTGACCATTCGCCCAGGACCCAAGTATTCACGCTAACCGCCAACAAATAAAATCGTCGCGATAAAAGGGTTCACACGGGTCTTAAACCCACAGCATTAAGTTTTAAAACTGGCGGTGATTGGAACCGTAACCTTCGGCGCGAAGAATGTGTTCACATGTCGGAGTTTGTAGAACAATTAATAGTTAACGGTTGGATAACCATAACCTCCGGCGGGTGGATGTCAATGTTTATCAACATAGTCACATGGTGGATGGCATCAAATGTCGTGGGTTGCGAAATATGGCAACGACTCTGGGTTCCAAGCTGAATGGTAGAGATTTAAATGGATAATACAGAGTTTACCGCAGTCACATCGTAGGTTTGTTTTAAATTTAAATGTCACAGTAATGGAACCGAGACTCCAGGTTCCACCCCACTCGGCGATCATATTTTTACGGTTTAATAAACTAAAACCATAAGGTTAGGGTCAACATTTCACATGTGCCCAACCCTAAAACAGTTAATGTAAATGGTCCATAATGGTGGAAATTATAGCGCCAACCCTATTTTTAGGGTTTAATTTAAATTTAGTGATAGTTGACTGCATTTCTCCACAGTTAGTCGAGATTTTCTAGCTGACATTGCGAAAAAGACATGGATAGGTCAATTTTCAACCAATTTTGGTGAAATAAGATGCTACCTAGACTAATTTGAACATTCTGGAGCCATTGGTGCAGAGAAAACAAGCATTAGAGGCCTGAAAACATATGTAATTTACAATTTTGAGCATAATGACAAAGAGGGACATGTCATTAGAAGTTGGACCAGCAGATGTAGCCCAGGAGGGGTGAACTAATTCATCATGCCTACTGTGTAAAACTTATGTGTGAATGTTTTTATCTGTTATGTGTTGTTGTTTAGTGTTTTTAAGGCTTTTTTACATGCTTAAAGTTCACTAATTCATCTAATTTTCATGGTTAAAACTCGCATACCTTAAGCAAACTTATGGAGACAATTTGTACATGTTTATTTAACTAAAAGGATACTTAGCACAACAAAACTAATACACTCTTTTTAGATCATTTTTCAACGAAGTTGTACTTTAACTCGACATCCCTTAATGCATGATTGAAAAAAGAAATTGTTTGCTCCAAGTCTTCCTTGTTCTTTTGAAGTAAAATTGTTGCAATAGTTTCTTCAGAAGCATATGAAAAAGTTAGAAAATATTTCTCAAAATCAGGGTTGATTAACACTGAAGCTTCAATCAAAGAAGATTTGATTGCTAAGAAAGAGTTTTTTGCTTCATCTTGCCACCTTAACTCTGCATTTTTCTTCAACGAGACATTTGTATGCTTAATTAATTCTGCAAAGTTTGGAACAAAATGCCTCAGAAAATTAATCTTACCCAAGAATGACTGTAGCTCTTTCTTATTTCTAGGTAAACCAATTTTCTGAATTGCTTCAACTCTCCCTAGGTCAATTCAAATACCTTTTTCTCTTACTATATGACCCAACAATTTTCCTTCTTGAACAACACAACATGATTTCTTTGGGTTTAAAGATAAACCAAATTTTCTGCACTTATCAAACACTTGCTGCAAATGTTTTAAATGGTCATGATCAGATTTTGAAAAGACTGTTATGGCATCCAAATAAATGAAAACACGTCTATCCTTTTATCCTGCAAAGGCAATATCCATTGCTCACTGAAATGTTGCACCTACATTCATTAAATCGAAAGGCATGTTATTATACATAAAAGTTCCCCAGGGTGTAGTAAAAGTTGTTTTCTCCTTGTCTTGTTTGTCAACTGAAATTTGATTGTATCATGAAAATCCATCTATAATTGACAGTATCTTTGAGCCTACAAATTTTTGCAAAATATGATCCATTTTGGGTAAAGGATAGTTATCCTTCAGTGAACACCAGCTCAAATTGCGAAAATCAACACAAATTATGATTTCACCATTCTTCTTTTGAACTGGGACTATATTAGCTACCCAATTGGAAAATCTTAAAGGCAAAATTATCTTGGCTTCCCACATTTTTCTGGTTTCTTTTTCAATAATAGGGAGCACCATAAGATTGATATGCCTTATCTTTTGTGCCACAAGTTTTGCTTTTGATTTAAGAGGGATTTTATGCTACATTATGCTTTTGTCATATGTCTTCAAGTCATTGTAAGACCAAGCAAAAATGTCTGCATACTGCTTCAGCAACTTGACATATTTAGTTCTAGTTTCTTGAGGAATAAATTTAGAAACTTTAACATATCTAGACTTATTTTCAGTACCAATGTTGCAATCAACTGTACTTTCTCCATCCGTCTTGATATCAGCCTTTAAAAAGACATAATTGTTGTCAAACAACCTCTCTAAAGGATCCAAGCCTTTAGTAGTGAAGGTTTTTTTTTCATTCCTTTTTTTTTTTTCTCAGATCAATAATGTCTTTTCCAACCAAAGTCTTTTTGAATGACTTGATGTTATGACTTTCAGCTATGCCTTTTTCATTGTCAAATTGAATGTCTGAAAACTCCTCCACACATTCCAATAATTTTTGAATTTATTTATCATGTTCAAACACTTTCCAGTATTTGATATTGTCGGGAATGGAAGGTCTGTTTTTAATCTAAATATCATAGATTGATTTGACATTAGGGACCTTAAAATTACTAGCAACAATGGCCAATGAATCTGCCATTTCAGTTTCTTCTCTAGAAACAAAATTCAAATTGAATGCTGAAAAATAATGTTCAATCAAATCCCAGACTTCATTTCTATGATTCTTCAATTTTGAATTTTTTACTTGATAGTTATCTCTCACCTGTTGTACCACCAACTCTGAATCACCAAAAATGATCAATTTCTATTCTCCTAAATATTTTGTTGCCTTCATCCCCGGAACTAGTGCTTCATATTCAGCAGTATTATTAATAGTGACAAATTGTAATTGATATGATAAAGTCACTACCTTCTGAGTCGGATAAGTAAGAACTATACCAGCCCCTGATTCCTCTCTTGATGCGGCTCCATCAAAATAAAATTTCCAAATCTGACCTACTTCTGAATCCTGCTCTTTTGAGATTAATGGTTGTTGTTTTTACTAATTTGAGGCTGAAAATTGATGTCATCGGCATCGAGGTGTAAAATAGATGATCCTAACTCCTTCACCTCTGCATATATAGGATGATTTGAGGGATTTTGTTGATCACTTATGATATAATCCATATGTGTTTCTCTATACATTCTCCTAAATTCTCCTCCAAAGACTGGGATAGTTGCATATGTCATATCCATTTGAAGAGTGCCTCCTATATTTTTGTACCAAGATCTAGAAAGAAGAATTCCAAATCTTGATGGTATATCAGCAACCACTATGTCCATCACTAGACTTTTCATAGGAAGTTGGGTAAGAGAAATTACCAAGTCTTTTATCACTCCTAAATACTTGACCCTTTTGGATTAAAAAGTGTATAGGTCATGGTATTTTTTAGTAATTTCCAGTTCTAATTCATCCATCACTTTCTTAGGCATCATATTATGAGAGGCCCCAGAATCTAATAGGCACTTGTGCAGCAATTTGTTATGAATATTGAGTGAAAGGTAAAAAGGTGAAGAATTATCATCATTTTGATCTTGGACATGGCTACCTAAGAAGATAGTATGATTTTCATCTTCAAATTTGACAGAATCAGGAGAAATAGATGGTTGTAACAGACTTTTGAATGACTCTCTATAGGCTGGATTTTTCAACAATTCTAGAAGTTGGACCAGAATCTTGATTTTATTCAATTCTGACTTGAAACTGAAATTAAGCAGAGTCAAATATTTATTTTTTGCATATTTTTTTATGATTGGGGCAAGGTTAGGTGATGGAGGAACATCATTAACCTTTGCTTTTTTTTTGGCAGCAATTTTTTCAGCATCTTGTTTTTGTTGAGACTGTTGGAAAACCCCTTTTGACCTCAAAGGATAATTTCTTATCTAATTTTCAGGCTGCTTTTTCTCATTTTGAACATGAATGTGAGCTTCCTAATCATCTGAAAATAGATTTATCCTAGATTGATCTTCATATTCTTGTAAATTCAAACAAGTTGACTGTGATGTCTCCCCAACAAGATTAATATCTTCATCTTCCTCTTATTCCTCTTGCTGATTTTCTTCAGAAAAATTATGCAGTGGAGGCTGAACATTTTGATCATCAATATTTCTCCTTGGGTGCTGTAAAATTTGTTGGGGCTGAAAGGGTCTCCTAAAAGGAGCCCCTTTTCTATTTCCTTCATTTTGAATGGGCCTAGCAGTAAGCCTGTTTTCTAACTCCAATTTTGTCATTTTGGAAGAAAGATCTTTAATCAAATTAGACATATGATCAAGATTTTCTTCAGCTGTGAAATTTTTAGAGGAGGAAGATGGTTTCTCCTCTTTCATTTTATTTTTATCCTTTTCCCCTTTCCCCTCTTCAATTTCTATCTTGTTTGAGGCCACAAGATTGGACTGCACTCCAATAGAAGCCTCCTGCATACCCACCAATGTTTGTGTCTTCTCAACTCTCAACCATAGTGTAAACTTGGAGTCTAACGCATTGGCAAAGGTTATTATGGTTGTGGTTTCAAGGGTTTTGACCTCTAGGAGAATATTTTGATAGACTTTATTCAATATTTTTGTAAAGTCTGCCAATAATTCATCAGTCTTCTTCTTTAAAGCCCCAAACTCTGTGAGATAATAGAGGTAATCCTTCCAGTCACCCCGTTGTTTTACAAACACTTCCTCCAAAGCATATATTCCTATTATTGAATTTGTGGAAAATTTCTGAACCACTTTCAATCTTCTCCATCTAAACTCTGAACAAAAAGTGTTGACCAGACATCTTCCTGTTCGATTTTTTGGTTATCAGCATAATTATAGAACAAAACTAGGTGTTCTTAAGTAGATACTCCTTCTCGCTCCCTCGTATATTTGGGAAAATATTTGAGATAATCCCCTTGAGGAAGAGGATGCAAAGGTTGAGGAAGGGCGAGTGGTGCATATCTTGCAGCAGCAATCTATTGCATCCTTGTAGGAGCGGGATGATCCATGACTTACTGAGGTACAAATAATGGAAAACTTGTTGATGCAGGAGTTTCAATGCTGGAAATTTCAGTTTGTGGACTTTAAAACAATGGATTTTCGAAGAGATGGATAGCAGAAGGTTTTATTTCAACCTCTCCAATAGAACCAGTTTCAAATGTTGATTATTTAAGGATTGGGGCAACTTCAAGTTTGTTTTGTTGAGCTAAAAAGTCAGAGAGATTAAAAGTAAAATTTTCGGGAGGGTTACCTCCTCCTTGATGAGAAGAATATGAACCAACAGTTGGGTTTTGAGACAAAGGAAAATACTCCTGTTGTGGGCTAAAAGAGGAATGATATTCAAGATGAGTTTGAAGAAAACTCAGAATTGTTTTAATGTCTTCCTTAGTTAAAATAGCTCTATCTAGGAAGGGTGCAATTTCCAACACTCGTTATAATTTCCATTTTATCAGCACAAAGGTTTTTGATTTATTTATTTTCGTCACTGAAACCTAAAACCTCTGATTTATCTTCTTTCAATGGAATAATACTTGTTTCTGATTTACTAAGAGATTATTGAGAGATACTTTCAGCTGAATCTAGGCTCACATCATATACTTTGCCTTTTATGGAAGCAGTTTCAACTTGAAATATTTCAGGAGATTTATTTGATACTAAAATTTCTTTAGGTTGTGAGATAGATGATGGTACCATTTTCTTTTGGAATGTACTTTGAATGCATCTTTTTTACTAAATGTGATGCATATTTTGTTGATTTTTGTTTCCCTCTTGCATCTTTTATAATCTTCTCTGGGTCAGAAACTGGAATCACAGGAGGTGATCTCTGATTTCTTCTTCTGGTAGGCAGTCTTGAAACCCCTCATCCTCTTTGTGAATTTGCCATGTGAACCAATTACAATCATAAATAGTGACTAGTCTTTATTCACCTTTAAAAAATAGTACTAGGCATTCATGCCAAAACTTTGAGAGAATATTGAGTTATGAATCTTTGACTCCTGGCAGATTCACCAAAATATGTTACCACTAGAATCAGCACTTGGATTGTGACAAGCGCCTGACCAGACACATCTTAAGCTCAAGGTATTTTCTTATAACTTCATTGAGTTTTTTGGGGAAGTGGTTGGGTATCACACACACTGAAAGCGATTTTGAACAGCTAAGAATCTCTCACACATATAAAGGCACTGATGTTTACTATGGTAGCAAGATTAGGTTTGTATATTAATGGTTAGAAAATCGAAGATAACAGTAGCTATGTAAAATAAAGGTCCATTGTTAAGAGGAAATGATGACACATATTCTAGACATAAAACATACAGTGAAATAAAGTTGTATCTCATTCTACATTTGAAGGATCCCATTACATATAAAGCTTCCAACTAACATGAAAAAACAAATTAGGAATGATTGAAAAATCAAGATTGACAAAAATATATTTCTCATGTATGTTCGTTTAAAATACTTACAAGAATATGAAAGGATTCAATTCAACTTCAAAGAATGACCATGAAGTATCTTCAGTTAATACTAAGTCTAGAATGCTTGACAACGGGACTTACAAAAACAAACTAATATTACATGAAGGTTTACCATACTGATAGTAACATGAGGCAGAATTGTGTAAACTATAATCTGGAATGAAATAATGAATAATGGAAACACATAAGAAGGTGAACAATACACACACCATACAAGTTGTGAATCCTCAAGAGTGCTTCTAGATATATTATGTATTCAAAAAAGTATAACGCAGTATGCAATGAAAGGTACAACCAACGAACCCTTTTCTCCTTGCATTACACAGTATATATACAAAAAATGAGTTTTGTAAAAAGCCTCCAATAAAAGTGAAAATCTGTGATTTGAGACATTATTACAACCCTCTACATATAGGGGAGCTTATCCAAAACATAAAAAGAAAACTGAAATAGAAATGAAGACAGATCATGGCAACATGGAGCTCGAGGTGGCTGAGTTGAGATGGTTGAGTGCTCCTCGTTGCTTGGAAAAAAATGCCTCCACAAAAATTGCAATCTACCAACTAAAAATAACACATGTACCCTTATCTGCAAAAGTGTAGGAGCAGCTAACTAAAGGAGTAACCAACTGGAAGATACCTTGATTAGATGACACTTATAAAAAGATCATCACCACTGAGGCTACATTCACTTTATCATCTTTTAGTGTCATTATTTTGAGAATAGAACCAAAAAGCAACTTTTTCTCCTCCATATGCAAAATCCAAAAATAATAACTACTTTTTCTGAAAAGGGTAGCTATATCCGAAAATACTGAGTATAATCCAAAAAATTAAATGTTTCTTCAGATTTTCAAGGTTCTGTATATTCATTCATCAAAGGTATAATATAGAAGCAAAGATCCTGATAGCTTCTGCTTTATTTACCCTTTTGTTTGACCTCCTCTTCTGTGCTTGATTTTCTGCTGAATACTTTTCTTCCTGGGTTCGTTCTCTGGGTTATCATCAGTGTTTATGATTTCATCCCTGAGAGAAGGGTTGGCAATGAGTTTACTTGTTAATATAAGCTTGTTCTTAGGCCTAGTGTGAGGCCTTTGAATGTATGGGTTTGGAATATATAAAGGCCTCTTTCTACCATGTATGAATCTGCTTGATTGTCCTTGAAACTCTATCTCACTGTTATCCTCCTCAAAAGATGAATATGAATTAATTATAGTTTTCTTTTTCTTCTTGGTTGAAGAATAAATAGATGAGAAAAGTTGAGCTATGTTAGGTTCTTCCATTGTGATAGTCTCTGAAACTTTTATTTTTCCCTTTTGAGTGAGGAAAGGACTTGTGAAAGAGTAGGCACCTTTGGTGTTGAAATGGCATTTTTTTTTTGAGTCTGCTGTCTAGCTTCTAGAACAGGGCTTGATGTCAAGGTTTTAGGGTTGACTTCCACTAAAATTCCCTCTATCATAATGAGTCTTCCCCCGTGTTTACCCTTTTAGGAGGAAGTTTCCTCCTCTTTTCTCTTAGACACAGTGTTTTTTTCAAGAAGGATATCTCTTTGTTTGAGTTTGTTCTACACTCCTGCATGAAAGACCTCAAGGTTTGTGGCTCCTTGGATGAACTTCTAGTCTATATCTCCTTGGTTGGTTGTATTGTTGGTGTAGGAGTGATGGTTGGTGTAGAAGTAGTGGTTTAAACTCTAGCCTTTATGGCTAAGCTCCTAGTCCGCCTACTAGACGATATTGAAGATGAGCCAGCTTGTGAAGGAGTTGATGTAGGGGTAGGGTTTGACTGATGTTCCTAAATTTTTATCTTTCTAGGCCTTACTACTTTTCTCCTTGAATGAATACTGCTAAATCCCTCATCTGCTAAAAACTTCTCTTATGTATTTATTTTCTTCCTCAAGTCATAAACTACAAGTATTTTAATCAAACCTCTGTGATAGAGATTATGAAGAGAATAGACTGAGTTTTTATGTATCTTTCGAGACATTGATAACAGAGATTTGTGAACGAAAAATGGTAAATTCATAGGTTTGGAGCCAGAGATATGGGATAGAAACCTCATATGGTATTTGTGGATAGTTGAAAACCTACCCTCACAGGTTATGTAACGTTGTACAATAGTAATGACATGCTGCCACTCGGGTTTAAAGTATGAAATATGAATGGTAGGAGTCCAACCAATATGTTCATGTTTAGGCTTTAAATATACATTTGAATCAGCTTTAAGGAGTGTTTTGTTATTCTTGTGCCAGGAATCACATGTTGCTGAAGTTTGAGTTTCCCTTGCAATGATGGTTTCGGTGATCTTGAAGGTCTGAAACCCAATCCTGACCTTTTCTTCATTAAATGTCTCAGCAAATTATTGAGCCACGGCCACATTTTCACCTGAAAAATTCCTTAAAAATGGGTACCAACCTGCTGCTTTGAACTCAAACTTGGCACAATGGTCAACAAAACGGGTGTTATTTGGCTCGAAAAGGTTCACGTTACCTCCTTTTCCCATCCTGCTCACAGTTAACCCTAACCACTAATGCGCAGTTGTAAAATGAGGAACAACTACCCTCCATGAAGCCCTACTTGTTGGCACTTGTTAGAAAATTGTTTTGAACTGGGGATAAGAACATTTTGATGTAGCTGTCACAGGAGTGAATGAAGGCAGATATTTGCATGCCCTAAAACTAGGTGAGAGGGAATGACATGAAAACAAAATAATTTAAACCTGTTGCCAACTCATTTCACCAAACTCGATCACATTTTTTAATAATTGCTACTCATGCTACACTTTAACACATATATCCTTTAATGAGTAGCAATATATTTGTGTAATCTTAGAAAACAAATAACCAACCTTTTAAGGTATCCTCCAATGAAAAATAACCACCTTTTAGGTGAGCAACACCTCTTGTTTTTACAGGTCTTCAATATTCGAATAATAGTGCTTGTTTCACCTGAATAATGCTTCCTTTGTCTCCTCGTACCAATTTTGCAGGTAATTGCTACCTTTTTGAAAGAAAAAATATATTCCTGTATTACTTGTAAAACCAAAAAATTTTGAAGAAGATATTTGCCTCTCAAGGAAAGATCAGCTATCCCTGTGTTATTCTTAACAAAACTGATGATTCTAGCATTCTTCCTTTAACCTCGGATAGGAAAATCATGGGTGAATAAATAAGAATTTTCAAAGTTAAACTCATCACCTTAACCTCACGAAAGTAGTTAAAAAACTTTTATTTAAAGAGACTTTTTACCTAATGACTATAACATAAACAAATTATTGGTCTCCGAAATTCTTTTTTCAATTTTTGTTAAAAACTAATAAAGACTCATACATTTTGACCCATGCCAGTGTGTACTCTCCCTGTAGGTTAGAGAGACAAGAGAAGGATCAAATACCTGACTACAATGAAAACCAAACCTTGAAATATTTTTGAAAAATTCTCGGTACTAACATATACAAAGACAAAGAAAGCTGGAAACAAAAAAGAGCCATGTGAAAGCGGGCAGAAGTGAGGTTATGGAATTTATATATATTCCACCTCAATCGGCCAACAATCCATGAAGTGTTGCATGCGGATCCACTGCCAAAAGTTCGGCCAAACCCGACTTTGAGAGAGAATTTGCTCGAGTATTAACCTCTCGGAAAATATGTTGGATGAGAGGTACCTAAAATGCATAAACGGTATTTCATCTTGAGAATCAATTCATGAGACTAGGAGTTTGAAACTATGTCAGCCCATTTACTCTTGTCGATTACATATTTTTCATCCCCATACATGAAGGGAAGTCCTTTGAATATTATAGGCTACACAAAGCACACTCCTAGAGTGCCAATATTTCGGCCTTAGTTTTGTACCTAGATTGTTGAAATCTATAACTAGGTTAGGTCTTTATATTGACTATGTAATTATGTATTTATGTATTAAGAAGACAAAGATAATAAAATGTATTTTTTAATGCTTGCTTCATGGGTTTCATGAGAAAGGTTTTTATTATATGTCAAAAGAATTCTTCTTGATGTCTTTTAGGGATTTTTCATCTTGTCATAAATGTATTAATTAATAGTCATGTATATGAAAAGTCTAGTCAAATGAATATGCCTCAAGACCTTGTCATATAACCTTGGAGAAATGGATCAAGTATGATGCTAACACCTACTGCTCAAAATAGCCTTCATCAAGCCCGGAAAATAAGCTCTTCATGTCGGCCTTCAAGTTGTGGACAAGTCATCCTACAATACGATTGAAGGTCGGCCCTCATGAGGAAAGAATGCCACTATATATAAGTAACTTTGTGGTTCATTTCTAGAAGAGAATTCGGACAAGTTCTGTGATGTAAATGCGAGCCAAGGATTTGTCTTGGTATGAAAGGAATAAGGAGCTAATATAAGAAGAAGGATGAAGGATAATTACCTTTGAACATAAGCATATTGTACCTCGCATAATCTAGGAAACTAAGACTTATTCTAGCGAGGAAGAAGTACGTGTCGATGTGTGCTACATGACTAGAGTTTGGTGCGAAGAGAAGGGTTAATTCAACAAATAATAATTTCACTACAACGAAGAGAAAGGAGTCTCGTATACTATTTTGATGCGAGGAAGGATCAAAGTAATTATGTAATAAAGTCTATGCAATCACGAGAATTCGAGCATGGTTTAGGATTAAATTTGTTCAGTGCTAATCTGTGCTAAGTATTGGAAGGTGTAGAAGGTCTCTTGGAAAGCGAAATAAGGAGACTATTGGAGGCTAAGCTATTTGAAGAGTTATTGAATAGAGGCAGATTTTTCTACGAAGTAACAGTGAAGAACCATGTATAAGAGAAGCGGGAAAAATTCAACTAGAGGCAAGGCTCGAGTCACGGGTGCACACGAAAGGTGCGAGAACAATGCGGGCGGTACAAAGAAGAAGAAACGAAACATAAGGAATCAAGAGAAGAAATGACAGGAGTCTTGAATGCATTGGTCGAGGGTCTAAGTCATGATTACGGTACTTCGTTATGCGAAATTCTATAAGATTAATTTCTAGTGGGTTTTCCTCTCAAAGAGGAGAGGTTTTATTACGGCTTGAAGAACCTAAATGTTTGTCTCTTGTGTTTTTGGTAATTGACTTGATGAAAGACGTAATAAGCTAAGAAGAGAATACATAAGTAAGTAAAGTAAGATCACAAGTAATTATCGAAAGAAATTTGAAATAATCATCGCCCCTCCAAATTCTCCAACATGGTATTAGAGCTAAGACGTTGAGCGAGAAGGGCTACTTGTGAAGACACTCGAGGAAGCAAAGATCAAAGTTTGGGTTGAAAGTTACGGTCAATTTGCAAGGAAGATTCTTGAAAGGATCTACTAATCAAGAAAATAATATTTTCGGCCAAAGATTTATGTGGCGTTAGCTTATTCTTTAAAAGGATCCATCATCAGTTCCATTCCTCAATATCCAACACCTTTGAATACATCATCATTCTAAGACATCCTCTATCATTAAGGTTCCATCATATACATTGGTTAACTCAATATAATAAGGAGTTCTTATCAACATCATCATCAAAGAAGGCTATGGAGGAAGTCATCATACTCAAGTAAGTATCTAAGATCTTATCTAAAGGCATCAAAAATGACTTATTGAAAAGAGAGAAACAAATTAATTAGAGTCATCGAACTTTAGTGCATGGAAGAAGAGGACATATTTGAATCTAATTGAAGAAAAAGTTATGGGCTACATTGAAGGATACGCAATTCAACCCTCAAAAGAAAGATGCTCCATCTCTCATGCCAAGTACATGAAAGAATACGAGCCAGAGATTCTCACTTATAATCAAGTAAGGACTCACTTATACCTTATGTATGGCGAAAGCACCAAAGATATATATGAGAAACTTGTGGAGCTATTCTGCGTAGGTACTACGGAAGCAGAAATATCTACGGGGGCAAAGAGAACTATACAAGATGAAATTGTCAAGAGAGGAAGGAATCACTTCATATTTTATGAGGATTTTTTAAATAAGAGACCAAGCTTGCGGGAATTGGGAGAAGTAATGTACGATAATGAAATGACTACGGTGGTGTTGAATGCTCTACCATAATAATGGAAGCTTCACTTCAAGATTATACGGGGAAAAAAGAGGTAGCACCATTCCACGATCTATGGTCTCTATGTAAAATAGAGGAAACATGATTGAAAACGGGCGATACGAGATCAAGTGAGGGGGAATCAAGCCTTTGTAGCCATGTCCGGAAAGAAAGGAAGATCTAGAAAATTTGGTCCTCGAATAAAATAAGAAATATGGACAAAGTATGATGCTTTGGATCTGATGAACTTGGACATTGTAAAAGGTATTTTCCTAAATGCGGAAGAATAGGAGTAAAAGGAAAAGCCCATGTCATAGATGTAAGGGAAGAACTTGATACAAAGAAATGTAGAAAGAAGAAACAAAATATCTCTATTATGATTGAGATCATCTTTCTCTTTAAGTAATTCGTGTTGATTCATAAAATATTATGATGGAAAGAAATGTATATTAAAAGCATCATGGGAGAAGCATGGAAGGAGCACTTGAAGAAGGAGCTCCTAGAAACCTCATTGATAAATGAATTGATGAAAGACGGAGTCATCGAATCAAGGGAATAATTCAATAATCAATATGGAAACGAGATGTTGACATTTTCTAATGGATTTCTCTGGATTCACTGGTTAGAAAGAAAGCAAAAGGTTTCTCAAGAATTCCATGTTACAAAATTCCGGGATTAGGATATGATGGCATATTGATGAAGCGAGGTCAAGGGAATGAAGTTTTTCATTCTGAAGTAAAATTGCTACGGATGAGTCGAAGTGAAAATTATAGGTACATATATTTATATGCGTGTCTGGATATTTGTGAAGTCATGTCATGTGGTTACAAGTGATATGATCTATGTAAGGAAGATCTCTTCTGGTCACCACGGAGTTGCCACTAGCAAATTAAATATGTCCTCGTATGGAATATGAGGTATTTGTATAAAAAAAAGAACTAGATGTGGAATTCCTAGGGATGAAGTTGTACGAAGAAAAGAATGGAAGAGATCATAGTGCAACCATGTAAAGAGCGGTTATCATCAGGAAGCCAAGAAGATGTGGTAGGAGATCTCTTGGGAAGATATGTGGACTACGATAGAAGTATGGTAAACAGAAGACCCTTGATGAAACATATCATTAGGGAATTTGAATTTAAAATAGACACTCCTAAGGAAATTATAAAATAATGGTGTTGGAAATAATAAAATAATATTATAGATTACATCATCAAATTTTAGAGGAAAAAAGAAAAAACTTTCAACTCGTATTTTCAACTTATCCCCATGGGTTTACTCAAATTTTGAGCGACACTCTTTGGATGTAGAATTTGATTCATCATCAAAAAGTACCATATTTCATACTTTCTATGGACCCTACACGAATAATGAGAAATACATGAAAAATGTGATTATAATCACGTTTTTCATGTATTTATCATTTTTTCGTGTAGAAGGGGCCATCAAAGTATGAAACATGGAAATATATTTGGATGAGGAATTAAATTTTGCATCCAACGAGTATAAGCTCGAAATTTGAATAAAACTTGGAGATAAATTGAAAATATGAGTTGAAAAATAATTTTATTATTTTTATTATTTTTAAATTTTTACTTTTTATTCCAAAAATGTTGAATCATCCCCCATGGTTGACATCATCATCTTGAATCTTATTGGTTCTTATAAATTTTATTTTGGTTGTACATTTTTCTTAGGAGGCCCATTTTAGACCTCAAAATTTCCCTAAATACTTTAGGAGATGTGTCAATTTGAATAGAGGATGTCGATGCCTACGGGGGATATCATGGTGAAAGATCATCATTGAGGGTAACTTTTGATTTAAAAGTTCATATGGATATGTTTATCTGGATGATTTTATGTAGGGTTTCCAATCGTGTGAAAGGATGTAAGATCCTTGAGATATGTTTTGAAGGTAAAAAGCGACATGGCATAAAGGTGGACGAGATGAGAAGACTAATAAATCACTTTAAGATAGTTGACATGACTCGTGGATAGAGAAGTGATGGATGATTTGTGCCCTAATAAGCCAAAATTTGAAGATTCCTCGATATCAAAATCCATGAAATCGAGGGAGGAATTATTCATGAGCATGCGGGTGTCTCACCATTGTTGTTGGTCTGGTTGAGAGGGAGCACCGCGGTAATTTTCTTGCTTGGAAGAAACTTGAAGTATGTCCTTCCTAAGTTAAGAGGGTAACTATATGATTCTATAATACATGTGTCATGCACTAGATTATGACTAACGGCCCAGCGTCTTACAGAAGGCCATGTGGAGAGAATGGATAGACACACCATTTTGGTCTTCACACAAATGAGAATGGAGGATTGAGTAATCATACGGAATTCGATACTCTTTGAGAATGTTATAGGGCATTCAAGATAAGAGTATTCGGGGACCAATATTATTTGAGGTTTGCTACCCAAGAGAAGAATAGTCCAAGAAGGTCATACTATGGGAACACATAGGTGGAGTATGTACCTTGGAGAGACAATGACTATGGTTTATATAAGTCACGTGTCTCACCGACATTGTAATACTTGTATCGTTGAGAGATGGGGTTGTTAGTAAATGCCTTCATTAGGAAAATGTTGGTTGATATGATGTTATACGGATACAATTACAATACGATTCTTCTTATGAGATTCATCGGTTTGAAAGTGACCATGTACCTATATGAATACCTTCCTAGTTAACGAGGAGTGTTGAAATGTGTAACTAGGTTCGGTCTTCATTTTGACTATGTAATTATGTATTTATGTAATGGAGAAGACAAAGATAATAAAATGTATTTTTCTTATGCTTGCTTCATGGGTTTCATGAGCAAGGTTTTTATTATAGGTCAAAGACTTCTTCTTGATTTCTTTTAGGGATTTGTCATCTTGTCATAAATGTATTAATTAAGAGTCATGTATATGAAGAGTACGGTCAAATGAATATGCCTCAAGACCTTGTCATATAACCTTGGCAAAATGGCTCAAGTATCATGCTAGCACCTTCGTTCAAAACGAGTGTTCGACTGTCTTTGGAAAATAAACTCTTCCTGTCTGACCTACAAGTTGTGGACCCGTCAATCTACAATCGGATCGAAGGTCAGCCTAAAACGAGAAATAATGCCACTATATATAATTAACTATGTTGTTCATTTTACTAGAGAATTTAGGCAAGTTATGTGATATAAATGCGAGCCAAGGATGTTTGTCTTGGTACGAAAGGAATAAGAAGGGCTAATATACAAAGAAGGATGAAGGATAATTACCTACGGAATATAAGCATATTATACCTCGCATAATCAGGGAAAACGATATTTATTCCGGCAAAAGAATTCGACCTCGAGTGCATGCTAAAGGACTAGAGTTTGGTGCAAAGAGAAGGGTTAAGTCGAGTAAGAAGATTTTCACTATAGCAGAAGAGAAGGAGTCTCGTATACTTTATTTTGATGCGAGGAAAGATCGGAATAATTAAGTAATAAAGCCTATCTGAACACGAGTCGAGGTTGGTTTAGGATTAGTGTTGTTCGGTGTTAATATGTGCTAAGTATTGGAAGGTGTCGAAAGGTCTCTTGGAAAGTGAAATAGGAGACTATTGGAAGCTAAGATATTTGAAGAGTTGCGAGAACGAGAGACCAAGTTTTCTCTGAAGTAACAAGTGTGAAAGCGTATAAGAGAAGGAGGAAGAATTCAACTAGAGACCAAGCTCTCTAGTACTAGTACGAAAGGTCTGCAGGACAATGCGGGGCAGTTACAAAGAAAAGAAGAAGAAACTTAAGGATTCAAGAAAGAAGTAGTGACAAGGTCTTGAAGGCATTCAAGGGTCAAGGATCTCGGAGTCATGGTCATGGTACTTGTCATACGAAAGTCTATAAGAAGAATTTCTGTGGGTTTTCCTCTCCGAGAGGAGAGGTTTTCGCCACGGCCAGAAGAGCCTAAATTTGTGTCTCTTGTGTTTTTTGGTAAATTCACTTGATGAAAGACGTAATAAGGTAAGAAGAGAATATATAAGTAAAGTAAGATCACAAGTAATTATCGGGAAAAGGGAATTTGAATTAGTCATACGCCCCCTCCAAAATTCACAACATGGACCATTGTTCAGAAGATGTGATACCACCGCTTTTTTATCAGTTTAATCCATGCCCCACATCATGAGATGCCCTCTGTTCGTCTCCATTAAAGTATCATATACATTGAGAATGGTAAGGAAAGGGTTTGAAGAACGTGAGATAGATCTGAAGGAGATAATGGAAGGAAGACCAACGATCCATATCATAATAGCACTATAAATCTGAGAGTGAACAATCGACCTCCCATTCAATATGTAGTGATTCCTGGCAAGCCATACTTTTGAAAATAAAAGAAAGGAAAGATTGATATTTTTGGCGCTTTCTCCAAAGATTCAAATACCTATGTAATGTTGACGGTGTATGCGGGATCAAGCGAGAAACAAAAGAAAAAAAAAAAAAACCAAAATTTTTGAGCTTCGGGCGGGGAGAGAGAAAGAGATGGGCCACGGATTCGAAATTAATTAGACAAAATGGGCAACAACCCGGGGCCTAGGAAGCGCAGCTTAGTAAAATTATCCCAAGTTAAAATTATGTTCCTCCATCTTAGCCATTTGGATAATATGATTTTAGATGGGATAACACCTTTCCAAAAATGTCTAAAGGGAGACGGTTCAGGGTTTGGTATACGTTGTGCAATGATGTTTCTATAAGTGTCGACGCCACGGTAGTCGTGCCCTTCATCAGAGTTGTCCCACCTTATTAAATGCTCCATGAGGATGAAAACAAAAACCACTAGCCTTTAACGAAACAAGTAGGAATCCATGTTGTCGCGTCTTCGGCCCGGGGCCCGGTTGGGAAAACGATTTCTAGATAGGGTAGCCTTCTTGCCCGATTGGGAGATGACTTGAACGAAAAAAAAGATGCCTTTATGAGAAAAAGTACATGAGATGAAAATCCAAGCTCAAACTAGAGTTAAAATCTAATACAATCACGGCCCAAGGAATTTTTTGGCCATTATGTTGTGAAACCGGCTCAAGAAATATAAGAAAAGAGATATCAAAGCCTTAGAAATAAGCCATAGAAGGGGAAACCTCCAATACATTACATGAATGAAAAATTATTGGATGATACAAATAATAAAACCTCCTTTCTATATATAGGAGTCCATGGGGCTTCCTGATGTAATCCTAGTGGGGCCATAATGTAATCCTAGCGAGCCTAACAATAATAATGTAAGAGGCACAATAATAAAAATATGGGGGTTCGGGGGTATAACAATAACCATAAGGGGGGATACACTAACATAATAAGGGACTAGAATATTAATATAGGGACTTAACATGCCCCTCTCCTTCAAACAAGTGTTGTCCTCAATGCTTGATTATTTCTTGATGTACGTATAAAATTCTCATCATCCTCCCATGTGGAATCTTCTCACAGGAAAGTTCTTCCACTTATTTGAGATCTTGTAAAATTGATCGTACTTTTCGAGTTCTTGTTTACATCCTTTGCTTGAACTTCTTTCGATCGATGTTGATCTTCCTGATTGTTTCATTAGATTCTACACAGATTAGGTTATCCTTTGAGAGTTGGAGAACTTGTTGATGCTCGATGTGATCCTCCACTAATTTATCATCCATATTAGCTATTATTTGATCCTTAAAACCATCAAATTAGCCTCCATTTATGCTTTTAAACCATCTATTTCATCTTCGGGTGCTCTTCGTAAGATCGAAATTTGTTGCACTTAATCTTTAGTAATTTTGATATCTCATACGCAATTCTTCCTCTTCATGCATCATAGTATATATTTTTTGAGGCTTAATGGGTATGGAATTATTTTTGAGGCATTATAGAACCCAATATTGATCAAAATTCTAAAATATGCCCTTGGAATCACTTCAAGCGCTTTTTCAAACAAATGTTATGAAATTTTAAAAACCAAGTACACACCTTTTTCTTTATTTTGAGAAGCTCTATATTGAAAATGAATTATCTATGTAATTTCAGATCCTCTGATAACTAACATTTGGCTCTTGTTGTAGCCCTACGAAGCTTCTTTCAAATTTCACGCAGTCGGCCCTAATTTGGATTCTTCTAGCAAAGTTATGTCCAATCTTCCACAATGACCCAATTATGGACTAGTTGATAGAGCTAACTTATGCGAATTTCCACATGTCACTATTTCCTCCTTTGGCTCTGAAATTGATATACAAGCCTTAATTAGTGTAATTGCAATACTTTTTACAGCATTCCAATCCAATGCTCGGAGAGAGTTATGAATATTTTCCCACTATCTTAGCTTTGAGATGAAATTCGGGAACTTTGAAAAAGACGCTTACATAGATCATATCTCCAAAAGTATTGCAAACCAAGCTCTAAAATTTTAGGATGATGTTCCTCAGGATTTTAGCTACGCTCTCTAAAAATTTCAGCTTCGAAACACCATGAACGAAAATTATAGTGCAAAATTCCGCGATGACCTGTTTAGGTTAAATTCGGAAGCTTGCAAAAGCCCTAACTTCCCTGAGATCATATCTCCGAAAATATTGCAAACCCGAGCTGAACTTTTGCGACGATGTTCCTCGGGATTTCGGCTTCGCACTCTAAAAATTTCAACCACCGAACCTTCGTAGAAAAAAATTTATAGCGAACATGCCACGATGGAATGGTTTGGAGCAGCGAAACCTAGAATCCAAAGCTATGATACCAAATGTTGTGAAACCGGCTCCAAAAATAGAAGAAAAGAGATATCAACGCCTTAGAAATAAGCCACTTCGAGGAAACCTCAAATACATTACATGAATGAACAATTCTTGGATGACACAAATGACAAAACCTCCTTTCTATATATAGGAGTCCGGGGGCCTGATATAATCCTAGCCGACCTAAAAATAATAATATAAGGGCACAATAACAAAAATATGGTGGTTACGGGGGTACAACAATAACCATAAGGGGGATACACCTTAATAAGGGACTACACTATTAATATAGGCACTTAACACATTACCAAAATCCCATGTAAGCCTACTAGAATGAAGTCACTACCGCGAGAAACCCATCGAAGATGTAAGATCCACGGAGTTGGGAAAATATGGTAGCTTGAAAATATGTTGAAGCTCCAAGCCTTTGAGGTACTTGTTTCGGATGAGGAAGGCCGAGACCGGATCAGTTAGTGCCTCAAGAAGTTTAATTAAAATCGCTTGGGGAGAAAGATTGGATGTCCAGGGAGCTGACCCCCAAATTGTTTGGGAATGGAGAGAGAAGCCAATTTGTAGAGGTGATAGTTCTTAGATCCCTTTTCCCTAACCATAAGAATTCGGAGAAATAATGGACTTAATTAGAGTAATGATGTGGGAAGGAAGATGGAAAAGGTGGGCCCAATAAACTACCGATTGATGAAACAACACGAATAAGGACATATCGACCACCCGAAGATAATACCTATGAGACTGGACATTGCAAGTCTTAGCTTAAACTTATCCTGAGGCAAAGCCGATCCAGTTTTGTAGTTGTAGGGTTTGAGTACGAAGCCAAGGTAGACGAAGGCTTGTCGAAATAGGCACGAAGTTTCATCTCGAAGATACTTGTTATAAGTTCAATTATGCACATTCGAACTCACTTGAATATGTCGAGTCACTTCTTGCTGTTCATACTCAATTGAATATTCGAGGCCACTTCTCATAAGAATGTGGTATTTTTGCCTAATATTTAACTTCCCTCTTTACCTATTGACTTGAGACAATTTGGGACAGATTTAATAGTCCAACAAAGTGAATATATTTTTTTTGTTTTACTCCAAATTGTTCCTTACAAAATAAATTTCCTCTTAATTATGATCGAAATGAATATATGAAACATTAGATTCATGAAGAGAAGGATAAAGTCTTCACTACCTTGAAATCAATATGACCTCAAATCTTTTTCCCTTCTAAAATTGTTTTTTGTTTACTCAGTTGCTTTATAAAAAACATATCTTTGTATTTATCTTGAAAATGTCTCTTAACTATAAAATCCTTCACTACCTTGAAACCATTATATATGAAATGAAATGATATTTTAACATCACATTGAGACTAAAAATAATTAAAAGCTGGACCAATCAGTTCTTTGTTTTTCCTTTTGCAATTCAATATTTTCTTATTCAAATTGATGATGAGTTGGCTCAACCTTCCAACAATCCCCTTGCTAAAAAGACAATGGCAAAGAAACTAATGTATATTCCCATAACTTTCTCTGATGTATTTGAGCATCCACATTTAAAAAGAAATTTTTTCTGATTTCTTTGCCCAGATGTGCAAATGTGCAACCTATTTTCCCAAGCTTCTTTAGGCCATTTACTGCTTGTCTATTTCTGCCCCCTTTGAGGATTTATGCGATTTGGTTCTTGGTGAAGCAGAACCTTTTCCCTCCTGGAATATTAGCTCAAATGTACTCTTTTTGTTGGAGATCACGTGGGGTTGAATTCTTCAATGTAGTACCTTTCTACCCAACTCTTTTACCCATATCCGTTTACGAGAAACTTTTCCATAACAGAAATTATTTAGCTCCTTGCTAATTGTGGAATGACATTAAAGGTAGATATTCCATTTTTGCATCCATGTGTAGTTTTGTCTCATCCATGTTTTCTTTCTTTCACTCATGTCTTCCTTGAAGATAGCAATAGGCCATCTACTTTCTCTCATTTCCTCAATTATTTTTAGATATCTTATGAGCCGCACCATACCAATTTATTCGATGAGGTTGCTCCTATTTCACACAAAATTATCTCCTTAAGGTTCTAGAACTTTTTTACTTTAGACTTGCTCATAGTCAAGTGGTTTTGGATTTTTCTCAATTTGTTTCCATTTTTGAACGAGGTTGCTATAGCTTGCTAACCCACAATTCACACACATATAGCATCACTCGACAAACTAGGAGTCAAAGGCACTTCAATCGTTTTCCAATCCCATAAATTTGCCTCTCTACATCTATTTTGAAGAGCATATAATACTTTCCACCCTCCTCAAATTCTCTTATTTCTACGAGTCCTCCCAATTAAGTTTATTGTTGAAACAATCCTAAGGTACTTGTACTCATTTACTTTTTCAAAGAATGTTTCCTTCAAAAAAGAAGAACGTATGTTGACTACACTTCATTTTATTAGAGAAAATCATTATTTTGGACTTGCTAGTATTGACTTGCATCCCCACTACTCTACAAAAATGCTCGAGGGCATATAGCGACATACGCAATCCATGGGCCAATTTAGAAATCAATACAAGATCATCATCATATAAAAGAAGCTTTATCACAAACTCCCTGTAGAACACCATCTCCATCTTGCATGTTAACCACTCTCCCAATTTATCAATATGTAAACAAAAGTAGAGGATAGAGGGCAACCTTGTGACTCCAATTTCACTTCTATTTAAAAATGTTCTATTAATAATCAACTTATCTTGTAATTAATATGTTCTTTATATCTAGTTACTCCCTCCTACTAGCGAACTTTATAACATATCCTTCTCGGTGTAGCTTTTCAAGATTGGCTTTTAATCATTTTTAAACGTGATTTTTAATAATTTCAATGGTACATAATTTAGCAATAATATTTTTTCGTGTCACAACTTTTAATATTCATTTTGGGGTCAAATTCTTCATGAGTTGCGTGACAATGACACACGTAGGTTTTGCAAAGGAAATGAACATGGTTTCCAAAGCTTGAGGCCTAATCTACTTCTAATCATTGTTGTTTTAGTGATCAATTTTATGTTATAATGTCTTATATTATGTGATGGTTATCATTATATTTACAAATCAAATGCGATTCTTGCACATCCTGGTATCAAAAGCAATGAAGAATATCCCCTACGATTTTATGCCTTCTTTTGATCATTCAAGCAAGGTTGAGTACAAACCTTTAAATCAACACAAAATGACTATACTACAAAATGAAGACCTTTACAATTTTCCTATGGCGGTTCAGAGTGCGGGCTTACGGGGAGTGTACTTTCTTCTCTCTTAATAGCAATTAAAATAGTGCTTTTCTATTTCCTGGAATTAACAATAGTTTGTTTGCACCTCTATTCAATTCTGATGTTCATTTCGAAGCGAAAGGAAAATTTAGACGAAATTTTCCTATCCTCATTTGTTTGAAATTTGGGCCACCAATCCTGAAATGTATTTACCACTTAAAAATATCAGCCCGTAGACCCGGTGGTTGAACCCACTATGATACAGAAATACTACTAATACGGTAACCCTTTGACAAGCCTCATCATAGGTACAACAAACCAAATGTAAATCCTACCCCACGGTAAGTGTGAATCATATTTAGATCTACCACGTGTAAAGAGGATTCTATAAGCAATGAAAGGCTTGAAAAGCCAATATCTCAAAAGGTTGTAATGAAGGAATTGAAGGAATTTTAGAGACCCAGCGTCGAGGACCTAGACTCCAAACCAAACAAAACTTCATTTCCTCTAAAAAACCCTTTTCCATTGATTTTGATGAAAAAAATTGCAATTTTTGAAGCCTTTTAGATTACTCCAAACTATCCACTTTTATATTATTTTCAAAATTATTACGAATTCCCTCATGTCAGTAAATTCCATGATGAAGTGTTTCACTTTCAAGCTTTGCTCCTTTCCTACAAAAGATACAAGTTCTTTCTTTCCCTTCATTTCCTTGGGGTTATCCATCTACCACCTATTTCGCACCTAAGATGGTGAGATCCGGTCTTTAGGCTTGCGTTATTAAAATTTTAGCCTTTCCCTTGATTGCGGTACTCAAATAAGTCTTTTCATCTTTTGAATGTGATGGATTGGAAATTTTTGACATATAGCACTTTTACATAGCTTTGTTTTACACGTATCGTACGAATTTTTGCAAGTACCCAATTTTTTTATCTCCTCTTTAGATTTAAGGACAATCTTACCAATTAATTCTCCATTTTTCTCATCCACTTGTCATTTTTTTCCTGCGATTTTTATTCCTACGCTTTAGCCTTTGCAACAATCATCTTGGGCCAACGATGCTCATCCATGTTTTCCACCTTTTTTAAATAACTCAACAAACGATTGATTGTTGAAGCCTCGGTCGAACATTCCATCATCAACTAGAAAGATCTCATATAGGACCATTAACTTGATATTGAGGTTACTAATGATTAAGAGCTTTGAATTCTTTCTACTTGTCTCCACTTGTGATTTGACATGTTTCTCACACAAATTCATATCCATAGAGGAAAACCAAGGTAACTGACACTCCAAAGGATTTTATTGGTTTTCATGTCCCATAATTATGCTTTCTTGCATCTACTTGTTATGAAGAAGATTTAAGTCTCTCCACCCCCCTTGGATCCTTTTAGTTATGCACATCTCCCAAATGAGCTAGTTGTAGAAAAACAATTCATATGTCTCTTCCACTATCTTCGAGAATTTTTCCTCAAATATAAAGCTAACTGCTTGCATTTTTCCTCAAATATAAGAAACGCTTGCTTCTTTTTCTGTAGGAATTTACGGGGTAAGTTCCTTAGATCAAGCAAGGTCACGAAAGCTCACAAATATATCACAAATCGGTACACCGGTATAATCACGTGGTTAAAGCCCTGAAGAGGAAACAATCCGACTTTGAAAGGCCAACACGGCGCTTCGAATAAATTATTAATATAAAAATAAAAGTTACATATGTTTCTCTCATAAACGGTTATTGGACAATTGACCCTCCATGCTCTTTAAATAGAGATCATGGACCAATTGGAGTGTTAAGCCACGAATCAAGTGTCGTTAATACCAAGGAGAGAGTGAGCAGATCGGATGACTACAAATTGTATTTGTCGGATCATAAATTCTGAAATGTACATAGTAAATAAACACACTTTACCCCACAACTCTACCTTTGGACTAAGTTATTCTTAACTATTTCCTATGTGTCGGAATATCCTAACATCCCCCCTTAAGAACAACTTGGGATAGGATTGAAGGATTTACAAAGGTGATTCAAAAGGAGCATATTTCATATGTGTCGAAATATCCTAACATCCACCCTTGAGAACAAATTGGGATAGGATTGAAGGATTTGCAAAGTGACACAATAGGAGAAAGAAAATTAGAGCATATCCCCATAATGACAACTTTCACGAACTCCAAGCATGGATTGAAGTTTGGTAAACTTCACTTCTGTGAAACCTTTGTAAAGATATCGGCTACTTGATCATTGGTTGGGCAGTACTTCACTTCAAAGAACACGATCATGAATGAGATTTTTGATGAAGTGTATGTGGGATTCAATGTGTTTCATATGTTGATGCTAAACTAGATCTTTACATATTTGAATGGCACTGCGATTATCACACCAAAGTGTAGTTGGATGCCTTAATGAAGACCAAATTCATACGAGGATACGACGAAGCCACATGGCTTCCTTCTTTGGCTATTGCTGCCTTATTACTACGCTTCGGCCCAGAAAGAAGAGAGATGGCACTTTGTTTCTTACAATACCAAGTAATAGTTCTTTTGAACCAAGAGTGAATACATATCTAGCGATAGACTTTCAATCATGAGGGTCTGCTTAATCGAGTCAGTGAAACCAATCAACAATGGAGATGCTCTTTTCTGTGAATCCGGCGAGTTATACCTTGAATATATCGAAGTATTCTTTCCGCTACTTTCCGATTGATGACTTTCATGAGGTTGGTGCATAAGCCAGAGGTGACAAGACCAACAATGTGAAAAGGTCGGGGCAGTATAGGTTAGATACGAAGTTTGCAAACAGTTGATGGTATAAGGTATCAACTTCGGGGAATAGCTCTGGTAAGTGAAATCTTGACTCAGGCCGAAAGGGAGAAGGAAGTGAGAAACACGAGTCTTCCATGTGAAAGTGGTGTAGAAGGTCATGCATGCTTGGACTAAGAGAGGGTAATACCTTCTTTGGATTGCAAGACTTGAAGACCAAGGAAATAATGCAAGTGTCCTAAGTCTGTTATTTCAAACTTATTTTGAGGCTAGACTTCACATGGTTTATATGGATGGGATCACTACCGGTAAGGATAAGATCATCAACATAAAGGACGAGGATGGTGAAGGACTTACCCAATTTCTTGGTGTGGAGACGAGTGTTTTCGAGAATGACAACTAGAAAAGCCATTATCTAATAGAGAAATCTATCCATTTTGGCATACCAAGCACGAGGAGCTTGTTTGAGGACCATAGAGAGACTACAGGTGACAACAAAATTTTGGAATCATTTTGGATAAAACCGAGGGGGTTGTTCCATGTAGATTTCTTCATGCGAATATCATGTAATAAGACGAATTTAACGTCCATCTAATGGACTTCCCATTTAAAGGAGGCGACGAAAAGGAAGAACAAGGCGGATAGAATTCATTTTGGCAACGGGGGAGAAGGTTTCGGTATAGTCAATGCCTTCAACTTGTGAAAATCCTTTAGCGATAATACGAGCTTTATGTCTATCCACTTTTCCATACGGTCCAAACTTTTTTGTAAACCCATCTGCCATACGACAAGTTTTCTTCCTTTTGGAGAGAGAACAAAATCCCAAAGTATCATTCGCTAATAAGGAACGATATTCTTCATTCATAGCTTCATCCCAATTTGGATGGCCAAGTTCTTCTTGAAAGGTTTACGGATCGGGATTTTACTGGGCAGACGATAAGGGAAGAGCTCTTTCGAACTAAGAACGAGTATGTCGTTGATGCGGTCACTGCAAGAGGAACTGTTGCATCTAGGAAGTAGATCGGACCCATCTTGGAAGGCTTGTGGAGTAAGAGGAATAATTTCAAGAGGTGGAGGATTGTCATCCTCGTTGTCATCATCTAAACTAGAAGGAATGCTATTAAAAATAGAAGAGAGAGAGAGGTGGCACATATGTCGGAGAGATCGGGCTCATGAGACGAAAGGTGGTACACACTTCGAACTAGGCTCGCAAGTTGTCCTATTTTCATAAGATTTACATCTCTTCTAATGATTATATTTTTGGATTTTGGTTGAAGAATTCTATATCCTTTGACATCTTCGGGAATATCCAACAAAAATGCATTTTTCACTCTTAGTTTCTAAGGCTTTTATGTTTTGCATCTAGAATGTGGGCCCAAGCATCACTTCCAAAAACACGAAAGTGACTTACATCTAGTTTAAGTTGAGCTCAAGCTTCTTCTAGAGTTATATTCTTTAAAACCTTAGTAGGAGTGTGATTTACTATGTAATTTACTGATTAATAACCACATGAAACCAAGTCCTTTACATTGAAGCATACAGTGCTTCATTTCTTTTAAGGTGTGACTCTTCCTTTCGGCTACACCATTTTGTTGTGGAGTATATGGAAAAATATATTGCAATTGAATGCCATGATCGATACAAAAGTTGATAAATTTGTTGTTAACATATTCTCCTCCATTGTCGATCTTAACTTAAGAATTTGATGTCTATATTGTTTCTCAACAAAGCCTTAAAGGCCAAGAACATGTTAAAACTTCCTCTTGAGTTTAAGAAGTATACCCAAGTGCGTACGAAGTTTTTCGAGTACACATACGGAGCAAACACCATCTTGAAAACGAATACCCTTAGGAAGACTCGTCACCATATTTTCCTTACATAGAGTTTGAAGAGCGATAGTTTAAGTGATCAAAATACTCGTGCTAAAGTTTCTCATTTCATCATTATGAGCAAGAAAAATAGAGGAAAGGCAAGGATGACCCAAAGTTGTCAAACTTATACAACCTTGTGGAATCATTAGCAATTCCATTAGCTAAAATATGTTTAGGATCTTTGAGGTCCTTGATTACAACATCATGAGGTGAGAATTCTACTATTTTCCATTCACTGCCCCGAATGAGTTATCTAATAAACGGAGAGAAAGGTTTCATGACAAGGTAGGAACACATAGTACATCCATTAAACTTACCATTATTGAGATGAATGGTTCCAGGATCCTACAACACTAAGAGATCTATCATCACACGGCATAAATATGTTTGGTGTTCTGATCATTTAAAGAAAAGCTTGCCTTGGCTTTATTTTTGGCCACGTGATAAGAAGCTCGAGAATAAATGAGCCACTCATGAGAATGAGAAGAGGAAGATACATTTAATGTATATTCAGATCTTAATGCTTGACAACCAAAAGCGAGAAAAGTGCCATTCTGAAGATGAAGGTGAAGAGTGCTCCAAATTGATGTTGTGCTTCTTCATTGCTTCTTCTAAGGTTTCCATCTTCTTAAAACATTTGGACTCTATATGGCCATCACGATTACAAAAGTTGCAATGTCTATTGGTCTTCTTCCCTTTTTTTATTTGCCTTATCATTTTGGTGAGTTTCTTTTTCAATTTGCGGTGAAGTCTTGGTTAGGACCCTTGTTTGGTTTCAAACCACATGTTGCAGAATCTTGCTTCTTGAGATTCTTTTTGATGCGATTATTGTTGGGTTGCTAAGACTTTCTTAGAAGTGTTTCCGGGGAGTGATAAGACCAAGGTGTAAGATTTTCTTGTTCTCTTATCAAAGAATCCTGAGAATCAAAATAGGGATTCTTGTAGGTGGTTCTTTGAATAAATGATGGCTTCTCTAGTCGAATGGAAGGCGAAAAAAAAAATACGGAGTATGCGGGGGCAAGCTTATAAAGATGCAATAGAAGAGGCTACCATCTTCATTTTTTGCCTTGACCTTCTAAAAGAAGTCTAAGGGTCTTGAATTTGGACAAAAAGTCTTCAATAGAGGAGAAATTATTAGGGTCAAAGTAAAAACTCATTTTCAAGCTAGTGGGCTACGATTTGGTTTGAATGTCGAAAGGCGGTATTTAGCTTCTCCGAGGCTTCATGAGGGGTGTCAGTATCGAATGAAATCGAAGATCTTGAGCAATGGACATTCCTATCCCAACCCTCGTGCTTGATCTTGTTTATTTTCCCATTTAGCGAGCTTTATCATCATCGAATAGTTTAGTTTCATGTCCTGTGGCTATTTTATAAACCCTTTACTTCTAAGTATATCTACCATGTGAGGTAGCCATTGGAAATAATTGGTGTTGTTAAGAATAATCGGACATGCACTTTCGATTTTAAAAAAACGAAGGCGAGGAAAAGTACAAAACTAACTACTCCAATGGAAAGCTCTCGAAAAAAGTAGGTGATTAAAAAAAACGGCTCGAAAAACGGCTTCCCGGATGACGAAGTTATGCCTTTTTTTAAAACGAGTTGAAGATACGCAGGAATAGTTATGGGAACGGTTTTAAATTTGATAGTGAAGTTCGACTTTAAAAAAAAAAAAAATCCCGCCACTTTAACAAAAAATTTTAAAAAAAGGAAGCTTGAGAAAGAGACTTGAACCCAAAACCTTTATTCTCATAAACTAACTTCTCACCTAGTGAGATAGCAAAATGATTACGTAATTGTTTGAAATGAGGAAGGGGGGTTGTTGTTGTTGATGTTGTTGTTGTTGTTTTACTCTTTAGTGTGCATGCCTTTTACCTTGCAAAAAAACACAAAAATTCGAAAAAATGAAATGCAAGCCTTATGACATATTGTTAGATTTTTGGTTAGCCTTACGGCAACTATCTATTTTTCCACTATTTACGGTTCCGAGGTCACACAAAGACACGAGGAAAAGAGCATACGTAGCAAAAAAAATCCCTTCCTCACATTTCGGTTGCGAGGTCGCCTGTTATGGAAGTGAGCATACACGAGAGAAGAGGGTATAGATCCAGCAAATAAATAAAACCTAAAACTGAAATAAATAGAGGGAACCGAAATAAGAAATAAGAAGAACTTTTAACAAATAAAGCTGTAAAACATATACTTTGCTGCCTCAGTCTAAACACGACATAACTTGGGCAAGCTGAAACCTTTTCGCATGAAACAAAAGGCATTCCTCACTATAGCAGACGCTCGGACACAACAAAGTAGTTCTCCAAGCCCGAAAATGTACATAAATAGTAGATCTAGAAAACGGTAGTCGTATCACCGGTCGGCAAGCCGGATTTTGATCGGCAATAGATGCGGCCCTCAAAATAACCCAAGACACCATGTAGGAATTTATAGGGTAAGTTCCTTAGATCAAGAACCAAGGTCACAAGCTCACAAACATATCACAAATTAGTACACCCGGGGGTATAATCATGTGGTTAAAACCCTCGAGGAAACGATCCACGGCCCCCCAACCAACACGGCCACTTGAAAATTTATTAATATAAAAATAAAATTTACATATGTTTCTTTCATAAACGTACTTGAGGAAAAAATGACCCTCCATGCTCTTTAAATAGAGATCATGGACCAATTGAGTGTTGACCACGGATCAGAAGTGTTGTTAATGTTTAGGAGAGAGTGAACCGTCGGATCACTACAAATCGTGACTTAGTCGAATCATAAGTTACAAATGTACATAGTAAAAAACACACTTTACCTAACTCTACACTAGACTAAGTTATTCTTAACTATTTCCTATGTCGAAATATCCTAACATTTCCTCTTCAAAGAAGATCATGACTTTGGTCTTGCTAGTGTTTATTTTCTTCCCAACCTCTTGAAGATCTTTCTAAGGCCTTTAAATGCTCTCTCGAATCATAACCAAATTTTGTAATTATGATAAGATCATCAACGTACAAAGTAGTTTCACCCCATAACCCACTAGTTGAATACCCTCTCCACTAATGTTGCATAGCCATTCCTCTAGCTTATCAATATATACACCAAATAGAGAGGGGGAAAGGGAGCACCCTGCTTGACCCTAATGTCATTACCAAAACGCTAAAAAGCCCTCTTTAGTGATGCGAGGATGCAGGTTAAATCGAATCCTTGCATATAAAGCTACACGTCTTTGCCTTCAACATTAAAATTCTCATAAAAACAACCCTTCATTAACCACACATCTGCAATTTCTCAAAGCATATATAAATAAAGAGAGCTTATCCAAACACAAATCTTGATATAAAATAACACAACAAATCCTCGGCCAAATATTACAATGGAGAGCCTCTCCGGCTCTCTTGGCCCTTTACAAAATCTCTCAAACCATTTCTCACATTCTCCTCACTTCTCACTCACTCACTCTCTCTGAATTCTTCCTTACACAACTCTCTTATTTATACATAAATATGAATTTAAACCATTCCATAAATTCCTCCACACAAATCTAAACTAAATCTAAATTAGATTTATTCTAGTTTTGGACTCAACAAAGTCCGTATATGGAATTCCTACTCTAGATTATCTACCTAATCCATTCTACTCATATCCTTAATTAGTAAGAGAATATATACAATAATCCTCACCTTTACATTTTCTCTCTTAATTTATTAAAAAATGAGAAAAATAATTAAAAAACCTCACCCCCTATTTCACCTGAAATGAATAATAAAATTTGAGCTTGATGCTCTGCATTAGACTCCCAAGGTTAGGTAACCATGATCGTCGATCATGTGTCTCGGATCTTTGTCTTCACGGATCCCATATCTTGTGTTGCAATTCTCATTTGTTCTTTGCTTTTTTGTTTGTTGTTTTTCTCGAGTCTCCACACTTTATGTTGTGTTGCTTACCCAGCTGTGCTTTCACAGTCTTACGTTGTCTTCCTCTTCTTGCTTCTTCTTTGTTTTTCTTGTCATTGTCTTCTTATGGGATACTTTCATCATTATCCTCCTTATCGAGTTCAATTTCTATGTTTAATAGACCTTCTCCAACATATGCAATAAACTACGTACTCCTGAAAACAATTATTAAAATAAAAAACATAAGGCCTCAGTGCCTCTTTCTTCTCTGGCAACATTTCGGTATCTTTCTTTGAAATTTCTTCTTCCATCGGCAAATCGGCAAAATTTTGATTTAAATCCTCAGGCCATGTTAGTCCATCCTCCATATCATTTGTTTCGAATGTCTCCCTGTTCTAGTTCCCCAAAAAATGAACTTCGATTTGTTGAATCATTCCTACATCCTTATCCTACGATTTCTGATTATTATTCGGGACAATTTCTTTGTCTTTCTCTTTCAACAACTCTTACTGCATATATATCCTCTGCTTTTCCAACTTTCTTCTTTGAAAATTTAACTTTATATATAACTCAACAATCTCAATCGGGGTAGAACTTGGAAATTTTACACTCGTACCATACCTTCACTTCAACAGAGTGACCAATCATCAGATGGTCCTTCTTCCACTGCTGCTTCAATATTCTTACGAATATTTCCATGAGACCCCTCTGTCTTCATTTCTTTTTTAGATCTTGCTATCTCGATGTGTGAATGAATTTCGGATTCAACTTCTTCCTTAACAAACTTCAAAGTTTGTTCAACATCTATTGATGTACACACTTAATCACACACAAATCATTAGTTTTAAAACGAAGACCTTGTGGTCTCACTTGATGTTTCGAGTCATCATATCTTCTCAACACTCTTTGAATCCTTCATTTCATTTAGTTCCTCTGTAGATTTTTCTTAAGTTTGTCACATCATTACTTTAGGAAAGCAATGGACCATATTCGAGGGCTCACATATCAAATATTTCTTTACATACTCATTTAAATTGATTAACTCTTCCTCCAATTGAACATTCACTCTATGTTCCCACTTCACTTGCAATCTCTGCCCTGGGCTTTCCTTTTCATACTCCATCCATATCTCTGAACTCTACTTTTAGCTATAAGTAACATTTCCATCGATAACTCCAAGGCGAAATTTATCTCGCTCTCTCTCTGTCAGTCTGCTCATGACTCATTCTCATGCCATTTGACTTGGTATCTTCTTTCTCATTTCTTCTGTTGTGGTCTCTTTGGAGAACCTTTGCAATGACCTTGATGAGTCATATTTATCTCTATCTTCATGAGTTCATCACTCACTCACAGTGAGGTTGTACTTAAAGCCTCTGCAGCAACAAGTCTTCCACTGCTGCCACTTACCTCACCAATCTCTCTTGGACTTGGTCTTTGGCAAGCATTGGTTCTCTATTCTCTTGGAACCTCTTTGAGCATCCTCTTTGCTCCCTCTAGGCTTCAACTCATCTGCACTTTTTAAAGAACACAACTATCATTTTTTCCAATATTTGTTGGAATTCTTCAAAGTTCTTCTCCACACTTTTCTTTCATTCCAAAAACTATTACTAGTCTCCTTCATCACCACTTTTTAAAATTGTGAACTTCTTTTGTTGAGATCTTAAAGCATGCCTTACTTGAACTCTGCAAATATCATCTTCAAACCAAAGTTAAAGAAAAACATATTAGTTTGCCTTCAAGATCTTTGTGTGATCTTGTTCCATCTCTCTTTTGTACTTTCATGCACCATACAAGCGCACATTATAAGTAGCACATCATTCACATATCTTCACCTATGTACGGAATAACAAGCTAATCATGTTTCCAATTTCTTGATGAATAATGTACAACGCGTACATCGTGATAAATACGAATGCACTTACATGATGGTAAAATAAAAATTCTACAACATCAAGCAATTGTGTCTTACAATTTCAAAACACAAACCAAAAGAATTCTCCCACTTTGCCAACTACAAGCTTTGGTCCAAAATGACTTAACCAAAAATAGAGAATCCATATTTTGCATAATAAACCATTTCATAAAAATGCATATTTCTTTTTATTTCTCGGGATAGCACATTTTCATTTTCCATACATTTATACCTACGCATTTGCAACATTTTCACTTTAATGTTGAACAACATGTTGACATATCATTTTAGCAAAAATACTTGTCTATAAATTTGATTTTGGTTAAGAAAACCCAAAAATGTCAACATATGATATGTTCACCCATACCTTTACTTAACATACACTTTCAATTTTACGTACCCTTCTAATTTTTACGAGTGAATCCACTCTAAACTCATTAATTGGTCTCTTCACAAGCAAGATCTCCAAATGTACCAAAAAATGATGTAGGAAAATAGGAAAATAACTGAGACCTTTTTCCCTTCTTTAAAACCTTGCAATTTTAATGTGCGTGTTCTATACTTGCTTCACCAAGATTTTAAACCATATTCTTAAACTAATCTCAATTTACAAGAATATTATAGTCGGTTCTCTATCTATCATAAATAATTTTTCATAACGTTGAGGTCCTCGGGATTGCTTGGTAGCACATTGTTAACATGGTTCACTAAGCAGGAAAATTTGTTTTATAATGATTCTTAGGACCGTAAGATTTCTTCCCACTTGTTTGTTACAGCTCACCATTTATCGATTTCAAATTGAATGCATAGGAGGACTCACCCGGCATTAGCGTTGATTGCCTAAATTGTTTGCAACCGGTCATCGCTTGGCAAATCGATGTTGCAATTCTACAACAATTTCGTTGCAACTCGCAATAGAATGGAACAAGTCGTGATTGCGCACAAGTCAAACAAATGGTGCTATAAAACATTGTCCTTTGTTTCTCCATGGTCGCATACGGTGCTCAACGAGATATTGCCACCATTCAGCAGTGTCGAGGTATATTACGGAACACACGGGGGTTGAATCTGTGTTGGATCTGCTACCATGCGGTAAGGTTTGTTTTAATTCACAATTCGATTTATTACGAATCACACCAGAGACTTTAATTAGGCGGTATTCAACTTTGCTACCCATTGCAATGTCCACGGCGCTTGCTCTTTGCGTTAGTTGGTGTCGACCTCGGTGGCCGAGTGATAGCCACTCACGGGCTCTGCGAGTGAATTATTGATTAAGCCCACGGTGCCATCGTATTACATAGAGTCTCTTTTTATGGAGTCACAACCTCCCAACCATGCGTAGACTCCTCTTGTTTATTGCTTGAACCTGACTTCATAAATCGATTCATACGTTGCCCAATTCGACTTCACCGAAATGTAGGCTCAGCGAGGTGAATTCATCTTCCTGCCACAAATCAATATACTTTGATTAAACAAAATGTAGAACATGTATCTTTCATGCTCTGATACCAAATGATGCGGGGATTTTGGGTTAAATCAAATCCTTGCATATAAAACAATGAACACCTCCTTCAATTCGAAAATACTTAAGAAAACGCATTAAATTCCGTGCTTTAAACATACATAAAGAAAGAGAGCTATACATACAACAAATGCGATATATAATAACATAAAAAATCCTCGGCCAAATATTACAATGGAGGTCTCTCCTGCTCTTGGCCCTTTTACAAAAGCTCTCAAACCGTTTCTCATTCTCCTCACTTCCCACTCACTCACTCTCTACGAATTATTCCTTACACAACTCACCTATTTTATACATAAATATGAATTTACTCCATTCCATAAATTCCTCCATACAAATCTCAATTAAATCTAAATTAGATTTATTCTAGTTTGGACTCAACAAAGTCTCGTATATGGAATTCCCTGCTCCCTAGATTATCTACCTAATCCATTCCACTCATATCCTTAATTATTAAAGAATATAGCAATAATCCTCACTTTTACATTTTTCTCTCTTAATTTATTAAAAAATGAGCAAAATAATTAAAAAACCCTCACCCTTTATTTCACACAAATGAATAATAAAATTTGAGCTTGATGCTCTTGCATCCATTTTTAGTCCTAATTTTAGCACTAGCTTCTCATAAAGTTTATGGAAAACAACTCTATATTCATTTGGGATTCCATGCTCTTCCATTCTTCTCCAAATCTTATCCATAGAATAGTGTCAAAAGCTTTTTGAAATCAACAAAGCAAAAGGAACTTCCCCATCCTAAATGTCCCATAATTTTCGGTAAGTGCCTAAAAGTGATGCAATGATCAATTGTAGAGGTTCCACTTGGCCTAAAACCGGTGTGTCTTTTTCTCTTTTACCCTCTTTTTTGCTCAGTGCGGTCCTACGCTGTATTGCTCCCAAAAAAATTTCTAGGATTGGCCATAATAGTGCGATAATTAGAGGTATTATTGATGTTTCGACTTTTGTAAATAGGGATAGCAACACTTATTGTCCATTCAATTGGAAAATTTCCTTGTGTGATGTTGTTTAAGTCTTTTTGATGATTAAGAGCCAAGATCTCAACACCCCATTTAAAAATTATGTTTGTAATCCATCAATGTCTTGGGCTTACCATGTAACCAACAAAGTTTGTATACTCGGATGAATGCTTTGATGTGATATAATGAACAATGTCTGCTTCTTTAACGATAATCTTCAAAATAATCTATGATACCAATGTAATGAACAATGTACGATTTCTTGTTATCTTTAGGTAATCTCTCCAAGTTCAGAAATAATCCAGTTAACCACAAACCTACTTCAAACTCTAGGATCTAGCCTTCTTTGTAGTGTTCGAGAGAAGGCTTTATCTTTAAAGTTTAACTTTGTTTTAATTTGTGAATATTAGGCTAGCTATTAAAGTGCAATTTTGGTTTGGTTTTGATTTAGTTGTTCAGGAAAATTTCACTTGGAGGGATAAATAGAAGGAAATCTACTTGTCCATTAGGCTATGGAGTCTAAGTCAAGCTAAACGAGCAGGATCAAGGCCTAAAAGGTCAAATGTACGCGAGGCAAGGTAGATAACCCTTGGAGATCTTGGGAAAATTGGTTTTTGAAATGGTATAGTCGGGATAAAGGGCACTTAAGAATCCTTAAATTCGGAAAAGAAGTAGAAGATAGAGGTCAGAAAACGGGAGAGGGAGCAATTAAGGGTTCCCTACAAATCGAGAAAACAAAAATGATAACTAGTTAAAAACGAGTGCTATTAACATATGTGTGTAATACTCTTAGTTATACATTGATTTAATGAATTAAACAGAGATGTATGCATGTAACAAAGAAGAATAACAATGACAAGTTTTTAGAGAGTATTTCACTCCATATAGCTTATCAGGATCTGAAGTATGATGCCAAATAGTTGATCCAATCTTGCTACTCAAAATCGAAATCAAAGCCTTCAAATCAACGAAATATCTATAGTAATCTCCAACAATTTTATTCCACCAAAATAATTCAAGAAGTGATATTTATACAAATTCTAAACTAGAATATCTTGAAAAAATATCAAGATTAGCACAAATATCTCCAAATGTTTTACATAAATAGAACTTAAATAAAGGACACTCAAAACTAATGCATCTATTTGGCACTTTTTATGGATAGGTGATGACAAAGATGAGAATTCTAATTTGATCTCAACTCTTAGTTGATGATGAGGCATCCAAGTCACTCTTGTCTCCTTTCTTTGTGCATTTTTGCTCCGGCCAATTCCTGCAAACTTGGGGTCCAATGATACCTTCATGTTCTCAATCCGAAATGAATATGTAAAAAGTGAAAGAGGTTATTGTAGATAAATATGTTTTTGAGATAAACCTCTCTCAGTTCCCTAAAATTTTGTTCTAGCTGTTCTAGCTAGGCTCTGCAAAAATGTATTAGCCAAAACAAAGTTTTCCATTGATCGGAAAAATCTGTTGTAAATATGGACATGTATCTCTCGTGCATGTGCCAGAAAAAGTGAATGGGTTTTTGTAGATGGGTCTCTTAGGAAAAAAAAAACGCCTTCATTTTTGTGAGATGTATTTCTTATTGGCCACAATATTCTGCGCAAATGGATGACTTAACGAATCTTCTGTAAGGAGTCTTTCAAATATTGTTTAA
Source organism: Pinus albicaulis (assembly GCA_034641835.2). Classification (NCBI taxonomy): domain Eukaryota; kingdom Viridiplantae; phylum Streptophyta; class Pinopsida; order Pinales; family Pinaceae; genus Pinus; species Pinus albicaulis. Next base: position 380,976,768 of record CM076571.1, on the reverse strand, counting down.
TATTTCCAAACCCATAATGGTTGTTAGAAAAAGTGAGATTTTTTTGTAGTTGGAAGCATCTTAGGAACATAAACCTCTTTAGTTTTGCAAAATTCATCTAGTATTGTCCACAATAGTTTTTGCAAAACTATCACTTAAATATGAAATTTCTGCAAAAATGTCTCTTCTTGTCTCTTTTTCATCTTTTAACCTTCTTGTTCTTTTAATCATTTTTACTTTCACTTTGGATAAACTTCATTATTGTTGAAAGTATTTTCATCTTTATTTACCATTCTGCCTTTGTATTTACTTTTCTTGCTTACCTTGATTGCTTTGTAACTTTTGTCTAATTTGACTTTCACTCTGACTTTCATCGATACACTTTAACTTTGATGCTCTTTGGCTTATTTTATTTTCTTTGTCACTTTGTGAATTCTTACTTGCTGAACTTTGGCAACTGCTGTGAGTTCTTCCTTTTACCCTAACTATTATGAATGCCCCTATTTTAATCTTTACATTGAAATGCTCTTTTATCATTTACAAGATGATTGTTTTTTGATTTTGATGCTGGAGATCTTTTTAAGGAAAATCCTTTGAATTCATTTCCTTGTAAGTTCTTGGAGTAAAACATATCTTTAACTAGTATTTAGATTGTTTTATCAAATTCTCATTTTCTAATTACCTGCAAAACAAAATAATTGTTAATGAAACCACAGCATTTAACGAGGAGGTGATAATGGCTTTAAGTGGTCATAGTGCGGATTTGATTTAGGCACTTTGGAACCTTGGATTGCTTGCACTCTATTTTTAGGTATTTTGATGTTTATGCAGGGTTAAACAATTTACTTGAAGCAATTTTACTATAACGAGAGGTTTGATTGGGCAAATTTAGCAAAATAAAATGTCTTTTTGGATTTTATGCTCAATTAGGTTCTCAAATGAAGTTAAGGAGCTTTTAAAGCTGGTATAAAACATAAAACGGGGTTTCGAGTTTTTTATTGAAAAATGGGCTAAAACTGTTGAAAAAGGATTTATAAAATATTAGGGCACACTGTCATTTTTAGCCTTTTAAAGCTTGAAATTGATCAATCAACATGAAAAAGCTGATAAATTTACTTAAAAATGGTGTAGTAGACAAGGCCCAAGGTTCACGGGAAAAATTTTCTAAGAGGTTGCTTCTTCTAGGACTTTTTGGGCAATGTTCTTGATTAATTTCTTAATTTAAATTGCTTCCTCTTCTTTTAATAGGTTTTGTGTGAATTTATTTGTGGCGGGTACGAGAAAAATACTTTGTTTTGACACGGGGATCGGTTTAACGGGGTTTCTTCAATCTTACGAGGTTGATTTGATAGCTTCGATGGTTAGGCTAGACGATATAAACGCCTCAATAGTTTTTTACAAGTCTCTTGGGAGAAAGGTTTGCAAGCTTTAGGTGTAAAGATGGCGAGAAAATGGCTATCGGGGCTCTTTGCGGGTTTACCTGGTCGGGAAAGGGAAGACAATGGTTAAACGCGATATATGAATGGAAAAATGCATATACAAGGTTTAATTAAACATTTTGATTGTATTAACCCTTGGTATTAATTACGAGTCGCGTCGAGGCGGAAACGGTTTTGAATTTCAAAGGAGTAGAAAGCTGGTAGTTTATCGCGTCGCTTTTAAGTGGTAGCGATTTTAAGCCAAACTCACGCGATCCCGATCATAAGAGGCCACGTGGAGGGGATGGGTCAATGAAAAATCGACCATTTCGCATGGCTTTTGCCTTGGAGCGGTTACTTGCTACTTTTTCTATGTGATATTAAATGTTGGCCAGATTAAATTTGCGAAGTGTATGCGAACGGTGAGGATTTGTTCGGGTGGTGCATTGAGCGAGAAGGTGGGACCGAGTTATATTAAGCTATGACGGAAGGGTTTAACTTTATGAAATAAGTGTTTTTCAAAGCACGGTTAAACCATAGTTTCATATATCGAGGCGGGGATAGGTTTAAAACAAATGTTTTGATCACGATATACAAAGGTGCGGGCCTTAGACATAAGTGGCTATGGTTTAATATGTGGCGGGGGCTTATGGTAGGATTTAATATAAAACATATATAATATGCTTTAAGGATGGTATATGAAGGTTAGAAATGTTTTTGTTTAAAACATTTATAAAATGTTTAAAAATATGTGTGTGATATATATATTTATATAGTTTTTCAACCATTTTTGATAGTTTAAAAACTAAAGGGCGGGATATTTGAATAACGATAATCTTTTAGACAAGGAGCTTTATATTTTGGGTTTTCATTTATGCATGGGATAATATACTTTGGTCAAAAGTTTATAATAGTGGGTTTGTGGGGTATTTAGATATAATGAAATTAATAACTAGGAAAGGGTATTTCTTAGAGATTTAATAAAATATGTTAAAAGTTAATATGAAAGAGTAGTATGAAACACGATACACATTATCTCTTAGTACAAAATCAAGCATTGCTTATCTTTATATTTATTTCAATAATACTTGGGATAAATGTGATTTTGTGGTTTATGAATGCTTATGAATGGATGGAATTAATTATTCTAGGTTAAATTTTATTAAGAGTGTGCTTTTACTTGGAAAAAAAGGGGTTTAATACATGAATGAAAAGTAAATGAGAATTTAGTATAAGAACTCGGTAATTTTAACTAACCGGTCATAGAGCCTTAAGTCCGGTCCCCATAAAAATGTGGAGAAATTCTCTAAACTGTTTGTTGATAGCTTAGAATATTGAACACTCATGGGGAGGAAATTAGTAATTTTGCAGATGATATATTATTTACATGATTGCTCCACTTTGCTTTCTACCTACCCAACTTTTATTTCTAACATTTTTTCTTCATTCTTGTTGCATTTAGGCTTGCAACCTTAAAAACATTTTTCTTTCAAAGCATAAAACTAATCTAAATCTACCTTATTTCATATGAAGGCTCATATTAAATTTGTTGAGCTCCTCATTATTCTCTACCTATCTACTAATTTGTCAAGTTTAAATTGTTTGACAAATCTTTATTAATATCCTAAAACATGAAATTGAAAACATGAAAAGTTAAGATTAAGTGTTTAACTTATCATGGATTGTAACATTTATTGACACTACGCATAATCATTTTCTTGCGGTAAAAGTAAAGTAGTAGCATTTGGACTTGCTCACATTCGGGGTTTTATTTTTCTTTTTCTTTTGGGATTTATATTTTTCTAAGTCCTTTGATCTTTCTTTTAGGATTTTTACCCTCTTTTGATTTTTATTATTTTTCATTTTTTCAAAATATGGGAAAACAACACGGAATGCAAGGTATGTGCATATTTACAAGACTTATCAAAGTCAACTCAGAATTTTATGAACCCCTATTATTATAGGACCCTAACACTTCGAAGAAAAATACATCAATTATAGAATGAGTAAGTATATATAAGAATATTTGAATAAAAATGAAATGATGTGAATGTCACAAATAGGCCGGCGTATATATCTAAGTAGGTGCATCTTCATGAAAGGTCATGTGTTTTAAGACATGTATTTTTTTTCATCACTAATGACTATTTAGTTAACCTTATTATGATTATTATTGGATATATTAATTTTATTAATTTTATATCAATTATATTCATAACATTGTCTTCCTCTTCGGAAAAACTTTGTCCTCCAAAACTTATCATTGACAAGGCGTGTCATATGTTTCTTGCCTTGTAAATTGTTCACGTATTTTAAGAAATTCTTGGAGTTGTCATCTTCGTTGATACAAGATGATAGGATCCTGAAGTGATAAACAAAATTGTCGCATTGAGAAGGATCGGACCGTCCTTAATTAATCTTTTGTGGAGCTTGGCAATAATTAGATAGTTGGGTTAATTTGTTATTGTTAGTCTAGATTGTCGGTGACATCATTATTCTTCATAACATGAGTTTTGTTTTTGTTTTGGGGGAATACAAATACGCACATTGATTAGGATGTCTACTCTTGTGGTTTGAATGTTGATAAGTGCGGCAATTTTAATTTCCCTTATCATTTGTTTGGCAATTCACGTTCGCAGGTGTGTTAATTGTTAATTCGATTCTTAGGAGTATACTTAAATTTGAATTGCAACATACGGAATAAGTTTTCCTTCAACTAGTTTGTCATATTTTTGACTTGTGATATTATTTGGATCGGTATTCGTTCCCTCATCTTCAATTTGGACAATTACATATGATGACCTTGATACATCTTTCGTGATGAGTTCTTCTAATTTATTTTTCAATGATAAAGCATCATTTGTAAATTTCTTAATTTGAGTGAGTGATTTCTCGTTATGGTCCTTAAGACTAATAATCTCTTCATTTTTGTTAAGCGGTGATTTTGTCCAATTTCCTTTGCATATTTTATCACAGCTTTTACTTTCTTGAAGAATTATGTTTGAGATTTCTTGTATGTCTTAAGGATCAGGAATACAGCTTTAAAATATGCTTTGTCTTAGTTATTTTTGTGTGGGAAAATGTCAAAAACATTTTTCGTATTTAGAATAAAAGACCTAACGTGTTTCCATCTAGGATGAGTACAAAACAATGTCACTATCGTCAAAAAACCAGAGTTTTCACGGTGAATTGTGAGATAAAGTAAAATTCTCAATACTTAGTTGCTTGTGATCATGTATGTTCTAGTGTTTGTCACTTGTGTCAACAAAATTTGTTTCAATTACATTAAATTCGATGATATGCTTGGTTAGCACATTTAGGACTAACATAATTACTATCTTGAAAAGCAGTAGAGATTATACTATCTCTTCATGCGAGTGATCATTTGATTTTAAATAGTATACTAGTACATTTACTAAAAATTCTAGGAAATCTTTCATTATTTGTCTCCATTTTTTTCCTTCGGAAATGGGTTTTTTTTGTATTCGTCGATGAGATTAAGTTTAATGATAATCCCTTTAAGCTTTATAGTAATACCTCTCTCTTTTTTTCCTTATATTTTCTTATATATATATATATATCACTTAAAATTTTATTTGCTTCAAATAGTATTTATAACCTTGATGACACTTTTTTTCTTTTTCCAAAAAGAATAATAGTGAATTTGGATTTTATTGTAATCACTACAAATAACTTTTGTGAAACCACTTTTCCTTTGTAGTTTTATGGGTATCTCCTAAACCCCCACGGTGTACTTATTAATATTAATGAAAAAGGTAAACAAATATTACCATATAATTTTAGCAAGATAATTTATCATATAAATCATATAATAAACCCAGCGTAGTTCAAAGAGGCCGCGTTTTGACCCAAAATCCGGCCACGATTTTCAGAAAATCCGAAAAAGATTTGCCCAGAAACTTGTTTATAGTTGTTAAACATTAGTATTTTGAGTGCCCCAGGGGTTTTTGATAGTGCTGAATCCATTTCCACTATCAAAAATGGATTCGCTCTTTACTGCAACTACACGATTTTTGCAAATTTAGTTGACGGATTCGGCAGTTCTGAGTACGAATAAACGCGGCCTCGGTAGACAACTCCTTTACGAATTTAATTCATGAGACATGGCCAGATGCAACGATTATGCATAAGAGAGAACATTTGGTGCAATTTGTGTTTGAAAGTCGTTTTACAATTGTTAGAAAAATATGTGGCTCGTGGCAACAATCAAATGTACGGTGGTTTGTCGACATTTGAAGGATGGTGATAAGTGCAACGGCTATAAGCGGATGGAATGCGAGAGACGGATAGATATGACGGTATACGTAGTACTAGGAATGTAAAATAGCGAGCGAAAAAATAACGAATGGCAAGTCGGGTGCCGATTGGTGGAGCTAGTTGTTGGACTTGGTCGAGGTACGTTGGCTAGCATCGGATATGGAGATTACTATATATTTTAATTTTATTTTTTCAACTTTTTAATATATTACTTTTTATAATTTGTTTCTTTTTTTATATAAATAATAGTTTATTTTTTATAACTATGAAGCTGGATTCACCCTCCATGTGTCTCGAATCGAGTGGAATCGGACATGATTCATACGGATTCGTGTCCACTTGACCGAATCCGATCATGTCGTATAGACACGATCGAATCCCAATTTAATGAGACTCGTGTAGCGCGGAAAAGTGTACAACCATATAGAATCACTCATTTTTCTTGTATTTTTTCTCACTTTTTGTTTGTGTGTGAGTTGAGCAAGGAGCAAAGGAGCGATTTCAAGGAGAGATTTGAGCCTTCGTGGTACGTGACCTATATTTTTTTGCATTTGCTTTGCATTTGCTTTGCATGTGCATATGTTTTACCAAATTTGTGCATTTTTTGTTTTATTTTTTACGGTGTTAAAAAGTTCAATCAAGGGTAGCAACGAAGAGGAAGAATGTCCCCATTGGAGATGTCTCTCGTCCCTATTTCAACGAGATCTGCAAGTATTCCATCTATTGGAAGTGAGGTTGCAACATCGGCTTCAAATGTTCGGGGAAAGAAAACTCAAAACCCCAAATATCCATTGTGAAAATATGTGACAAGAGAGCCGGGGCCCAGACGGTAAGACGAGGAGAAGCAATGTCGCTTGGAAATTTAGTTTTTGCCACAACCATTTCATGAGCACATATTCTTGATGTGAAAACTTATTTGTTGGCTTTGCCAAGTTGTGGAATTGCGGCTTGTACATAGGTGTCATTAGCAAGGGAAGAAATGGATAGAGGCATTTGTTGGTGCGTCAAATGTGGCATCAAAAATCAAAACAAAACAAGAATGATGACCCCCTTCCCATTTGAGAGTTCTAGTAGGGAGCAATGACAAAAAGAAAGGCCATTGCACTTGGTCCAATGGAACAAGATTTTCTCTCGGAAAGACGAAGAGTTTGATCTCACCATTGTATTTTTTTCTATCAAAACTTCATATCCTTCAGTGTTGCACGCTCACCTCTATTTATTGAGATGTGCCGATTTCTAACTCAAACAACTCCATTAGGGTATTGTTGACGGGAAATTGTCCGACTGACGACGGGGGATCTCCCGTGCATCCCGAATAGACCTTCGCCGTTTGGAGTAGGGATCCCGTCGGGGTGTGGGTCCGGCTACCACTTAAGATGACTTCCCTTTGGTCTCGAAAAAGAACTTGTTTGAACTGCGGACATACACTTATTCACATGATACGAATACAAGATTAATGTGTTAAACACGAATCAAACACTATGCATAGCAAGATTATAGATAAAGCACGTACACCTCAAGAGATGTCATTAGCAACACATCTTTTGTGGGGTAATGCTTGTAAAATCGTCACGATCACAAAAGAAATAGTTCTTTATGATAAGATACCTCCTTCACTTCTTTGAAAGATGAAACGAAATGTAACAAAATAGTTCATTAACATTCATTAATAAGTGAGATGATAAAATGAACATCATTGATACAACACGGATAGCCATAGTAGCATAAACGATGACATGAATAGTGACTTCATTAATCATAGGATATTCACAGCTATGCAAAGGGCTCACCAAAAGTGTTCATACTGACAAAAAAACACATCATAACCATAGGGTATTTTAACAAGACTCTATATTCATACGCTCAAGTGTAGAATCTTTCAATACAATTGCATGTAGCTCTTGAGTTTTTTCCCAAAAAAGAAAAGCCCCTTTTACAAGCTCTCGTAGGAGTATTTATAATGCAAAAAAAGCTTGTCCAGATTTAGTTTCGTAGCTGATTCCTTCTTGGCCGTTGGGTTGCTTTGCGACCCACTCCTTTCTCGCCTAGGTAGGTGATGCGACTGCGACTGTCCTGTTGTGCGACTTGCGACACAGCTCTGCTTCTTTGCTCGGGACTTCTTTCTTCTTCGGGACGCGAAATGTTAATGTCGAGGATGTCAGCTTTGTTGCCCTTTGAGGGAAATCTGCCATGCAGTGATGCACGCAGCTATGGGGAGACGGAGAGCACCTCTTCCTTCAACTATGCACATTCCAAAGTGTTTGGTCAAAAGTCTCCTTACGTAGATGCGATTCGAAATTGACGCAAGCTTAGTATAAATTCGCGGCTGAGTGGCGATGAATTGACTAAGATGCTCTTGAGATGCGAGTAGACTCTGGATCGGAAACTGCGGCTTGCTTGGGTAGGTACAAAAACGATTGGATGTCCTGGTCTACTTGTTCTGGGGTTTCTCTTCTTCTAATGCTCCAAGCGATGGGATGTGATGCAACGTATGCATTGAGTCGATACCACTAATCGAATTGGTTGTACGAGGACATTACTTTGTCCGAGGTCTTTAGACAATTTGTCTCCGGATGCATCGCCGCGTGCGGTGCACCTTGCATCTGCGTGTAGATCCGGTCCCTCTTAGAGCGAGTTTTCGGGTGCTGAGGGTACGTATGGTCCAACCCATCATCATCTGACTTCTGGCCCTCTGTTGCTGCATGTCTTTGCTGGTTTAGCTCGTGCCCTTGCTAATGGGGGCGGCATTTTGTTTTGATGGTGAACATTTCACCATATACGCCTCATAGTCACTTCCAACACCTCACACTCTTTGAAGATGACGGCGGGACTTCATTCTTGGCGAAACCTGGTTTCGAAATTCTTTGGACTTACGCACGGTCTGCTTTCTCTTGCTGCGCTATCTTTTCGCGTTGCTCGTGCGTGCGATCTATTTTGTAGAGATACTATTTCTCTACTCATTCGAGTGACATTCTCTTCGTAGCCGCGTAGCGGTACCGCCGGTGCTATCATTACGGATTAGTCCTGGTATCCAAAACTATATCCTTGCACACCTGTTGTTGTTGATGCGCGGATGCGCGGAGAGGACTGTGCCAACGACCTCCTCTTCTCTTGACGGATTTTTGAATGAAAATGATCAAATGTGAGGTGCGAGTCGGGTCAAAAACACATCTTCTCTTGTCTTTGGGGCGATCTAACATCGAGTTTTGTACGGCCCGAGAGGTATGTCGGGAAGGTCACCTCAAGGTCTACATCCGTATCCCTCCCTTTCCTCTGTGTTCTTTCTTCTTCTTCCTTCGGCCGGCGTTCGGCTCTCGCAGCGGCCTCTACTTCGGCCTTCTTTTTTGTTCGGTACACGTGACTGTTCGGCTTTCTTTTCTTGTTCGAGGAATTTCATCGGCGGCTTTGTTCGGCTTTCTTTTGTCGTTCGGCCTACGCTTTAAGTGCCGTTACAACGCGGCTTTGTGCCTCCTTGCTCTCTTTTTTCTTTTACGGCACTCTTTGTACCAGCTTCTTCTTTTGTCTTGTTGTTGCACTCTTTTGGCGCGCTTCCTCATCCTCTTTTAGCTTCTTCTCCCTTTCTTGCGGGCCTTTGCCTCCCGCTTCCTTTGTTTGATGGATGAAATTGACCTGTTGTTGGTTCGAGATTTCTTGAGTACAGATGAAGAGGCACCTCCTAACTGACGTCTTCTGTCCTCTAAGTTCTGATCATCTGAGTCTTCCCGGACCACGTCAATTCCCGGAGCAAGTTGTCTTTCAGCATTATACCAGTTTCTTCTCTCATCTTCCGCTGGGCGTTCAAGATGCTCATAAGTCCACTTGAGGTTGGCTCTCCGGCAGTGTTCAGGGACTATTTTCTCTGGGTCATATGTTCGGTGTTCAAGTGCCCCCAGCTGATAACTTCTCATTGCTTCTGCCTCTGCCATTACTTCCTTGAAGTCTTTAACTGTGAATGCACCAATGGTGAGGAGCAGAGTGGGCCACGGCTTCTTTTTGCCCTTAGATAGGATGTTGGAGAATCCGTGTGACATCTGAAAACACACCTCCTGAATAAGCATTTTGTCCGTCACGAAGCGAGGCATAGCATGTGGCGCCTTGTAAGTTCCGAAGACTCGGATGAAGGTGTACCCAGGGAAAGGGAACCAGTGCGCCACTTTAACCAGAGTCTCCTTGGCCCGCCACGACATGCAAGGGGCGTCTTGGCCAAATAAATGTCTGTACAGAGCGGGAACAAATATTTGGGAGATCTGATCTATATCCTGTTTGTATTTGGACTCCCAAAATACCTTGAGTTGTAGATGAATTGCGCGCGTGTTCGCGGAGTCCCAGTTGTGCTCCCATCCATCAAAATTTACTCGGGCGCAAACCGCGTCTAGTAGGTACGAGGCCATGTAAAATTCAGCAGGCATTCCTTCTTTCGGGGCCAATGCCGAGTTCAAGTTGGTCTGCATTGACGTCATCAGTATGCCGGCCCAGTTGAACCAGGTGCCATGTGTTGTCACATACTCCATGATAGTAGCCCAACTGCCGCTGAAGGTGGAGCAATCTAGGCGCCCGTAAAGTCTGCAGAGCATGGCGGCAACCAATTTGTAAACCTTCCTCAGGCTCGCCACTGGGTACTCTTGGTCCTTTTTGACCTTGAACTTCTCGGGCTCTTCCCACCAGTGTCTAATAGTATCAACTATTGGAACTGGGTTATGGGAGCGGGCAGCCTCATTCTCGAGAGAAAATGCTTGCTTGGGTAGGCAAAGCGATCAATAAAGTTGTGCATCCGTCTACCAATGTATCAACAGTCTCTCATTTTGGTGATCCCCCATCACAAACTTCGGTCCGTTTCGTATGATCCGCCCATGACTTTCCTGACAGCGGAATATGTCGATGCGCTCGCATGTAGTTTGGACCTCTTTACCGCCAAGTATACTTCCCGGTCTGGGAGATATTCTGGAAATTCTTCTTCCGGGGTGGCGAACTCATGATAAATTTGGTACCATCTCATGCTGTCGTCTTTTGTAAAAGTACATAGCGTATCTCGGTATATTGGGGGTGGGGATACCACCTCCAGCTCATCAATCTCTTCCACTACTTTCTTGTCCCTCCTCCGAGATAACGGGGGTGCCATGTCACTGGAATCTGATAACACAGGTATGCATTCTATGTCTTCCTGAAATTCACCTGTCAAGTTCATAAAGGAATCCCATGATAAGAATGACATGGTGATAAAAACCAGTTACAATTCAGTGATAAAATTTAACTGTCACATGCAAAACTGGGCTACTGGGTCGCTTGGTCGCGGATTGCGAAAACAGAGTCCGGGCGCGACCTTGCGACCTCGCGACCAGGTCGCTGGGTCGCTAGGTCGCAGATCTTCGGAAAAGTGGAAAATGCGACTTAGCGACCTCGCGACCAGGTCGCTGGGTCGCAGAGTCACAAATCCCAAAAAATGGAGAGAGTGCGACTTTGCGACCTCGCGACTAGGTCGCTGGGTCGCAGGTCGCAAACCGGCTTTCGTCGAAATACACACGTCTTGGCTTTTCTCCTTTTTCTTGGGAATTTACAAGATGGCTGGGCCCAGGGGGAGCTATGGCATGGTTTCAGGAGCAAGGGATGGTGCCATACAGGTGAATCAAGAAAAGCTGTGAGGTTTGGGCAATTCATGCAACAAATAAACTCACAAAACCCCCAAAAACATCTAAGCTCAGTCAAAAGATCATTTAAAGGCCTAAGGAGAGATGGGTTTAGTAAGAAAAGCATTAAAACGGAAACAGCAGGAAGAAATGGAAACTTACCCGGGAAAAACGCGTCAGTTGAGCTGTCAGAGGTGTTTTCTTACAAATCGTTGAATGTGAAAAATGCGACCTGCGACCTCCCTTTTATAGAAGGTCGCACGTGCGAGCAATAAATGCAGGTCGCTGGGTCGCGGATTTGTCAAATTTTGAGTTTTGCGACCTTGCGACCTTGCGACTTGGCGACCTGGGGTCGCTGGGTCGCTAGGTCGCTAGGTCGCGCTTTGCATGAAATTTGTAGTTTTGCGACCTTGCGACCTGGCGACCCGGCGACCTAGGTCGCTGAGTCGCAAAGTCGCAGTTTTCATAAAGTTTGAGGATTTGCGACCTGGCGACTTGGCGACCTGAGGTCGCTAGGTCGCTAGGTCGCAGGTCGCAGTTTTCATAAATTGTTTACCTTTGCGATCTGGTGACTTAACAATTTCTCTTTAGTTCTAAGGGGCTCCAAAAGTTTGAAATGGTAGTCTTTTTTTTTTTTTTTTTTTGGAGGGTGTTGTAGAGGCTACAACAAATGGCGATTCACTGGACGAACTCAGAGTCTCTGTTGATGGTTAGTCTTAGCGGGGGGAGGGAGGGGCCTATGCTAACTGTTTTCTTTTACCTTGTGGTTGACCTCTCCTAGCCTTTGGCACCTGGCCGGGTTGCTCAATCTGCTGGTCTGCTTGGGCGCCATTCAACCAAATTCATTTCTTCAGGTCTCCAGACTGGAAGGGTTGGAGCACCCCACGCGGCCACAGGGTCTGGTACGATTATTTTTTCCTCATCGTGTTGCTCCGCTGCCAGCGAACCTCTCGGTCCCGGCGGAGTCACTGCCTAGGAATCGTGAACGTTGCTCCGCTGCCAGCGAGCCTGGTCAGTACCCCGGCGGAGTCGTTACATCACCTCTCTGCGCAGGAAGCCTTTCTCAATCCTTTACCCTTTATTAGTGTGCTATTGCACTTATTTTGAATGTGCCCGAGGCACTTATTTAGATGTGCTCATGGCACTTATTTGAAAGGAAATTTAGCCTGGGCGGATGAGGGATCCCGACTTATTTTGCTTGCAGAGAGGTTGTTCCTGGTCTAGCATGAGGACTTTGGTTTTTCCCAGATACCCTGACGTAGCATAGAGTATCTCTCTTCCCTTCTGGTCCGGTTACCATTTACACTGCATTTTCTTTTGTGGACACCCTCTCAGACTGGCGAGGTAAGCTTTCCTGCTTGATGACTTGAGCTCGGTAATGTGCTACCTTTAGGTACGGAGAACAAGCAAGCTTTTGCCACCTTTGAGTTTATCGGGAAAGGCTTTCCATCAGCGGAGAACCTGCAGCAGTATGCCAATCTGCGTGACTCTAACAAATCCTTCCTTAGGCTTTTATTTTATTTATTCATTTATTTATTTTATTTTATTTTATTTTATTTTATTTTATTTTTTTTGACAAAAGAGACAAGAAAATATGGTACAAAACAAGACAGCCCTCCAAGGGCTGCTAAGTGAAATAGTGTTTGAGGTCGTGCCCGTTTACCGGGAGGACCTCGACTCGTCCATCAAGGGTTTGCAATCTGAATGTGTGTGATCCTATCTTTTCCTTAATTTGGAACGGGCCTGTCCAAAGTGCTTGGAACTTGGCATGCTTCCCCTTTTCCTCATGGGCTTTATCCCACTTAAGGACCAGGTCTCCTACCTCAAAAGTTTTGTTTTCCGCGGACTTTTTATCAAACCATTTTTTGATTCGGCTCTGATGGATGGCAAACTTTTCCCGGGTCTTTTGCCTTTCTTCCTCCAATTTCAGCAAGGTGTCGATTCGGTTTTGCAAGGTGGGACACGGAGTACCATGACATTCTTGGGACAGTTGGAGGGTCGGGAGAGATAGATGAGAAGGGAGGACAACTTCTTTTCCATACACGAGGAAAAATAGGGAGGTGCTTAAAGAGGACTTGGGAGTAATACGGTCAGCCCACAGTGCATTGTGAAGAGCATTGTGCCAATTTCGCTGGTGGGATAGGAGAGTCTTCTTAATAATACGGATAAGGTTCTTGTTAGTGGACTCAGCTAATCCATTTCCCTGGGGGTAGTAGTTTGCAGAATGTTTTAGAATAATACCATTTTCCAGCGCGAAATCATATAATTTAAAAGATGAGAAATAAGTCGCATTATCAAAAACTAAAGAAGTCGGTACGCCAAACCTGGTCATGATGGAATGCGTGAGGAATTCTATTACCTCTTGATCGTTGATTCGGCGTAACGGTGTTGCCTCGACCCACCTGGTGAAGTAATCAGTGGCCGTAAGGATATACCGATGTTGTTTAGAAGAGTGAGGTGTGATTTCCCCAATTACATCCAAACCCCATTGTTGGAAAGGTTCCTCTACTGCTACTGAGAGTAGGGGTGCGGCTGGCCGTGCTTCTCGGTTGGCGAACTTCTGGCATTGAATGCATTTCCGAACATATGCATGCGCGTCTCTGAAAAGAGTAGGCCAATAGTATCCTGCGTGCATTATCTTATGGGCAGTAGTATCTCCGGAAAAATGACCTCCAGCTGGTCCGTCATGCAGCTCGGTTAAGATTTTATGTGCTTCGTCAGTTTCCAAGCAGCGTAACAGGACCCCATCGTGGTGTTTCTTGAACAACTTACCTTGGATCAGTTGGTGAGATGCGGCTTTTAGTCTTATTGCGCGTTTCTGACGGGCCGTAAGGGTAGGGTCCATGGTGCCTTGGGCCAAATATCTCGAAATATCCGAATACCAAGAAGGGCTATTTGGTTGAAGTACATGGTCGCTTTGATACATGTCAATCTCTTGTTCCCAGCATTCCTCTTCACTGTCACGAGTATTTGCGGCCTCTGCGGCCATCTGACATAAGCCCTGTCCTTTCACGGTATGTGCTGGTTTGAACTCTAAATCGTATTCTTGTAAACACGCCATCCAGTTACCCCGCCTTTCGCCTAGCTCTTGCTGTACGAAAAGTGAGCGGACTGCTGGGTGCGGTACAAAAACCGTGACGTGATTTTTCAAGATGTAGGGCCTAAAATGTTTTACGGCCTTGTAAACCGCATAGGCTTGCTTGTCAATTTCCGGATAGTTTAATTCAGCTCCCTGTAAACCGATGCTCATAAAAGAGATGGGCCGTTCATCGTTGTTGTTATCTTTCTGCGTGAGGACAGCCGCGAGCGAGGAGTCTGAAGCAAAAGTGTATAGGATGAAACCTTTATCAAAATCTGGACTTTGGAGGGAAGGAGTTTCAGCTATAGCCCTTTTGATTTTATCAAAGGCCTCTTTATCTGGGGGATTCCATTGGAATACAACATTCTTTTTAATCATTCCCTGCAGTGGTCTAACTATCTGCGCAAAATCTAAAATGAATTTACGGACAAAATTAATTTTCCCCAGGAAGGATTGCATCGCTTTCTTGTTGCTTGGGGGCTGAATCTGAGCGATGGCTTTAGCCCGTTCCGGATCAACCACAATGCCCTGCTTAGTGATAATGTGGCCTAGCAAGTTTCCCTCTGCCACAGCGAAAACGCTCTTTTTAGGATTGAGCGATATCCCGTACCTCCTGCACCTCTCGAAGATTTGCTTGAGGTGGCGTAAATGATCGCCCCTGCGTTTTGAAAATACAGTAACATCGTCCAAATAAACCACCATGCTCTATCCTATTAAACCACGGAAAGCTATGTCCATGGCTCGTTGGAAGGTGGCCCCTGCATTGATCAAGCCAAAGGGCATGCGTCTGAAAGCGAAGGTTCCCCATTTTGTTCGGAAGGTTGTTTTTAGTCTGTCTGGTTCAGCTACCAGCACCTGGTTATAGCCGGAGAAGCCGTCCAATAGGGAGAACATCTCAGATCCAGACACAGCTTGCAATATCTGTTCCATAGGGGGCACCGGGTAGTTATCTTTGTTTGAGGACCGATTCAGATTGCGGAAATCTACACACAAGCGGATCTCACCAGACTTCTTTCGTACGGGTACCAGATTTGACACCCATGTGGAGTGACGAACTTTGAAAATAATGCGCGCATCCAAGAGCTTCTTAAGTTCTTTTAGAATCATTGGTTCCAAAGCTGGATGCACTTTTCTGAGTTTCTGTTGGAAGGGTTTAACGCCTTCCCTCATGGGTATTACATGCTGAATGATACGAGTATCGTATGTACGTAGATCTTCATATGTCCAAGCAAATACGTCACTATACTTCCGGAATAACTGGGTGAAAGCCCGCGCCTCTTCATCACTGCAGTCTTTGCCAAGGTTAAAAAACTTCGGGTTCTCATCTGACCCCAAGTTTACTTGCCGATGTGCCAATATGGAACTTTGCACTTTGGAGTTCGGAGGCCTGCGGAATCGGTTTTGCAGATCAAACATCTTTTCTAGTGATACCACCCCCTTGGGCATAATGTTCCCTTTGCGTTCATCATTCTCTTTCCGTAACGCATGCTCGTGTTCTTCCTCATCTATCGCCGCGTCCTTGAACACTTCAGTATTGCACATAAAGTCCAAAATCTGTTGATCATCGTTAAAAACGCGTAAATTAGAAATATTGTCTGGCACAGAGGGTCTATATACAATTTCAATAGAAAAACCGTCCCTCAAAGGGGTGAATCTAGCAGCAGCATTAGCTAGAGTATCTGCTGCTGCATTGTGCATCCTAAGGACAGATTTAATTCCAAATGCATCGAAACCAGAAATCAAGCGCCATACCTCTTGTTGATACGCCTTTAGATGCGGAGATAAACGGTGAATAGTGTTGCGTACCTGACGGGTGATAATCTCTGAATCTCCAATGACCTGCAAACATTTTACCTTCAAATCCAGTGCTTTTTTAAGACCAAGTATTAACGCTTCGTACTCAACAGAGTTGTTAGTGCACTGGAACTCTAGCCAGCATGAGATTAAGTATTTATTTTTACGCGGGTCAAGCAATATGCAACCAGCACCGGCTCCATCATGGGTCTTGGAACCGTCGTAATACAAGGTCCACATGTCACCTTCCGGCTCCTTCGGGGCACTAGGTTGTGGAGGGGTCCCTGCTGGTGGTAAGTCAGGAATCACTTGCTCTTCAGTGACAAAGACTACTTCAGATTGAACCTCGGGGCCTATAGGAGACTGAGGGGGTTGGTAGCATCCAAATATTTCTTCCAGAAAGCACATGCCGAGCTCTTCTTGTGCAAAGCTGATGGGTTCATTATCGGCATCTAGATCAGTAACGGTGTGCTTCATATAAGGTTCACTTTCTACCCTGATTTGATTATTCCGCCCCTTGTAAGGAAGCCACAAGTGGGACCAGTCGGTGGCGAAGTAGCCTTGCAACTTGCTGGACCAATCCCGACTAAGCAATAGGCCGTATGCTTCCGGGATATCGACAACCACAATGTCAATGCATTGATGGACCCTAGAGTCTGATGACAAGCGGATAATGACATTGTTCAATTCTCCTACGGCGGGTACTTGTGATCTATCGAGTTGTATGATTTTTGCATCAGTCTTCTCCGGGCGAATGTTAAGTTTCTTACAGACAGATAAAGGCATGACGTTTGTAGAGGCACCGGAGTCGACTAGACAGTTGTGGACATTGAAGTTAAAAATCTCGAAGGACAAAAGGAAAGGAGGTGTGGATCCTCTTGAGTTTGTATTGATGGTGTTTACTATGGATTGTACATCTGGTCCGGCTTGCGCAGACGTGTTTCTCACAGTCTTCGTAGCTGAAGTATTTGCGAAAGCCTTAAGAATGAGCTCCTTTTGATTAGTAATGCGGGCAAGCTCATAGAGAGAAATGTTTGCTCTTGTTTTCTTCATATCTTCAACAATGTTATAGCTGGGCTCTGGTTGAGGGCTAGGCTCGGCAGAAGTCTTAGAGGATTATGTCGGGAGTTTTTTCTTTTGACCCTCTCGGGTAGTGTTATTGGGGGTTTTCTCCGTGGCAGATTGTTTTTCGTTACCCGGGGGCAGGATTTTCCTTAGAAAATCCCTTTTCTTGTCTTCATAAGACCGTTCGGGAACAGGTCCTTTGCTTCTGAGGTTATAATTCCGCACGGGCTGATCTTTGGGAACATCTGCCATGTAGATATCAATGGGGGTAAGGTTCTCTCCACCTCGGATTATGTCAAAAGCAAGGATAGAAGATCCTGGTTCTTCGTTAGAGGGTGGATCCTCATCATGATCTGAAACATCATCCTCCGTGACATCTCCTGGAGTTTGGTCCTCTAAAAGTTGATTAACTACTGCTGTCATGCTGCCAATCCATTGAGGGCACGTTTTTTCAGAGTGGGCAGCTTGGTGGAACGAGCAGAAGTTGTCTTTCCCGATCTCCTCCACATTGAGAGCGGCATTTGTGTTTGACGGAGGTCTGTTAGTGTTGGGATTACTTTTTCTGAAGAAAGGCTTGGGTGGTTTAGTGCTAGTTGTGGCTTCTGTGCCTTTTCTCCTTAGGTCAGTGACTTTGTTTGTTAAATGCTTAAGCGTTTTGGCCATGCTTTCAAAATCAAAAGCATCTCTATCCCTATCAGTAGTCTTAGGAGTGGAGGACTGACCTCTTTTTGTGTTAGGCTTGTGATCATCTCTCCCTTCATGATCAATGGCTCCTATCGAAAGCATGTCTTTCTCTACAGCGAGAGCAGCCTCATAATTAGCCGTAAGGTTAGCGCGGGCTTCACGTTTGACGAAAACTGCAATGTCTCTAGGTAGGGCTTTGGTGTAGTAGTCAATGGTGATTGAGTCATCCAACGCTAGGTTTGGAGGAAATTTCTGTAGTATAGTAGCGAAGCGTTGGTTGAAGTCCTTCACCTTTTCCTTTTTATGACACTTGATGGTGCTCAATTCAGTGAGAAGCATGGAAGGAGTTTTATCTTCTGAAAACTTATGCAGGAACGTGCGACGGAATTGGTCCCATGAAGTGATAGAGGCACTGGGGAGAGAGCGGTACCATGTGGCTGCCTTGTTTTCGAGGGTATGGGGAAACAATCGACATGCGACATCATCGGACTGGACTCTCATGATTTGCAGAGACAAATAGAAGCTGCTGATATGATCTTCAGCTAAGGTGCCCTTCTCAGGGTCGAACTTAGGGAGATGTTTCTCCGGATGTCTAGGCAGATCTTGGAGCGGGCCCAGAAGATTTAATGGGGATTGAGCCATCCAGGCTAGGGGTTGCACTCTTCTCGCCCGCTGGTGTTGCCTAAACTGATGTTCAGATTCACCTTCCGAACCTGAGACCGATGCTTCTGACTCGTGACGGGAGTGTTCATCTTGGTGTCTCCCACGGTGCAGAAAATATCTAAGATATCCCAAGTTGTTTACAGGAGGCCTCATTGGGTTTGGGTGACGGTTGCGAGCTTGGTTTCCTTGACCTCGGCCTCTATCCCCTCTACCTCCGGCCCCTCGACCTCTATTCCTTTCTCCTTCATTTCTACGAGCCCTATTCCCCCCGTCTACATTTCCTCGGCCTCTGCCTCCCTCACCATCCCCGGGTGGGGGGTGTGCCTGGTTGTTGTTTTGTCGAGTCTGGTTAGGCTGGGAGTCGGGGAAAGGCTCGGTGTCAGCAAACTCTTCGCCCTCTTGGAGGATAGGATCATTTTCCTCAACGGCATTTGCGAGGTCTTCCAACATGAGATTTACGAGCTCGGGTATGGTACTCGCAATGGCACCGTTACGGGTGATGTTCTCGGGCGGAGTTCTGGTATGGGCAAGGTATTCCATGATTGGAGTGTACCGTAAATTGTTGATAAGATCTCGGGCAGCTGGGCGCAAGGCTCTCAGCTGCTCCCTAGTGATTTCAAAATATCGAAGCTCCCTCCCTGGAATATCTTCAAGAAGAGGAGGGTTAGTTTCAGTGTTTATGACCTCCCCTTGGGGAGTTTGTGATGGGATGTTTGTTGTGTGCTGGGAGGCTGCCATTCAGGCCCTCCTTCTAGCGCCAATTCTGTTGACGGGAAAATTTGTCCGGCCAACAGTAGGGGATCTCCCCGATAGAAAGTCCCAATTAGACCTTAAACCGTTTGGAGTAGGGATCCCGTCCGGGGTGTGGGTCCGGCTACCACTTAAGATGACTTCCCTTCGGTCTCAAAAGAACCTGTTTGAACCTGCGGACATACACTTATTCACATGATACAGAATACAGGATTGATGTGTTAAACACGAATCAAACACTATGCGTAGCAAGATTATAGATAAAGCACGTACACCTCAAGAGATGTCATTAGCAACACATCTTTTGTGGGGTAATGCTTGTATGGTAGTCTGATCACAAAAGAAATAGTTCTTTATGATAAGATACCTCTCCACTTCCTGAAAGATGAAACGAAATGCTAACAATATAGTTCATTAACATTCATTAATAGAACAGATAATAAAATGAACATCATTGATACAACACGGATAGCCATGACGCATAAACGATGACATGAATAGTGTAGCTTCTTTAATCATAGGGTATTCTGAAACTGTACAAGAAATACGCAAAGTGTTCATATAGCAAAACACATCATAACCATAGGGTATTTTAACAAGACTCTATATTCATATGCTCAAGTGTAGAATCTTTCAATACAATTGCATGTAGCTCTTGAGTTTTCCCAAAAAAGAAAAGCCCCTTTTACAAGCTCCCGTAGGAGTATTTATAATGCCAAAACTGTCCGTTGGGTTTCCTTGACTGTTCGCCTTCTTGACCGTTGGGTTACCTTGCGACCCACTTCTTCTGCGACCTGGGTAGGTGATGCGACCTGCGACCTAGGTAGGAGATGCGACCTGCGACCTGTCCTGTTGGTGCGACTTGCGACCTGGCTCTACTTGCTGCTCAGGACTTGCTGCTGCCGGGACGCGAAATGTTAATGTCAGGGATGTCAACCTGTTGCCCTTTGAGGAAATCCTGCCATGCCTGGTATTCTGCCGCTATGGGGGAGACCAGAGGCACCTCTTCCTTCAACCTATGCACACATTCCAAAGCGTTTGGTACTAAGGTCTCCCTTTTCTGTCCGATCTGATTCGAGAGTGATGCAAGCTTGGTATAAATTCGCGCTGGAGTGGCGATGAATTGACTAAGATTCTCTTGAGATGCCGTGGGCTCTGGATCAGCTGCGGCTTGCTTGATGGGTTGCAAAAACGATTGGATGTCCTGGTCTACTTGTTCCCAGGTTTTCTCTTCTTCTAATGCTCCAAGCGATGGGATGTGATGCAGCGTATGCACTGAGTCGATACCACTAATCAGGTGGTTGTACGAGGACATTACTTTGTCCAGGTCTTTAGACAATTTGTCTCCAGATTGCATCGCCATGCGGAGCTGCACCTTTGCATCCTGCGTGTGAATCCAGTCCCTCTTAGGCAAGTTTTCAGGTGCCTGAGGGTACTGTATGGTCCAACCCATCATCCTGTCTAAGGCTTGCGAAGCCTCTCTGAGCTGCTCATGTCTTTGCCTGGTTTCCGCTCGCGCCCTTGCTAATGGTGCGATTGTTTGTTTGATGGTGAACATTTCACCATATACCTGCCTCATAGTCACTTCCAACACCTCACACTCTTTGAAGATGGCCAGCGGGACTTCATTTACTGGCAGAGCCTGGTTTCGAAGTTGCTGGACTTCTACTTGCAGTTCTGCTTTCTCTTGCTCTGCTATCTTTTCGCGTTGCTCAGCTGCGTGCAGTCTATTTTGTAGAGATACTATTTCTCTACTCATTCGGGTGACATTCTCTTCCGTAGCCGCGGCAAAAGCAGTACCCGCTGATGCTATCATTACCGGATTAGTCCTGGTATCCAAAACTATATCCTTGCCTGTTGATACTGCGGATGCGGCAGAGGGACTTTGTGCCAACGACCTCCTCTTCTCTTGACGGATTTTGAACGAAAACTGATCAAATGTGAGTTTGGTCAGGTCGAACACATCTTCTTCCTGTCTCTGGGGCGATCTAACATCAGAGAGTTTTGTACGGCCCAGAGGTATGTCGAGAGGAGTCACCTCAAGATCGTCCAGCATGTCATCCTCCCTTTCCTCTGTGTTATTTTCTTCTTCTTCCTTCCACCGGCGTTCAGCTTCTGCTGCGGCTTCTACTTCGGCCTTCTTCTTCTGTTCAGCTGCAGCAGCCTGTTCGGCTTTCTTTTGTCGTTCAGCCTCTGCTTTGTCTAGCTCTGCTTTAAGTGCCCGTTCTGCTGCGGCCTGTGCCTCCTTGTCCTCCTTTTCTTTCCTGGCCTCTTTGGCCAGCTTCTTCTTTTGTGTTGCTGTTGCACTCTTTTGGCGTGCCTCCTCATCTTCTTTTAGCTTTTTCTCCCTTTCTTGCTGGGCTTTTGCCTCTGCTTCCTTTTGTTTGATGGATGGAGTTGGCCCTGTATTGATTCGAGATTTCTTGAGTATAGATGAAGAGGCACCTCCTAACTGACGTCTTCTGTCCTCTAAGTTCTGATCATCTGGGTCTTCCTGGACCACGTCAGTTCCCGGAGCAAGTTGTCTTTCAGCATTATACCAGTTTCTTCTCTCATCTTCCGCCGGGCGCTCAAGATGCTGATAAGTCCACTTGAAATTGGCTCTCCGGCAGTGTTCAGGAACTATTTTCTCTGGGTCGTATGTTCGGTGTTCAAGCGCCCCGAGCTGATAACTTCTCATTGCTTCTGCTTCTGCTGTTACTTCCCTGAAGTCTTTAACTGTGAATGCACCAATGGTGAGGGGTAGCGTGGGCCACGGCTTCTTTTTGCCCTTAGACAGGATGCTGGAGAATCCGTGTGACATTTGAAAGCACACCTCCTGAATAAGCATTTTGTCTGTCACGAAGCGAGGCATAGCATGTGGCGCCTTGTAAGTTCCAAAGACTCGTATGAAGGTGTACCCAGGGAAAGGGAACCAGTGCGCCACTTTAACCAGAGTCTCCTTGGCCCGCCACGACATGCAAGGGGCGTCTTGGCCAAATAAATGTCTGTACAGAGCGGGAACAAATATTTGGGAAATCTGATCTATATCCTGTTTGTATTTGGACTCCAAAAATACCTTGAGTTGTAGATGAATTGCGCGCGTCTGCTCGGAGTCCCAGTTGTGCTCCCATCCATCAAAATCTACTCGGGCGCAAACCGCGTCTAGTAGGTACGAGGCCATGTAAAATTCAGCTGGCATTCCTTCTTCCGGGGCCAATGCCGAGTTCAAGTTGGTCTGCATCGACGTCATCAGTATGCCGGCCCAGTTGAAACGGGTGCCATGTGTTGTCACATACTCCATGATAGTAGCCCAACTGCCGCTGAAGGTGGAGCAGTCTGGGCGCCCGTAAAGTCTGCAGAGCATGGCTGCAACCAACTTGTAAACCTTCCTCAGGCTTGCCACTGGGTACTCTTGGTCCTTTTTGACCTTGAACTTCTCGGGTTCTTCCCACCATTGCCTAATAGTATCAACTATTGGAACGGCGTGAGCAACAGCCCACTCTGGAGAGAAATGCTCATTTGGGCGAGGCAGTGAGTAATAAATGTGTGCATCCGAGCCTACTAGTGTAGCAAAAGCTCTGCCTTGGTGATCTCTGATCACAAACTTCTCGGGGTCTGTCTTTTGTATGATCCAGTCTATGATCTCTGGACATGGGAATATGGCTGGATGCGCCCCTGCCAGATGTAGTTTGGACCTCTTTACCGCTAAGTACACTTCCCAGTCTGGGAGATCTTCTGGAAAATCTTCTTCTTGTGTGGCGAACTCATGATAAATTTGGTACCACCTCATGCTATCGTCCTTTGCAAAAGTACATAGTGTATCTCGGTATATTGGGGGTGGGGACACCACTTCCAGCTCATCAATCTCTTCCACTACTTTCTTGTCCCTCCTCCGAGATAACGGGGGTGCCATGTCACTAGAATCCGATAACACAGGTATGCACTCTATGTCTTGCTGAATTTCACCTGCCAAATTCATAAAGGAGTCCCACGATAAGAACGACATGGTGATAAAAACCAGTTACAATTTAGGGATAAAATTTAACCATCACATGCGAAACTGGGCTACTGGGTCGCTGGGTCGCGGCTTGCGAAAACAGGGTCCGGGCGCGACCTTGCGACCTCGCGACCAGGTCGTTGGGTCGCTGGGTCGCAGATCACCGGAAAATTGGAAAATGCGACCTAGCGACCTTGCGACTAGGTCGCTGGGTCGCAGGGTCGCAAATCTCGGAAAATGGAGAGAATGCGACTTTGCGACCTCGCGACTAGGTCGCTGGGTCGCAGGTCGCAAACTGGCTTGCCGGGGTTTTCCGCGCGCGCGGCCTTGGAACTCTTTTTCTCCTTTTTCTTGGGAATTTACAAGATGGCTGGGCCCAGGGGGAGCTATGGCATGGTTTCAGGAGCAAGGGATGGTGCCATACAGGTGAATCAAGAAAAGCTGTGAGGTTTGGGCAATTCATGCAACAAATAAACTCACAAAACCCCCAAAAACATCTAAGCTCAGTCAAAAGATCATTTAAAGGCCTAAGGAGAGATGGGTTTAGTAAGAAAAGCATTAAAACGGAAACAGCAGGAAGAAATGGAAACTTACCCGGGAAAAACGCGTCAGTTGAGCTGTCAGAGGTGTTTTCTTACAAATCGTTGAATGTGAAAAATGCGACCTGCGACCTCCCTTTTATAGAAGGTCGCACGTGCGAGCAATAAATGCAGGTCGCTGGGTCGCGGATTTGTCAAATTTTGAGTTTTGCGACCTTGCGACCTTGCGACTTGGCGACCTGGGGTCGCTGGGTCGCTAGGTCGCTAGGTCGCGCTTTGCATGAAATTTGTAGTTTTGCGACCTTGGGACCTGGCGACCCGGCGACCTAGGTCGCTGAGTCGCAAAGTCGCAGTTTTCATAAAGTTTGAGGATTTGCGACCTGGCGACTTGGCGACCTGAGGTCGCTAGGTCGCTAGGTCGCAGGTCGCAGTTTTCATAAATTGTTTACCTTTGCGATCTGGTGACTTAACAATTTCTCTTTAGTTCTAAGGGGCTCCAAAAATTTGAAATGGTAGTCTTTCTTTTTTTTTGGAGGGTGTTGTAGAGGCTACAACAGGGATGTGTCTCTTGGGTCAAAGAAACTTAAAACCACATTGTTGACGAAGACAAAGAAAGAGGTGGACAAAATGCTTGAGCCTATTAAATCAGCATGGCCAACATTTGGGATTAGCATTGTTTCTGATGGATGGACAGATCCAACATGACACCCACTCATCAACTTCACAGTGTCTTCCTTGAATGGTGCAGTTTTCTTGAAATCAGTGGATGCACTTGGACAATACAAGGATGCACAATATATGGGTGACTATTTTATTAAAAATATTGAAGATGTAGATGTCGATTCTTGTGTGCAAATCATTACAGATAATGCACATGTTTGCAACGTTGCTAGCATGATTATGGAAGCTAAATGTCCACAAATATTTTGGACACCTTGCATTGTCCATTCATTGAACTTAACACTGAAATCTATTGCCTCTGATGTGCTTTGGATTGGAAGCATTATTGAGGATGCACATCATATCCGCAGTTTTGTATAAAACCATACAAATGCCCTCACTATCTACAAGGAGTACACCAATCTATCATTGTTGAAGATTGTGGATACACGGTTTGCCTCTTCATTCATCATGTTGAAGAGGTTGAGGGAGGTCAAGCCCACTCTTGGAGCCATGGTTATTTCAGAGTTTTGCTCTTTTTGGAGAAAGACAGATCAAACAGCCTCAAAAAGAGTGAAGGACAGTGTTGGATGATGTCTGGTGGGAGAGGGTAGATCTACTTATTCAGATCATGGACCCTATTATTTTCTTGCTTCGATTTGCAGATACAAACCAACCCATCTTAGGAGAGGTTTGTGAGGGGTGTGATTCCATGATGGAGTCTGTGAGGAACATTATTTTACATAGTCAGTGCCCCGAGTATGAGACATCACCAGAAGCATTCTTCACCAGCACACATGATATTCTTGTCAACAAATGGGACAAGAATTGCACACATTTACATTGTTTGGCTCACTCCTTGAACCCAAAATACTATAGCCATGAGTGGCTGAATGGTGGACCTTCCCGCAGATTCCCTCCTCACATGGATGGTGAAATCTCACAGGGGAGGAAAGATGCATTCAGGAGGCTTTTTCAAGATAGGGCATCTCTTGATGATGTGGAGGATGCCTTTGCAGAGTTTTCCACTGGCACTGTGCGATTTGCAGGCTATGATGTGATTAGAGACAGGGGGTTAAGAAGCATTATTTTTGGTGGGCAACTCATGGGGCAATAAGCCCTCCTCTACAGCGGATAGCCATGAGGCTCCTCTCTAAGGTCACTTCATCCTCTTGTTGCGAGAGGAATTGGAGCACATATGGGAATTTGTATAGCGTGAAGAAGAGCAGACTTGAGCAGTCCAGGGCAGAGACAATGGTGTTATGTGCACACCAACTTTCGTCTTATTTACAGGCAAAGGGAGGATTGGTTGAAGGGAAAGACAAAGATGTGGGATGTTTATCCTGATGATATGGGTCTGGACAACAGTGTTGAGTTGGCATTGGCCAACTTTTGAATCTCAATGAGCCAGTGCTGGAGCCTATCACATTTGATGATGGTGATACAGTAGAGGGGTCATCCTCCACACCAACAGATGCAAAGATGACATTGGATACAGAGGAGGAGAGCAGTGGTGAGCACGATGATCATGATGAGGACAATGATGTTGATTATGATGATAAGGATTGATGACTCATGAGTCATGACTCATGAGCTACCAACTGTGACACTGCCTTGAGGCTTGTAGTCTTATAGACTTGTAGTTGTTTTGTATTTGCTATTTCTATTTTCCATTAGCAATATACTACCTATGTAACACATTTTGATTTTGATGACTTGGTGAGAAAACTATAGTATCTTGTCTTTCTCCTACTGGATCATTGATGAATATGTCTATTACTTTGTATGATTGTATAATGTATCTTTGTAAAACTTACATCTAGATGAAGATCTATGTTTGAATTAATGAATTTGTATGAATTTGTAAAAGAAATGTCTAATTTTTAATATATATATATATATATAACGTGTCCTGTAATGGGGGGTCACCGTGTCTGTGTCTGACACTCGAATCCACGTGTCCATCGTGCCCTGTGTCTCAGTGTCAGGTGACTTAAGTTATATATATATATATATATATATATATATATATATATATATATATATATATATATATATATATATATATATATATATATATATATAATGGCTAAAAGCATAGCGAAATGGAGAAAATCCAAACTCTGAGTGAAACACTTCAATTACACGACAACAAGGTTGACAAAATGTTGATGGTGAAGGGTCGGATCAAATTAGTTCTTTGCAGCGATGGAGTGGTCAAAAGATCGAACAACTCTGATACCAATGTAACAAACAAAGTTCGTATACGCAATAATCTTCACAATATTTCGAAGACAAATACGTTCATTATAGGACAAGTAATTATATATAAGAATATTTGAATACAAGTGAGATGTTGTGAATGTTACAAATGAGGCTTGCTTATATGCAGGTGTCTCTTCATGAAAGGTCATGTCTTTTAAGATATTCATTTTCATCACTAATGAGTATTTAGTTAACCTTATTATAATTATTATTATTAACATTAATTTTATTATTTTTATATAAATTATATTCATAACATTGCTATAAATTTTAAACCAAACTTGACATCCTCCACTAAAAATAACTCGGTTGTAGTGTTAATTATGGGGGGGGGCTACTTTTCTCTTGCTTTCTCTCATAGAAGAGCTTTGCATATTCCAACCAATGTGTATCCGAGAAATTATTATCTATTTGCTTTCTATTTTGTTGTAGTTCCTGCCATAATCCTTTGGGGTTGTGATTTCCCAAAGAGATTAATTCATTCCTTCTTGAAGTCACATAAATTTATCTTTTTGTTTTTATCCCATTTTCATACTTTTTCCTCTCAATGTTTGTCTCCTTCTCCTTAAGGGATCTTTTAGCAGCCTTACACTCTTCATCATACTAAGGATTAGTTGGAAAAGTGTTTGAAACCCTCTTTTTAAACCAAGATCTTTTGCACACATTTAAGGCTTTGTGGATTAGAGGGATCAACATATTGTTGTCAATGCATTCTATTTTTGTGTTGTCTTCCTTCTTTTTTGTGTTTATACCAAAAGGTGGTAGTTGGTGCATCGATAGTGAGGTGGCTCCATTCCCTCAGCATTTCTCTCTCATGATATTTGTTTACCACCCAAAAAGGTAGTCTCTTGCATGAGAGTCACTTGGCATACAACATGAGCTAGGTGAGATGCTCAACACATGTTTGTTTTCCTTCACATGCCATTGCCAGATAATAGCCCCCCAATTTCCCTCCCAACACAAGGTCTACATATTTTATTTCATTTATACTTGTGAGTTACAACTTACAACCTATGAAACCAGATTCGTCCTCCACCCTCCACGTGTCTCAAATCAACTGAAACAAACACGATTCATACGGATTTGTGTCCACTTGACTGAATCCGATTGTGTTTGTACGGACACGATCAAATCCCAATTTGTCATACTCGTGTAGCGCAGAAAAGTGCACAACCTTGTAAAATAACTCATTTCTCTTGTATTTTCTCACTTTGTGTTTGTGTGTGAGTTGAGCAAGGAGCAAGGGAGTGATTTCGAGATTCAAGTAGACGGTAAGTGCATTGTCACTCTATTTTTTCCCATTTGGTTTGCATGTGCATATGTTTTACAAATTTGTACTTTTTTGTTTATTTTTTACAACATTAATGGTTCACTCACGAGCAACAAGGAAGGGGCAAAAAAAGGGGAAGAATGTCTCCATTAAAGATGCCCCTCTCATCCCTATTTCATTTGGGTCTGCAAGTATTCCATCTATTGGAAGTGGGACTGCAACAACAACTTCAAATGTTTAGGGAAAACAAACTCAAGAACCCAAATATCCATTATGGAAATATGTGACAAGAGAGCCAGCGCCATGCAACAAGGCGAAGGGAGGAAGCAATGTTGCTTGGAAATTCAGTTTTTACCACAGCCATTTCATGAGCACATATAACTGTGTGAAAGCTCATTTGTTGGCTTTGCCAAGTTGTGAATTGCAGCTTGTACACAGGTGCTTTTAGCAAATAGGAAGGAAATGGAAAGAGAGGCATTTGTTGGTGCGGAAAATGTGGCATCAAAATCAAAACAAAACAAGAATGATGACCCCCTTCCATTCTTGAGGAAAGGCAGCAACAAGTTCCCATTTGAGAGTTCTAGTGGGGGAGAATGTAATATTCCTATTTAAGGAAATTTAGAAAACACAGCAAACGACACAACAATGGAATGTCTCCTTCAGGAAATATTCAACAGTACATAAAATAATAGGGACAGCTTATGCAATAGACACACGTTAAGCAAAGAAACCGCTGAGCCATTTCATTATGCGAGGAGTTACAAGTGATTACAATAGATGCCCAGATGATAGTGCTCAAACTGGCGCAGGCAAGACAGAGACCAAAAAAAAGTACAGCAGGTTTCCTATTGCATGCAAGCCGCTGAAAGTGCTGTTATGTGCTGCTAATATGCTGCGGCTGAAAGAAAGGCCCCCTACGCGACTCCTGATTCTACCTCATGTCCTCGTTGGGCACGGACTGTCCCTGCTCCTTCACCAAACCCCAAAGCCTCCAAATGATAGCACTATAGAGATCACGCGAGATGGTCCGCAGTCTTTCCACACAGAAGCGCTATCACTTCTGACGCTTCTTTGCAGCAAGCTCCCGACCCAATCTTCTGACCAAACGACGGTAGGACTGCCTCACCCGAGCAGGCACTCGAAGTCCCCCGGGGCTGAGGTTGAGATCTCCGCTCGGAGACACTCGGCGCACTGAACAGTGCTGCAGACCTGCTAAACAGCCGGCGTGCTCAAGTCTTAGCGACCAATAACAATTTCATAAAATTCATCAATAATCCAAAAACAGGGTGGCTCCCTTCTTTTTGTATACGGCCTTCATCACAGATCCTTGACTCCTGCTTTCCCGCGCAGCCCCTCTCGGCCCCACGCTGCCAACTCAGCCCGCGTACTTACCTTCGCGCGCATCGGATGAGTTCACGGCCCGCTCACTGTTATTACACCTTCTCGGCCCCACGCTGCCAACTCAGCCCGCGTGTTTGTCTTCGCGCGCTCGAGTGAGCCCCGATCTACTCACGGCCTCTCATAATTAATTAGTGACGGAAAAATTGATCCGAATTAATATTCCAATTAGCTATTGCTAATTTGGGAATATTACAGTCTCCCCCGGCAAAATGTTGCTTGCCCTCAAGCAACTACCTGAACATCTCTCCACCAATACTGCAAAATGTGCCTGGGTCCCACTGAAACCTCTCTGACCTCTGCATCACCCTGATACGAAGGGATATCCCAATGCCAGGATCCCAAAGTGACCTCTCACAGTACCAGCCAACCAGTAATCCTCCCAGATCCCATCGCCACCGTGGCCAATAATCGCACAAGTCCCACGGCTCAGACGGTGCACTGCCTCTAGCTATGACCAATGCTCTAAGAGGTGAAGACCACCAACAAGCATCAATGCTCCTGGGCTCCTGTTGCGCTGTACCTGTAGCTGCATATGCTACCCCTCCAACTGCATACCAGCTCATCCCCTCTATCCAATCCAAGTCCTGACTCCATCCCATGCTGATCTTGGTCTCCTGAAATCGGGAAGGAGTCCTGAAGTAATGACAACCGGTGCCCTCCTGCCAACTGGGATCTGTAACATCTACTATGTCCAAGGGCTCTTGCTCCGTTGTGCTCTCTACAAGGAATACCATACCATCAAGAGGGTACCAACTCATGATTTCCCGCCAGTCCATCCTAGAAGAAGAATCTGATGTAGCAACAACAACGGTATATGGAACATGCCTGGGATGTTTCCGCCAGCCTGTAATCAACTCCCACTGCTCTACCCTGTCTGTCAATGGAAGCTGCCTGTAGAAGGAAGCCTCTCTCTCTATAATGGGAGAAAGTGGGCAAGGTATGCTGCAAGCTCCATCGATGTACTCCTGGAGAGTGCTACCCACTAAGAACGCTGCAGCTCTGCTAACTGCGAGTACATCTATCTGCGCCTCATCCCAGTGTCGACCCAAAGATGGATGCTCCAACATATCCAACAGCTCCTGCTGTCTACTAGCCCCCTGCATAACAATCCCATCAACCTCCAACACATCCAAAGGATATGGATCTGCAACAGCTGTCACCGTACTCGATGTCAATGCAGCTGACTACTCCTCCTCAATGGCTGACCCCGCGGTTAGCTGCATATCCACCACAGGCTCGATGTGAGTGCCCATATGGCTCTCTCTCAAAGGAATATCATGCCTGATGTGAGTAGTGTCCTCCTCTAACGACTCAAGCTCCATCACCTGCTGCTCTAGCTGAATTGTCACAAGTGACTCTTCACCCAGAGTATCTCTCGCAGAGTCCCATGACTGCTCACCCTGGACACTAGAATATAGCTCCGGTCTACTGTCACCATCCATGCATGACTTCCCTTGCTCCGCAGAAGCGACCTCAACTGATCCTATGGACTCATGTGAAAAAGAGTCCTCACCCTGGCATACAGAAGGAATGCCCTCTTGTTCTATCTCCGCCATCTCATCTGCATCGAACACGCCATCCGCCCTCTCGACAAAGTGTCGATACAGTGTCTGGAGCCTAGACACATACTGGGATACTACCTCTGATGTACCCCGTATCCTCTGCTCATGCATGATCTCGACATGCCCTGAGGGAAAAATGATGCATGTCTCCCTCATGACCTACTCCCCAAGCGTAGGCTCAGCGGTGACTAATGGGCCACCCCTGCAGAGGATCATCTCATCCCCTAACCTATGGCTATCAACTAGCACACTAACCCAGTGCCACTGCTGAGAAGCCTCTCGCCTAGTGTGCTGAGGGCCATCCAAACATATTGGCTGTACCTCGCATACCCTGCTGCTCATGCCCAAAGTGCCAAAGGACAACAATAAAATCGGTTGTGCCCGTGAGTAATGTAGAAGAGGGTCAGGTGTGTGAGTCCCCACAGGTATCGTCAAGTACTGCTCATCTATCTCCCCATCGATCCTGGGTGAACTACTCCAAAAGGTAAGCCCAATGTCCCTATCCGTGATTCTCCCTGGAAGCAATGCTCTAAGACCCTGCTATGCAGCACTGCATGCCCTCGCATACCACTGATCATCCATATACTCCTCAACATGCCAATGTACACTGAGGCATACCTCGGTATACTGCTGGATACCATGTGTTACTGCTGTAGAACCCTGTACCATCTCGTGCCCTGACTATGTCCAGGCATCGGTCACTCTCCGCATGCTCACAATGTGATGTAGGATACTCCTACTCCACAATGTCGTCCCACACACTATGGTACACCACCATGCTACTCCATGTCCACCGGCAATCCACCGCTGAATGCTAGAGGCTCCCACACATCCCTGGATGTGATTACCTAGAGCTGTGCCTCTACATGTCAGACTACCACCAATCGACAACATCATCTCCACCATCGTATCACTATACCTGCTGACGAAAGGATCATCACTCCAAATCCTCCTCAAGGGCTATGAGAAGTGAATCTCCCTGTGTGTCAGTAGTGTTACCACCACTGTTCGGCTCCGCTGCGTCCTCTGTGCCCCACACAATGGTGAAGAATCCTTGGCCCCATTCAAGGCACCATCTAGTGGCCTGCCAATGCCACCTCCTCCGACAAGCTCCTGCCAAGGTGTGTTGTCCACCCCGTGATCCCGTGTATGAATGTCATGCCAAGACAACCTAGGGAGTCTGCCCATAAATTGGTTGGCCACTAGAGCTGACCGAAACTACACATGCTCTACTACTAGGCCAAATGTACTCTCAAAGACATAGTCAACCAACCTTCCTGGGAAACGATAGGTGATCCCACCTGGATCCCAATGCCAATCTGGGGTTCCTATATTCCCCATGCATAGAAAAAATTGTTGAGCTACACTCGGATCCATCATTATCTCCATACCCCACTCCACCGAGTACCAGCTCAAAATCTCTCGCCATCCAACCTCATTATGTGGATGTTGTACCCCGTGCAACTCTGATCGCCTCATACCGCTATCCAAGTTAACATATGAGATCTGACTAGGTGGCTCTGCCTCTCTCTCTCCAACGGGAAGAGATGACCCAACAACACTGCTAGTCCCATCCATGCATGCTTGAAGGGGAATGATCTGACGCTCCAACGTGCCCTCTGATTGTACCATCAGGGAATCCAGTCGTTCCCCAATGCGGACCAACTTGGCCGTCGACTTGGCACAAGTCACTCTCATACCCTCCAGCTCCTGGTCCTGCAACAAAATGGCCTCCCGTACTGACGTGGCCTTCCCTCTCAAAACTCGAAGGTCCGTCCGAAGCCGATGATACTGCTGTCTGCGACCATCATCCAATACCTCTGTACCTGCTAGTGCCTCATCGAAGGTGGATATATCTCCTAACACCTCACCCATCTGTCGTGTGCTGCTACCACCTGAAGACTCGGACACGACTCCGGTCATCACCTCAATGGATGGCTCTACTGAGGTAGGCTCTACCTTCTCCACTACCACATCAACCGTCATGGCCAAGGAGGTCTCCAATGAGGGTGAATCCTGTGTCACACTAGGTGTAACCTCAGACTCCCTGCAATCCTGTGTGCCCTCATCCTCCAAGTGCAATGTACAATCCAACAATGGCTCATGAGAATGATGGTTCGATTCCTCCTTGAGTGTTTCCATGTTGCACAGCGCAGTGCAACTAGGCTGCTCTATAGTAGCAATGAGATTTGACCCTTGGTCTACAAGAGTCTCGTCCTCAAAAGTGTTGGCTGCCCCAACTATCGATGCATGTGGCTGCCCATCCATGAGTGGGACAGTGTTTTCACAAGCCTCCTCAAGAGGTGATGTGATATCTTCTTCTTGATGAGAACTGGAAGCGCATGGTACTTCCTCTCCTTTTTCTTCACCCTTCTTGTCCTCCTCAACGGTGGATGCCTTTCCTCTGGATCTGAAAAGAGATGAGAATAAACTCTCCTTTTTCACTGCTCCGGTCTTCTTGGGCTTAGACTCCCAGGGACTAGTGGATCCCTCATGCATGGGAAGAGGTGATCTCCCAATGGTACGCTACGAATCTGAACTCTGCATGGTAGAAAAACCACTGCTCCTTTCACTGTACCTTCCTCCTTCATCCTGCCTGAGCTGACAGTAATCTTTGAAGGGCAAAGCTGCTTTGAAGTCTTCCCCCATGGACTGCCATTTACGGAAATAGTCTCCAAAGGGTATATGATCATGTTGCCTCTCTTTCTCACTCAACACTGGAGGTAAGAATGTAGGCATTGTGATAATGTCCACAGGCTGAGTCAGAACCATGCTCTGATACCACTGTAATATTCCTATTTAAGAAAATTTAGAAAACACAGCAAACGACACAACAATGGAATGTCTCCTTCAGGAAATATTCAACAGTACATAAAATAATAGGGACAGCTTATGCAATAGACACACGTTAAGCAAAGAAATCGCTGAGCCATTTCATTATGCGAGGAATTACAAGTGATTACAATAGATGCCCAGATGATAGTGCTCAAACTGGCGCAGGCAAGACAGAGACCAAACAAAAGTACAGCGGGTTTCCTATTGCATGCAAGCCGTTGAAAGTGCTGTTACGTGCTGCTAATATGCTGCGGCTGAAAGAAAGGCCCCCTACGCGACTCCCGATTCTACCTCATGTCCTCGTTGGGCACGGACTGTCCCTGCTCCTTCACCAAACCCCAAAGCCTCCAAATGATAGCACTAGAGAGATCACGCGAGATGGTCCGCGGTCTTTCCACACAGAAGCGCTATCACTTCTGACGCTTCTTTGCAGCAAGCTCCCGACCCAATCTTCTGACCAAACGACGGTAGGACTGCCTCACCCGAGCAGGCACTCGAAGTCCCCCGGGGCTGAGGTTAAGATCTCCGCTCGGAGACACTCGGCGCACTGAACAGTGCTGCAGACCTGCTAAACAGCCGGCGTGCTCAAGTCTTAGCGACCAATAACAATTTCATAAAATTCATCAATAATCCAAAAACAGGTGGCTCCCTTCTTTTTGTATACGGCCTTCATCACAGATCCTTGACTCCTGCTTTCCCGCGCAGCCCCTCTCGGCCCCACGCTGCCAACTCAACCCACGTACTTACCTTCGCGCGCATCAGATGAGTTCACGGCCCGCTCACTGTTATTACACCTTCTTAGCCCCACGTTGCCAACTCAGCCTGCGTGTTTGTCTCCGCGCGCTCGAGTGAGCCCCGATCTACTCATGGCCTCTCATAATTAATTAGTGACGGCAAAATTGATCCGAATTAATATTCCAATTAGCTATTGCTAATTTGGGAGCATATCATTGTATTTAAATAAGCAGTGAGGATACTTATTATTTGAAATTGATTCATCACTATAATTCAAAAAAATCACTATTTCATTGTTATTATTGAAAGAAAACCACTACCTGAAATTACTAGTTCAAACAAACTTTCACTTTTACTCTGACTAAATATCTAGTCTAAAAACATAAATCTAATCTTAATTGACCAATCAAAACAGTTTTAAAGCATACTCTAACCCTATCTATCTATATATTGGTTTAGTTTTTGAAAAATTGTTTCACATAACTTATTTATTTAATGATATGAAATTTGAAATTATTAAAAAAACCTAAATTTCACCCAATCAACTAATCCACACTTTAAATATATATATAATTTTAAATTATAGATTATTCAAAATTAAGCGGATTGGCCTATTACAGGGTTTTTCAAAGGAGGAGCATTGAAGTTAGGCTGATCCCTTGACCGTTGGTGCATCTCTCTCTCAGTGAGAATGCATCCAACTAGAAGATATCATGGAACTACTGAATATAGACACCAGGGCGGATCACATAGTCACGATATTAAATTAAATAAAATTATGTGAACCTTTTAATTTTTCAAATATCTTGGATCTATTAAATATAGACACAAGACAGATCACATAATCACCCTATTTGATTAAACAAAATTATGTGAACTATTTAATTTTTCATATATTATCAGAACATTCGTATTGTTTAATAGTTTAACTGTTTTCTTTTTTATATATTTTTGCATTTAGAATTTCACACGATTTTTAAAAATTATTGAAATTAAAAATATATATATAATTTAATTCTTTCAAAATAAAAAATATGAACTCTGATAACCATGAAGAGTAAAAAAAATAACAGATATTTAAATTTGTTATTTTTTTTCATAATCATAAATTAAAAATATTTTAAAGTTCAAAAATATATTTAAAATTTCGGAAAATATTTTTTTTTAATATAAAATATATATTTTAATAATATAATATATTCTATTTTGTCTCAGGGGTAATTTAATTTGTGATTTAAGTAATTAAAATCTGCTAAAAGTCCAAGGTTCAAATCTCCGGATTATAAGTTATAAATGTGTATGTCAGATCAGCCATTCCTCATTATCCTGATGATAAATTACAGTTGATAGTTTGAAATCCATCCGTTCCAAAAATTATTTATATAATTTCCCAGAAAATTTATAATTAAAAAATTATAACCTAGTTTACTGGCAGGAAGACAAGGCGTAGGCTGACAGTTGAGTTCTTCTAAAAAAATATATATATCTATATATAAAGCATGCCCTAAATTAACTCGAGAATTAATTAACCATATACAGAATTTAGAATATAACGTGAATATATACCGACCTTGAATGGCTTGTATCCTATTAATTTGTGAGAGAAGCAAATTGAGGATTTACGAAGGAAGCTAGCAAGAATTTGCTGAACGGACTCCCATCGCACAGTGATCCAATCACCAGGGGACCTTATTGTGGTTCTGGATATCTCTTCCTGTCCATTAATGTAGGACTTATAGCTGAATTTTATGGTGTAAGCGCTTGCTTCGGCTATTGCGGTGGTGAGTCCAGGTTTAATGCCTTCCAGGGCAGTGATACCGTTGGTGCCAATACCTATTACAGTAGCTGTGACTGCGCTGAGAACGGGGTGGGACTCGAACACGTGAGCTTGGATGTCTCGTTCTTGAAGGCCCAGCGCCAGTGCAAGACCCGCGAGTCCACCCCCCGCAATGACGATGTCCATTTGTGGTGCTACCTCCAGTTGGGCATTGCTGATAGACCCTTCCAGACCATCCATTTTGATGTTCAGGTCGGACAATGCAGTTGAATTTGACAAATATTTTTTTTGTGCGAATGGTCAGTGAGCATAACTATAGCGGGAGGCTCTTAGGAACAGAAGGGTTCTATCCATTTTTCTTAATTCTGTGGCAGAAAATCACCTGTGTGAGAACCTGGGTGTTAATTGGTTGTTGTACTGGATTCAATTCCGATCACTCGTTGGGAGTTTGAATTTCGCCCTTCCTACCAATGAGATTGTGCCACAATAAATGGTCATCTGTCCAGCTTGCTTTCTGCCCACGCTTTCCCCTGTTTCTGCAGCTATTCTGTCCTTTGATATTTTCGTTCCTCTGTCCTTTGATATTTTCGTTCCTCTTCCTGCTGACGATCAAAACTTTGTCTTCTTCCTGCTGATTTTCAAAACTTTGTCTTCTTCAACCTTCACAGCGCACAGGAGCACATACTCAGGAGAACGAAAGGGAAAACGACGACGTCTACTTTGTCTTGTTCAACCTTCACAGCGCACGGGAGTACATATTCAGGAGAACTAAAGGGGAAAAGCGGACGTCTTGGAGGTTGTGTACATCGGGAACGGCACGGGCCTGGCGAATGTAGGGCAAGTCGCAGTGAATGTGGATTCCGCCCTCAAGGCGTTTCAGAGTTATTTGCACCAGAGTTCCCCTATAGTATTCTTACTTCATGTTTCGTTTGCACAGGCGACTCCTCCATGGTATCCAGATTGAAAGATTTCGCAACCAACTGTTTCGAATTCCGCTTTTCATTAGGGCCAGATTGCGGACTCCTCCTGATAATCTCAGCCTCAGCCTCCATGAATTGAGCTTGCAGCAGCTTTCTATGGTGCTACTGTGATAGAAGAAGGATTCAAATGTTTATTCCATGGAATACATTGGTTTTCCATTTCATCCCCATGGAAATGGGGATTATATCAATCGCACCAATGGATCTGTACAGTAAGAGTTTTAGGGTTATATATGTAGGCGTGAGTGAGTGATGAAATAGAGAAATCAAGTTCTCTGTCTCATTTTGTGAGGAAGTTCAGCAGCTTTCTATAGAGCTACTGTGAAGGATTCAAATGTTTATTCCGTGGAATAAATTGGTTATCCATTTCATCCCATGGAATGGGGATTATATCAATTGGACCAATGGATCTGTACAGTAAGAGTTTTAGGGTTATATATGTAGGTGTGAGTGAGTGATGAAATAGAGAAATCAAGTTTTCTGTCTCATCTCATTTTGTGAGGAAGTTGTTCTGTTAATTTCGACTATTAGCTTTGATGGATATTGGCTTCTCTCTTCAAACACTACTTAAGGTTCAGGATTTTCAAGTGATGTTTCAAACACCACTTAGGGTTCAGGGTTTTCAAGTTAATGTTTCAATTCATATTTGCAAGTCCTTTGCCAGATTTTAGTGTTCTGTATGTTTTATGAATGTGCCATAGTGCAAACATGAAAACACTAACATGCCGAGGACGATGTGTTACAGATCAGTTGAAAATTTAGTTGGCATCTACTTTGTGACAGACGAGGTAACAGGGCTTCCTATTTGCTTCTTCCCAGTCTATTATCTATCTAATGGGGTTTTGAAAGGACATTTTTGTGGAAAATAGTAGACCATAAAATTGGTGAATGATAATTTCTTTATTTATAGCTTTTCTGATTTTTCCATAATTTTTAACTTCTATTATCTATCCAATGGGTTTTGAAAGGACATTTTTGTAGAAAATAGTACACCATAAAATTGGTGAATGATAATTTCTCTATTTATTGTTTTTATGATTTTTCCATAATTTTTAACTTGGTATAACCAGGTTCAGATGGATGATCTCTATAAGATACTAAGATAATTTAAATGGTTTTAAAAAAGTTTTTGAAAGATAGCTTAAATGGTTTTAAATAAAAGTCGAGAAAAAGTGTTCAAATTCTTTAAAAAAATTTAATGTTTTATTAATTTTATTTTTAATAAAAAGGTTGGAAAGATGAAAGAAATGAGATAGGTCAAGTTATCTTTATTTAAATTGTAGATTCTTAAATATTTTAAAAATTTGATGGATAGAGTTAAATTAAGTTCACTATTTGAGTTTACTTTTATTAGTTAGGTTAGACTTCTGAAATATTCCAAAATCTGGAATCTAGTTAAACTCAAATAATAAGTGATGTATATTTAAAAAGGTCCCCACTATCTTCCCATGTGTGTACGTCCATTGGTTACGTTAGATTTCTGAAATATTCCAAAATCTACCATCAAGTTAAACTCAAATGATATGTGTGTAAGTCTATTGGTTAGTTTAGATTTCTGAAATATTCCAAAATCTACCACCAAGTTAAACTCAAATGATACGTGTGTATGTCTATTGGTTAGATTAGATTTCCGAAATATTCCAAAATCTACCATCAAATTAAACTCAAATGATAAGTGATATATATTTAAAAAAGTCACCACTATCTACCCAAGTGTGAAGTTAAACTCAAATGATAAGTGATATATATTTTAAAAAGTCACCACTATCTACCCAAGTGTGAAGTTAAACTCAAGTGATAAGTGATATATATTTAAAAAAGTCACCACTATCTACCCAAGTGTGAAGTTAAACTCAAATGATAAGTGATATATATTTTAAAAAGTCACCACTATCTACCCAAGTGTGAAGTTAAACTCAAATGATAAGTGATATATATTTTAAAAAGTCACCACTATCTACCCAAGTGTGGAGAACTATATTTTATGTTTAAAAGTTTTGTTTCCATAAAAAAATTTAATTAGAGTACCTTCAAAAATTCTGATTACATATAAAGGTGCATACAATGTTCACAAAACTGGTTGTTAGTGATAGTATTGAATGTTTTCATTAATAGTTAAAATTATTTACAATATGTTTCAAAAATAGGAAATGACCGAAATTAACTCTTTGGCTTTGTTATTGTTGATTAGATTTTCAAAATATTTCGGACTCTACAATCAAGTTGAGCTCAGAATTATGTGAAAGTGATAAAGTGATGTACATTTAAAAGTTCATCACTAAAGGTTTTGTTTAGATGAGTTTTGTCATCGAAAATACATTCAAAAGTTCTAAATAGAACCTGAGATGCATAGAATGTTCACAAAACGAAATTAGTGCTCTTGTGTTTTTATTAGTAGGTATACAATTATTTATAGTATAATTTATGTGAAGAAGGTGGTTAAACGAATTTTTATTAGGGTTTTTGTGTTTTCATGAATAGGTATAAATTTATTTATAGTATAATTTATGTGAAGAAGGTTATTATATATATTAATAATTTTTATTATGATGATTAATTATAAATGGATTGTAGAAATTATTATTATTGGATATTTAGTTCAAAGAAAATTATTGATATTGGCATTTGTTGAAGTGTTAAATTGTTTCACTGATATTTTGATTAGAGAATTTGTTACATTTGTGATATTTAAAAAGTTAAAAATAAAACATTTTTTCTTAAACTAATCAAAATATTTTTAAATTAAATTTCAATATTAAATATTTATTCATTAACTTTTTCTATTTTTTTAACTAAACCAAATTATATTGATTTCTTTCATCTTTTAAATAAATAAAACTATAGTAATTTTCAAAAAAATTGCTACATCTTATAATTTAAATTATAAAATAATTAAAATAAAATACACTTAATTTTTATTATCGTGATAAATCATTATCATTATTAAAATGTATAATAAATATTATGAATATATTTTCTTTATTTATATATATATATATATATTTTTTTGAGATAATTATATTCTTTCCAAAGCATATCCTTAATATTTCAACTTTATGAACCAATCCTTTCATCTTCTTAATCCAACCCTGCAACACAGCAGAATCTGTCCGTTCCTATATAAATCAAAGGGAAGCAACACAGCAGAATCTGTCCGTTCCTATATAAATCAAAGGGAATCCACCAATAATAGCCATTACAGGGTTTCCATGGATATATTTATTTTGATTGTGAAATCATAGCAAAATGGTTATTTTAAAATAATGTTAAGTAATCCACCCATAATAGCCATTACAGGGTTTCCATGGATATATTGATTCTGATTGTGAAATCATAGCAAATTGGTTATTTTAAAATAATGTTTTAAAACAGTGTAAGGTAAGGTAATTAAACTTATATCGACGGATTTGTATTCAATCACTTTTATAAAGGTGATTAGGCTGATATTAATGTGAACAAAAATTATTCCAAACCTTTTTATTCATACTAAAATCAATATCTTCAATCAGCAAATCAGTAAGTAAAAAGGTTTATATTAACGGGGCCTTTTACTTAAATTCAGACTCAACCCTATGTGATTTGGATGAGATAATAATTTTTTTTAGTTGATTTTAATTTGAGATTAATTATAATATTGGATAGAAAAACAATTTATATTTAATAATATATTATCATTATGTGAAGTTAGATTGAGTTTATATACTTTGTACGATAGTTTTTATCTTCAAAACTAACTCTTACCCTGAATATCTCTTCAAAATATTTCTGTGAAGCTAAATTAAACCTAAACACTTCAAGAACCGTTGTTATTCCCATAACTAGTTATGTAGAAAAACTTTTCTTTATAAGATTAGGTGGGAAAACATTCTTCACTCCACCCAATCTGAAAGCTTTATTTTTGTCCTTCCAACGAATTATATTTTAACACTTTTCGGAAAATTTTGCACAATATTGGGCGAGTTTCAGTGATATTTATAAACCATCCTGTCACAGTTGTAGCTGGCATAATAACTGAAGGGGCCAGCAGATATTGGTTAGTTGGTAATGCAGGTATGTTTCATACTCCATCCAGGCTTAAACCCCCCTATGCAAGGTGCAAGCGAGTCATTTCATGCATAGCTTCTCTCACTAAGATCTTTCAAGAGTGTCATGGGACTAATCTTCCATTATAATACTGCGAGAATGGGGAAGAGTACTTTTGCCACATTGAGAATAGTAAGCATCTTGCCTGAAAATATATACATAATTTCTAAGTTGAAAGGTGTGCTAGAAATGATAAATGGTTAACCGTTACTTGCCAAATGTTGGGGCCTTTGTTTTGAAAATGAAACAGTTTTGAGTCGCGGAGAACAGGTGGCGGAGCGCAACCACGGTAGACAGGGAGTTGTTACGATTGCGGAGAGCTGGAGAATAGGTGGCGCGACAGTTGCGGAAAACCAACACAGATGGTAGGAATGGGCGATAAGGACAGTCAGCGGAACTCCCAGTGATCAGGAAGAAGTAACAAACAACGAAGTAGGGAAATAAGGAAGACTGACAGTCACGTTGGCGGAAGAACAAATAGGCAATCAGCCAACGTAGATGGGAGGTTAGTCTAGTAGAGGGCTGAGGAGGAGAGCCACAGGAAAGCTCTGTTTGGTCGTTGTTGTACTGTATCACTTTGTAACAGACTCTGCGGAGTAATGTAGTTGTTTGGTATTGATAATGAAATATAGCTCTACATGTGTTTGATGTTCTGAGTTCCATGTTAATCATTTGGTTATTGTGAATGTATGGCCTATTTTAAATTTTAATTCTACATATTGAATGTGCTTAATAAGTAATGTCTTATGCAGTAGTAAGATCTGTTTTCTATTCCAAGTCCCTTCAGCGGTACTTTATAGATGTAATCGGTCGATACTTGATCTGTTTCCTAACCTTATTAAGGTCATGGCACACTTTGGGTGAGACGCTCTGCTCCTCAGAGTAGGGTGAAAATGTCGACGTTGTACTAGACTACTGTGGAAACCTTGTTGGCCTCTCTTCTGAACCTGGGTCTTGCTTGGAGACCTCCTTTCTCGCCAACACCAAATCAAACTACTTGTTACAAGGGTTGTTACAGGGATTTTCTATGTTCGTAGTAGTTACCCAGTTGTGGATATCAAAAGAGCAGAACAACCATACACATGCCATTTTGCAACCTTTAAATCCAAATCCTAACGAACACGCGCTTTACATAAGCATTCCACAATGCAGTATTAGTGTACAGAGTCGATGGGATCAAAGTTTTAAATTGGTGAATCTTCTATTATTTTACAAATATTATGCTAATTGTTGTGCGTCCATGCGCAGTAACAAAAATCACTGACTCAACATACATCTTCACCACAAAGAGACAAACAAGAATCATCTACAGAGAATTTCAAGGGAAAAAAACTTGATATTCAGAAAGCTGAAAGCTATGAACGCACATGCTTGAAACATTGGCGCAACGTAGAAAATAAATATTAGAAAATGGGAAGAAATGTTGGAAATGGCTTTCTAAAAAGGCCAGAAATATACCTAAAACACATATGACACTATCTATGAAACGAATAATAACCAGGCGTTGTGGCAGATTGAGCACATGTCACGAAATAAACCTAAAGATTGAACGAAAGGAGCAGTAAACATGCAAATCCGAGGTCTGCAAAAACGAATAAATTAAATAGACATCAAATGCATATCGACCTGAAACACAGTCGTATGACAGGGAGCTTCAATGTCCACAAAATAATAGAATCAAAACTCTCCATGATTATGAAAAATAGTTGATTACGGAATATGAGGAAACAAAATAATTTCCAAAACACAGAAAGCTCCAACTAGCAACATCACAAAGATTTTGAAGGAAAGAGAAATAAAAGTACAAAGAAAAGCGTATACTCACAAAATTACCTTTAGTCAGTAAGATCGTTCTACGAGAACATCTCAGTTACTCCAAACTTCACCACAAAGCACATGCGACGACAAAAGTCAACAAAATGAACATTGGCGACACTTACCGAAGTTTCCTTTTGACAATTCAACAATATTTATGTCGAGAAGGCGTTTTCTTTATATTTCGGTGTTTTCTTTATAAGATTAGGTGGGAAAACATTGTTCGCTCCACCCAATCTGAAAGATTTATTTTCATCTTTCGAATGAATTATATTTTGACAAATTTTGTAGAATTTTGGCGAGTTTTAGTGATATTTATGAACCATCATCCTGGCGAGCCACAAAATCTTCATCATGAAAGCGTTTCGCTTACACTTTTGTATATTCACATTGGAAGTGTGGTTTTGAAACGAAGGAAGAAGAGACACTTTGCACTCTGTTTAGGCTTGTGGCATGTTTGCGAAGAATTCTCGACTTGTAGCTTCAAGCTGACCGAGGATTTGAAGATCCACATACTGGAGGTGGTGTACCACGCTATTGTTCATGTTTCTAACAATCAAAATCAAAATACGAAATATTGTTCAAGAGGACATGTCAAACATTACATGAGCCTTTAGTTTGATGTGGAATGCTGCCTCCTCTTTAAACGTTGGTCTCATTCGATTTCTCACAAACTTGCTTCAGAGATCACTCAAAGCGAGGGTTGTGCAATTCGATTAAATTACCCTTATTTCATCTTCCAACCCTTGGTAACCTACCTATTCATAGTACATTAAAGGGACCCTTTTCTCTTCTTGTCAATAAAGAAGTCGACAAAATTTAAGAGGAGGAAGGGGATAAATCATCTATCAAGATCATACCTCCCATAAGCGACAAACTGAGCATACCATCTATGGCCGACTTGTACTCTGTAGGACTCAAATTCATTCCTAGCAACGATGGTCTCACCTCAATATATTTTGATGGGAATACTGCCACACTTAAACTTCCAAAAGAAAAAGTTGGACAACAACACAGAAGTGACACTGATAATTCTAATGGCTTTCAGAGCTTCGATGATGTCGAGTGCAATATATTTCACATGATATACTAGTTCCATGAACATGATGATTGACATAGAATAGGATGTGAGATTGTTGAGACAAAGTGGAATTATTTGCAACCACCTCCAAAGCGATGGAGAGGTTGCGAGCCTATGAAACAACATGTTTAAGTGTTCTTCTCACAAAGGTTCGTTATCTTGACAATTTTATAGAAGATGTAAACATATATTATAATAGAAAATGTAATGTTGCAGTGAACCAAAATATATTAGGATTGTGACAATTCCTATCTCTGTTGGTTGCGGTGATATTTTTAGTCTTCACTTGCTTGCAAGCTTTCTGCTTTATCTATCTATGATTGCAACAGGTAGGTCGAAAAGCTGCAAGACTAAGTTACGCGCTAGAATGTTTTCGATGAACTAATTACATTTACAATATTGAAAACTGCACAGTAATCCAATTTCCAATCAAT
The DNA here is from genome assembly GCA_034641835.2 of Pinus albicaulis. Taxonomy (NCBI): domain Eukaryota; kingdom Viridiplantae; phylum Streptophyta; class Pinopsida; order Pinales; family Pinaceae; genus Pinus; species Pinus albicaulis. The sequence continues at coordinate 380,932,018 of CM076571.1, read as the reverse complement.
GACGACCACTTCTAATAATCTTAAAAGGATTCTTGCTTGATTGTCCTATACTCTGTGTTTTGTCCTGATATGAGTCGGTTAACAGACATTCTTATTCTAATGCATGGTCATGATCACATTATTGATTGTTTAGTCATCTCCACAATCGAAAGTTTGGAAACCATGTCCATAAATTTTTCCATTTCTAAACAATGTCGATACAATTTTAAAATTTAAATCTGGGCAAGTATTCTTTATCGTCTCCACTAAATCATGTCGATACAATTTAAGGATTTAAAGTTGGGAAAGTATTCTTTATCATCTCCACAACTAGAAATATTGAAAACTAGGTAGATACAATCTTTTGTTTCTAAACCATGTCGATACAATTTTTTCATTTGTGTCTTTATGGCCTGGACAAGTGTTAAGGTGTTATAGAAATCATATCAATTCACATGTAAAAAGACTTGTTTTAATCCACGTCACCCTATGCATTCAATTTTTGTTCATTGTTCGTTCAACGTGGCGAGGTTCAACGGTTTGATAGGTGTGTTTTTTGGCTTGTCAAGGTTTAGAATTCTATAGCTTGTTGAATAGGGTTGTTTTGTATCTCATCAAAATAGGGGTCGATGCATTTCTTTACCTTCAATGCATCCATGATATAATGCAAAAAATCTAAATATGTGCAAATCAGTGATCTCAGAAAGGAGATGAGGGAGGAATAGCCATCGTTATCTTGCTTGTGTTGTACCAATATGGATTTCTAGGAACATTAGTACGAGAAGCACGGTACTTGATTTTAGTTTGTTATTGCCCAACACGATTATTACATAGTTGCCTTGTGCCTCAAAGACAACAATGATCTTCTGGGTGAATTGGACAAGGAAGAAATTCATCCAGATGGGGGGGAGGGGGTACAATTTGAGTAGCATCCATGATGCAATACAAGCAGCCACAACAAGAAATGAATGTATCATAGATGAATCCAGAAATGCAGTTGTATAATGTGTTATGTGGATTCCTTTATTTCTAATTTTATTCCATACACTGTACTACCTTCAAGCAATTATTCTTCACAGGTTTTATTTCCTTCATTTTAGCATAAGACGTGCACTCTTTTGTTGATGAAAAATGTGATGTGCCATACCACTTTTAGTGTGAACTTTGCTCAATATAACTCTAATGAAACCCTAAAGGCCACCATGGATGCAGTTGTTATGCTAAGGTTATATCCTGCTCTTCATTCCGATGCCTGATCATGGTCACATTATTGATTGTTCCACCAAAAGGCAACAAATAACTTTACCTTTTCCTTTGCAAGGATACCTGTACATTTTCCTTTACAGGAATATCTATGTATGTGTGAATCTAAAACAAAAGAAGGAACCTTAGCTGTGTGGGAGGCGAAATAATCTTATTGACTAATTTTAAGGTGTGATTTTGATCGAAATGAGGAAAAATTTAATTCGTGACATTCTAATTGTCGTTACAATTATGATTTAAATATTTTAATGTGCTCCAAATTGGCTTAAGGTCTCAAGATTGTATTTTAGATAAATAAATTAGCTTATATTTTATTTGTGCATGAACATTGGCTTGTGGGTTCCAATGTAGATTATCTCCATAAGTTTAACATATACCAATATTCTCATATGTAATCTCAATAAAGGTGGAAAATAGTTACATTGTCGAGCAAACAAAGATTACATCATTCTCTAAATACCTTTAAAATAGATAATAAAAATTACATCTTTGTGAGCCTTTGGATGATGTATCAACATTAAAAACCTCATTCAATTGGGAGCATTGCGCTGGCCAAATGATTGAAACCTTTAAATTCAGGGTGTTGGGGAATTCCTGGCGATGAGAAAAAAGTCAAGCCAAATGCTCTTCATAGTGCTCGGCATGTACAAGGTTTTGTGGGAATTAATGCCCGACATCGAAACCATTTATTACCAGGACTCGTGTGGGAATATTAGGATGCATGCATCGACAAACTTAGTTCGGCTTGGGGAGTCAACATTGGAAATAATGATCGCATTCAAGAATGCAATCTAGGAAGAGAATTCAAAAAACCCAGTCCTTGAATGCACGATTCATTCATTTAACTTCCATATTCCCTGACTCCTCCTTTTGGCGTTCCTTTTCACCTCTCGGTGCAATTGCTAGTTTATAACTTGGAAGTAATGTGTGTAAATTTTTACCATACGTTGGTTGTATTTTGTGGCATTTATCCCATTGCATTATATATTTTACATAGGACTGGTCTAGACATGTGACAATTTCGTCTAATCAGTCCATTTTTCTTGTTTAAATTTAGTATGTTTTTTGGGCATTTAAAATTCTGAAATTTCACAACTATAATAAATATTTCTAAAAATTTCCATCAAATATCACCAAAATCATGTTGAAAAACCATTCTTTTTAGACTACATTTTTTACATGTTTTGTACATACTATTTAAAAACCTATCATGATTCACTTTCAACACTAAGGTCCATCATCTATTCGCAAGAATCATTGCCTCCATCTTTTTAATACTGAACTTGACACACATATTTCATTGATTGTTTAAGTTTTATTGACAATATTTTCACTAAAAAAAACATTCTTCTATCTAATATTATAGGGTTAGCCATAGCCTAAACTTAATCTTGAAAAATAAAAAGAGAAAAATGTTTATTTGTGAAAGAAAAGGAAAAATATAAATGTATGTGTTTGAATTTTTTTTAAGTTAAGGTTAGAAATGACTTCGAACCACATGACCCCATTATTATAGTTTTAGTGATAATAGTATGAAATATGAATTGTTTTGGAGATATTAGCTAGATTGAAATCCTTTAAAATGCTTTGTAGGATAGGGGATGTGTAATTCCTTCCAAAATCAATCTAGAGCTAACAAGTAATACTTGTAAAAAAACTATAAAGTGAATAAAAATATAAGATGTCACCACTTAAGCCAAAGATTGATATATCTATATATTATAGTTATGAAACATAAAAAAGCCTTGGTTGGTTTAGAAGTTATATGAGGAAGATTATAAACATCTACACGTTGATCTTCAAGTTTTTCACTCTAAAAAAAGGCTTGCACCTTAATGGATTTGATCCCTCTCAACTCATAACAGATTCAGAGAATTGATATATATTCATGAAGTAAGACCTTAATGTGAAAATTTATTAATATAGAAACCCTACTACAGTATCTCTGTTTACTTCTCCTACTTGTTTGATTAATTAACAAGTTCTTTAACTGAAGTATTCATAAAAATATCAAATTAAATACAACTGCAACCTACACATACATACAGATAATTTACAGAAACATAACGCACATATGATAAAGGACACAATATTTTTTGGACAATGTCCCCAGAAAAACCCGAAGCGGGAAAACTGGTGTAACAACTCCTAGAGGGTTTTTTTTATTAAGCGGAATACCTGAATACAATCAAGGGCACTAGTAATGTTTTTCCCAATAGATAATTTCACAACATATGTACCTATCACTCGGAGACAGAAAATACGGTTGATTCAGTCGAGGAAGCACTCCTCTGAAATACATTGAATATGAGCCCTTTCTAGCCCACTAGAACCCCAGATTTTCTCCTCTAGCCTCTGTGTCAGCTTCTCCTGCCCAGCATAGCCACTGCGCAACACAGGATGCCCCTACGTCACCCTTCTGGGCTCAGCACTACCTCTGCGTCACCCTAAAGGGCCTGTGTCAGCCTCTGCGTGAGCCTGGCTCGGTTGCTTCCCTTCTGTTGGTCTCTGCCCTGCCTAGTATGGATCTACCTCTCTGACTATGTATTCTCAGCTTCAAATTAGAATAATCCCTCACCAATATGCCCCTCTCAAGCACTGCAAGCTCACTCTAAAATTATCAGCAAACCACGCCCCAAAATCTCGACTTAGCTCAAGTGTTACCACTCTGTGTGTCTTCTCTAAATAACCCCAAGGCTTCCTTCAATATTTTTCTCGTTGAGAAATCAACGGTCGTGATCTAATATCTAATCAACAACTCATATTAGAAAAAACTTGATCCACATCACTTAGAACATTCTCAGCCACATGTGTAAATCAATTCACTTTAATATTTTAATTCCCTTAAGTTAGAATTAGGGTACCCATTAAAAAATTTAATTATTTGAATAACTTTTACATTGGGTGGAATTTCTCCAAATAATTTCTGGGTCTTGGATATATCATGTGTCCTAGCTCCTCTACAAAGTTTCGGAGCTAGATCACATCTGATGCTACCCAAAATATCGACACTCCCTATTAGTGAGGAATGTGCTCTAGCAACACTTCACTCTAAAAGTGTTACTCTAATCTCTGGCATCGGTCCCCTACGATGTTGATGCTTGGCTTGATTCCCTCCATCCACTGCGTTGTTTCTTTTTGTATTGATGCCCATAATTCTACCACATTGGTACTGCAGCTACCTCTCAAATTGCTACATCATGTTGCCTATAACACTTCCACTATTGCATTGCAACCTAATTGCTGAGGAGTAAACAACTGAAGGACAATCACCCAAAAAGTGATAGATAAGTCAATCTGGCTGCATCTCATCACTGAAGCACCCTCTGCTGCTTCTCTGCGTTGACCCTTTGAAGCTCTGCGTTGTCTTCTACTTTGCACTGCACAAGCACTACCCCTCTCCATTGTTGAAATCCCATTAGCCTTTGTGTTGATGCTTCCATGCTGTTGCTGCCTCTCCTCTTGGTTGTTCCAGTCTTCAACATTCAAGCACTACATTGTGCCTTTCGATGATCCCCTGCATCCACTGGCTCCAGTCATCCTGCTACTGTCTTAAGGCTCTCGTAGCTCGTATTTGATCCAAAAATTTTGGCACCTCAAGGATCCTTCCACCATCTATAACTCACTCTACAAATCTATGTCGCCCCACCTCTTCTCTCGAGGTACATGAGCATTCATGGCCACATCATCATCGCTACCATCGTCCCCTTTCATTGTTGCTGCCTTGGAATCTGAATCTTCCTTGCCCTTCTTCTTAGGACAAGTATTAGCAAAGTGTCCCAATTCACCACATATAAAGCACCAGACCTTGGATAGGTCATTTTTCTTCTTCCCTTGTTACCTCTGTCCCTTTGATGCTAGGGTTGCATCTTCCTCTTCCTCTTTCTTAATCTTGACTCCTCCACTGCTGAGTTCCCTCTTGGTTATCCTCCTGATCTCCTCCCGTTGAAGGATTGCCCACATTTCCCCCCAGTTTGGGAGTTTTTCTCTGCCCAATATATTTTGGACAAAGGTCTCCCACTCATCGGTGACTACATTTAGGGTAGTTCTCACCATGAATCCATCATTAGGAGTTGCCCCCATGGTAATCAGCTAGCCTTGGATAGTCTGCAATCTAAAGAGGAAGGGATCGATCTCCTCTACCTTGTGCACCTGGAACATTCGCATTTGATTCTCCAAAAGCATCTTCCTCTGGATAGATCTACCTTGATACAACGTGGTTAATGTTTTCCACACCTCGTTTTTCGTATTCTTCTCAGAAATATGCGGAACCACGTGATATTTCACTCCATCCATCATCAAGCATTTAGCCCGCGCCTGATTTTCATTGAACTTCTTCATAGCATCAACATCGATCGACACAACCAGGACGTTCTCATCATGGTCTCTGATGCCATACTCCTTAGTGACTTTTAGGATTCTGGTTTTCCAGATACCAAAGTTAGACACATCGTCTAACCTATCATGATCTCTCAGTCCATGTGGGGCCATCTCTGCACAAATTTTCGAAGCAAGTTCTCTTCTCCCTTTTATAGCTGCTACACTCAGCAAAAGATCGGATATGGGTTTCTTCGTGATAGAAACCCTCTAGAGAGTATGATCCCTCTGACAAATGACTTTCGTCCCAAAAATTCTTCACCAATTCTATCAAATTTTCCCTCTAAGATCACTCCTCTTGATCAAATCTCAGATTTCTCGACTAGAAAATCTGTTGAGGAACTATTTCCCCTTACTTTGTCAACCCTGCTAAGAAATGTTCTGCACCGACAGAAACAATGCCCCACCAACAACTTCAAAGATCAGAAAACTGCACTTCCAGCCACGACGACCAGCACAACGTCACTCCCTCTTAGACTGTGTAACCCTCTTGGGCCTGCGTCAACCATTGTGTTAGCTCAGCATGAGCTTGACAAGCTCTGCATCGTCCTTATGGGTCTGCATGAGCGATTGGCTCTCTGTCACCCCTTTAGGGCCTTTGTGATGTCCCTTTGATGTTGTGTTGCCTCTTTCTAAATATGTGCAGCTTCAGCTGCCCTCCTGAAGAAAAAAAATCTTCAGCCCTATGCTAATGGCTTCAGCTTGATCTGCAATCGCTCTGATACCATGTGAAAATTTCTTAATATAGAAACCCTACTGTAGTATCTTGATTTACTTTTCCTACTTGTTTGATTAATTAACAAGTTATTTAACTGAAGGATTAAAAAAATATCAAAGTAAACACAACTGTAGCCTACACATACATACAAATAATTTACCGAAAAATAGCATACATATGACAAAGGACAATATTTTTTGGACAATGTCCCTGGAAAAATCCAATGCAGGAAAATCAGTGCAACAACTCTTAGAGGGTTTTTTTATTAAGCAAAATATATGAATATAATCAAGGGAACCAGTAATGGTTTTCCCAATAGATAATTTCATGGCAGATGTACCTATCACTCGAAGACAAAAAGTATGGTTGATTCATCCAAGGAAGCACTCCTCTAAAATACGTTGAATACAAGCCCTTTCTGGCCCACTGGAACCCCAATGTTTCTCCTCTAGCCTCTGCATTAACTTCTCTTGCACAACACAAGCTACCCCTGTGTCACCCCCCTGTGTCACCCTTCTGGGCTCAACATTTCCTCTGCGTCACCTTGAAGGCCCTGCGTCAACCTCTACATTTCCTTTGTGTGAGCCTGGCTAGGTTGCGTCCCTCCTGCTGGTCTTTGCACTGCCTGGTATGGATCTTCCTCTCTGCCTATCTATTCTTGGCCTCAGATGAGAATACTCCCTCGCTGATCTTCCCCTCTCAAGCACTGCAAGCTCACTCGAAAATTATCAGCAAACCATGCCCTAGAATTTCAACTTAGCTCAAGTGTTACCGCTCTATGTGTCTTCTCCAACTGACACAAAGCCTTCCTTTAATACTTTTCTCATTGAGAAATCAACGACCATGATCTAATCTCTAATCGACGGCTCAGATTAGAAAAATCTTGATCCATGTCACTTAGAACATTCTCACCAACATGTGTAAATAAATTCACTTTATTTTTTTAATTTCCCTAAGTTAGACTTAGGTTCCCCATTAAAAAATTTAATTATTTGAATAACTTTTACATTGGGTGGAATTTCTCCAAACGATTTTTGGGTCTTGGAGATCTCATGTGTCCTGGTCCCTCCAAAAAGTTCAGAGCTAGAGCGCATCTGATGCTACCCAAAATCTCAACACTTAAATTGTTCCTACTTAACTAAGAAAATAAGAAAATAGGTTAATGACCCAAGACACACATTGGGCAAGATTGGATGTCTACCCCTTTAGTATTGGTTATTAAAAGTGGTTAAGGCTTGTTATATAATTCGACTATGCATCAACTTAAAGATGACGATGATGACGATGATGTTGATATATATATATATATATATGAAACACGTCAAAAAATAATTCCAATTTAAAGTTATTATTGAGATCAAACAAATATTTAATGGAAAAGAAATTTAGGAGTTCATTGTGGAATAGGGTGTTCTATATGTAAATTAATTCAAACATGAATTTTAGATATGTATAGTCACCACACTAAAGCTTTAAGAGATGTATGGCCATTATTGATCTGCGTTAGATTAAATACTAATTCCCATTGGTTGGAATTGGAGCTTGAGAAGATTGAAATTCACCCTCACTAGGAGCTAAGCAGAGTTATTGCCTAAGTAAGAGAAAGGTTGTCACCTCCATTTGTAGATTAGGTTGTAAACAATGGGAAACATATGCTCAAATGAATTTGTAACAACCACTGGTTTATTTTCCATGTAAATAAAATAAGGCCAAGGTCATGGGACACATATTCCAAGTTGAATGATGGGAAAAAAAAATTGGTGGCCATCACTTGTGGATTATTAATGATTACGAAAATTGGAAAAGGAATTGGCAAAGAAAAAGAGACAATAATTGGCATTTTGATTATGGAAATAAAGGAAAAGAGGAGAAAATGGAGGTGAAGAGACACATATATGCATGCAAGGGAAATTAGAGGAAAAATGAAGGAAAATAAAGAAAAAATGAGACCTCAATGATAAAAAGGCTTTAGAGAATTAGCTCACAGCTTTTGTCAGTTTAGGTTTTGGCTCTCTCATTTCATTATATCATACTCTTGCACACATAGATCATTCTCGAAACATGTTTGGAGCATTCTAATATTCACTTGGATTGGAGAAATAAATCAAAGGAGAGCAAGGGAGAGCAAGGGGACAATTGGATCAGCAGGTACAACAAGGATACTTTGTAGGTAATAGGTTACATATGTGATTTCCTTGCTGATTTTTGGATGCATGGTACATGCATGTGTTTCCTTGGTTATGTGTTGTCATTGGCATGTATATTTTCATGGATTGATAGTGGTTTCAACCTTGCCTTGCCATTTCCTGGATAGTCACGGTCTTGTTGGTTTCCCACTTGTTTTTTTGATTGGTGCCCAGGTTCCCTGTGGTTGTAGGTTGGAACAAAGATCTTGAAGCCCTGGAATATTTTGGGTTGAGTCACTAGTTCCTGGAGTCGTAGATTGGGACAAACACTTTGGAGCCCTTAGTGGATTGAGCTACTAGTTGAGTTGCGATTGGAACAAATGCTTTGGATCCCTGGAAGCTTGTGGGTTGAGTTACTAGTTCCTAGAGCCCTACATAACTTGGATAAAGATTGATATGGTTGATGTTAGTGATTTTCGGACTGTAAAGGTGGAATAATTGTGGTTGAGGGTTGAGGTGATTTAGCCTTTGGAAGTCCTGGTTGGTTTGTTTTTTAGCTTAACCCATGAGATATCACATTCATGCTTGGAATATGGCACGAGGGTGATTGGATGAAAGAGATATTTGGTTCAGCCCAATGTATGGTCAGGTGGTAGATGGAATTCCCTGACTTGGTTGTCATTTTCATATATTAATATGACTTATTTTCCTAATGTGATCTATGAGCATTTGTGGTGATTGTATTGGTGATTTTAGGGTTGATTTTCCATTGTTTCCATTCTATTTATATGTTGGTTATATGATGTATTATATCTATAGCTATTGACATGTTTTGATAATTTTTTGAATGGTTGATGAATGCATGAGATAACAAGTGTTATTGCAGCTAGCTAGTGATCTGGAGATCAAATTTTTGCTCAAAAATGCAAGTTCCCAGAATCTTTCGAAACTAGCTTCAAGTCGTAGTGTTTGACGTTATGGTTCCAACGACACTTGAATTTCCTCAATCCAATGTCGTATGACAAAGTTATGATGTTCTAAAGTTTTTGGTCGACAAAAAAAGAAATTGCAGGTGGGCTGACTGGGAAGTTTGTACTGTTGATGTCAGCATGCCTACTAGGAGTACGGGATCAATCACGACTCTCCAAGTGGAGGGCTCATACAGGTACAGGTTGTCTGAGTTTGTTGATTGCAGTTATGTTTTGGTGGCCAATGGGAGGTTGCCACGTGGCCCAATCAGACATCGCCATGTGGTGCCTCCACATTAGATAAAAAATTGTTATGGGTCGTATGGCCTCGACAAGATTCGAACTAGTGACCTATTGCAACTAACTCTAACGCCTTGCAAAATATCCTACGGGTGTTTCTTACCCCTATAGGGCACCACTTTTATTTAAAGTTTTGTTGGGCATGTTTTGGGAGAGGGGTCAGGCGGTGAGCCTAAGCCCCGGTTGTGAAAATTTTGGAATCCTTATTACAGGAATCCTACTGCATAAATATGTTTTACTTCTCCTACTTGTGTTTTTAATTTAACAAGTTATTTTCATAAATATTCAGAAAAAATTGAAGTAAACACACTGCAGCCTCCACATACATACAGATCAAGTACTAAAGAATTAAGCACATTCAACAAAGGACACACAAGATTTTTTGGACAAATGTCCCGGAAAAACCCAATGCGGGAAAATTGGTGCAACAAATCTTGAGAGTTTTGTTATCATGCATAATTCTGAATACAGTATAGGGTACCAAAAGTGGTTTACCAAACAAAGAAAATCCCAGAAGATGTACCTCTATCTCTAGAGACATAAAATATAGTTGATTCAGCTGAGGATGAAGAACCCCACAGGTGCTTATGCAGTCACCGTGTCACCCTTCAGCGTGGCTGTACCAACCTTTATGGGTCTATTGAATATGAGTCCTTTCTGGCCCACTAAAACCCAACGCTTCCCTTCTCGGCTCTGCATCAGCCCCTCTTGGCCTGCGTCACTCTTTTGTGACTGTGTCAGCCTCTGCGTTGGCTCTGCGTGAGCTTGGTTGGGTATTTATCACACCTTCTAGGTTGCACTGCTCCTCTGGTACAAATCTGCCTCTCTACCTATGTATTCTCAACCTCATATATGAAATCCCTCTACCGATCGGCCCCTCACTGCACTGCAATCTCACTCGAAAATTTTCAACAAACCGCACCCCAGAATTTTGACTTAGCTCAAGTGCTACCGATGTGTCTGACTTCCAACTGACCCCAATTCTTCCTTTAATACTTTTCTTGCTGAACAATCAACTATCATGATCTAATCTCTAATCAATGACTAAGATTAGAAAATACTTGATCCTTGTCACTTAGAACATTCTCACCCACATGTTTAAATTAATTCCCTTTAATTATTTAATTTCCCTAAGTTAAACTTAGGGTCTCCATTAAAATAATTAATTATTGGAATAACTTAAGTTCCGGGTGGAATTTCTCCAAATGATTTATGGGTCTTGGAGATCTTATGTGTTCTAGCTCCTCCACAAAGTTTCGAAGCTAGAGAACATCCGATGCTACACAAAAATCAACACTCACTCTTAGCGAGGAATGTGCTCTAGCTATACTTCATCCTGAAGCATCACCCTGATCCACGACATCGGTCCCTTGCACTGCTGATGCTTGGCCTACTGCCCTTCATCCACTACGCTGCTTCCTTCTGTATTGTTGCCCATGTCACTGCCACTAACACTGTCTCATATGTACTATAGCTCCCTCTCAAATGTTTCATCATGTTGCCCATAGCACCATCATTGCTAATTGCTGCTTTGCAACTCAGTTGTTGAGAGTTAAGAAACTAAAGGACATCACCCAAAATCTTGACAGACAAGTCAGTCTAGCTGCACTCGAGACTGAAACAATCTTTGTTATTGATTTACGCTAATCCCCTAGTGTCTCTGCGTTGCTGCTTCTCTGCACTGTGTAAGCACTGACTCTGCGCTGTTGAAATCCCTTCAGCCTCTACATTGCTGCTTCTATGTTGTTGCTGCCTTTGCGCTGCTCCAATCTTCAGCATCCTAGCTCTGCCAATGTGCCTTCACAATCTTCTGCACCAACTAACCCCATTAATCCTGCTACTGTCATTAAGGGCTCCCGTAGCTCATATGTGATCCAAGAGTTTGTGCACCTCAAGGATCCTTCCCCTAGTTGTAGTTCAAAAGAACTACAAATCAATGTTGCCCCACCTCTTCTCTCAAGGCACATGAGCACTCAAAGCCACATCATCATCAATCCCATCATCACCCTTTACTGCTGCAGCCTTGGAATCTGAATCTTCCTTTCCCTTCTTCTTCTGAGGACAAGTAGTGGCGAAATGTCCCAATTCACCACATTTGAAGAATAGGACCTTAGAAAGTTATTTATTCTTCTTCCCTCACCGCTATTGTTGTAGGCTTAGATGCGAGAACCACATCTTCCTCCTCCTCCTTATTTGTCTTGGCTCCTCCGCTGCTACTGCCCATATTGGAAATTCTCCTGGTCTCTTCTTGACGAGGAGTTGCCCACATGTCCTCCTAATTTGGAAGTGTCGCTTTGCCCAAAATGCCTTGGAAAAAGGTCTCCCATTCTTCAAACACTGCATTCAAGGCAATCTAAGGCCCTCATCAGGAGTGCCCCCCATAGCAACCAACTAATCTCGAATCACCTTCAATCTAAAGAGGAAGGGGTCGATTTCCTCTCCCTTATGCATCTGAAATAGTCACAGTTGATTCTACAGAAGCATCTTCCTCTGGACAGAATTACCTTGATACAATGTGGTCAAGGTCGTCCACATATCGTTTGTCGTATTCTTCTCAGCAATGTGTGGAACCACATGATTCTTCACCCCATCCATAATCAAGTGCTTGGACCTAGCTTGAGTTTCTTCATACTTATTCAACAGATCAACGTCAACATGAACAAATACAACCTTCTCGGTATGATATTTGATGCGATATTAATCAAGGACTGACATGATTTTGGCCTTCCAAATGATGAAGTTAGATGCTCCATCTAACCTGTCCTGATCCCTCAATCCATGAGAGGCCATATCTACTCAACGATGTAGAAACAGATACTCTTATCCCTTCTTCTGTTGTTTCTCTCAGCAATAGACTCAGATATGGGTTTCTTGGCGGTATAAACCCTCTAGAGAATACGCTCCCTTTGACAAGTGATTTCCCTCCTGAAAATCCTCCACCAATTCTGTCGAATCAGCTCTCTCCAATCAATCCAATGATTAGATCTCAGAATTATTGGCTAGAAATTTTGTTGAAGAATTGTTTCCCCTACTTTATCAACCCTACTAGACATTGTTCTGCACAGGAAGAAACAATGGCCCACCAGCAACTTCGAAGAACTAGACTGCACTTATAGCCACGACAACTGGCACAACATCACCTCCTCTCGGACTGCGTCACCCTCTTGGGAATGCATGAGCTAGACTGGCTCTGTGTCATCCCTCTAGGTTTGCGTGAGCCTCTGCGTCAGCTCTGCGTGAGATAGACAGGCTCTGTGTCACCCCTCCTCGGCTTTGTGTTGTCCCTCTGATGTTGCAATGCCTTTTTCTAGATATGTGTTGTCACAGCCGCCTTCCTACAACAAAAACTTCACCACTTCGTTCATGGCTTCAACTCTCCCTGATCTATAATAGCTCTGATACCATGTAAAAAATTTTGAATCCTTATTACAAAAATCCTACTGCAGAAATCTTGTTTACTTCTCCTACTTGTGTTTTTAATTTAACAAGTTATTTTCAGAAATATTCAAAAAACATTGAAGTAAACACATTGCAATCTACACATAAATACAAATCAAGTACTGAATAGTTAAGCACATTCGATAAACGACACACAAGAGTTTTTGGACAAATTTTCCCAAAAAAACCCAATGCAGGAAAACTGGTGCAACAACTCTTGAGGGTTTTATTATTATGCAGAATTATGAATACAATCTAGGGTACCAGTAGTGGTTTACCCAATAGAGAAAATCCCAGAAAATGTACCTCTATCTCTGGAGACAGAAAATGTGGTTGATTCAACTAAGGATGAAGAACCCCACAGGTGCCTACACAGTCACTGTGTCACCCTTCAGTGTGGCTACATCACCCCTTTTTGATCTCCTAAATACGAGCCCTTTCTGGCCCACTGAAACCCCAACGTTGCCCTTATCAGCTCTACGTTAGCCCCCCTTGGCCTACGTCACCCTTCTGTGACTGCGTGAGCCTGGCTGGGTCTGCATCACCCCTGCTGGGCCTACGTTGCCTCTATGTCACCCATGTTGGGTTGCACTACTCCTCTGGTAAGAATTTGCCTCTCTTCCTATGTATTCTCGACCTCGGATCTGAAATACCTTTACCAATCTGCCCTTCGCTACACTACAGGCTCACTAAAAAATTATCAGTAAATTGCACCCCAGAATTTCAACTTAGCTCAAGTTCTACCACTATGTGTGTCTTCCAACTGACCCCAAGCCTTCCTTTAATACGTTCCTCGTTGAACAATCAACGAAAGTGATCTAATCTCTAATCAATAGCTATTATTAGAAATTAATACTTGATCCTCGTCACTTAGAACATTCTCACCCACATGTTTAAATTAATTCCCTTTAATTATTTAATTTCCCTAATCTAGACTTAGGGTGTCCATTAAAATAATTAATTATTGAAATAAATTAAGTTCCAGGTGGAATTTCTCCAAACGATTTTTGGGTCTTGGAGATATCATGTGTTCTAGACCCTCCACAAAGTTTTGGAGCTAGAGCACATCCGATGCTACGCAAAAATCAACACTCCCTCTTAGCGAGGAATGTGCTCTAAAAATACTTCATCTCGAAGCATCACCTTGATCCACGTCATCGATCCCCTGTGCTGTTGATGCTTGGCCTGCTGCCCTTCATCCACTACGTTGTTTCTCTCTATACTTCTGCCCATGTCACTACCACTGACACTGCCACATCTGTACAACTTATCCTTCTGAAATGTTGCATCATGTTTCCCATAACACTGCCACTACTAACTGCTTCACTGGAAATCAGTTGTTGAGAGTTAATCAACTGAAGGACATCACCCAAAATCCTGATAGACAAGTCAGTCTAGTTGCACTCGATACTGAAACACCCTTTGTTACTAATCTACGTTGTTGATGCTCTGCACTGCCTCTACACTGCTGAAATCCCATGAGCCTCTATGCTACTGCTTCTACATTGGTGATGCCTCTACGCTACTCCAGTCTTCAGCATCCTAGCTCTGCTAATGTGCCTTCAGAATTCTCTACACCAACTGACTCTTGTCATCCTGCTTCTGTCATTAAGGGCTCCCGTATCTCATATGTGATTCAAGAGTTTGGGCACCTCAAGGATCCTGCCCCTAGCTACAGTTCAAAATAACTACATATCATTTTCATCCCACCTCTTCTCTAGAGGCACATGAGCACTCATAGCCACATCGTCATCACTCCCATCATCACCCTTCACTCCTGTAGCCTTGGAATCCGAATCTTCCTTGCCCTTATTCTTTTGAGGACAAGTAGTGGTGAAATGTCTCAATTCACCACATCTTAAGCACCAGACCTTAGAAAGGTATTTATGCTTCTTCCCTCGTTGTTGTTGTTGTCCCTTAGATGCGAGAGCCGCATCTTCCTCCTCCTCCTTCTTGATCTTGGCTCCTCCACTACTGCTGCCTATTGTTCCTTGAAAGACAATCTCTGGTTGTAAGGAGATTAGTGCCTAAGACATTCACCATCACTTGAAAATAAAATTAATTAATGTCCCTTCATATTGTAACCCCATATTTATATCTTAAACCCTTTAATATTTACTGATAACACAACTCTTCAAAGTACCTTTAAATGGTATATGTACATGAACATGAGAAGATGGAATGATAGTGAAAACCCATTAACAATATGTTGTAAATCACATAAACTATTATATCTGGTTTGAGAAGAAAATGGTTGCAAGAAATTATTTCAGAATAAAGGAGCGCATTATTAAGGAAATTTACTCTAACTCACAGATGTAAATTAGACACTAGTAGCTTCATTTTCTGCATCACTCTCCAAATCAATTCATTCCTCTCTTCCTCTTTTAAGCCCCTTCTCAGTAGGATGAGGGGTTTCCACCTCCATCTGTACATATGTAGAAGTATGTATTGTTGAAGATTGCAACAAGAAACAGTGAAGGAGGCATCCTGAAACATCATTCCTGATCCTAGTTGGAAAGTGATCACCAAAACTAGGTGGGTGCCACACAGGTGATTTTTGGCACAAAGTCTATTTTTAGACATATGGATCATGTTCTATGAGTTGCAGGATGCTATTTGTGGATGGTTGGTCAAGTTGGAAAAATAGATGGATTTCTATTTTTATACATATTGGGCGGAATCTATTTTTAGATTGCCAGTCTAAAAATAGATATGTCGAATATTATTAGCTCTTAATAATATTTAGACTCTAAACATTATCTTATTCTCTTGGAGCACTTCAGTTAAGTGCACAGATGTGGCACAGGAGCTAACAGAAGGAATTACACTATTCCTAAGGGTTATGTGGAGCTATTGCATGGATACTTCAGTTAGAACTCATGTGAAAGAGTTTGGTGGAGTTGATTGAGGAAGTTAATGGAGTTGTGCTCAGTTTAACTAATCTAAACATAGTTGAGCTATTTGTATCTAGTTTAACTGATTGATACAATTAGTGAGAGTGGTGTGAATTAATTATTAATTAATTCACTAACTATAAACTCATTAATCAAATAAAGAATACATCAGTTAACTTCAGTGCATGGACAGTTTCAGTGGAGACCAGTGTAGAAATAGGTGAAAGAGCAGGTTAACTATCAGTTGTGACTATACTGTTGCTATTTGCAACATACAGATAGGTGGTGAAGCCCATGAGGATTTCACAGTACAAGCTAGGTGGTTTATCTATTTAATGAAGCCATCCCATAGCATTGATTACACAATAGAGGTTGGCTATCAAGTGGAAAAATATTGGAGTATGTGTTTTTCTAGATCTAGCTTGATAGTGTGTAGCAATTGAGGATGTGCATGAGAGCTTGTGAGGAGCTTTTGTACTATGATTGTTACATGATCTCTATGACATATATAATATATAGATAGTTGGGGGTTTTCAGCTTTAAGCTTTCCAATTACATACTGTGTTCATATGTGTGAATTTTTATGGCTTTAATGTGTGCATGCAATTGATTTTATTTCCACATGTGATGATCAATTGTAGAAGAGATTCTATATTGTGCATGAAGTCAAATAGTGTGTGATCAGGAGAATCTCGGTGAATAATATATCAGTTATTCAAATTTCTACATGGTATCAGAGCGATATTGATCATTGGAGCAATTGCAAAGCATTGAAGCGGTTGAGTTTTAGGATAAACTCAGGAAAATAAAAATGGAGAAGAATGAAACTATTCCGGTATACTTGACAAAGTTTGTCCACTGCCGATGAGCTTCGAAGTGTAGGAGTTAGTGTGGATGAAGAAGGACAAGTCAAGAAGGTTAGGATTCGAGCAAAGAATCTCTACAGACTTGAAGTAGATGGGATGTCTACGGAGCTTCCTACTCTTGGGAAGTGCGAGAAAGACATGCAATTGATGCTTGAGAGGGAGAAAGTTTTGCATGCAGGTAAGAGTGAACCTCGAGATGTGGAGCAGCTACAATATGAGGATCATGGAGTGGGAGAAACCACTCATGCAGAGAAATTTCGTGCTAGATGGGCAGAGGGAGTGCATGCAGCTATACCACCAAGTGAGAGGTGGGGCGACATGCATGATTAATCCCAAGAGGAGATTTCTGGGCAGGATTCATGAGATGGTGTGGATCTCATGAATTGAACCTGGCTACGAGGTGCCCACAGCACAACAGTAGCATGATCATTTTGATTGATGCAGGCAGATCAAAGTGACAATGTTGGATACTGGAGCGCGGATCAGAGTTGACAGCAGGTGCAGAGTGCATGGGTGCAAGAGTTCAACAGCGCAGTAATTCCTGATGACATGT
This sequence comes from Pinus albicaulis, assembly GCA_034641835.2. Lineage (NCBI taxonomy): Eukaryota > Viridiplantae > Streptophyta > Pinopsida > Pinales > Pinaceae > Pinus > Pinus albicaulis. Next base: position 380,914,533 of record CM076571.1, on the reverse strand, counting down.
GCAGTTGGTACCAGCAGAAGTCGAAGACTTTGATGATAGATGCATCAGATTGATTGAGTTGTTTGGAGCCTATTTACTTCCAGAGGAGTTGCAGAGCAGATGCATGGAGTTGCATGGCGCTTGTAAAGGTTGCAGGGCGAAAGCATGGAGTTGCATGTCGCATGCAAAGACAGTCCTTTCTTGTTGAGAGGGAGTGTTGAAGATTGCAACAAGAAACAGTGAAGGAGGCATCCTGAAACATCATTCCTGATCCTAGTTGGAAAGTGATCACCAAAACTAGGTGGGGGCCACAAAGGTGATTTTTGTCGCAAAGTCTATTTTTAGACTATGTCTATTTTTAGACATGTCGATCATATTCTATGAGTTGCAGGATGCTATTTGTGGATGGTTGGTCGAGTTGGAAAAATATATGGACTTCTATTTTTAGACATATTGGGCGGAATCTATTTTTAGATTGCCAGTCTAAAAATAGATATGTCGAATATTATTAGCTCTTAATAATATTTGGACTATAAACATTATCTTATTCTCTTGGAGCACTTCGGTTAAGTGCACAGATGTGGCACAGGAGCTGACAGAAGGAATTACGCTATTCCTAAGGGTTAAGTGGAGCTATTGCATGGATACTTCAGTTAGAACTCATGTGACAGAGTTTGGTGGAGTTGATTGAGGAGTTAATGGAGTTGTGTTCAATTTAACTAATCTAAACATAGTTGAGCTATTTGTATCTAGTTTAACTAATTGATACAATTAGTGAGAGTGGTGTGAATTAATTATTAATTAATTCACTAATTATAAACTCATTAATCAAATAAAGAATACATCAGTTAGCCGGTGCATGGGCCAGTTTTCAATGGAGACCGGTGCGAAATAGGTGAAAGAACGTGATTAATATCGAGTTGTGACTATCTTGTGCTATTTGCAACACACAGATAGTGGAGAAGCCCATGAAAGTTGATTGCATTAAAGAAGCTAGGTAGGTTTATCTATTTAATTCAGCCATCCATAGCATTGATTACGCAATGACTAGATCAAGTGGCAATATTGGAGCATGTGTTTTATAGATCTAGCTTGATAGTGTGTATAAATTGAGGGTGTGCATGAGAGCTTGTGAGGAGCTTTGTACAATGATTGTTACATGATCTCTATGACATATATAATATACAGATAGTTGGGGGTTTTCAACTTTAAGCTTTCCCATTACATACTGTGTTCATATGTGTGAATTTTTATGGCTTTAATGTGTGCATGCAATTGATTTTATTTCCGCATGTGATGATCAATGTTAGAAGAGATTATGTATTGTGCATGAAGTCAAATAGTGTGTGATCAGAAGAATCTCGGTGAATAATATATCAGTTATTCAAATTTCTACATGTCCTCCATTTTCTAACTTCTCCATTTATGGCCTTGATTCATGAACAAATGGAGAATAGACATTCTCCACTCTGTGGTTTTTAATCACATGGTATGGGTCATAAGCCCATTTCCCATCCAAGGACAAATGCATGTCAGTCAACATTTTGTGAGCAGCTTCCAGGGCATGTCTAGTGTTTACAATGAATGGCCCTATCATCCCAGGTAGTTTAAACATATGACCTTTCTTCACTGGTACAAAATGGACCTAGTCAATATTAAGACCTTGCCTGATGAACTCTAAGACAAACAATCTCATGGGAACACATACAGGTAATTTAAAAGGCTCTATATCAGCTCCAAATAATATAATTTCAGTATAGTCTTCATGAGAAAAACAATCTCCATATATCACATCTTTACTTAATTTCAAAAAGTACTAAGCTTTAGGAAATAATCTTGGTGCAGACACTCCATTTAAAATTACATATACAATAGGAAGGAAAGAGGAGGTAAATTCAAACAATCATTCATTTCCCACCTCCTTTCTCACCGAGTTTGTCCAAAATACCACTTACTATTTGTTTTTATTCACATCAACAATATTCAACCCCAACTGAGTAAAGTTGTCCACATTGTTATAAAGAAACAAATAGATGACCAAAAAAGGACACCTGAAACTGCTAGTGATTGAAAAACTCATAAACTGATTATTGATAGAATTCTACAGATAAGTGGGAATATGAAAAACTACTCCAAGCTTCATCATTAAAGCAAACATTCCCAGAATTGACTTATCTACCACCATAGCATCTTCTCTCCCTATGATTTTGGCCAAAATTTGAAGAATTGGTCGTACATTTTCAACAAAGGTACTTAAAGGAAAATTATCTGAATGTGTAGCAGGGTCCATCGAAAGTATGCAACATGGATACTCCTTTAATTAGGAATCAAATTCTGCATCCAACAAGTGTTTGTGCTCAAAATTTGAGTAAACCCATATGGAGATAAGTTGAAAATACGAGTTGAAAAAGTAGTTTTTTATTTTTTTCCCTGTAAAATTTGATGATGTAATCTAATGTTATTTTATTGTTTCCACTATTATTTTATAATTTCCTTAGGAGGCCCATTTTATACCTCAAAATTTCCCTAATGACTGCAAAAACCTTTTCTTTCTTGCCCTTTTCCTTTTTATGGATATTTTATTTTTTTGGTCTTTCTCTTTGTTCTTCTTTTTGCAGGTTGAGGGTGTGGTTATGAAACTGGAGGTGTAGGTGCAGGTTGTCCTGCCTTGTAAAACAAAAATTGATCCCAAGTTTGATTTCTCTTCCCTAACTTTTCTTCAACTAGAACCTTGATTAGAGCTTGATGATACAAGATATACTCTAAGACATTAGTGTGATTTTGGACCCTTGCTGACATCTTTGTCAGACTCTTCAGCAAGAAGTATGGCAGATTTAATATCTTCATACCTGCAACATGAAAAATAAACCTCATGTGATAGAGGAACACAACTTTATACCTCCTTTCAAAAGTTAGGTATATCTTGATAAGCTTAAAAACTTCTTCCCATTCATTCTTAAGATAGCTTCTTGGAATTCCCTTGGCCCAATTTGGATCTCTGTGTGCATCCTTGAGGAAACTATTGAGGTCTCCTCCTGTAATAATCCGACCTTTAAACCACCTCTCTCCTTCCCGTGGAAGGTTAAATGCTTCAACAATTGAGTCTTCTGAAACCTGCAATGTAAGACCATAAACTGTGGCTTCTTGTCCATTAAAATAGTTTTCAAACTCTTGAGCTACTCCCGAGTGCTCCCTAACCTAGTGCACAAAGAATACCACCCTGTCTGGTGTTGAAGCCTCGCAATTCGCTGCAAAAACATGGGGGATGACCACCTGGTCTGGACCTTAAAGCAGTTCCTTTTCCGTTTGGAATGGTGGTTCCGACTGGTTTAACTGGGTCCAGTTACCTTCTCCCAATCTCCAATGGCTTAAAATATAACTTTTGTCTACCAATGGAGAAGAAACATCAGATCATGCTTCTTGCTGATCAGGCAAAAAATTGATCCTTAAGCTAATTTGGGGCTCAGCCAAGCCACAACTAAATTTTTTCCTCTTTGGGAAGAGGACTTGTAGATGCAAAATTATTCTAAAATGTAAGCAAAGAAAATTATTCTAATCCTATCTCAAGTAGGCAGATATAGATCCAATCCAACCGATAGTAAGATATTTTAAATGATTGAGATTTAAATATTTCTGGCTTATAATGAATATAAAGTTAATGAAGTAGTTCAATTAACTGAAATTATGAATACCGAAACACGTCCTATTTGGAGACCTCTTAACTAAGATAATAAACCAACAACATTTAGGAAGTAGTTCACAAAAATGATATTGATTTTTAAATCAATAATTTGAATAATTAAACAATAATATGAGGAAATAGTTCACAACATATCACTATTTGTTAATTTAATATTAAAAGACATATTTCTGAGTAAAAAATTACTCAGAAATCAGAATTCAACCCATAAGAGAAGAGATAAATCATAACATATAATTGATACACATTACTCATATTGAAAATAATGCACAAATATGAATAAAATTACACATTCGTGCTATCATAAAATGAAACTAGTATTTAAAGAAATATTATTATAAATACTAATTTATTGAATCCATTTCTCTGGCTCTAGTCTGCACTAGTCCTTTACAATGCTTGAACTTCTGCTTTTAAAACTAGAGTTGTAATAGTACAAACTTCGTCTTCTCATACATGATTTAGAATGCAAAGGAAAAATCCTCAATAATCTCTAAATCTGACTTTTCTCTCCTCTACCCTACAACTCTAAATCCTCTATACAATAGTGCCTTCAAGAATTCCTGAATTGTAGAGAAGAGGAGTCTCTATTACATTCTATAATATGCTATTTATAATATTTACAAAAGAATTCTCCAATAGAAAGTTTTTTGAAGAGTTGTTTTGCTCAATCAATTTCTATTGGCTCAAAATCATATTCTTCAATTGTTGGAGCATTTTCATAGACTGAGATCTTCCTTTCCTCATCTCTTCAACTGTTTTCCTGCAAAAACAAATCAAAACAAAATTAAAATGTAAAAATAAAATCAAAATTCCAAATATGAAATTAAAATAAATCCAATAAAAACTTAATTAATTAAATAATAAAAATGAAATCTAAGCTTTCTGTTGATGCTCGTGATGATATAATTGGCCAAGGAGAACATAGAAGAATGGATATGCACTCAGAAGAAGTTGTAGGGAAATGCAGAAAATTAAACTCAAAAATTAGTTTTGTTAAAAAAAAAAAACGAAGCTTGATCTTCTGCTACATTTTAGACCCAATAAATGATCAAATCTGGAAATGAAACCACTTTAGGAATAATCTCCTTGATTTTATCTATCCAATGAGCCATTTCGAGCCTCATTTGGCCAAGTAAAATGCAATCTATAAGCTTCCGAAATTGATATATAAAAATGAGCAAATTTCAAAAAAAAAAATTGTTTGGGATAAAAATCAGTCATTTTAAATTAAATTCTAATTATAATTTAAATTATAATATTTAATTAATTAATACTAATTAATTACAATCATATTATTAATTTAATTCAGTTACAATCTAATTCTAAATTAAGTTATAACTATTTATTAATTAATACTTAACTAATTACATTGTTAATCTTAATTAATAAATTAATTGTAACTAAAATTAAACTAATTAAAAATTGATTTAGTAATTAATTAAAATATCAAAATATTATATTAATATTATAAATTAAATTATAATAAAAATATCATAACTAAAATATAATAATAATTATAATTTTATATAATATAATATATGTTTTTAAAACATTAAATCATAAAACATATATTACATAACATAAACCACGTGAGGGTGAGGAGTTATAAGAAGTGGAGAGTTATAAGGGGTGAGGTGGATGTAAGATATGGAGGGATAAGGTGGAATAGTGAAGTCGAAGATAAGGTGATGTGAGAGTGATTTGAGTGGAGTGAATTGGGAGGTATAAAGAGTTTTGAAATCTTATATTAATTTTTTTTAATCTTTTGTATGAAAATAAAAATTGCACATTTTTGTAAGGGAAGAGCTTGAGGTGCTTGGTGAAATTTTGATATCATAATTTTGCAATCATAATAAAAAAACACAAATTTTGTTAGATCACATTTTTTGGAAGGAGGAGAAGGGACGTGAAGTGGGCCACGTCGGATTAACCATCTTACAAATTGGACTTCAACTATTTTGCAATTTTGGGGTTTTGAGTTTGAAAATTTGTTTAAAATAACAAGTCGGAGTAAATTACAAAGATCTCGAAATATTTTTTCGTCTATTGTACAATTTAGCTTGGTCATTTTGTAAGACTGTTAAGGAAAAATTGAAAAATTAAAAATATTAACTAAAAAGATTTAAAATTTACACTAAATGCATTATTGAACTAAACTAGCTACAAAAATCAAAATATTGGTACATTTTATTCATTTTTTTAACCCACGCAACACAAATGTTAAAACTTCAAAAAAGTGACATTTACAAACTGGTTGACCAAATGGAGTAAAACAAGTATTGTTGAAAAGCTTGTGAAAAACGGATTCAATGAAACAATCAAAATAGAAATCTGACAAAAATGAAAAAAAGGTAAAATTTTAGGACAATTAACTTAATGAAAATCATTAAAACTGCTTAGCCAAAAATTAATAAAAATGGTGCACATAATTGAAGTAAATAATTCAAAAATGGGGGTTTGTTGGGTTTTCCCTACAACAATGGCGACACACAAGAGAAGGACCAGTTATCTATGATTAAATATAATGAATTTTAATTTTCTCAAAGGTTAAAAACAATAGAAATCACGAAATTGTCTAACAATAAAACATTTCTATAGGTCTCACATAAATAGATTAAGCAATATGAGTTTGTAAAAATAAGTACTTAAAACAGACTCGAGTAAAAGTGATGAATTCAAATTTGGGAAAACATTGTTTTTTTTTTAATTATCTCATATGAAAAATAGAAGAAGGAAGAGATAGGATTTTTTGATAAAGCGTATATCCATTTTATGATTGTCTCTAACATCGCTTCGCTGCCAGCGAGCCTGAATAATACCCCAACGAAGTTTTTTTTTATGCCATACAAGCCTAGTCCTGTTGACAGCGAGTGTCTATAGCCCCAACAAGTTTACTTGTATTTCCCATGCTTCCTCTTTTAATCACTCTTTTAATAAGCGCATTTGCAAACGTTTAGTTTATGATGTATTTGAGTGAAAGAGGTGGAATGGTAATAGAGATTTATGTTTAATGAACATAATACTTTCATAATGTTTACTTCAATTTTTTTCTCTAGAACTATCAGTTAGAGCTTTTATGTGGAGCGATGAGAGGGATTTCATTGTGTTAAACCCAAATTAGTTCTTTACTTGAAAAAGTAAACTCATCCTCTTAGAAAGGATGTGTGTTCCTCCATGAAAAATATTTAAAGCAAGATGGTTTTATGATTCCATAAAGATATGCCTTTAATGATAAATGAAATTCACTTAAATGGACAGAGTAAAATATTTCTCATGTATGTCAACAACTGTAAGGTAAGAAAAAGTCATTTCACATAAATCATTGCAAAGTCACCAAAATCAAATCAAAACTGAAAGCAAAAGGAAAAGAATTCATAAACTAGAGTAAGAAAAAAATCAGCGAATGAAAAAAAATAAAAATGAAGAAAGAAAAAACTAAAAGAAAAAAAAAAAAAATTTAAAAGATAAATTCCAGCAAGATCGCTTATATAAATTTCTCAACAAAGAATTATAACAGAAAATAAGCATATGTACGTTCATTCTTATGTTTAGATTTAATTTTTTTATCTTGCATAGTTATAAGAAATGAGGCTCTCAAAATGTAGAGGGTGAATAACAGTGATGATAGATAATACACTGAATGAGAAGTCTCTGTCTGTTGCAAATTTTTCTTCTTCAAGATAAAACCTGCATAAAATCATATTAACTATTTTCTAATAAAATTAATGCTTGACTATTTCCTAATAAAATTAATGCTTGAAAGATATAGACTAGAGGTCCAAAAACTCCTCAATTTAGTTGATTTGATGAGGATCATTACTGTTTCTTTCAAGAATCTCAAAGAGAAAAAGAAATGAACTTCGAAAACTGCTCTGGTAGAGATGCAAAAGGTTCACGAAGACTTGTAAAAAGAGAGTCTGAGATCAGCAAAAAACAAAACTGGAACAAAATGAAGAAATGAAAATAAAATGAAAGTGGGCACATGAAACTTACCATTGGAGAACGAAATTTAATATTACCTGAAAGGTATCATTTTCTCCCACAAAAGATAACTTATTCATTTAATTAGAATTAAAAAAATGAAGAAGCTTTATTGACCCAAAATAATTATTTATTAAATATAAAGTAAAACAAGCAGTAAACCTAAAAGAAAGCAAGGTTTCATGTTCAAGTAATCATATATAAATCGAATCCATCAGAAATAAGGATGAAGATATGCTTCTTTATGAATTGCAGCGATGAATGTTCTTTTCTCTTCTTCCATTCTAAATTTATATTAGTCCTAAAATATCGAAGTTGATTCAAAATCTCGAATAATGTAACAACATATGAAGGGGATTTGATGTTTGTATGATAATTATGGAGAGAAATTCAGAATAAAAAGAAAATTAAAATATGAATTAACCATCGTATAGGTCAGTGCTTTGCCTAATGTTTCGCATTGTGAGATTCTTTTCCATGCATAACTTAAACGTTGAGACTTCCTGATTTGTCAATATGCGATCAAGTTTTTTACAATAATTAAAAGACAATGGCAGAAGCATATGTCGGAGTTTATCACATCAAAATATATTAAGACAAAGCTTCATTTGAGTTTAGCGATGCGATATAATTTTTGCGATGGCAAAGTTGCGATATGAGCATGTGCGATGGGAAATTGTGATGGAGTGATTGCGATATCGTAGAATAGTCATATTGGAGATCAGAGCTGTGAATGAAATTAAGTGCCGATGGTATTCTAGCGATAGCAGAAATGCGATAGATGACATGGCTCATTGGGCTAACTGGATTTGGTTTTATAAAAAATTGGCGATCAACAGATTTGAGCATGGAATGTAACGACATTGATAACTCGATGTACGATGGAGAACGATCCCGATAGTTTTATTATATGGATATAATTTTGTATCGGATCCGGGACATCGAAACTTTTAAACATATGCTGCTATCAAAATTGTGATTTATCAATGGACACGATATCTTTCATAACTGAATTTAAATGTCATATCGGGACTGGGGTTATGTGGACATCAAAATATTGAAGAAGTCACTTTATCGAAAAATTAGAAAGAAGGAATATCGTAAGACTTGTATCGGATATTTATTATCGGGAAATGGTAAGAGTTACCTCTAATCAAATATTGTGATACGGATTATGCGATATCGGAAGTAAAAGTTCATTGGAGATCAGAGGGAATGGGCATATCGGAAGATTAGGGATATTTGGAGTATGTCAATTTGAGAACCCCCGATATGTGAATTGCGATATTATGACATGCCATATATGGGGCTAATGATTTATTTAAAATATTCAATTCAAAAAGTGATTATTTTAACTTTTCTTTTAAATAAATAACCCTTTAATACTTTACATAACTGTCAGAATATTTAGTTGGAAGGTAATTTTATCATAAATTTATTATGAAGATAGTTTATGAAATATAATGATCTGATATGATTCCTTCGAAAATTTACTAAAACTTATCATGATTTCAATGAATATAAGAAAAATTAGATAACTTTCAAATTTTAGATGAAATAATAAATACTTCCATGAACATGTTGCAGATTTGAGAAAAGTTAGATACTTGCTTATCTTGAGTCTTTATAATAAAGTAAATGAAGACGTGGAAACAAAACAAAATAGAAATAAGAAACAACCTTTGAAAAATAAAAAAACAATAGATGGTGGTGAACATGTAAACACATACCTAGAAGAAATTGACTATAACTTTTACCTCATGAAGCTTCAACTTCTTCAAAATTTGCATATGTTCAACTTCACTTACTTATTTGATCTAAAAATGATAAATAATGAGTTTTTTCAAATTGCATCCACCTCAAATTTATATTGGAGGAAAATAGTGGTGAGAACGAGCTCTTTTTCAGAAATACTTAAGAGTAAAAATTTTCCAAGTTGTAGCGAATCCTTGAAATTTCTTTATGTATGATCAATGTGATGAATTTAAAAAAAAAAAGACAATTGAGGGCTTGACAAATATGTATGATATGACTATTCAAGAGCTTATAAAATGCTCTAAGATGCCTTTTCACAATTGAAAGGGGATGCCTAAAATAAATCAGACTCATTACTTGCTTTATTGAAAATCTGAAATAATGAAATAAATGCAAACAAAATATAAAATTAATTTGTTCCTATTTCTAACTCAATGAAGGAAACATGACTAAGTATATTCATTCTTCCAATGTAACTATGTAAGCATTTTAATTCCTACATGTATGCACATGTCAAACATTAGTAATAAAAATACAAATACATGAATAAAAATAAATTTGAATCTAGTATATACACAAATTACTAATATAATTACACAAACTACTTTATTTACAATTACCTTCTCTTGAAATGTCTCTTCTAGTTGAACTTCAATTGGATCATAGAAATATGGATGTATTTCCACAAATGATCGGAATGGATTCAAAAGAGAAAATATCAGGCCAGATTGTGGATAAGAAATTTAAGATTCAATGGCCTGGAAAATTTTGTTAGTGTTATGTTCTATTGTTAAATTATTAATGATATTCCATGAAGGAAAACTTTCTAAATGTCTTTCAAATGGATCAATGAAAAACTATTAGAAGTTTGATACATTCAACGGAAGATTATAAATTGAATTAGATTTTTAGTTATATTGTGAAGATACACTCTTTTGTTGGCATTGCTTTCGTGAAGTAATAAGTAATGGATAAGGAATGAACATCAATTGAAATCGGAAGTTTAATAACTCTTGATGTTCACAATTATAATTTGAATCTTCATTTTTCCATTGAAGTAATGCAACAATTGAGTGTTTAAATTTGAGTTTCTCAATATGTCAGCATAAATTATTTAAAAATCTACTAAAAACAAAAAATAAATTTGAAGTTAAAAATAAATTATGGAATAATAACAAAATTGAATCATAGTTTACACTAGTGTTAGAATTATTGTTACAACACAATTGAGAATGACTTAAAGCAATTTCCTCTTCACAAGGATTGGGCAGAATAATACAATAAGAATGATTGATGATACCAACTTGTAAATTTGAGAGAGGGTTATGACTATGAATGGGAATGAAAGCTTGATAATCATATAAATCATAGATTGGAATGGTTTCTTGAATGCTGAAATCATGAGTATGATTAATTGTTTGAAAGTGAGAACTATTTGATATAATTTTTGAATTAAGTAGTTCTTCATTTTCACGTGTGATTCGACTTTGATCATGAGAATTCAGTTGTGAAGAAGACAAATCAATCTCCTCAATGTCGAAGTAACTATCATAAATGACCTCACAACATTCATTAGAATTTCATTCGATCTCATTCAATGTATCAAAACAAGAAGGAATATTAAACTCATGTTCATTAATTCTAGAAGAATGATCAATAATTAATTATCTATCTTGATAACAACTAATTGGAAATTCATTCAGATCAACCTCTTTGTTTTCTAAAATATCTTTAATGTAAGGAGATGATAAATTTCTATTAGAAAAATTATCGGGATAAAAGGAAAGTTTGAATATGAAATAATGCATTTGAAAATGTCTCTATTTGAGAACTCTTCTGCATTTTCTTCATTGCAAATTTTAGATTTAGATAATTTACTTGGCTAATTGTGCTTTCTTGAAGAATGTTGCTTTGTTTTCTTGAATTTGGCATTCGTTCATCATAAAATAATTCAAAAATTTGTACAGTAGATTGCATATTATTGGAAATTTTAATTGTTACTGGTACTTGTCAGATTATGCTTTGATTTTCTGATTCCAACTCACACTAATTTTCATATTTCAAAGCGGTATCTTCTTCAATATTGCTGCTAATATCTTCTTGCATTTGAATAGTGAAACTTTCCAAGCTTTGTGGTATTGGTTCATTTACATATGAAGGTGCACCTTGATCATTATGAATATTGTAGGAAGTGTATAATAAATGAAGGAATTTATCATACATAATAGAAGCCACTTCATCATTATTTTTTTGCACCTCCATATTGGAATTTTCAGTAATGTTAATGAAATTGGAAGGAGTTTGAGCAAAGCTTGAAATAATTTCACATGGATTATGGATGGGAGGAAGAGAGAAAATATGTTCAAACCAATCTAATAATTCATTTTTCAAAAGTTTATCTTAAATTTTAAATTTTAAACAATTTAAATAAAATCTAATGGTAAAATCAATTAAATATTCACTTTCAAACCTTCGTAGATCTTCAATTTCGTCACATACTTGTTTTTAGTCATATCCATCAAATTTACAAAGAAAGATTATAATAAATTAATCCCAATTGTGAATTGAGGCAACTTGAAGTGATTGAGACCAGCGTCTGGCTTTTGCCAAGAATGTAAGAGTAAAAATCTTGCATAAAATATCTTCATCAATATCATGAAAAGTAGAATTTGAAATTTTTTGAATGACTTGTAAAGCATGATTAAATGCATAAGTATTCATCTTACCATTAAACTTTCCCTGAGACAAGAGTCTTACTATTTCTGGTGGAGTATTGGAAGATGCACGTCCAGAAATACAACTCCAAATTAGAAGTTTTAGAGGAGCCATTATAATGAAAATAAAATGTTAGAATACAAAGACTTCAATAGACAACAAAGTTTCAAGCCCTCCTTCTAGTGCCAAAATTTTGAATCCTCGAAATTCACTACAACAACATGGGGGATGACCACCCGGTCCGGACCTTAAAGCAGTTCTTTTTCCATTTGGAATGGTGGTTCCAATTGGTTTAACTAGGACCATATACATTTTCTCAATCTCCAATGGCTTAAAATATAATTTTTGTCTACCAATTGAGAAGAGATATCAAATCATCCTTCTTGTTGATGAGGCAAGAAAGTGATCGTTAAGCTAATTTGGGTCTCAGCCAAGCCACAACTAAAGTTTTGCCTCTTTGAGAAGAAGACTTCTAGATGAAAAATTATTCTAAAATGCAAGAAAAGAAAATTATTCTAATCCTATTTCAATTTGGCAGATATAGATCCAACCCAACCGAGACCAAGATATTTTATATGATTGAGATTTAAATATGTCTGGCTTATAATGAATATGAAATTGATGAAGTAGTTCAATTATCTGACATTATGAATACCGAAACGCATGCTATTCAGAGACCTCTTAACTAAGATAATCAACCAACAACATTTAGGAAGTAGTTCACAAAAATGATATTCATTGTTAAATCAATAATTCGAATAATTAAACAATAATATGAGAAAATAGTTTACAACATATCAATATTTGTTAAATCAATATTAAAAGACAGGTTTCCTAGTCAATAATTACTCAAAAATCAGAATTCAACCCATAAGAGAAGAGATAAATAATAACATATAATTGAGACACATTACTCATATCGACAATAGTGCACAAATATGAATAAAATTACACATCCTTGCTATCATAAAATGAAACCAATATTTAAAACAATAGTATTAGAAATACCAATTTATTGAATCCATTTCTCTGGCTCTGATCTCCAACAGTGCTTTACAATGCTTGAAATTTTGCTTTTAAAACTAAAGCTATAATAGTAAAAACTTAGTCCTCTCATACATGATTTAGAAAGCAAAGAAAAAATCCCCAATAATCTCTAGATCTGAGTTTTCTCTCCTCTACTCTACAACTCTAAATCCTCTATACAATAATGTCTTCAATAATTCCTGAATTGTAGAGAAGAGGAGCCTCTATTACATTCTACAATATGCTATTTATAATATTTACAAAAGAATTCTTCAATAGAATTTTTTTTGAAGAGTTGTTCTACTCAATCAATTTCTATTGGCTCAAAATCATATTCTTCAATTGCTGGAGCATTTTTATTGATTGAGATCTTCTTTTCCTCATCCCTTCAACTTTTTTCCTGCAAAGCAAATCAAAACAAAATTAAAATATAAAAATAAAATCAAAATGCCAAATCTGGAATTAAAATAAATCCAATAAAAACTTAATTAAATAGATAATAAAATGGAAATCTAAGATTTATATTGATGCCTGTGATAAACTAATTGGCCAAGGAGAACATAGGCGAATGGATCTATACTTAGAAGAATTTGTGGGGAAATAAAAATACAGAAAATTAAACTTAGAAATTAGTTTTGTTAAAAAAATTCGAATATTGATCTTCTGGAGCATTTTAGACCCAGTAAATGATCAAATATGGAAATAAAACCACTCCAGGAATAATTGCCATGATTTTATCTATCCAGTGAGCCATCCCGAGCCTCATTTGGCCAAGTAAAACTCAATCTATGAGCTTCCAAAGTTGGTATATAAAAATGGACAGAATTCTGGAATTTCTGTTGCTTGGGATAAACTTCAGCAATTTTAAATTAAATTCTAATTATAGTTTAGATTATAATATTTATTTATTAATATTAATTAATTACAATTATATTATTAATCTAATTTAGTTACAATCTAATTCTAAATTAAGTTATAATTATCTATTAATTAATACTTAATTAATTACATTGTTAATCTTAATTAATAAATTAATTGTAAATAAAATTAAACTAATTAAAAATTGATTTAGTGATTAATTAAAATAATTAAAGTATTATATTAATATTATAATTTAAATTATATTAGAATTATAATAAAAATATTATAGTTAGAATATTATATAATATAATATATATTTTTAAAACATATAATCTTAAAACATATATTACATAACATAAACTACGTGAGGGGGAGGAGGGTAAGGAGTGAGGAGTTATAAGGAGTGAGGTGGATGTTAAATAATTAATCGTTCGGTTAGTTTTGGATTAGTTCAAGATTAGTTAGTAATCAGTTTTCAGATTCTGTTTCTGCATAATTATTTCTGACTTGTATAAATACACATCTCTCCTTCAATAAAAGAATGGAGTGTCGTTGTACTCTCTGAAATTCTTTGTTGTCTCCTTTTGTCAATTTGTCATGGTATCAGAGCAAGGTTGATCCTACTCTTGTTTGTTTGTACTGGTGGTGTGAAGCCAGACGCACTATCTCTCACGTCGTCGAGGGAGAAGTGGCTTGAATAGTGGTTTATTGCCTGCCAATGTTGCACTTCTACCAGTAGAGCTTGTCCGCTAGTCAATTCTTTCTTTGCTGATGTGTTTGACTGGCATTCAGTTCATGTCCGTTGTTACTGCTGGTTTAGCAGCTCTACCACTGTAGCTTGGGAGAAACTTGTCCTACTGACCTGTTCATTGAGGCAAGTTTGTTCTGCGTTCAGTTGAAACTGTTTTTTTTTTCATTATCTTTGATTGTAGCCTTGAAATTTTTTAAATATCAGAGGAAGGTTGAAGTCATACAAAAAGGTAGAGTTTAGAGGCATTGCATATTTTAGATGCATTCCATTCATAACCTTTGGTCCTTCTTGTGTGCCTTAGGAAATTCAAAAACACGATAATGGAAAACTAACTATCCTAATTTTTTTTTTCAAGTTGCATATAAATATTAGTACTTGAATGAATTAATTGTTATCAAGACATTGAATTTATTTTCGAGATATATTGCAAGTACATCTACATATGGTTTATCGTATGCAGCCTCTACAGACAGTAAGCTTGTTGGTTATACAGATAGTGATTATGCAGGATGTATTGATGATCAACGAAAACAATTTGATGAACTTAAACAGAAAGAAGGTAGAGCAAAGTCGTGCATTTTAAATTCCTTAGACGACTCTATTTTTCCTAAGATCACTGCAGCTAAAACTGCTAAATCAATTTGGGATATACTTAAGGTTGCTTATCAAGGAAATGATAAAGCAAAAATGGTAAGATTACAGACTCTCAGAACACAATTTCAAACACGTAAAATGATTGAATCAGAAATCGTTGATCAGTTTATGACTAAATTTATGGGTGTTTTAATTAGCTTCGAATGAATGGTGAAGAAATAGAAGACCAAAAAATTGTTGAAAAAGTTCTTAGATGTTTGCCTAAAAAAATTGACATGATTGTTACTGTTTTTGAATCGAGAGAATTAACAAAATTATCTATGGAAGAATCAACTGGTTCTTTGTTGGCTCGTGAAGCAAGAATTAATTTAGATTTCAGTAATTTAGAGCATGCTTTCAAATCTAAAGCTTCTATGGATAGAGGTAGAGGCAGAAGTTTTCGTGGCAGGAGAGGAAAAGGTAGAGATGTTGGAAATGTTGTCATTGATGGCAGAGGAGATGGCAAAGGAGGAGCACCTGAAGTAACAACAAGGCAAAGAGAAAAGAAAAGTAGCAGGGAGGCAGCAGTAAGAAATCATAAAAGGAGCATAAAGGAGAAGACAGGCAGAGAGGTAGCAGAGAAGCAGCAGAGAAATCATCATACAAGGAAAAGAGGCAGCCTAGGCAGCAGATGAAACAAAAGGATTTGCTTTAGTATTATATGGATAGTATTCTATGTGAAAGAGGTGTGGTGCAATTATCTGTGCATTGATGATTTATTACAGATGTGAGTCTATTAGGGTTCTGTGTGGGCCATATATGTATCCCTTAGTCAAAACCTGTGTGATGGAACCCTATGATTGACTATGTGAATAGAAATTGCATTGTTTCAGAGTTCGTTGTTATGTTGACAATCCCCTGAGGGTCCTACCTCGTGGTGTATTGATTTGTACATGCTGTGTAAGAATCAATTGAATTGTTTCTGTATAGAAACTCAAGAGGCCGACTCTGTTCATTTGGCATAGTAGAGTAAACCTATGTCATTTAAAGAGAAAGGCGATTTTAGTAATTCGGAATGAGCAATAGTGAATTGGTGGTGACACATTGAACGGGATGCAAAAGTGACTAAAATTGGGGAAGAGTATGCGAGATACTGAGATGCACCCAATCATGACTTAATTGTAGAAGTGTCGTAGCGAAGGTTCGAAGTGAGTAGTGTGAAAGGGTATTTTGAAAGTCGAAGAGTGAGCCAAGAGGGTTTGATCTCTATTTAATGAAACTATGGGCCTTTTGATATCTATGTATAATCAGGATTTTGGGTGAATGGAGAAGTTAGAACGGGAATAATACACTTCAGATGTATGCCTTGACGAAGCACCGAAGAGTAGAATGCCATAAGTATAGGTAGCACGAGATTTAAGGGCAAGGATTCGAAACTATTCGATACAATGGAATAGTGAAGAGCGTGGCCAATTCATGTAATGGACCAGCATTGAAGAGCCCAATCGAGATCATGGGGGAATGTTACATATCAACGGAATGATGCAAGGAAAGAATAAACAAGAATGATGGCAAAATTCTTTATAATAAGGTGTTGAAGAACGGGCGGAACCTTGAGAAAGGAGAAGTGGAACCGTGAGCAGAAAAGCGGTTTTGAGGAGTTAAACCGGTAATATCGCGCTACCTCATAGGTTGTAAGTTGTATTTGGGAAAAAAACGCGATTCCACAAAGTGGTTGACGCGTGGCAAAGAGTGGTAATACAAAACCACTTATATCGCGTCAAATTTGAGGATTATCGCTCGAGTAATTTAATTACGCGATATTCGGTTATGATCGTTGGATCATTGGCATTGATGCAATAAGCCGGCGACCGTCGGATGAGAAGGGCAGTTTAAGTGTCGGGACCCAGTGAATTATCGCGTTAATGTTTGGTTATTAACCTTTGAAATAAATGTTGAATGATCGATATATATATAAGTTGTGGGACCCCGATTATGTTGCGGATTATAGGTTAGTATTTAGCGCGGACTAATGGGAGGTAAGCCATATATATTGTATTATATTATAACCTAGGCGAGTTAATTAAAGTTGGAGCACAAGGGTAAGCATGAAATATATGCATTGACATAGGGTTTTAATATAAGACCACGGTTTATCAATGTTTGTAACATTTGATTGGGAAATACCTATATATGGCAGTATACATATATATACTATGTTTGATGTGTTGAACGAGGATGTGGGCCATTATACAAAAGACTTTTATTATGGGTCGAACTATTAAACGGTGAATTAGCCACGTAATTGAAATGTGGGGCCCAAAACTAATATACGTTGATCCTTGTGCTGAATCAAGGTCGATTTTACCATGAATTAAGTGTAATATTGATATGTCGGACTTTAAGACTATTTCTAGTAATATATGTGCTAGGAGAAGATTTATTGTTGGTTAACACAGGCCGGAACCAATATACAATACTCTTTGATATGCGGATAAATAGAGTTGTGGGCCCACAAGTCCCTATTGATATGTGCATTTGTGCGTTGGTTTAACAAAGCCGGGAACATATATTTGTTAATATGTTGAAGACCATTGTGTAATGGAGAATTTCAATGGCTTTATAACCATGGTTTAATTCATCGCATCGACAGATACAAAGAGCTCGAAATTGTGGGTCCCGACATATATGATTTCATAATCAAATATAAAAGGTAGAGAACATTGGAGGCACGTCATGGTTTTTATAATAAGGTTTAATCCCTTTGATGCAAAGAACAAAGTTCCCACATATACAGTTTGTTAGGCATGGTTCATAACCAGAGGATATGAGACATTAGAGCTCCCGCACAGAGGTTGTAATCTGGGCTGATTATTTGGGTTAATAACCATAAGATAACCTTGGAAGAAAAAGCCTCCAAATATGTTTATTGAAATTGCCAGATCAACAGTAGAATGTTGAATTGCACAGATTGAGAGAAATTAAGGCCCGAAAGTTGGAGATGCATTGTTATATGCATAGAAAGAAGAAAAATTTGGGACTAAACTTGGAAAAGCAGTTATATATACAGCAGATACACAATTGCAGTGAACAGGTGAATATGAATAGAAATGAAAATGCGGGTTTGACAGGTGTACATGCACAGGTGCACACAATTGCAGTAAACAACAGAGGTATGCATAACAGTTACTTAATAGCAGCAGAAAAGACAAAACTAGCAAAGCCAAAGGCCAGAAAAAGGGTTGAGTGAAATTGTTTTATGTAATTGAAAATGTGAATGTGAATGTTTTTATTGATTTTATATTGTTTGTGATGCAAAGGCAAGTCTCTGGAGGAAAACAAAAATCCCACTGTAATATTGAAATTAGTACATATTGTTATATTTTTTCTGAATGAGTTGGTAAAAGAAATGAGAAGGCAGTAGTCAAAGAGGCATGGCTGTCCATTTATTTTACCGGCTCATTCAGAAAAAAAATATAACAATATGTACTAATTTCAATATTACAGTGGGATTTTTGTTTTCCTCCAGAGACTTGCCTTTGCATCACAAACAATATAAAATCAATAAAAACATTTACATTCACATTTTCAGTTGCATAAAAAAATTTCACTCATCCCTTTTTCTGGCATTTAGCTTTGCTGCTATTAAGTAACTGTTCTGCATACCTCTGTTGTTTACTGCAATTGTGTGCACCTATGCATGTACACCTATCAAACCCACATTTTCATTTCTGTGCATATTCACTTTTTCACTACAATTATGTATCTCCTGTATATATAACTGCTTTTCCAAGTTTAGTCCTAAATTTTTCTTCTTTCTATGCATATAACAATGCATCTCCAACTTTCGGGCCTCAATCTCTCTCAATCTGTGCAATTCAACATTCTACTGCTGATCTGGAAATTTCAATAAACATATCTGGAGGCTTCTTCTTCCAAGGTTATCTTATGGTTATTAACCCAAATAATCAGCCTAGATTACAACCTCTGTGTGGGAGCTCTAATGTCTCATATCCTCTGGTTATGAACCATGCCTAACAAAATGTATATGCAGGAACTCTGTTCTTTGCATCAAAGGGATTAAACCTTATTATAAAAACCATAATGCGCCTCCAATGTTCTCTACCTTTTCTATTTGATTATGAAATCATATATGTCGAGACCCACAATTTTGAGCTCTTTGTATCTGTCGATGTGATGAATTAAACCATGGTTATAGAGCCATTGAAATTCCCCATTACACAATGGTCTTTAGCATATTAACAAATATATGTTCCTGGCTTTGTTAAACCAACGCACAAATGCACATATCAATAGGGACTTGTGGGCCCACAACTCTATTTATCCGCATATCAAAGAGTATTGTATATTGGTTCCGGCCTATGTTAACCAACAATAAATCTTCGCCCAGCACATATATTACTATAAATAGTCTTAAAGTCCGACATATCAATATTACACTTAATTCATGGTAAAACCGACCTTGATTCACCACAAGGACCAACGTATATTAGTTTTGGGCCCCACATTTCAATCACGTGGGTAATTCACCGTTTAATAGTTCGACCCATAATAAAAGTCTTTTGTATAATGGCCCACATCCTCGTTCAACACATCAAACATAATATATATATGTATACCGCCATATATATGTATCTCCCAATCAAATGTTACAAACATTGATAAACAGTGGTCTTATATTAAAACCCTATGTCAATGCATATATTTCACGCTTACCTTTGTGCTCCAACTTTAATTAACTTGCCTCGGTTATAATATAATACAATGTATATATATAATCGGGGTCCCACAACTTATATATATATATATATATCGACCATTCAAAATTTATTTCAAAGGTTAATAACCAAACATTAATGCGATAATTCACTGGGTCCCGACACTTAAACTGCCCTTCTCATCCGACGGTCGTCGGCTTATTGCATCATTGCCAATGATCCAACGATCATAACCGAATATCGCGTAATTAAATTACTTGAGCGATAATCCTCAAATTTTACGCGATATAAGTGGTTTTGTATTACCACTGTTTGCCACGCGTCAACCACTTTGTGGAATCGCGTTTTTTTCCCAAATACAACTTACAACCTACGAGGTAGCGCGATACTACCGGTTTAACTCCTCAAAACCGCTTTTCTGCTCACGGTTCCACTTCTCCTTTCTCAAGGTTCCGCCCGTTCTTCAACACCTTATTATAAAGAATTTTGCCATCGTTCTTGTTTATTCTTTCCTTGCATCGTTCCGTTGAGATGTAACATTCCCCCATGATCTCGATTGGGCTCTTCAACGCTGGTCCATTACATGAATTGGCCACGCTCTTCACTATTCCATTGTATCGAATAGTTTCGAATCCTTGCCCTTAAATCTCGTGCTACCTATACTTATGGCATTCTACTCTTCGGTGCTTCGTCAAGGCATACATCTGAAGTGTATTATTCCCGTTCTAACTTCTCCATTCACCCAAAATCCTAATTATACATAGATATCAAAAGGCCCATAGTTTCATTAAATAGAGATCAAACCCTCTTGACTCACTCTTCGACTTTCAAAATACCCTTTCACACTACTCACTTCGAACCTTCGCTACGACACTTCTACAATTAAGTCATGATTGGGTGCATCTCAGTATCTCGCATACTCTTCCCCAATTTTAGTCACTTTTGCATCCCGTTCAATGTGTCACCACCAATTCACTGCTGCTCATTCCGAACTACTAAAATCGCCTTTCTCTTTAAATGACAGAGGTTTACTCTGCTATGCCAAATGAACAGAGTCGGCCTCTTGAGTTTCTATACAGAAACAATTCAATTGATTCTTACACAGCATGTACAAATCAATACACCACGAGGTAGGACCCTCAGGGGATTGTCAACATAACAACGAACTCTGAAACACTGCAATTTCTATTCACATAGTCAATCATAGGGTTCCATCACACAGGTTTTGACTAAGGGATACATATATGGCCCACACAGAACCCTGATAGACTCACATCTGTAATAAATCATCAATGCATAGATAATTGCACAACACCTCTTTCACATAGAATACTATCCATATAATACTGAAACAAATCCTTTTGTTTCATCTGCTGCCTAGGCTGCCTCTTTTCCTTGTCTGATGCTTTCTCTGCCGCCTCTCTGCTACCTCTTTGCCTATCTTGTCCTTTATGCTCCTTTTATGCTTTCTTACTGCTGCCTCCCTGCTACTTTGCTTTTCTCTTTTCCTTGTTGTTATTTCAGGTGCTACTCCTTTGCCATCTCCTTTTCCATCAATGACAACATTTCAAACAGTCCCCCCCCTTTGGCATTGATGGCAACATATCCTCTGCTCCTTGTTTTGCTTTCTTTTCCTCCCCCTTTGATCCGAATGGAAAATGGCATCAACCCATGGTATTCATCTACCCATGTTATCGATCCACCCATGGAATTTACCCATGGTATTGTAAATGGCATCAACTCATGGTATTCATCCACCCATGATATTTATTCGCCCATGGTATTGTAAGTGACCGATGGTATGTATCCACCCATGGTACTCATCCACACATGGGATTTACCCATGGTATTGTAAGTGGTATCTACCCATGGTATTGGCCTATGGTATCTACACATGGTATTGTAACTCAAAAAAGGCTATAAATAACAAGCTTCAGTTTGTAAAAGGACAAATTTTCCACCACAATGTAGCTTCTACAGTTATTCTCTGTTTTAATAAAACAAGTTTCTTTGTGGTTTTATTTTCTTTATGTTCTCTCTTTTTTTCTGGCATTGTAATTTTGCAGATTTGGTCAGATCCATTTCAACTTTTTAGATCTTGGGGGCCTCCCCCCAAGATCCAGATCAGTGGTATCAGATTTAGGTTACGCCTCCATGGGAATGAGGGTTTGAAACATATTTCAGTTTCAATGTTTTGCAGCAATCTTTAGCAAAATCCATGAATTTTTTTGGGCGGCGAGTTTTAAGATAAGATCTGAAACTTTTGGTGAAAATTTTACAAAAAAAAGACCAGATCTGGATTCCTTGCGAAAAAATACTCAAATTCAAAAAAAAAATCGGCCAAATTGGAGTTCGGATGAGGGAGATATCGCTAATTCAAAATCAGCAATGTTGAAGCAATTTTGCTGACGACAATTCATGGATGGCGGCTCTCCTGTCATTTTTCACAATTTTTAGTGCAAAATTTTCAGAAGAATGGATATAGATCTGAGCTCCTCTTGAAAAATAACCCAAGTTCAAAAAAAAATCAGTCGAATCAGAGTCCGGATGTGGGAGTTATCGTTGATTTAAAATCAACTATTTTTTTAGAAATTTTGTGACGGCAAGACAGCTCTAGCGCGAATCTGAGAGTCTAGAGTCTCCAGATAGTGGTTTCAAATACACGAGAAGATGCAGAATGATCATTCCATTTCCAAAAAAAAGTTATAATAAATATTCTGAGTTATATTGACCGATTTATGCTCATTTTAAATCTAGAGCAGAATTTGGAGCGGGTTCCCTGTGGAGACGTGCCCTTCCACCCCGCTTTAGTAGGCACCTGCTTCACATTCATCAGTTTCAGCATAGCAGCATTCATCTTGGGTTATTTGGAGACGTTCCCTCCCACCCCAAGCTATGTAGGCACCTGCTACTTCAACAATTAGCATCACGGTTATGGGTCAACCGCACAAAATCATTTTCATCGAAGTCCATTTGCTAGGCCGCACACTGTTAGTCACATAGTTGGTCACAAGCATTACAGGGTATCTCTATCCTCGGATCTTCGTTTGTCATGGTTTTGGTTCATCCAGAAACCCACACTTCATCGAAGTCTATTTGCTAGGCCACACACTGTCAATATCACAGTTGGTCACAAGCATTACAGGGTATCTCTATCCTCGGATCTTCGTTCATCACAGTTATGGGTTAACTACACAAAACCCTTCTCTTCAGTGGCTCTTCATATTCAACAAAGGCTTCTCAGGAGGGAACTTCATGTAATGGGGACCATTGCTTCTTAAGGAAGGAGGAATGATCCGAATGGAAAATGGCATCAACCCATGGTATTCATCTACCCATGTTATCCATCCACCCATGGAATTTACCCATGGTATTGTAAATGGTATCAACTCATGGTATTCATCCACCCATGATATTTATTCGCCCATGGTATTGTAAGTGACCGATGGTATGTATCCACCCATGGTATTCATCCACACATGGGATTTACCCATGGTATTGTAAGTGGTATCTACCCATGGTATTGGCCTATGGTATCTACACATGGTATTGTAACTCAAAAAAGGCTATAAATAACAAGCCTCAGTTTGTAAAAGGACAGATTTTCCACGATAATGTAGCTTCTACAGTTATTCTCTGTTTTAATAAAACAAGTTTCTTTGTGGTTTTATTTTCTTTGTGTTCTCTCTTTTTTTCTGGCATTGTAATTTTGCAGATTTGGTCAGATTCATTTCAACTTTTTAGATCTTGGGGGCCTCCCCCCAAGATCCGGATCACCCTTTGACATCAATGGAAAAGGGTTGTAGATCTCCCAATGTGGATTCTGTCTTTTCATTTCCTCTCTCTGATTTGTGTTTAGGCCCTTCTTCTTTTGACTTTATACCTTGCTGCTCCAGACTGGTGTACACGAGTTGTTGAGAGAACACTTTTGAGGATTATTGAACTTGAAAAAAAACATTGTAAGTTGATACAATCCCAAAGCACAGTCTCCTTTCACTAGTATAAAGCTGAAGGTGAAGATAATGACACTTCATAGAAAAACAAGCAAAAGAGCAGAGGATATGTTGACATCAATGGCAAAGGGTTGCAGATCTCCCAGTGTGGATTCTACCGTTTCATTTCCTCTCTCTGATTTGTGTTTAGGCCCTTCTTCTTTTGAATTTATACCTTGCTGCTCCAGACTGGTGTACACGAGTTGTTGAGAGAACACTTTTGAGGATTATTGAACTTGAAAAAAAACACTGTAAGTTGATACAATCCCAAAGCACAGTCTCCTTTCACTAGTATAAAGCTGAAGGTGAACATAATGACACTTCAGAGAACATATTGTACCATCCTTATCTAATCAGAGATGCATGATTAGATCAAAACTAAAATACTGAGAATTCTTCAAATATACTTCAGTCTCTAGAATGATCTTCATCAGAAATCCATATATGTTGAGGAAGATTGTAGATGGAATAAGTCTTCTTCTACAATACACATCTGCAGTACAACACCTGTTCAATTATGATGATGATGCCAATATATCTTTTATAGTTGTGGTTCACCTTTTCTGCCTGTTGGTGATGATATGGGCTCGAATTTTGATAATGATATTACACTTAATAACTGAAAGGTCCTTGTTACTGATGATATCAATGAATCAAACCAGAGCTTACAGCTTATTTTGAGAATAGGCAATATCTTTCAATATTAGAGACCAAATGACTTTCCTGCTTGTACAATGTACTTTCAAAACAAACCCTTGAGGCTAGATACATTCGGTGTATTAGTCAATCTCACTTATCAATCATGCAATTTCTTTATGACATAAGGAGGTATGTATGTCAATGATCAATCTCTATTTTAAAGGTGAATTACTAGCAAATCCTTTATGTTGAAGTAGGATTTAGATGAATTAATAAGGGACTTTTGAGCTTCAAATGGTTTTAGATACTTTAATTGTCCTATCATAATGATCTTCAACAAAACATCTTCAAGTTGTTTGATTTAAATCTCAGCAAACAGACTTCACACAGTTTTATGAATGATCTTAAGGAAGAGGCCTTGAAGATATATATGTACTGACTTCAGGAAAGCATGCAATTATATATAGAAAAAGATACTGCTTCAATGCTCAAAATACTACTTCAAGTGTAAACAAGATAATGATCTTTTAGCACTGCTACTAACCTTTTCATGTTGAATGTAGATAACACTGGGAATACTACCTTGATGTACTTTTACCATAATCCTTTGATCCTAAGGACCTGTACCATATTGCTGCTCCACTGATAACACCTGGTATTCTGTTGATAGGCATGCTGCTTGTACCTAAATACCAATTGATACTACCTTGATAAAATATGCAGATATTTCACTTTAGCCTACACATGAACCCATAGTTTATACTATTTATCTTTCCACTGTTCACACCAACAATCAATATACTGAATTTGATCTTGGCCTCATTAACCATTGTTCTTATTCTATCTTTCTTTTCAAAGGAATGTCACTGCATTTTCCTTTCTAGGAATGCTCCAGAATCATTGTTGCTTTACATACAATTCAATTGTTCTAACATAATAATCTTCAAGAAGACATCTTCAATTTCTTTATTAGGAATCTTCATGGGAAGATCACTCAAATATTTATCACTTATTTAACTTCATTCCTTCAAGGGGACTTTTCATAGATGATGTAATGACATAATGATGATAGGCACTTTTCTTACTCATTCTTCTTTAAGTGATTCATTGTTAATTCTAGCAATATGATGCACTCTGTGATCATCACTTAATGTGTTGATGTCTTCTTAGCTTAAATTCCCATGGCTGAAGTTCTCTCTACTACCATGGTTGCTTGTTTTTTTCTCTTCTTCCATCACTTTGTCAACTATTGAATGCTTCAGATCATCTTCTTCCTCAATAGTTCTCTGTTAGAGGGATTTTCCTTTCCCTTCCTGATCTTAGATTTGTTCTCATTCCAAGGAGCTCTTCTTAGACTACTTTCATGGGGACTATTTATGGGCTGCTCTCCCCATGGGATGTTGCTTCATATTTATCACTGGTTGGATATTTTCTTTGTTTCCTGGAGCAACTCCCCCTGAGACTATGATGTTTTCATTATGTTATTGAGATAATAGGCTCCCCCTTTCTCTTTTCCTTCCATACTTTATTGGAGTTCATCATAATGTCTGCACTTCTTTTAGATTCATAGTTTTGTTTGATTGGATTTGATTTCATCATCTATCTGGAGTTCTTTAATGTATATGGAAATTTACAGTTCTTTGCTTTGTGAACAAGCTTGAGGCATACATAACACCTTACTTTGCCAAAGTATGTTTGAGCTGATGTATAAGATTTTATTCCCCTTTTTTAATACAATTTACATTCAACAAGTTTATGTCCAAAATTATTGCATGCATAACAGTAGCCATGGAAATGATTTGTGTACCTGGTGAAAGATTGTCTTTTCTAGTTGCTTGCTTGAGGGGTTCTTCTCATTTGCTGCATCCTTTGTTGGTTGAACTGGATTTGCTTTGTCTTACAATATGCTGCAGTATGTCCAGGTTTGTGGCAAGAAAAACAAGTGATACTTCCCATAGGAGGAAAGAACCTTCTTTGACATCTTCCAAATTTATTCAATTCATCCTTATGAGTGTATGAGCTCTTTTCAGCTGACTGTTTCATCCTCTCATTCTCTGTCCTTTTGTGTTGCTGCTTGATTGTATTTGTTTCTTCACAAATCCTGTTCTTGTTGGCTTCTACTTTTGTAGGAATCTTCTGGGCTGCTTCATTATCCTTTACAGCCTTTACAAAGATGATTTTCCTGTTATCTTCTACCTTGGACTTACTGGTTTCTCCTTCATATCCTATCCCAGCCTTTATGAGAGGTGACCTTTGAGCATTTAGCATCTTGTCCAACTGTTCAGAGCTTTTCATTTTAGGTGTATTCATTAATACTTCTCTTTGGGATTTTTTCTAATTTCTTTCTCAGGCACACAACTTCTTCTTCCAATTTTTCACATTCAAGACTTTTCTCTCTCATTTGTTGTAGCAGAGTGTCTTATACTTTCCTTGCTTCTTCAAGTTGTGTCTTCAGGCCAACAATTTATTTCTTATCTTCATATTCTTTCTCATCACATATTTGCACCAATGTCTTCAAGTCTTTTTTTTCATTCTTCAATCTTTCTATTTCAGTCAAGGCTGTGTCAAGTTTGGCTTTTTCCTCAGTTGCAATTTCTTTGTGGTTCTTACTTCCATTCACACTAGCAGGTACCTCATTTGATTGAACATTTTCCTTTTGACATGAATTTTTCTTCTTCTTGATTCTCTTCTCCTTCTTGACAAAGCAGTCTTGAGTGTCTACTCCATGCATGAAATGCAATCTATCCCAGATTTATTTTGCAGAGGTTAGATCCATTATTAACTCAAGATCCTTGTTATGTAGATTGTTGTATATCACACATTTTTCCTTGGCATTCCTGTGTTGTACGTGCACCAAGGGAGAGTCTGTGCAGAAACCATCACATACAAGTTTCCATACCTTAGGTTCATAAGCCAATAATCCTGTTTTAACCTTATCTCTCGATTCAGGAAAGTTTGTTGTATTTAACACAGGTACATTTTGATAGTCCATGACTCAACCAGATCTCCTTCAAGCTATTAAGCTTACATCAAAGGAACCGGCTCTGATACCAATTGTTGGGAATCACAATTGTCGTTGGACCAAAACCCGCAGGTGTTAGTCAACGATTGTATCGCCAGAGATAAGTGTTGGTCACTTTAATTGTTTATTAATTAAACAATTCAAGTGCTACATAAATTGTCAACCCAGGGAAGTATGTTTATTTCAAAGGAAATCACACACTGTATATGCTCAATCTCAAAAGAAAATAAATTTTGTAGTAAGAATCACACTAATCACACCTTGCTTCAACAAAACTGAAGTTTACTTGAGTTACAACAAAGACAATCCTCTAATGCAGACTATCATTCAAAAAAAATCCTGGATTGCATTAAAAAGACAATGATCTGGGAAAGGAAATCAATCTACAAAAAGGAAGACCAATTATGCTATAACAGAGAACATGACCCTATTCCCCAAGTAGGAACCTTCAGCACCTATTTCTGACTACCATGATTTTACACACTCATTCCATAAACAAGATTGCTAATTAAAATAATTCATAACTTCCCAAGAATGAATTGTATGAAATTAATGCAACAAGTAATGAAAACAGAGCTTTTAACAATAAACAACAGAATTCCGATGCTTCATAAATATCTTCAATAAACAGGCTTTAATCAAGGCATGAATGAAAAGAACAATTAACAAACTACAAGAACAAATGGGTGAATCTTGTGAAGAAGGCGGGCCCTTTCCTTCTCACAAGATTCCCCAGAGAAGGAATTAAAATGAGCCGCTCAAAACAAAATTTTATTCATCTTTTAAAAGCAACATATTACAAAAAGAGTTACGTTCCTTCTCTG
The DNA here is from genome assembly GCA_034641835.2 of Pinus albicaulis. Lineage (NCBI taxonomy): Eukaryota > Viridiplantae > Streptophyta > Pinopsida > Pinales > Pinaceae > Pinus > Pinus albicaulis. The sequence continues at coordinate 380,885,973 of CM076571.1, read as the reverse complement.
CTCAGAATGAACCTCCTGTAATCTCTAACTATCCTCTAATGCTGATGTCTCCTCTTTTTAAAGAGGAGATGTCTATTACAATTGATTTACATTATAGAAATCCTATTTTTAATCCGATATGATCTTATGTTCTGAAATAGGGCCTTTCTGTTCTTCCATAGAAAAATTTTGTTACAATGGTTATGATGGTGCTGACTTCAAAGTGTAATTGTTACGGCCAGTGTAACGGCTTCCTTACTTGTCTTTTCTTACATTGCTATCGTGCCTAAAATGTTGCTTCAAAATCGCAAATCACAGGCTGTTTCAGCAATGGACTATGGACTGTTTCAGCAACGTGATCTTTAGATAGTCGTGATAGATTAACTGCAATCTCCAAACTGTCTTAGCACTATATATCCTCGATTAATGATTAAATATAAAAGTAATGTAAAATTATACGTAAAACAAATTAAACATATAGTAAAGAGAAGAATATTATATACCTTTGGGAAAATGGATGAAAGTGATAGTGTAAACTTTAAATATGGACTTGAAAAAGAGTGGAATGATAACAAAATGTATGGTCAAAATGGTACATTATGGGGTCCTAACAATAAGGATCCACGAGAGGCGATTAGTCCATGTCACGAAACACACAGGGAGCGTTGGTTTATCCAATGTCCAACAAGAGAACAGCCTCAGCCTAATGATAGATCACAGGTAACTCAAACACATTCAGAGCAGTCTCAATCTGATCATGGTCATAGGTGGATAGATAAATAAAAAATTCAATGTCACTACTGCAAAAAATATGGCCATTATAAGTTTGAATGTCAAAAATTGCAGTATGTTTTAAGTAAAATAAAGCCAATGTCACAAACACTAAATGTGAAACATCAGATTCTTTATTTTTGGCATGCCAAGTAACTGTGCAAGTACCTAATAAAGATGTTCGGTTGGTAGACAACGGATGTAGTAATCATATGACTGGTCATAATGATTTGTTTTCACATCTTGATACATCTTTCAGTTCCTCTATTGGTTTGGGTGATGATCACCAGGTTAAAGCTTCAGTAAAGGGTGTTGTACTTGTCTTAACCAAACAGAATGTTGTGAAGAATATCTATGATGTTTATTATGTACCCAATTTCAAGCATAATTGTTGAGTTTTGGTCAGTTAGATGCACACAGTTATGATGTTAGCTTTCACAACACTACTTGCACAATTGCTGATAAACATAAGTCTCTTGTTGCAAAGATTCAAATGACAAAGAACAGCTTGTATCAATTACAATTGAAAAGTGAGAAGTTTTTTGCACATAATGTTTCAACGCCAACTGACTCTGACCTGTGGCATTTGTGATATGGTCATTTACCTATCGAAAGTATGTGTTTGTTGCAAAAACAGACTATGGTGAAAGGTTTGCCTACTTTGTCTGATCATATCTCTTCTTGTACAAGTTGTATAATGAGTAAACATAAGTGAGATAGTTTTTCTTTAGCCTCTAATAGAGCCAAAAAACAACTAGAGTTTGTGCATACAGATTTGTGCAGTCCAATGCAAGAAAAATCAGTTGCTGGCAGTCTCTATTTTCTTACCTTCATTGATGATTTTAACAGGAATATTTGGGTGTATTTAATCAAATACAAATCTGAAACTTTTTCCAAGTTTAAGGAGTTCAAATCTGAGGCTGAAAAACAGAGTGGCAAGTTTATTAAAGTTCTCAAGTTTGATAAAGGAGGTGATTATGAATCTAACGAATTCATTGATTTTTGCAAACAACATGGTATTAGAAAACAAACAACAACCAGTTATACTCCGCAGTAGAATGGAGTCGCGGAAAGAAAGAATCATAAAATTATGAATATGGCTCAAAGTTTGCTTAAAACACGAAATTTGTCTAAATATTTATGGGCTGAAGCAGTTGCATGTTCGGTATATATTTTGAATAGATCGCCCACTTCTAGTGTTCAAATTTTCGTACCTGAAGAAGCATGGAGTGGATAAAAGGTAATTGTTTCACACTCCCAAGTATTTGGTTGTATTTCTTTCTTTCATGTTCCACAAAAATTAAGAAAGAAGCTTGATGATAGGAGTGAAAAGTATATTTTTATAGGATATATTGATCAATCTAAGGCATACAGATTGTTTAATCCTATAACTAAGAACTTTTTCATAAGTTGAGATGTGAAATTTCTGGAAGACAAGTCTTGGAATGAAATGGAGAACAATACTTGTCCTAATCCTTTTATTTTGTTAGACAAACATCAAGCACCTACAACAAGCACTCCAAGATTACAGGTTCAAATCAAAACCAATAGTAGTTCATCAAGCAGTAGTAGTTCATCATCTTTTGAGTCTAATTCTGATATTCCTAAAATGAGAAACTTAAGTGATATTTATGCACAAGATGATGTTGACGATATTGTAAATTTTGCATTTCTTTCATTTCAACCTACTTGTTTTGAAGAGGCTATAAAGGAAAAAGAATGGGTAGATGCAATGAATAATGAAATTGATGTTATTGAAAGAAATCAAACTTCGGATTTGGTTAATATACCCAATGATAAAAATTATATAGGTGTCAAATGGGTTTTTAAAACAAAGTTAAATGAGAGAGGTGAAGTTGATAAGCACAAAGCAAGATTAGTTGCCAAAGGTTTTTCACAGCAACCTGGCATAGATTATGGTGAAACATTTGCACCTGTAGCAAGAATTGATATAGTTCGATTTGTATTAGTTATTGCGGCACAAAACAAATGGCTGATTTACCAAATGGATGTAAAGTTCGTTTTTTTGAATGGTGTTTTGAACAAAGAAGTGTATGTTGATCAGCCACCTGGTTTAGAAATCAAAAATCAAGAACATAAAGTGTACAGGTTGAAGAAATCATTGTATGGCTTGAAGCAAGCTCCAAGAGCTTGGTATAGCTGAATATACCATTACTTGTTGAATAATGGTTTCAGAAGGAGCGACCATGAGCCCACTTTGTATATCAAGAATGATCATCAAGGTAATATTTTGATACTATATCTTTATGTTGATGACATAATTTATACAGGTAACATGCAGTTAGATGAATTTAAAGCTACAATGAAAAATGAATTTGAAATGACAGATCTTGGATTAATGAGATATTTCTTAGGCATCAAAGTGAAACAAACACACGATGGTATGTTTATGAGTCAACATAATTATGCTACTGACATTTTGAAAAAGTTTAAAATGGATAGGTGTAAACTGGTGGATACTATTATTGAATTTGGTACAAAGTTAATTAAAGATGATGTGGGTACTATTGTTAATGTGAATTTTTATAAGCAACTTGCTGGTAGTATTATGTATCTTACTGCTACTAGACCTGATATAGCATTTGCAGCTAGTTATATTTCTAGGTATATGGAATCTCTGAAAGACTGTCATTGGAAAGCTGGAAAAAGGGTGTTACGATATATTGTAGGTACATCTACATATGGTTTATCATGTGCAGCCTCTACATACAGTAAGGTTGTTGGTTATACAGATAGTGATTATGCAGGATGTATTGATGATCAGAAAAACACTTATGGCTATACTTTTCTATTTGGAAAAAAATTGATCTCGTGGTCATCCAAAAAGCATCCCATAGTTGCGCTATCTTCAACAGAGGCAGAGTACATTGCAGAAAATTCAGAATCATGTCAAGCAGTGTGGTTAAAGAGACTTCTCTCTGACTTCGGATATACAGAAAATAAACCTATTTCAATCCTTTGTGACAACACTTCCGCTATTTCCTTGTCGAAGAACAATGTCTTTCATCAAAAGAGCAAACATATCGACACTCGGTTTCAGCTCATTCGTGAACTCGTAAAAAATGGTGATATTGTTCTCAAATTTTTTGATTCCAAGGATCAGTTAGCAAATATCTTCACTAAACAGCTACGAAAAGTTAGTTTTGAATTTCAATGTCAAAATTTAGGAATAAAACAATATAACCCTCAAGATTAAGGGGGAGTGTTAAAGAATTAATCATTCGGTTAGTTTAGAATTAGTTCAATATTAGTTGGTAATCTGTTTCTAGATTCAGTTTATGCATAATTGTTTCTAACTTGTATAAATATACATCTCTCCTTCAATAAATGAATGCAGTGCCGTTGTGCTCTCTGCAATTCTCTGTTGTCTCCTTTTGTCAATTTGTCATTGGATGGAAGATATGGAGGGATGAGGTGGAATAGTGAGGTGGAGGGATAAGGTGATGTGAGGGTGATGTGAGCGGAGTGAATCGGGAGGTATAAGGAGTTTTGAAACCTTATATTAAAAAAAAATTAACCCTTCGCATGAAAACCAAAAATCACACATCGCAATTCCTTAAGGGACGAGCTTGAGGTGCTTGGGGAAATTGCGATATGTGGTATTGCAATATCGTAATTTCGCAATTGCAATAAAAAATTTGCAAATTTTGTTGAATCGCATTTTTTTTGGAAGGAGGAGAAGGGACGTGAAGTGGGCCCACATGGAATCAACCATCCTACAAATTGGACTTCAGCTATTTTGCAATTTTTGGGTTTTGGATTTGGATTTTTTTTTTAAATAACAAATTGGAGTAAATTACCAAGTTCCCGAAACGTTTTTTCGTCTATTGTATAATTTAGCTGGGTCATTTTGTAGGACCGTTAAAGAAAATTGAAAAAATGAAAATATTGACTAAAAAGCTTTAACATTTACACTAAATGCATTATTGAACTAAATTAGCTAAAAAAATTGGAATATTGGTACATTTTATACATTTTTTTAACCCAGATGACACAAATGATAAAACTTCAAAACAATACCATTTACAAACCAGTTGACCAAATGGAGCGAAACAAGTATCGTTGAAAAGCTTATGAAAAATTGGATTCAATGAAACAATCAAAATAGAAATCCGACAAAAAATGAAAAAATGGTAAAATTTTAGGACATTTAACTTAATGAAAATCACAAAAAATGCTTAGCCAAAAATTAATAAAAAGGGTCCCCATTATTGAAGTAAATAATTAAAAAATAGGGGGTTGTTGGGTTTTCTCTACAACAATGGTGACACACGGAAGAAGGACCAGTTATCTCCAATTAAGGATAATGAATTTTAATTTGCCCAAAGGCTAAAAATAACATAAATCACGAAATCGTCTAGCAGTAAAACATTTCCATAGGTCCCACATAAATAGATTAAGCAATATGAGTTTGTGAATATAAGTATTTAAAATAGACTCGAGTAAAAGTGATAAATCCAAATTTGAGAAAAAAATGTTTTTTTAAAAAACTACCTCATATGACAAAGAGAAGAAGGAAGAGATAGGAGTTTTTGATAAAGATTATATCCATTTTATGATTGTCTCTGACATCGCTTCGCTACCAGTGATCCTGAAGAGTACCTTGACGAAGTTGTCTTTTATGCCATGCAAACCTAGTCTCGTTGTTAGCGAGCGTCCATAGCCGTGACTGGTTTACTTGTATTTCTCATGCTTCCTCTTTTAATCACTCTTTTGATAAGGACATTTGAAAGCTTTTAATTTATGATGTATTTGAGTGAAAGAGGTGTGATGGTAATAGAGATTTATGCTTAATGGACATAATACTTTCATAATGTTTAGTACAAATTCTTTCCCTAGAACTATCAATCATAGGATTTTATGTGGAGGGGTGGGACGGATTCATTGTGTTAAACTCAAATTAGCTCTTTCCTTGACAAAGTAAACTCAGCCACTTAGAAAGGATGTGTGTTCCTCCATGAAAAATATTAAAGCAAGATGGCTTTATGGTTCCATAAAGATATGCCTTTAATGATAAACGAAATTCACTTAAATGGATAGAGTAAAATATTTCTCATGTATGTCAACAACTGTAAGGTAAGAAAAAATCCTTTCACAAAAATCATGGCAAAGTCACCAATATAAAATCAAAATTGAAAGAAAAAACTAAAAGAAAGACAAAATTTAAAAGATAAATTCTAACAAGACCGCTTATATAATTTCTCAACAAAGGATTATAAGAGAAAATAAGCATATGTACGTTCATTCCTATGTTGAGATTTAATTTTTTTATCTTGCAGAGTTATAAGAAATGAGGCTCTCAAAATGTAAAGGGTGAATAGCAGTGATGATAGATAATACATTGAATGAGAAGTCTCTGTCTGTTGCAAATTTTTCTTCTTCAAGATAAACCCTGCATAAAATCATATTAACTATTTTCTAATAAAATTAATGTTTTAAAGATATAGACTAGAGGTCCAGAAACTCCCCAATTTAGTTGATTTGATGAGGATCATTACTGTTTCTTTCAAGAATCTCAAAGAGAAAAAGAAAATGAACTTCGAAAAATGCTCTGGTAGAGGTGCAAAAGGTTCACGGAGACTTGTAAAACCAGAGTTCGAGATCAGCAAAAAACAAAACTGAAACAAAAGTGAAGAAATGAAAATAAAATGAAAGTGGGAACATGAGACTTACCATTGGAGAACTGCATTTAATCTTATCTGAAAGGTATCATTTTCTCCAACAAAAGATAAATTCTTCCTTTAATTAGAATTAAAATAATGAAGAAGATTTATTGACCCAAAATCATTATTTATTAAATCCAAAGTAAAACAAGCAGTAAACCTAAAAGAAACCAAGGTTTCATGTTCAAGGAATCAGAAATAAATCAAATCCATCAGAAATGAGGATGAAGATGTGCTTCTTTATGAATTGCAGTGATGAATGTTCTTTTTTCTTCTTCCATTATGAATTTATATCAGCCCTAAAATATTGAAATTGATTCAAAATCCCGAATAATGTAACAGTATATGTAGGGGATTTGAATGTTTATATGATAAGTATGGAGATAAATTCAGAATAAAAAGAAGATTAAAATATGAATTAACCATCGTATAGGTTAGTGCCTTGCCTAATATTTCGCATTGTGAGATTCTTTTCCATGCATAACTTAAAATTTGTGACTTCCTCATTTGTTGATATGAGATCAAGTTTTCTATAATAATTAAAAGACAATGGCAGAGAGGCATATGTCGGAGTTTATCACATCGAAAGATCTTAAGACAAAACTTCATTTGAGTTTTTTGATGCGATATAATTATTGCGATGGAAAAGTTGTGATATGAGCATGTGCGATGGGAAACTACGATGGAGCAATTGCAATATCGTAGAATAGTAATATCGGAGATCAGAGTTGTGAATGAAATGAAATGTTGATAGTATAATAGCGATAGTAGAAATGTGATAGATGACATGGCTCATTAGTGTGACTGGCTTTGGTTTTATAAAAGATTAGCGATCAGCAGATTTGAGCACAGGATGTAACGACATTGATAAGTCGATGTACGATGAAGAACGAACCCGGTAATTTTATTATACGGATTTAATTCATATTGGATCCAGGACATCGAAACTTGTAAGCATATGTTGCTATCAAAATTGTGATTTTTCAATGGACGCGATATCTTTCATAATTGAATTTAAATGTCGTATCAGGTCTAGAGTTATGTGGACATCAAAATATTGAATAAGTCACTTTATCAAAAATGAGAAAGAAGGAATATCGTAAGACTTGTATCAGAGGTTTATTATCGGGAAATGGTAAGAGTTGCCTCTGATCAAATATTGCGATACGGATGATGCAATATCGGAAGGAAAATTTCATCAGAGATCGAAGGGAATGGACATAGCGAGGGATCAAGGATATTGCGAGTATGTCAATTTGAGAACCCCTAATATGTGAATTGCGATTATGACACGCCATATATGGGGTTAATGGTTTATTTAAAATTTTCAATTCAAAAAGTGATTATTTTAACTTTGATTTTAAATAAATAACCCTTGAATAATTTAATTTACAGTCAGAATATCTAATCAGAAAGTAATTTTATCATAACTTTCTTTTGAAGAGAGTTTATGAAATATAATGATATGATATGATTCCTCTGACAATTTATTAAGACTTATCAAGATTTCAATGAATATAAGAAAAATTAGATAACTTTCAAATTTTAGATGAAATAATAAATACTTCCATGAACATGTTGCAGATTTGAGAAAAGTTGGATGCTTTCTTATCTTGAGTCTTCATAATCAAGTCAATGAAGACTTGAAAACAAAACAAAATAAAAATAAGAAACAATCGTTGAAAATTAAAACAAACAATAGATGGTGGTGAACATGTAAACACATACTTGGAAGAAATTAACTATAACTTTTACCTCATGAAGCTTCAAGTTCTTCAAAATTTGCATATGTTCAACATCACCTACTTATTTGATCTAAAAATGCTAAGTAATGAGTTTTTTCAAATTGCATCTACCTCAAATTTATATCAGAGGAAAATAGTGGTGAGAACGAGCTCTTTTTCAGAAATACTTAAGAGTAAAAAATTTCCAAGTTGTAGCGAATCCTTTGAATTTATTTATGTATGATCAATGTGATGAATTTTAAAAAACAAGACAATTGAGGGCTTGAAAAATATGTGTGATTTGACTATTCAAGAGCTTCTAAAATTCTCTAAGATGCTTTTCACAATTGAAAAGGGATGCCTAAAATAAATCATACTCATTACTTGCTTTATTGAAAATTTGAAATAACGAAATAAATGCAAACAAAAAATAAAATTAATCTATTCCTATTTCTATTTCAATGAAGGAAACATGACTAGGTATAGACATACTTCCAATGTAACCATGTAAGCATTTTAATTCCTGCATGTATGTACATGTCAAAAATTAGTAACAAAAATACAAATACATGAATAAAAATAAATTTGAATCTAGTATATACACAAATTGCTAATATAATTATAGAGACTAGCTTATTTACAATTAGCTTCTCTTGAAATGTATCTTCTAGCTGAACTTCAATTGGATCATAGAAATATGGATGGATTTCCACAAATGATCGGAAGTGATTCAAAAGATAAGATATCACACTAGATTGTGATTAAGAAATATTGGGGTTTTGGGTTTGGCAATTTGTTTTAAAATAACAAGTTGGAGTAAATTACCAAGCTCCCAAAATGTTTTTTCGTCTATTGTATAATTTAGCTAGGTGATTTTGTAGGACCGTTAACGAAAAAATGAAAAATTGAAAATGTTAACTAAAAAGCTTTAACATTTACACTAAATGAATTATTGAACTAAATTAGCTACAAAAATCAAAATATTCATACATTTTATACATTTTTTTAACCCACGCGACACAAATGATCAAACTTCAAAAGAGTGCTATTTACAAACCGGTTGACCAAATGGAGCAAAACAAATATCATTGAAAAGCTTGTGAAAACTTAGATTCAATGAAACAATCAAAATAAAAAAATCCGACAAAAATGAAAAAATGGTAAAATTTTAGGACAATTAACTTAATGAAAATCATAAAAAGTGCTTAGCCAAAAATTAATAAAAAGGGTCCCCATTATTGAAGTAAATAATTCAAAAATGGGGGGTTGTTGGGTTTTCCCTACAACACCTGGACAAACAAGCTTCTTACCCTCGAATTTGCATCCACTAGGTCTGCACCCTGTTACTCAATTCAATTTATTTTCCCACCTGTTTTAGTTATCTTCAAAAATTAATGACTATGTCTCTTGAAACTAATAGGTGTAAAAGCTGGAAGAGTTTCACCTTATAGGTGTTACTTATGTTTCCTTCTGAAATCCTGTCTGAAATTTAGACTCCTCCTCAAATTACAACTCTAAGAAATTTGATCGCTAACAACTTAACTCTCAAATGATCATGCTCTTGCTTTTTCGATGGTTTTTTAAAACATAAATTATGGTTCATCACCCCATGCAAATGCACTTTCATTATGGCAAATATTCCTCACCGTGGTATGCACCATGTCATAGCCATTATTACCTTTAGTTGGTTGTGTATCTTCATATGGAAAACTCCAGATGGCTTGAGACAAGCAGATCTGTGACTGGCAGTCACCTCCGCTGTCTTGCTTATTATTGGCCAAAATTTCTAGTAGCACTTTTGTGTGACCAGCCAAACAATCATTGTGTTAATTTTGATGACCACGATCTCCTTCGTTCAGAAAAAAAAAGCGTACTTTGACATATGATTAACTGGCTTAGGGTTGACAAGCAGGAAGGGATTAATGATTAAGTGTATTACTGCGGGTTGACACATAGGAATTAATGTATACCATGACTTGAATTCAACTAAACTGACCACATATGAAACCTATCATGAGATATGAAATATTTAAAAAAAAAAATTAAAATGTATTTACACTACAACACATACCTTGACAAAAGCGTATGCGCTTTTTCATTTATTTTTAAAAACAGAGTATTCTTCTGGAATTTATGGTAGCATCAGAATAAAAAGAAAAAATACAGAAATAGGAATATAACAGTGTGTCCAAAAAGACTAAAACAGGTGCTTCTGGAAATTCCGGTAGCGACCAAATTTTTTTTTGAAATTTTCAAAGGCTAATTCTAAAAACAAAAATTTAAAATAGACTCATGACTTATCAAAGAACAGTGCTAACACTAGGGTGGAAGGTTTGTTGGTATCATAGCTTGAGGGGGGAAATGTGAAATCTTAGGTGAGATGGTTGATTAATGATTTGGACCATGTTTAAATCTCCCCAAGTCAAGTTTAAGGGGTGGATTGTTAGGGTGGTTTGGGTAAACTTGACTCGGTCAAGTTACCGAAAGTTTTCAAGCTCCTTGTTTACGGGAAACCATGGTTTTTCTCACAGTATTCATCTTTAATGTATCGTATTTAAAGGTGGAAAGACTCATGCTAAATTTTTCCTTGTGGCCATTGGGGTCCCAAGCAACAGTGTCTTTAGACACCACCACTTTTCTCAGTTCCATGATCCTAACATTTAGGAAGCTACCATGTTCACCAAATAAAATCCAAATCAATCGTGTGAGTTGTTGTTAGTTGGTCAACACTGCGGTCCGCAAGTCCAAACTTGGAGCATTAAAATAGGGTAAATTGGTCTTGTGTAAGAACTCTTATAATTATGTCATGTGTCCAATTGATTTGCAGTTTATGTAATCAAATTTGATTCTACAAATTTTATGGGAATCCACTAGGATTACCCATTATAGTTATCATGGTTTGGATCAATGCTTCCAAAGCACGAGACAGGTGATTTTATGAATCCACTTGCTCGTTGCATTTGATGTAAAACTCATATAAATAAACCCTTCTTAGATTGAAAATATTTATCAACCTCATAGTAGTTAACATCTAAAGCTTTGAATCCATCTTTAATTTGATCTAATTAATGAGCACACTTCTAATTTCTCATGTATTTCTAAGACAGAGTTAATGCAAATCCTTTTTTTAATTCTTTCTTGAGAAATAATTGTGGTTTGTGTTGCATGTTATTTAGTCACTTTCTTAGGCAACCTAATGTTGTTTGAGAAGGTCCCACCACCTTATCCCATGTTTCCCATATATTATTTATCTTTATAATATATTTATATTTTGTATTCCTTTACAAGTTGTGTATTAGATATTTACTAATAATTAGATCATATATTAATCCTTGTTTCATAACCAAATTGCATGTTAATCCTTTGATTTATAACCAAGCCTATAATTTGATTTCTTTCATTTCATAACCATATTGTACACTAATTATTTGATTCATAACCATATTGTAGCTTGATTTCTTGGATGCATTAGTTGATATGTTTATTTATTAATTTATTGTTTACAATTATTTTTATGTGTAGACATGAGATTGGCCACTGAAGGGAAGGTATAATCATTGCAATACTTTATGGTTGCACAAACACTTGTTCAATCATTGTGGAAAATTATAATATTTAAAGAAGGGGCTTTGTGTTGATACCCCAATGATTACTATACCCCTTAGATTTCTCATTATTTTCTTCCATTTATATTTTTATTTAGTAGAAGTGAGGTTTCTTACTAAAGGGAAAGATATGCATTGTAACTCTTCCTTAGCTACATGAACACCTTATTAGGTCATTGTGAAATATTGCAGCTTGTGGTGAAGGGACCTCGTGTTGATTCCCTGATCAACAGATATCTCCTAGATTTATTTTTTGAATGTCTTTCTTTTGACAACAAATACATTTGGCTAGGTTTTACTAAAGATGAGGTTTTAGATTTGTTTTGTAATCGAGATAGGAAAAATCAAACCATATCTAAGTTAAATAATTTATTTTGTGCCCTAACAAAACCATCATTAAGCTTTGCACATATGGTGTTAATATCTTTAAGTTTACACCTCTAGATTGATAATTTAATGTCTGAAATTTAAGTAATTAAATTTATCAACACATAGTAAACATGGAAAACCATGCTCATCCACAGTCAACCATGGTCAAAATGGTCAAGCATAATCAACATGGTCTCTAAGGTCAACCATGGGTAACCATGGCCAACCATAATCAACATGTTCAACCACGACCATAATCTATCATGGTCAATTATGGTCAACTATAATTAACCATAGTCAACATGGACAATCATGCTCAAATTGGTTAAACCATGGTAAAAAATGGTCAACCATGCTCAATGGCCAACTAATGTGTAATATTCCTACTTCGCCTAAGCTAAGAGGAATATGCAATTTTGTCTCATTTTCTGTTGCATGAATAAATGAATAAAGGAGGACATATAAAAATCCTAAAAGAATGAATAAATCAATGCCCATATGAACATGGATAAATCTGGGCCATGTAAACAAATCACTTGCAAGTGTGAAAGGGGTTTGAGCTATGAAACTGGGTCAACCTTGACCAAATATACAGTGTTGTCTAGATACAATGTACCTCATGAAGGGACAACGCAGTTCTAGAAGGAGGCCCCCCATGTGAAAGGAGCTAACTCATCAAGGTGGTTTAGGGTTTGCAAAGGCTTTCATCTTATAAAAGGAAGGGGAAGGAAACAAGAGAAGGTTGTTGATTGTCTATATTTATGAGTATCTTTTCTGTTTAGACAAATACCATTCTCTGTTGTTAAGTGGAGAATAGTGTTGCTTAGCACTTGGGAGTTCCTATGTAGGGATTTCACCTCTTCCATTGAGGATTCTTGGAGGAGTCATACTGATCTCATCCACTATCAATCATTTGGCCAAGCTCTACTTCCAAATGCAATGCAGATCCAGTGAGGGTTTGGTTGCTTTTGTAGGCTGCAGCAAGTGGAACACTAGATCTGCTCAGATCTAGCTTGTATTGGTGCCTCTTCTCAGTGAGTGTGTCTTTTAACCTCCTGGAAGAGTGCATTAGTTGTTTGAGCTTTAGATTTGTATCTTGGCATCAAGCCAAATTTTTTATTCAAGCTACAACACAATTTCCATTGAGGGACTGCGTTATTTTCAGTGGAGGTTTTGCAGGGTGTTTTGATCCCATTTTTTATGAGAGATCTCTGGTGCTAGGCTTTGCCTTTCACTTTGGTGATCCATGGATTAGCTTGCTAATCCATGTTATGTATAGATCTGATATGTTTTAATGTAAATTAATCTTTAGAAATTTCTGAATAATATTGCAGATCTTCTACTTAAAACTTAGAGCTACTCTTTGTATTGCATGATTTGGTCAAAACCCCAAGGTGATCTTGTAATAGAGCCTTTCTAGTGTACAGATCTGAAATGGATCTGATCTTTTGTACACAGATCTGCTCTAGATCTGAAGTGTAACATTCGGCTGCTGCAGCTCCATAAAATAATGTTTTTAAGCCATTTTGCAGTTTATACATGTGTTGCAGCCTTCTTTTTTGAAGATTTCCTTCTCTCTTGTCTTCTATATTCTACTGTATAATGTAAGAGCATCATTATAAATCTGATTTGTTGTTGTATATTTAAAATTTGATCTTATTTGATGGCCTCTTGCTCATGATTTCCAATACTATGTTATTTCTGAAGCAGTTTGTTGTGCATAGCTGCAGCCCCTCTTGTAGGGTGTTTATCAGCTAGACTAGGTGGTGGGAGATCTGTTTACCACACCTAGTTTGATTTTTTTTTAATCCCCTTTTGGATATCGACTCCAGATTTGCTGATCTAAGGGATCCAAGGGCTGCAAACTCATTTATGTTCATAGATTTTTCAGGATTGCATTATTTCAGCAGGCCTACTGTGCAATCCCAATTTTGGGATATTACAGTGGTATCAGAGCTCCTTTCTTGGCCTGTGCTTTCATTGGATAATCACAACCATGCTGCATTCAGAAGAAGATGAGCCTCTTACTGAGAGGGAGAAGAGGTATCAAAATATAAGCCACAAGAAGTTTTATTACACCACTGAGGATCAAGACAAGGGTAAAGCCCCTGAAACTGGAAGTGATAAAGAAGGAGAAGAGCTTGTAAAAACTCTTTTGGTGGCCATGAAATATCTTGCTAGAGAGATAAAAGAGATGAGAATGGATAGAATGAGGGAATATCCTGTGAGATTTCATCCTGGGGAAAGCTCTGGCATGTCTCACCACTAGACTGGTCAACCAGTGAACCAGCCACAAGCTCCACAACACTCCACTATGCCTACCTTCTTGGCTATGGAGAATGAAGGACCACAAGAGCAAGCATCCCTTGAAGACTACTTTGTGGAATATGAATCTTAGAATCAGAGATTCAAGGACCACTTGAGTTTCCAAGAGTTTTGTCACCTCAAGGAAAAAATAAGACCAAGGCATCAGTATAGAGATGGTGGGTTCTTCCATAATCATGATAGCCATCAATCTATGGGCAGATTCTTTTTTCCCAAGTTTTATGGGTCATCCACCAGTTCTACTAAGGCATGGTAGAAAAGTTGGAAATCTAGTTTCAGTTGAACAAAGTCCCCGAGATTGAAGCCATCAAGATTGCAGCGCTGCACTTTGAAGGTGAAACACACAATTGGTGGTTCCATGGGTTGTCTATATTGGGCCATGCCAATGTGTCTGCCTATTCTAAATTCACTAGAAGACTGGTGGAGAAGTTTGAAAGAAAGGATCCAGAAGCACCTTTCATGAGCCTTGAAAAGTTAAAGCAATCGGGAAATGTAGAAACTTATATCTCCGAGTTTCTGAGATTATCTATTATGGTTCCTAATTTGTCTGCAGCAAGGAGGGTGTACATGTTCATCTATGGCTTGGATGAACCTTTGAATGGGTTGGTTAAATATACCAAGACCATCACTTTGCATGATTCCATTGAGAGGGCTAGAGACCTCCAAGATGCCTTGCCAAAAGCAAAGGAAACTTTCCAGAGCAAGGCCCCTCGCCTTTCTAAAGGGAAGGAAGAAAAAGTTGCTCCTTCCAAGGAGATCTCATTCAAGAAGCCTCTTGATATTGAAGTCAGGAGGGAGCTGAGAAAGAAGAGACTATGTTTCACTTGCCAAGAGTCATGGGCACCTGGACATAGATGTGTTGTTGGGAAAGCACACTACATAGAAGTCTTCTCAGATTTTGAGGAGGAAGATGAAGAGGATGAACCAAGAAGGGGTCACAGCGCTAATAATGTTGAGGGAGATCCAACACCATTTGGAGATGGGGATGGAGCCTTTGCTCCAATAGGAGGAACTCTTGCATCTTTGAGATGAGTACCTAAGTACTTGACCCTAAGAGTACAAGGTTCAATCATGAATCAGAGGGTATATGTACTGATTGACAGTGGGGCAACCCACAACTTTATTCATGCTCATCTTGTGCAGAGGAGGGAAATACCCACTGATACTTTTGAGGGATTCTCTATTTTGGTCCCAGGAGATAGGACAATGCAATGCATGCAATATGTCCCATCACTCTCAGTCACTATGGGGTCCTACACCTTGGTGGATCACTTTTTTTTAGTTGACATACCAGACACCAATATCATTTTGGGTGTACAATGGTTGATTACATTGGGGAATGTCACCACTGATTAGAAGGCCTTGCAAATCGAATGGGTGGACATGAAGAGTGGTAAACCTCAAATGATCCAAGGCATGTATTCTTATCCCTCACCTAGCACTTCCACACAAACAACAGAGATGGATTTTCGTAGTGGAAGCACGGATCTCACAGTCCCTTCTCTTATGTTCATGAGAATTCTGTAGGGGACATTGCTATCTAGTGGCAAACCACTTGGGAGACCACCAGATTAAAATCTTGTGGGGGAGGCCTCACAAAGTGTTGCTCCAAATCTAGATCCAAGAGGGATTGGAGCAATGGGAGACCAAGTTACAGCGTTGGAGGGCTTGGGACAGCTCAAGAATGAGGGGGATCTTCTCCCTGCATCACTATCACCCTCTCTCTTTTCTAGATCTGCGTTATGGGAGGAGGAGAATGGGAGGATCAGCCTTCCAACACACATATTTTGCACGAGAGATGTCAAAGAAGAGATCAACAACATGGCATGCACTTCCATGGATGTATCATCAGCGCTGTCATTGTTGAACAATGTGGATTTGTATTGGAAATCTCAACTGCTTGTAGAGTATTCCAAAGATCTCCACACATGTATGATACTAGATGACATGCAGCAAAAAGAGGGCTACTTAGTCCAAGGGGGAGTCATCTATCATCATGGTAGGGTCTTCTTGGCTAGAGCTTCCAAGCTCAAGCAGAAGACACTACAAGGGGCACACAAAGAATTATTTCTCAGCAATATGCATTCAATGAAGATCTATACCCTAATCATGAGGAGCTTTGATTGGGAAGGCTTGAGAGAGGAACTACATCAGCACTTTCAAGAGTGCATGAGCTATGTGGAGTTGGGACAGCCAATAGACTCTATGCAAGAGTCATTTTAGCCATTTCTTCCTTCTTTTTAGAGACAGGAAATACCCATGCATAACTCCATGTGTATGAGAAACTTTGATGGTAAAAGATCTGATCATGTAGAGCAAGCTTTATTTTCTGATTTGTCATATTCTTTTACCATGTTTTTGCAAGATATGACTCCTAAAGGGAGTGAGAGATCATGTGGATCTCATGGCTTTTGGTGGGCCAATAGAAATGTTGAACTTGGCCACTCCCTTGTTGTGCAAAGGGAGATTCCTTTTCATAATGGGTGCTTTCCAAAGGCACCAAACATATATGATATATTCAGCCATGTTAAGGTGACTCATGCAGCAAATGTGTGGTGGGAATGCCACTTTCCACACCTTGATCTAATGCAGGCAGGAGATGCACTGCGCTGGCATCACATGTGGGATACGTCCTCGAGCTCATATTTCTGTTTGCATATATGTAGTCTTGCTTTCGTACTTGGATGATATAGTTGTACTGTTTATGGGATTGTATGGAGGGAGGATGGGAAGTTAGTATGTGCCACATGGGATGGAACTTCTCCCTTTACCTCATGCTACATGTTTTAGATGGAGCATTGCTCCAGCCATGCTTATTTCTGTTGAATTTTTCACTCCTGGTGGGATGGACTATGCACATCTTATGTTGAACCTGAACGAACAATTCATGATGTATTTGCTTGATGAACACTTGGCTTATGATGAGAACTTGATCATTGATGGTGTCAATAATGGAGGTACTACCTTTCAAAGTCCGTTGTGAGGACAAAACAGCATTAATGAAGGACTATGTCATTCCTAGCAACACAATGGAAGAGAATACCATTGTCTCATTTTTATTCATGAATAAATAGACAAAGAGACATGTAAAACTCCTAAAGAATGAATAAATGTTATATGGAGACATGGATGATAGGCCATGTAAACAAATCACTTTCAGGTGTGAAAGGGGTTTGAGCTATGAGACTGGGTCAACCTTGACCAAATCTACAACATTGTCTAGATACAATGTACCTCATGAAGGGACAACACAGTTCTAGAAGGAGGCCCCTCATGTGAAAGGAGCTAACTCATCAAGGTGGTTTAGGGTTTGTAAATGCTTTCATCTTACACAAGGAAGGGGAAGGCAGCAAGAGAAGGTTGTTGATTATCTATATTTCTAAGTATCTATTCTGTTTAAAAAAATATCATTCTCTGTTGTTCAGTGGAGAATAGTGCTGCTTAGCACTTGGGAGTTCCTATGCAGGGATTTCACCTCTTCCATTGAGGATTCTTGGAGGAGTCTTGTTGATCTCATCCACTATTAGGCATTTGGACAAGCTCTACTTCCAACTGCAATGCAGATCTAGTGAGGGTTTGGTTTCTTTTGTAGGCTGCAGCAAGTGGAACACTAGATCTGCTCAGATCTAGCTTGTATTGGTGCCTCTTCTCAGTGAGTGTGTCTTTTAACCTCCTGGAAGAGTGCATTAGTTGTTTGAGCTTCATATTTGTATCTTGGCATCAGGCCAACTCTATTATTCAAGCTACAGTGCAGTTTCCCTTGAGGGACTGCGTTATTTTCAGTGGAGGTTTTGCAGGGTGTTTTGATCCCATTTTTTATGAGATATCTCTGGTGATGGGCTTTGCCTTTCACTTTGGTGATCCATGGATTAGCTTGTTGATCCATGTTCTATATAGATATGATTTGTTTTAATGTAAAGTCATCTTTAGAAATTTCTGAATAATATTGCAGATCTACTACTTAAAACTCAGATCTACTCTTTGTATTACATGATTTGGTCAAAACCCCAAGGGGATCTTGCAATAGAGCCTTTCTAGTGTACAAATATGAAATGGATCTGATCTTTAGTACAAATATCTGGTCTAGATCTAAAGTGTAACATTCAACTGCTTCAGCTCCATAAAATAACGTTGTTAAGCCATTTTTCAGTTTATACATGTGTTTCAGCCTTCTTTTCTGAATATTTCCTTCTCTCTTATCTTCTGTATTCTACTATATAATGTAAGAGCATTATTATAAATCTGATTTGCTGCTGTATATTTAAAATTTGATCTTATTTGATGGCCTCCTTCTCATGCTTTCCAAGACTGTGTTATTTCTGAAGCAGTTTTTTGTGCATAGCTGCAGCCCCTCTTGTAGGGTGTTTTTCAGCTAGACTAGATGGTGGGAGATCTATTTACCACACCTAGTTTGATTTGTTTTTGCTCCCCTTTTGGATCTAGACTCCAGATCTGCTGATCTAAGGGATCCAAGGGCTGCAAACTCATTTATGTGCATATATTTTTCAGGAGTGTGTTATTTCAGCAGGCCTGCTGTGCAATCCCAATTTTTGGATATTACATAATGTGATGAATGATAATAACATTGTGATTTCCATATATTATTATTCTAATGTGATAATATAAACTAGCATACACATATTCAACCATAGTTAAACATGGTCAAACACAATAAACCATAGTCAACCATGGTCACGATGGTCTTCATAGTTAACCATGGCCAACCATAGTCAACATGGTAAACCATAATCTATCATAGCCAACTATTGTTAATGATCCAAGAGGATCTTGATCAATACAGATCGACAGCATTCCAAGTACAATCGACATCCATTTCAGTCTCCAATCCACCAGTTTCATTAGTGTCGTCCTCAAATTGATTAGTTTCGCCAGTAAAAGCTTCTTTAGTGTTATGGTCTTCATGTGGATGAGAAGGTGAATTTTGGGTTAACATGGTGATGTAATATTGCTAAGTGCTAAGACCGAATCCTAAGGTCTAATCCTAGCACTAAGGATCTAAATCTTATGTAAAAATCCCTAAGTCTAAACCCTAATCATTAAACCCTATCCACATGATCTAAGTCCTATGCATATAAACCTAAGTATATGGTCCTAAATCTAAGCGCAAAAATATTCTATGTAAAACCCATTACAAACCTTGGTATAAAACAAAACCTAAGGAATAAGGGTTCGAGTCTTATATAAAAATTTATATTATAAATAAAAACCCACCACAGACCTAACCGCCAGTCTAGACCATGTCAGGGTTTTAAAAACTGCATGTGAATGGGTCTGAATTAGACCACGGTAGGAGACGTGTTTATATGTCTGCCAGTTGTTAAATCCACGTCGAAACCGCGTAGATAAAGCCATATGAACAAAGTGGATAAGACCTAAACCGTCGGACCTTAATCGTCGGTTCTAACCGTGACTGCCAAGGTGTAACCGCCGAATTCGGCACTGATCACATGCTGGCTCATAAATTCTCCGCTCGGTTAGCTATCTGTCTGGCTAATTTTATAACATAAAGTTTAAATATGGGTTTTTAGATTTAATTCAGCGCTAAGGACCTTATCACTTAAACCTAGGAATTTAATAGGAGATAAAGATTCGAACCTATTCAGCTTGATTTGTTCAACCACTTCTAAGTTTAGCATTTGGAGGTGCGAGGAAATTATAAAGCCATGAAAATTTGCTTGTCGAAGACATGGGTATTTTGAGTTCAGTTTCAACAGGATAGAGGCGAATTTGTTTGCAGCATTGCTCAGTCATCGGGTGTCGGAATTGAGCACAGAGATAGGTGTTGGAAAGGAGAGAGAGAGTAATTTTTGTTTATAGAGTTCAGAAGTTCCTGCGAGCATAGTCATTCTATTCCATTTCAGTGTAAAGAAATTCCTAGATCAATCCTAATAAAAACGGACGCTCATTTGAAAGCAAATCCGGAGATGTAGTCCACCAAGGACGAACTCCATCATCAACTGTTTTCTTCTTCTTCTCTCTGTTTATTGTTGTGATTTAATTCATTTATTGCTGCTAGTTTATGTCATTTTTCACATAAATCTTACTTCAGTTAACAATCAATCTAAAGGAAAAACTAATCAAACTGCTTAAGCACTTTATTCGATCACATTCAGATCATGTTGGTATCAGAGTAGGTTGTGCTTTGTAGTTTGTTTGTCATTGGATGTTAGCCAGGTTGGGATTGCAACGTGGAAAAGGCGAGCTTGAGGAATTCTATCCAGAGATTGGAAAGCGGAAAGTCATTCGTCAATCAACGATGACAAGGACTGAGATCGTTGAGACTCCTGAAGCTATTGAAAAGAAACCCATGGATGAGAATCAAATCCAACAGATGTTTCTAAACATGCAGCAGATGTTGGTAGAATTATATGAAGACAAGAAGACGAGAGATGCAGCCTCATCGTCGAAGGCATCAAAGAAGGAAAAGGGTAAAGGCAAGACAGATAAATCTCCTTCTCCTCTGTCATCTCCATCATCTTCTTCTTCCTCTTCTACTTCTAGTTCTGAATCATAAAAAGAAAAGAAACCTAAGAGTCCACTATTGAAACTTGATGTTAAGTTTGAATTACCTGTGTACGATGGTGAAATGAACCCTGAGAAACTAGATAACTGGGTAAAACAGATAGAAGTCTATTGTCGTATTCAAAATATTACTGATGATAAGACAAAGATCAAATTAGCTACTCTTAGAATGGGGGGTACTGCTTTGATCTGGTGGGAAAGTAAGACACATATAGATTTAAAGTGTAAAGGAAAATTTATTATCTCATGGACTAAGTTTATTAAAGCTCTAAAGAAACAATTATATCCGTTGGGTCACACACAACAAGTTGTAATGGATTGGCAGCGCTTGCGACAAGGTAAGGGACAGAATGTTCAAGAGTTCACACAAGAATTCAGAAAGAAAGCGTTATCACTTGGTATTTATTTAGACACAAAAGAAACTTTGTTGAAGTATATTGGCAGTTTGCATTCATATTTTCAGCATACATTATTAATTTTCAATACTAATGACTTTGATGAAGTTTGTGTTCAAAATATTCATGTTGAATCAGGTGGTAGACCATTCAAGTTTACACCAAAGACATCCAATCAGATGGAAACTGAAGATAGCAAAAAGAAGGGCAAGTCAAAGGGAAAGAAGACTGCCACAGCTCAAAAGGTAGATGATAGACCTACATGTACACATTTCCAAAGGATCGGCCATGATGAAGCTAGGTGTTGGAAATTTCATCCAGAACTGAAGCCAAAGAAGTTCCAAACGAAGAAGGGTGAAAAGAAGGCTGAAACAACAATCCAACAACGCTTGGACTTAGGATCCAATTCAGGTGATGAAAGAAAAATCACTGCTATGGTTACAACAGGTAAAATTTATGCTGCTATTACTTATGCTTCTTCAAACATCAAACAAAAGAATGAAGATAAAATAAACGAGTTATTTCATATAAGGGTAACTTCAAAGCATACTAATATAGATAAATTGTTCGATACGGGATCACAGGAAAATTTGATTTCTGAGTCATTGATTAAACAATTGGGTTTGAAAACACATAATTATCCAAAGCCATATCCTTTAGGGTGGTTAAAGGAAAAATCTCAAATTCATGTTACCAAACAGTGTCGGTTAAAATTTGCAATCACAACTAATTATATCGATGAAGTGGAGCTAGATGTGATATCGTTAGACATTTGTGGAATTTTCTTAGGCAACCCTTATCTCTATAACCATGATGCAGTATTTTATAAAAAGGAACATATGTATCATCTCAAGAAAGATGGGATTTAAATGTGAATGTAAATCAAGCTTTTGTGGTCCAAAAGCTTTTAAGTGGAGAGGATTGATCCAGGAGGATCTTGATCAGTACAGATAGACAGCGTTCCAAGTACAAT
Organism: Pinus albicaulis; assembly: GCA_034641835.2. Classification (NCBI taxonomy): domain Eukaryota; kingdom Viridiplantae; phylum Streptophyta; class Pinopsida; order Pinales; family Pinaceae; genus Pinus; species Pinus albicaulis. The sequence goes on along the minus strand of CM076571.1, from coordinate 380,863,605 downwards.
CGACATCCAATTCAGTCTCCAATCCACTAGTTTCATCAGTGTCGTCCTTGTGTAAATCAATCACAGATTTTAGAATATTCTGAAATCCTAACATATATGAGACTTGAGTGTAAATGAATCACAGATTCTAGAATATTCTAAAATCCTAAAATACATGAGCAACGAAATTTATTTGGCTTCGCTCATGTCCATCAAATTTTCAAAATATTCTAAAATATTTAATCAACATATGGATGGTCATTCAACCATAGTAAATGATGGTCACATGGGCAACCATAGTCAAACCATGGTTGGCCATGGTGAATGGTCATTCAGGGCCAACATGGTCGACCATAGTCCATCATTATCACTCATAATCAACCATATGTTGACCATAATAAACTCTTTTCAACCCTAACTTGACTATATTTAATCATTATCAAATATAGCTACCCATATTTATTAATCCTAAGCAAACACCTAAACAATCAATCATATAAATTGATTGATATATATCAATAAATGTCATTAATTTTTAAAATGAAAAATAACATCTATCAACTACTTTCTAATATAATTATACTAATAAATTACAGTATAGAGTTATATCAATTGCTTTTTAATATAATTATATTAATAAATTACAGTATATAGTTATGTATAAATATATTTTATATTATGAATGTTGATTTTTTATAATATAAATGACTAAACCATTACAATATTAAAATATATTTTATTTGTTTATTATTAATGAATTTAGATTTTTATTTGTTTATTATTCATAAATTTAGATTTTTCATATAGTATCTTATATTATATAATATTAAAAAATTCTTTTAATTTATGGAAGAAAATTCCATGAATTACATGCCATAGACGGTTTATGTTTAAAAATAATCTTTGTTGTTAACTAAGAGTAGTTGGAGAGTTATTAAACATTAAAGAAATATAAGTTGTATTCGCAAAATGCAATTGTTTAAATTAGATGTTTTTTTAAGACTTCTATATATTTTTCACTTGGATTTAGAGAGTTTGTGTTAAAAAAATAATCTTTCAGATTAACTGGAATATTTAGAGAGTTACATTTTCATTATGAATTATTTAAAAAAAAAAATATTTTAGATAGTTTTAGCTTAAATATTTTTTTTAAAAATATGTAAATTATAAATATCTAGTTTTTCAGTGTAAAGTGTTTTTAAACAATATTAATATGGATATTTTAAAACAATGTATGTAAAAATGGCTAATTTTTAATTATTCCAAAATATTATTAATCTAATAAAATTTATTTAATAACTAGAAGTGTGTAATAACCCTTAGTTTCCAGTTGCTTGCAGGAGTGTATCTGCTTGTAAGTTTTATGAATTCTAATAAATCTATTTAATAACTAGAAGTGTGTAATAACCCTTAGTTTCCAGTTGCTTGCAGGAGTGTATCTGCTTGTAAGTTTTATGAATTCTAATAAAATCAATTTAATAACTAGAAGTGTGTAATAACCCTTAGTTTCCAGTTGCTTGCAGGAGTGTATCTGCTTGTAAGTTTTATCAGTTTCATAAAATGCATGTAAATAAGTATTTTGTTTTTAACAAGCTCAATGCTTCTTTTGAGTTTTACCAATCCTTCTAAATTTATTTGGGTCCATCCAGTTCTATGGAGGGACTATAATTAGACATTAAGTTTTGCTGTCATGTGGCGCGTGGTTCGAAGGAGCTCTCTTTATTATATAAATCTCTTCTTGATCTCTCCAATCTATCATCTCATCATTCTGAAAATAGAGAGGGTGAAGTTTCTGGTGAAGTTCAAGGTATCCCGTGTGCAAGCCTATTTTCCTGAACTACGGCACCATATATTGCTTATTTAAGATAGTTTTAAGGAGGAAGAATCACAAACAAATATCAGTGAAGCAAGTTCCAAAATGGGTTCCGAGAGTAATAGTATCCCCGAAGAGTATGTTGACGTATTGGTTCAAGAATTTGCTTATGATCCACTTCGTCTACCCCTTACAGAGGACCCTGCTCAGGTGCTTTACAACCGTAGGACGTTGGAGACTATTTGGGATGCCAAGCATGATTCCCTTAACCCATTCACCCGCCAGCCCTTCCATATTACCCATGCAATTCCCCAGTCTCAGCTCAGGCAACACATGCAACAATACATAGCCCACAACACAACCCCAACAATAAGGCAACAGAGGCTAGAGGTCATTCCCGACTATACTAAAATCCTGAGCAAAATAGAGATGAAAAATCTGTTGAATCAATTGATTTTAGATCATCACTGTCTAGTAAACGAGCATCATATCAACGGAACTCTCCAGCGACATTGGAAGGTCTTGTGGCAGAGATTTAATCTTGTCCGTCTATATTGCCAGTACAGTAACGAAAATAGGGAGCTGTTTTCTTTGATTGGAGGGTACTCATACTTATTTCCAGTAGTAGAAGAGCAGCTATTTAATCTCTGCCGTGAGTACTACTATTTCTGTGATGATGCCAAGGAAGTGTGCAAAGAAGTGGCCAGGATTGTGGATGTCCTCGGTCTCTCAGAGAGGGAATTGCTGATATTCCCTAAAGGGTGTTTATCGGTGTTAGTACACATTCTGTCTTATCTTGCTGGGGAATGCGAACATCTGAAAATTCAAAGTATGGTTCTCAGAATTTATCGACGAATGTTTTACGACTGCGACATTGATTGCAAAAGGATTTTCTGCTCTTGTGCAGTTCGAATTTCTCTCAATATGTTGGGGCGCGAGAATGTTTTAAGGGATATATCGAATGAAGACCTTTACAACGGAATGGCAGTCCTTAAGTGTGCGTGGATGAGAAACGAGAAGATTTTCGTCGACGAGTTCGATTACGTTGACGTTATCGGCAACGTAGTAAATATTTGCGTTTCCCGTTTCCAAGACATGCATGCTGCAGCTATAACTGCTCCTGCAAACCCAATTTCTGCATGTAACACCGACAGCCGCCATGAATATGATGAAGAGGAGAAAAATATAAATCTGATAAGTATAGCACTTGACCGAGGGCTCTGGTTAATTAATTCCATAATCACTGCAGCCACGCGTCATGAGGGAGGAGGAGAATTTTTCGCAGTCTGCAAGCAGAAGCTGCAAAATTCGGATACGAGAGCAGTAATTGTCCGAATGGTAAAACTTGTTCTGGCTGGTTTTAAATACATGTGGTCATCTCATCTGGAATTGGGTATAAACATTGCAGCGACACTTTTTAAAGAAGGCGGCCGTGGAAGCAGTTGTCCAGGAAGAAGAAACGAAGGTGTGAAGGTTTTTGGAGATTTTCTTGGAAGCGAAATAGTAGATGAGTATGATCCAATTGTTAAGCTCTCGCTGCAAAATATGGTTAACGATGTCATTATAGTTGAGAATGTCACAAGGCACTTCAGTGAAAGTTGAGGAAGCCATCATCGTCCTCCAATAGTGGCGGCGCCGTATTCCTGATTAATGTAAAGCTTTTGTTTTGGTAATATAAAAGTTTGCTCCTGTAATTATTTTTAGAGGAATGTATTTTATAACATGGTTTTCGAATTTTTTTTTAATTTAATTATAATTGACTCGATGAGGATTATAGAATTTCAATTTTAATTTAATAATGGTTAGATAGATTTAGATGGTAGAATTTCACTTTTATTAAATTTTAAAATATTTTTACAAATCAAAATATGATTTTATTAAATTTTAGAATAATTTTAATAATATTTACGAATCAAAATATGATTTATCTTTAAAGTTGTTATTTTTTTAAAATTAATTATTTAAAAAATATATTATGAGTAAATGTCATATATGAAATATTTTATGGTTTTTTGGATTTGTAATATTAGTAAATCATGATATTATTATAAATTCTATTTACAAATTAAGAATCTTCATAATACATAATAAATTGGGAGTGGATTTGTATAATGAAGATTTTTGCTTTTTTAATGTATATATGATTAGCTTATTTTTATCATAAAAATAATAATAATTATTATTATTATGTATTTACCAAGTAGTTGAAAGGGATCAAATTTCTTTTCACTTTAAAAGAGGTTTCCATCTCAAGAAATTTGATTCCTCTAAATGCTTGGTAGATCATAGTCAAGATATATCTAAGTTGGTTTTATTATTAATTATCATTATAATTATTAAATGTTTATTTTATATTGTATTTTAATTTTAATTTTAATTTTTTTGTAATTTGACCAAGTCAAAATGTTTTATTGATAATTATCATTATTAATTTTTTAAAATTTTATTTTATTTTACATATTCAAAATGTTTACAGTACAGTACATATGGACATACTAGGCTAAGAGGCCCTCTTTAAACAATTACTTTTAATCTTTTATTATTTTTTTATTGAACCAACATGTAGATGTTTACAAAAGTTTATATTATCTCCCTAGTTTTTTCTTTTAGATTTAATTTAAAAAATATTATAAAATAAAAAATAATTAAATATTTATAGCATATTTTTATTTTGCAAAACATCAATAACATTAAAAAATTGTTACTTCTAAGCTTAAAGAAAAAATGTGGTGTGATAAACATCTAGCAGTTAAGAGAAAACTAAAGTATTATATGGAGGTCATCAACCCCACCTTAGAAGATCAAAAGCATCTCTCTGTTTTAACTAGCTCAAAGAAGAAAATTAATATAGCCAAGATTAGAACGAACTCTCATGAGCTCCATAGTGAAATAGGTCATTGGACAGTTCCTAAAACACCATGGATGGAAAGGATCTACCATCTCTGTGAGAATATGAACATCAAAGATGAAAATCACTTCCTCTTAGAGTGCCCCACTTATAAGCACATTAGAGTTGTATTTCATAATCTTTGTTGCAATACTGACCTTCCTAGCCTTTTAAGATGTCAAAATTATAGTGAGCTCGAGAGTCTTCTCTACAAGCTTTTTGAGCATAGGAATAAAATCTTAAATCAAATTAAATACTCTTTTCTTTAGGTCCCATAGACCAAAAATTGGTCTCTGTGGATGTTAACCATCATCATCATCAACAACAAAACTTATTTACAATTTAATAATATTCATAGTAAAATGTAGGTGAATATCGATGGGTAATAATCTTCATATATTGTATGCTTATTGTAGCTATTACATTTTAATTTTAAAAAAGTTATAAATTTAAATTAAAGTAACATATTTATTTTAAATATTTATTTTGAAATGACTTATGGTCTCTGTTGTGGAGGTAAATCCCCTCTGCAGACATAGGTGATCCCTACTAGCGCAGACCGGGTCTAGCAACAATCGTTCACGCTATAGTGCAGGTTCCTAATTGCAAATAAACCAACCATCGATGAAGGCTTACCTGGAATCCAACGTTGTCGCTTGTAGAGAAAGTAGTGCTCCCGTTCCTTAGCTCCGGCAGATCACAATCCTCATGATCTCCGTGATCGGACACCTGCACACACCAGAAACGAAACAAACGCAAGCGTAAAATCCAGTATAAATCAACATCATAATCAACAACAAGAGTGGAACCATAACCAATAGTCGCTTATCATTAATCAATCAAAGAAGAATATAACCATAGCCCTGACGCTGAATTCTCCTTCGAAGGGTCGCCAGCGGAACACGTCTCAAAAAAGTTTGTCGGGGATGAGACAAACCTCTCTCTTCGGATGTCTCGACAATGATCTCCTTGCTTGGATTTGGCCTTAAGGGAATGAATCAAGGCTCTTGTAGCATAAGGCTCTGATGGCTCTTGGGAACTTGGATACTAGCTTGCAAATGAGATGAGCAAGCTTTTATAGATGGAGGAAGGGGAGTTGTGATCCCTATAATCATGGGATTGGCCCTATCCTCAAGGAAGCTCCCATGAGAGGTGGAAAACCACTTCCTCTACATGGAGATCCGGAGCCAAACCTCCTAACTCAAATTAGATGCCAGTTTCTGGATCAGTTAGGACGAAACTTCCGCCATTTATTTTAAAAAACACTCCTTAAAATGGCTAGCGCGAGTGTGACTCTGGGACAGAGCGCCAATTGGCATGCCCTCTTTGAAGGATTTCCCCCATTGGCGCGGGTACTGAACTGGCTACCCACGCCAATGCAAAAAGGGGTGTTTTTAGGGTTTTTCACAAGGAGTTGTCTTCAGGGAAATGAAAGTACATGTTTGGGGGATGCCATGAAAGTGTTTTCAAGCTATGTCACTGCTCACAGGTCACAGAATAAGCCCTCCAATTGTGCGGGATGGGGAATTGCAGGGACGGTGACAAATTGTTGTGTAACAGATGCCCCTTAAAGCATGAGGCCCGAGAGAGAGAGGGGTGAAATGATTTACAAGAACGTGTCCAACTGAAAACACCGCCGTCGGAAAACCTGCGTAGAGAAGTACAACTGATGTCTCAAAATACATGATAAATATGCGATATGGGCGCAGCCATCCATAACAGAGTATGTAATAATCCAGATCCGAGGCATGGACGCAGCCATCCAGTGAGGATCGGTAAATAGACTCAGGTATGGTCGCAGCCATCCAATCAGTGAGTCATGTAACTAATCATAATAATCCACAAAATCGCAGCCTAGATTATAACAAGCAGAATCCAGGGTCTTGCGCTCCATCTCGACCCGACCGAAGTACAAGTTCAAGCATGCGAATATGTGAGCTGAAGTCGAACATGCAAGAACATCGCCTGATTACTAGCCAATGATGAGAGTTGTTAACAGATGCGAGAGGTACCACCATTAATGTCAATGGTCCTCAAGGTACTACAGGTACAATCTACGGCATGTGAACAATGAGCTGACGTCGAACACCCGCAGAATCACTCAATCGGAGGCCAATGATGAAAACCTCATGTCGAATGCGAAGAACCTTCCATTGAGGCATGCAGGCTCCAAGGTACCAGAAGGGAGTCTCTAGATCAACTTCCTGGATAATGAGCTGAAGTCAATAGGAAGTGACCTTGATCGAAGGTGGGCCATAGTGTTTCCCACATCATCGACACGAGACAGAGGAACATAATGTTTTTTGTGAATCACGATCAGATGAGAATCAGAGGAAGGTTGATACTTACAGAGGTCAACTTCTCTTGAACATATAAACGGCACGACAGTGATTTTGGCAGCATTTGACATCAACGAATCAGAAGTCATGGTGACGAGGCAAAGAGCAGATGAGAGGTCAAAAAGGATTACCCAAACCCACGGAGGCAAGTGAACAAACGAGATGAAATGTCCCCAACCCGACACGAATGCAGACAAGTGCCATGTCCAAGAGCGACATACTACCGACATGACAATGATTGTGGTTCCAATTTCCCCCACCATTTCTGGCGAGTACCCCAATTATTTTGATAACAAGCTTGAAGGGGATAACATATGCTTGTCATATAAATTCGTCCTTCGGACGAATCCATCCTAGTGCATTTAACAAGCCCTAGGAAAGAGGAACTCGGATACCGTCATTACGACTGAATCCAATGTCATCAGGGTTTAACGAATCTGACAAAGGAAGAACTCAACGTCTTTTCATGTTTAGAGAGTTTTAAAAGACAACGGAAAAGTAAACTCCAACGGTCCCTTTTCGTAAATAGTTCCTCAGACCCGAAAAGATAGAAAACAAAATCTGAGAAAACCTCCTAGTCACGATAGGCTAGGGTATTCCTTTTTCGTAAATAATCTATCCCAGCCCGAAAAAGGGGTAAACTTATACTGGTTAGATGTCATTTCGGGACCACTTTAACGAGATCGAAATGACAAGGGACTCGATAATCTTTTCATGTTTAGGGAGTCAGAAAAGCACTGAAAGTTGACTCCTCCCGGAGGAACGAGTGGTATAAATGGTAGCAACTGGTTCCAGTAATGGTGGAACTACTCAGAACAAGTAAAGGTCAAGAGGCTGGCTAACAAGACCACTCATCCCAGCAGTTCCTCAGGAATGGGTAAAACAACCAAGTGAAGGCATATAATCGGCCAAACAGATAATGACGATGGAGTGAGACAACCAAGGTTCATCTGGCAAAAACAGTCTGATAAAATGACAATCAAAAGAAGTAAAATGGGAAAGGTTTCATTTTTACACAAGCTTGAAACAAAGATAAACTATGCTTGAAACCGGTTTCATTTTTACACAAGCTTGAAACAGAAATAAACTATGCTTGAAAAAGTAAGCATGCCCCCAGAATGGTGACTCAATTTGAGGTACATGCCCCCCAAGCTTCAATCCATATGAAAGGCAGATGGAGTGAAGGTTCAAATTACGAGATCTAAGAAAGACTCGACTGGGATTTTACGAGTGTTATAGCATCATTTTTCACCCTCATGTGATTCATGATTGTCTCTATGGCCTTGGGCACCCATTCCCATAGACTTGAATAAAATTCATAAAAAATAGTGTTAAAAATCCCATACGCGGGTATGCCCAGACTTTTCCGCGTGTATACGCGAGTCCACATGTACTTTTCCGCATATGCCATTAAAATCATTAAAAATATATATAAAAATTCCCTATTTTCGGGCTAGGTTGATGGTTACTCTAGTAGTTCAACCACCCCAGCACGTGGCCAACTGTTTCCAACTGATTGAAACTACTTTGAGGGAGTATAAAATCCCCTCATGTGCATGGCCTAAGAGAGAGAGAAATTTATAGACATTATACTCTGTTGGAATCCCAATTCAAGTCTGAATTCTCGTGCCTCCTGCACTTTCCCAGATTTTTACAGGAAACTCTTGTTTCCTGGAGATGTTCATCAGTTTATATGCCATCTCGAGTGCACAAGTCTTGAAAGTATCCTAGCGAGGCAAGGGCGGGACAGATCCGGATGTCGGTCTGGTCGAAGATCGTGGAAGGATTCAGGTGATCTCTCCACTTTTTATTACTGTACATGCTGTTCGTAATAAAGAAGAACCATCTTGTTCCTGAAGTCACGTGTTAACGTCTACTTGCATATGTGAAAAGATTATTATTTAAGCATTTATTATTGTTTACATGATGTTTCACATGGTTTTCACTGACATTTAGGGTAATTATATGCTGTACAACTAGATTTCCGTGCACGTTTCTTCTTGGTTTTCAGGTTAAGGAGGAAGAAGGGTTGCTGGGGGTTTGGACCCCACGGGATCTACATCAAACGTAGGATTACGGGTGAGTTCTACTATCGATGTTATCTAGTTTTTAGCATACAAGTATGGTTGTGTGAGTCCTTCTTGAATAGCATGCCCTGATCTGTGGAGGTTTTGACCCAACAAACCTCTAGGGAGTTATTTCCCGAAACAGAACTAGCGACTCCACTGGGGATCGCATTCTTGTGATTACCCTATTGGGTGGTTTCAACTATTTTAAAGGTTTCCAACAGTTTTTACCATTATTTCTAGTCCAGTTAACTTTTTCTCAGTCAGACTGAAGACCTGGTTCTTTATCCAGGTTTGATCATTTTTGTTTTTCATTATTTACCTTTATATACGCGCGTTTTTCTATACACAGTCGCGTATACACGCAGTTTTTGTTAAAGGAAGTCGCGTATACACGGGTTTCCTTTGACATAGTTGCGTATGCACGCTTGTTTCAAAACTGTCAATTAGCATATGCCTGGGTAAGTTTTGAAATTTTTGATTTCTTGATTTTTTAGTCTTGTCTGCCTGTGGAGACATGTTCCTGCAGTGTCTTTGTAGTCTCTGGATTGTGTTGAAAGTGATTATTGGTATTTTTCTCTCTTGTTTGGTTGAAGACTGGCTTATTAGGCAAATCTTGTTTTTTAGTGCTTGCATTTCTGGTTTGAGTACCAAGATCTCTTTCTGGGGATTCTTGGCTGTTCTGCTTAATCAGAACAGAGAGCTTCTGCTCATATACTCTTTCCTCATTTTATGTTTTGCCTTGCACTTGGATTTTTGCCTGCTTTTGGTTAGTTTTCTTGAGTTCATTTGACTAGGTCTTGTTGCAAATTTTGAAGAGTCTTTTTTTGGTTCTTTGAAGTTTTTGTTTGCTGCAAGGTTGTACTATTATTCTAGGCTGAGTTACTGAGTTCCTTGTCTTCTTTTGCTCATATAAATCTTGCTACTAAGTGGCGCTATAAGATTTGGAGCGTTTTTGAATTTTTGCTTGAAATTCAGAGTTGTTTGGCTTGGTAATTGGATAGTTTTCTTGGTCTCTTAGAGCTCTTCTTTTTATAAAATTCAAAAGCTCAAAAAACATTTTGTTTTGTCATTTGCTTTTGTTTTGCATTTTTGTTTTCGTTTTGTTACATCTTTTGAAGCTTTGTTGAGATTTCTTGCCTTTGGTTTTTGACTTGATTTTGGAAAGGAATTGTCATTGGTTTCTTCCTCTTGTTTTCAAGCATATTTTGATGTCTTCATTTTGAGAGTTTCTACTTTTGGGAACTAGTTTTGTGGACAATCAAAAAGTGATAAAACTGAAGGATCTTTGGGAAATTTCTCTCTGCTTTAGTAGATTTTGCATCTTAGAATTTGCATGCTCTTCGTTATTTGCATAAGGTGCACTTAAGCATTTGTAGTCATTTTCATAGATTTTGCGAGTGTGAGATTGATATTTGAAAAGAAAAAATATATAATCTCGTAGAACCCGTGTAGAAATTTCTTTTCATCCAAAGGCAATTACTGCATTTGCATGTAGTTTGGTTTTCATTAATTTCTTTTCTGCGTCACAAAACACCACGAGTTTCATTTCCGTATCCCTTTGACTTAATATAACAGCCGATTAAAATAAGCGCTATAATTTAAAAACAACTAGCAAGTTTTTTATTAAGTGTCATACACCAACTAGCTAGGTTGTAGGGCCTTGGATTGGGTGAGTGGAGAGTTAACTCTCTAAGGCCGCTCAAACAAAAACATAGAAGTTTATTAATTGAGCGAAATCCAACTCCATTAGGTAAACCGGGAAAGCTCTCCTCCAGAGAGTCAAGCGCGAGGGGAAGTGAAGGCCGAGAATAGAGATACCCCCTCTCTGATTTGCTGGTTCTGACCTCAAGACTGTTCCGCCCGGCTTCTGACACGAATTGGTGCCCATAGTTGCCACTCCTAGGTTCCACATAGGTGACTGCAGGGGGGAATACCCGTGGTACCTGAGGCAGACGTCGTATCACTTCCAGCAGTACTTCTGGGGGGTGCCCTTGCGAAGCTTGGGTACTTGTGTCGACAAAGGCTGTTGTTAGGAGGTCGGCGTAACTGTTTCTGTTACCTTCGCTAGTAGGCCTAGGCCGTAATTATCCCAGACTACTTTCGGGAGGTCCTATTCTTCTCTTTCTTGTATTTTGGTGTTCGGTCCTAATCACTCGGAGCAGAAATACTTGAAGGTTGTTTGCTTGGTTGTATCTCAGGGATTTTTTGTAGTGAGTGCTCTTTGCTCCTAGCTTGCCTAGCTTTATACTTTTTTGAGTCTAATTAAAAATTTTTAAAGTGGCTAATCAAGCGCCTCGTCAATCGAGGAGAATCCGGGGGTTATCTCCCGAGAGACCAGAGCCTTCTTCAAGAAGGCGTAGGAGTAATTTAGCAGATGAATATCACCCTGTGGCATCTGACACAGTGGAGAGAGATCCTCCACAGGGGATTGAAGGTTTTGTAATTGGCTCCGGTGTTGGTTCCGAGAGGAGCGTTCCGCTCACCTCGAGAGTCTTATTTCCGCAGGAATAAGAAGTACAAGTAGAGGAAGTACCTCAACCCTCTGAGTCACTTCCATCTCCTCTTCCTCCTGATTATCTGTTCGTTGTTCAGTACATCGGACCTGAGTCTGCAAGATCGAAAGATTCTCCATATTATTCATACCTTTCGATGGCCACGACTGGGAACGCGGCTTCTGCTGTGAGTGCTGCAGGCATTCAGACTCCTGCTTTAGTTGAAGGAGGAGGCACTATTGCTATATCTTCGATTGATTCTAGTACTACTGTGTTTGGCTCTGGTTTCACCCAAGCACATGCTTCTCAATCTGGTCCCTTTTTTTTTGGAATGCCCGCTAGTAGGATTCCTTCATTTTCCTTTTCCGCTGCTGCAGCTGGATCTACACCCATGTCTTCCATGGCTAGTGGATCAGTTTCTTTTCAAGGACCACTCCCGCCCGAGCATATTCTAATTCGAAGCTGAAATCAAGGGTCTTTTTCATTGCTTCTCGGACTGAGAGTTTAACCTTGAATGCCGGTGGTCGGTCGACTTCCCGCACACACGGTTGGAACCATATTCACTCAGTGGGGAACGAGACAGTTTTCTGTTGGTCACCAAGGGAATGCTTCTTTCCCTTCGTCTCAGTGTATCGGTGTTTCCCCTGCTACAATACTGGAACCCCTATCAGGGGCTTTCCTCTTCATTCAATACTTCAGGAGGGGGAACTGGTCCGATCTTTGGTAACTCTGCATTGGGAGGAGGTTCTTCTCATTTTTCTATGAGTTCTTTCTGGCAACCTGGTGCCTTACCAAATCCAGGGTATTCTTTTCAGAATGTAGGGAATTCATCCCATCAAGGATGGAATCCTCAAACTCATATAGATTTTACGTGGCATTAAACACCGGATACGTAGTGCCCGAATGATCCAATCGGTGTAGTGCGGGTTGGCCTCCGATTCAAACCAAGACTACCTTCATACATTCCAGGGTGGAAAGCAGCAGAATGGAGAAGGACCTCTGGTAGCCATATCACCACCTTCCATTTATGGTGCTCTTCTAACTCCCTGATCAATGATTCGATTAGGTTGAGATTGTTTCAACACACCTTAATTGGAAACGCTGCCAAGTGGTATATTGAGTTAACTGGGGGCAGTTTTGCTAAATTTGGAGATTTGGTTGTTACATTTCTAAATCATTTCCAGTTGCCCGTCCGTTATGACACCGGGACTGAACTCCTAGCTAATTTTAAGCAGGATGACGCAACCCACATTTCTAACCATATTCAGGAATGGTGGAGAAGGAAGAGGCTTATTAAAGCTCATATTCCTTGAGAATTCCTTTTGGAATGGTTTTTGAAATCTCTGCAGTCAGATATTTCTAAAGATGTATCCCTGTCTGGGGTATTTTCTGAGGAACAGGCTATTTTTAGGGCCAATGAAATTTGGGCTTGTTATATTGCAGTGCGGGTCCTTCCTTAAATATTTTCCCAATCATCCTCGCTCCAAATTAGATTTATCCAAGACTAAGCACGGTCTCATGGTGATGGAATTATTGGGGTGAGTCAATAATTGATGAGGTGCTTTAACCTCCCAGTGCAACATTTGTCTGTATAATGTTATCATGCAGGAGGTAATTTGTGCCCTCTTTGAGGTCATACTTCCCAGTCTTTGTCGGTAAATGCCGTCCAAACTTCCGACCCCAAAGGAAATCAACAATCCGAAGGGAAGAAGAAGGGATGGAATAATAAGAAAAAGGGCAAGAATGGGAAGGGTAATGCAAATAAAACTAATGAGCATGTTGGTGAGGGTCCAAAGGATAAAAAGAAAGTGAAGTTTCCATGCAAGTTATGTGCTGGAGACCATCTTACTCAACTTTGCCCTAAAATTCAGGATGTGCAGCGCTTGTTAGCTCAGCAGGGTTCTTCCAGTTCCCATGCTGTGTTGACAAACCCTTTTCCCCAAGGGCAACAACTAGTTGTTGGCGCGAATCAAAGTACTGGGGCTTCCTCTGGGGGCACCAGGAAGGGGAAATTCTGTCAAACATATATATGATGAGTGCTCACGTGGATATCGCCACAAGATCCCGTGACTATGGCGAAGAAGAGTCTTCGAAAGATAAGGGTGCTCCCGATGCTACTGAGCCGCTTCATATTACGAGGCCTACTGCTGAGCCTATACCTTGGATGCCCAAAGCATCTACCAAGCGTACGACGATTAATCCAAATGCTAGGGCTGCCCAGAACTACTCTATTGTGGAAGATCTGGCATAGAGTCCTTGTGCCATGTCGTCTTTAGAGGTGCTCCAGTCTTGTTCGGCTCAGCGCAGTGCCCTGCTCACTGCTCTTGGGGCTGTCGATCCAGAGAAATCTCTTATGATTACGTTCGATATGAATAATTTTAAAAAGAGACTCCCCCATCATATGGCTTTTCATATTAAATCATCATACCGGAAATGCAATATTTTTCGAACGGTCGTTGATGAGGGTGCTTCCACATGTGTGATGTCTCTCACATGCTGGAAGGGAATTGGGTCTCCCGCAGTTGTTCCATCTGCTACTCTTCTGACTGCATTTGATGGTAATTCTCACAAACTGCATGGTATTGTCCCAGCTTTACCCATCTGTGTTGGGGGCAAAACTGTAAATATAGAGGTTGAGATAGTTGATGCAAGCTTGGACTACAACCTTCTGTTGGGGAGAAACTAGATTTATGAGATGGATGCCATTGCATCTTCATTGTTTCGGATTATTTGTTTCCATCACGAAGGAAGGATTGTTACAGTGGACCAACTGGACTGTCCTCTTGTAGACCTGAATGCATCTACTGACTCAACTATTCCAAAGTTGGATAATACCAAGTCGCCTGTTGAGAATTTAGGGGTTGGAATGTATTCTTCTTTGATGGGTACTTTTGATATTCCACCTCCTACGGTTCATATAAATGAAATTTCATCCTCCAGGGCTCCTCTTCGAAGAGAGTTCTTCAGAACTCATTATTTTTTGGACCCTTGGACCTTACCTTCCCCTACAGCCACATTAGCGGAAGGTCAAGTGGGTGGAATGGCATTTCTGATGTCTACAGCTGAGATTGCTTATCAATCTATTATTGACTCTGCAGAGTCCATTCCAGCTCCTCTTTCTCCGGAGGAATTGGATGGCGATGTGGCTCCGGCTTGGACACTTAGTTCTTCTTCTGCCCAGGATTGCCTTGATACCACTCTTCCATCTGAAGAGGCCATCCTGGAAGCTATGACTGGTATAGATAGGCCGTGGGATGATTTGCATCATCGGTCTTACTTTTTACCTGATTTGAGCGAAGTCGAAACAAGTTTTCCAAGTCCTCAGTCTCCTGGTCCTGTTCGCCCAGTCCTGAACCCTTTGGCACCAACACATGTATATGCTGAAGGGAACATGGCTGTGATTTCTCCAACTATCCCGGTGAACATCTCCAGGGATCCCAATGTTATTGAGAATGTCTTCATCGGAGCTGAATGTTCCCCTGAAGAGATTCAGATTTACACCGATCTCTTTAAAGAGTATAGGGATGTATTCGCTTGGTCTTATGAGGAAATGCCTGGTATAGATCCATCTATTTTCCAGCATGAGATCAAGACTTACGAAAACGCTAAGCCGGCGAGGCAAAAACTTCGTCCGGTTAATCCTAGGATGGTTGCAGCTATCAAAGCTGAGGTGGAGAAGCTGCTTAAGGCTGGATTTATTTATCCTGTTCTTTTGACTGAATGGGTTTCAAACCTTGTTCCCGTAGATAAAAAACAAGGAACAATTTGAGTTTGCATTGATTTCAGAGACCTTAATAAAGCATGTCCTAAAGATAATTACCCCACACCATTTATAGATCAGATCATCGATGAGTGTGCCGGTAACGAAATTTTCTCCTTCATGGACGGTTTCTCTGGATATAATCAGATTACTATCCGTCCTGAAGATCAGCATAAGACTGCCTTTATTTGTCCCTGGGGTACGTTTGCTTACAAGAAGATGCCTTTTGGTCTTAAAAATGCTGGGGCTACATTTCAGCGGGCCATGTCATATGCCTTCCACGACATCAAACAGATTATCGAGGCATATTTGGATGATTTAGTTGCTCATTCTCGAAAGAGGATGGATCATCCTGCTCACCTCCGTCAAATATTTGAACGATGTCGTTTCTATAAGATTAGGTTGAATCCGAACAAGTGTGTTTTCGCGGTTACATCCGGTCGGTTATTGGGATTCATTGTGTGTAGAGAAGGGATTAGGATAGATCCCTTCAAGGTTGAGGCAATACCTCGGTTGCCTCCCCCATCCTCTGTTCGTCAACTTCAAAGTCTACAAGGAAAGTCTAATTTTCTTCATAGGTTTATCATAAATTATGCTGAAGTTACGAAGGGATTTATGAGATTATTGAAGAAAGGAGTTCCATTTCTTTGGGATGACTTCGCTCAACGCTCATTCGATGCTTTGAAAAAAGCATTGACCTCTGCTCCTTTATTGAGTCCACCTGATTATAGAAGGGATTTCCTTTTCTATCTGGCAGCAGCAGAATCTACTATTGGTATGGTTCTAGTTCAGGAAGATGATGCTCTTGCAGAGCATGTTATATACTATCTTAGTCGAGGATTGGTAGGTCCTGAGCTCCGGTATACTCCGATAGAAAAGTTAGCTTTAGCAGCTGTTCATGCTGTGCAGCGACTCCGACATTATATTCTTCTACGAAAAACTTATGTTTTGGCAGCAGCCAATCCATTTCAGTTTGTCCTCAGTAGGCGAGTGATTGGGGGCAAATACAATAGATGGATTGTGATTTTGCAGAAATTTGATCTTGAGTTTATGTCTGCCAAGTCCAAGAAATCATTGGTTTTCGCGGAATTGATCTCCGAGTTGCCCTGTGGGGAAGAGATAGTCTATGATGAATCCTTTCCGGATGAACATTTGTTTCTTATCTCTCCACAGGATCCTTGGTATGGAGATATCATTGTGTATCTTCAGACTGCGAATTTTCCCTCTACTTTTTCGAAAGATGAGCGCCGTAAGTTGCGTCACTTGGCTAAGAATTACTTGATCATTGGTGATGCTTTATACCATCGAGGGGTTGATTCAATCCTGAGACGTTGCTTAACTCTCGAAGAAGCTGAGGCTGTGCTGAATGATTGCCACAGTGGAGCTTGTGGTGGTCATTTATCTGGGCTTGCTACAGCCCAAAAGATCTTGCGTGCTGGGTACTTTTGGCCTTCGATTTTCAAGGATTGTATGGAGTCGGTCAAAAAATGTCATCCATGTCAAGTCTATACTCGAAAAATGCGCATTCATCCAGCTCCGCTTTTTCCAGTCATTACTGTCGGTCCCTTTACAAAGTGGGGTATTGATTATACTACTTGTAACCCGCCTCCGGCTAAAGGTCACAAGTACATTATTGTAGCAGTAGACTACTTTATGAAGTGGGTCGAGGCTATGCCTACTTTTGGGAATGATGGTGAGACTGCAGCTCTTTTTCTTTTCAACCAGGTTATTGCTCATTTTGGTATTCCTAGAGAGATTGTCACTGATCATGGCAGTCATTTTCAGAATAGCATGATGGTTGAGTTGGCTCTAAAATTAGGTTTCCGGCAGGAGCATTCATCTCCGTATTATCCTCAAGCCAATGGGCAAGTGGAAGCCGTGAATAAATCCTTGAAGACAATTCTTCAAAGAACAATTGATAAAGCTAGATCCAACTGGCATATTATGCTATATCCTGCACTTTGGGCATACAGGACGTCAGTGAAAACTGCAACTGGCTTTACTCCGTTTCAGCTAGTGCACGGGTTGGAATCTGTATTTCCCATTGAATGTGAGATTCCTTCTCTTAAGTTCGTTGTTGAGCTTCTCCCTGATACTTCTAGTCTTGAAGAACGTCTCCTTCATCTGGAACATCTCGATGAGCAGCGTCGGGATGCCGCCACGATGAATGAAGCGCATAAAAACCGAGTTAAAGTTCAGTACGATAAGGCGGTCAAGCCTAGGGTTTTTTCGGAAGGTGACCTTGTTTTGGTCTATGCCCAAGAAAAAGATGCCCTAGGGGTAGGAAAGTTTAAGTCTATGTGGTATGGCCCCTTCATCGTTAAAAAAGTCCTTAAAAAAGGAGCATATACCTTGGTTGATTTTGAAGGAAACGAGTTGCCGGAGCCCAGAAATGGGCTCTATTTGAAAAATTATTATTCCTAGGCTTCGGCCTGACATTTTTCTTTTGTATATAGTAGTTTTACTTTGTACATATCTGGTTGTTTTTCGATCTTTGATGGGATGGTGATGTTTTTGATCTGCTTTGGCAGGTTGTGTTAGATGTCATGAGTCATTTTGGTTTCGCCGATGGTGCTAGTAGACACACCCGGAACTTGGCTTCCACGGCTTGGGTGCTTCATTATCCATCTGGTCAGCTATTAGTATCAAGAGGGGTCTACATTGGTCCTGCTTCCAATAATATATCAGAATACACTGCAGTTATTTATCTACTCTCAGACGCAATATCTTTGGGTGTTGATTCGTTGGTAGTTTTCTTGGACTCCCGGCTGGTGGTGTCGCAGTTGAACAATACTTATCGGGTTCGAGATCCATTTTTACTCCGGTTGTTCTTGAGGGTACGTTTGTTATAAAGATCATCTCAACTTTTAACTTTCATTCATATTCCTTGAGCTGACAATTGGATGGCAGACTCATTAGCTAATCAAGCAATTGATTGGCATATTAATCATTCCATACAATAAAATTTAATCATCAAAAACATCATACAATTTTATACATTTGTCTCATCACATCAAATAATCGTTGTATATATATCATCATAATGTTCAAAAAACTATACAAAATTTTGGACTCATAAGTCATACAAAAAATTAGGCTTATGCCCGATCATGTTCAGTCTCAAAAAATATACAGTCATTTGATATATCATATCTATCTACTCTTGTGGTCCCTGCCCAGAAGTTGTGTTCCTATAGAACACGATTGCGGTGGCAACTCGGCGGAATAACCGTACCCAGTCACAGGGTACTCCTACCACCCGTCTCTGGATGGCTTCACGCAGATCTTCCATTGCAGCCATAGGTACTTGGTGGGTTAACCCCTCCAAGTTCCTCTGTACAGCCTGGAGGGTCATATCTGGATCTACTGTATCCGCCTTGCCTCTGCGACGCTTATGTCGTGGGTAACCCTCAGGTCGAACTGGTCAAATATCTGTATCATGATCATTTTAAAATTGTAAGTCATCTTGCATCCAATCAAAAACATGTTTTTTTTCCACATTTTTTCATATATATTGAAAAAATCCAAAAAAATTATATAAGTCAAAAAATTGCAAACTTACCGACTGTGCCCCATGCTGCGCCTGGTGGAAGGACAAGGTCTGGATCACCACGAAAATCCATCCTGGCATAGGGATAGTCCTACACAACGATGATTTGTTCTCCCCACCATTAGAAGAACTCGTCATCCCAATTGGTTCGGGGAACTTCACTTCCCCCCAATCTCTTCATCAAGTCATCCCATCGGGAAATTCTTGGATCTCTCGGGCTACTGATAGAAGAGATCACTTTGGGTCTCAGCCCAAGAATCTTCTCGAAGAAGAATGTCATCAAGATTGTACCATATCCAAAATGTTTTGTCTTTACTTTTCAGATAGAAGTCAATTGTTGCTTCATGTTCATCAGTAGAGCTGTGCACCAATCATATAAATGAGTTAAGCATTCCACTGCTATACTCATTTGAGTCCTGGATGCCTGGTGTAGGGAAGCAGATCCTGCCACCCTGCCAATGGTAAAAAGGAGAATTTTCATGTGCAAGTCTCTTAAATCTTTGATATCAATTTGAGTTCCAACTTTCTTGGAACCCTCTACGCAGTAGACGTGGACATAATCTTCCACGGTAAGCCCTCCCAAAGGCTTGCCATGTAGATCTATTGGCTCCCCCCTCCGGGAGAGTCCAGTAATAAAATAGATATCTTCCACCTCGATGCGTATGGGAATTTGATCTATTATGAAGCAGTCTTCTTCTAGTTCCCAATAGTTCACAAGCATTTCGAGCAACCGGACATTACTCTTCATATTTGGCATTTTGAAAAACTTGAGCAATCCACAATTTCGAATAATGTTTAGTGATACTTGGTCCTGCATGACTTCATTTTCAATGGCACTATGCTCACGCTCTCTCCAAGATATAGTCATCCTGCAAAAATTCAATAATTCGTTCATTAGCTACGCATTTTTTCATTTTGGGTTGCACATACGCGACTTTCTTTGTGCACAGTCGCGTATATACGCGACTTGTTCATTATAAACCCGCGTATGCGCAAACCCGTGATTTTAAACAAATGGTTCTTCGGTGAAAATTCCTAATTTTTAACTTATGAACGGACAAAATGAATAACAAGGATGAATTAAGAGCTTACCTAACAAATTCGGTGAAGTTTGATGGTCGATTGCTCCTATTTTGATGAAAGAGGCTTTTTCTCCAGAGCACTTTTTCCCAAATCAGCGATGTAACAATGAACCAAATATGAGGTAACTTGTGTATTTATGCCCAAAATTGAAATTTTTTTGCAAAAATTTGTTATGCTTATTTTTTCAATCTATCTTAAGCTGCATAACCCGAATGCTTGGAAGTGCCCAGATTGGTATATTTTCAGGTACATTTTGACGAATTTGAGATTTTTCCCGGTTTTTGATCCATGACTGCTGACCCGTCATGGAAGGTATATGATCTTCACTGGCATATAGGTTAGGAAATCCACTTTCCGTTGCATTTTGCATACTAGCCTCCATTCTGATCACTTTCCATAGGGTCGATCCCATCAGGTCATGAGTATTACACCCATTTCACTCGCCGATTATTTAATCATGACTTGGTGGTAGAGCCTTCCTTTACATGGGCTTCCTAGTTAGTTCCTCGCTATCACTTGTTGCCCATGCTGTGTTTTATGTAGGCTCGGGTGTCCTCTTTAGTCCCGCCATACTTATGTGTTGAAGCTTCATTCTTCTTCTTCTCCACTATCATTTTTCTGGCTCTTACCCTAGAGGCTCCCTGGTGTTGTTGAGTTGTATTACTGCATTGCATATTGGCTACTTGTTTATCTTGGCCTTTAGCCGGCTTCATTTGGACTCAATGTTTAAGCCAACTTTTGACCTTGACTGTCTGTACAAGTTAACCATTGCATGCATTTAGCTATCGCGACTTGACACCCTTTTACCCATGGATGGAACATTCCTTTGAGTATCGCTTACCAGTTTCCGCCACCTTGCATTGAGCATAGGCTCGTTCCAATCCCAAGAACTAGTGCATCTGTTTCTTGATACTCATTCTATCCATTGTACCATAGCATTCTTTTATTCTTTTTTAGGCTTATTATATGAAAAAGAAAAAAAAAATCAAATATAACAAAAAGAGCGGGAACGGGATATAACTTCGTAATTTGATGGCAGTATAGTGACAGTTTGTTGCCCTTGAACAAAGCATATACACTTATATTTTTCCTTCATTTGGAATGGTTTTAGTTTTGACCTAGGTTCAGCCTTTGCCTTGTTTCACTGGTCAGTCCTCCCCCGGTTGGTTATCTCTTCCAATCATATGGAGAGTTTGTTTTGCCTCCTGCATAACAGACTTATACAGTGTCACTTTTTACTGCCATGGTCATCACGAGTCATGCTTTTGTTCAAGGGAAGTCTAACCAGAGTCGGCCATTCTGCGGTGTCTCTTAACTCATTATTCAGTCGGCCTTCCCGGTCTTGTCAGTATCTTGTTCTATCACATCAAATGTTTTGGTATTCCGCTCGTGCTGGTTTGAGAAGGTCTCCATTGACTTCTCGCTGGTGGGTTTGTCTCTTATCGACTACGACACATTGCTTTGAGAGCAAACCTAGAGCCGCACCCTGGCCCTATTTCCATCATTGATAGGTGACCTTGTGCTCAGCATTTGATCATCATTATGGGTCTTTGACTGAGTGGTTTCCCCTGTGTTCGACGTCGGCATACATTATCACACTTGGGATTCGTGCAGTACCTTGATTTCCATTTGACCCTATTGGTGGATATCTCGCCTCTTTGTCAGCTTTCATTATTGGTTGGTTCAGAGGGTTTCTTCCATGCGCTAGCTTCATCTTGTGCATGTCGGAAACGTACTTCGGTTTTGGTTCCATCACTCTACTTCGTCTGATTCCTTCCAAATCTTGGCTTGCGGGTTACACTCGCGCTGGACTGATGTGGGATGCCTTAATGCCTTCCTTCCAGCAGATCTTTTCCCATCGACTCCGACTCATTGCTCTGGGAATAAGGTCTAGAGTCTTTTTGTCGGTACCTTAGGGTTTGCAGTCATCAGTGGCAGACTCTTCGCTATCGACAGTGGGGATTCATCATTGCCTCCTGATTGGTAGATTCTTTCAAGTGTTCGACTTCAACTCATTCATTCGCACTTGTTAGATTGTACTGGGGCACCTTGACACTCATTTTCATTATTGGTGGGTTGTCTCGCGTTGGTTAACGGTATACATTATTGACCGGTAATCCAACGATTTCTCACATGGTCGACTCCAGCTCATTTATTCCCATTGTGTAGAATTGTGCCATAGTGATCGGTGAAGACCTCGGGTTGCATCAGAATTTCTCGGTTCACTTTTGACAGTCCATTCAGTTTCTGCCAGTGATGTCGTTCACCCTTATATGTTGTAGTGTTAGTACAGCAGCATCCTATATGTTGGCTCCCGAGTTACGTGATTGTACCATTTTTCCATCTTTTATGATTTGGTACTTAGAGATTCAGTTACTTATATGATCAGACATCCAGTTTCGGCATCATTGATCAGCTTTCTATATGTGATACTTAGACATTGATTCCGACTTGTACTTATGGGCCATGCTCAGATGATTCATTGTGTACTTTCAGTTCAGCTATACTTGTATACATTTTGGATTTATTCTGTACTTTCGATATGATGTATTTTTGACTGAGCATGGGTATGCCCGCCTCAGCATGAGTTGACTCTCTGTTTTCTTTCATTGGTTTTTGGCAGGCCGAAATCTGGTGAAGTCCTCTCTTGTCCTTGCGAAGTTATTTCTATGTGCATAATACATTTCGGCCATCATGTACCCCTTCTAACCTCATATATTAGGGGGCATCTGTTATAGCATCATTTTTCACCCTCATGTGATTCATGATTGTCTCTATGGCCTTGGGCACCCATTCCCATAGACTTGAATAAAATTCATAAAAAACAGTGTTAAAAATCCCATACGCGGGTATGCCCAGACTTTTCCGCGTGTATACGCGAGTCCACATGTACTTTTCCGCGTATGCCATTAAAATCATTAAAAATATATATATATATTCTCTATTTTCAGGCTGGGTTGATGGTTACTCCAGTAGTTCAACCACCCCAGCATGTGGCCAACTGTTTCCAACTGATTGAAACTACTTTGAGGGAGTATAAAAGCCCCTCATGTGCATGGCCTAAGAGAGAGAGAAATTTATAGACATTATACTCTGCTGGAATACCAATTCAAGTCTGAATTCTCGTGCCTCCTACACTTTCCCAGATTTTTACAGGAAACCCTTGTTTCCTGGAGATGTTCATCAGTTTATATGCCATCTCGAGTGCACAAGTCTTGAAAGTATCCTAGCGAGGAAAGGGCGGGACGGATCTGGACGTCGGTCTGTTCGAAGATCGTGGAAGGATTCAGGTGATCTCTCCACTTTTTATTACTGTACATGCTGTTCGTAATAAAGAAGAACCATCTTGTTCCTGAAGTCACGTGTTAATGTCTACTTGTATATGTGAAAAGATTATTATTTAAGCATTTATTATTTTTTACATGATGTTTCACATGGTTTTCACTGACATTTAGGGTAATTATATGCTGTACAACTAGATTTACGTGCACGTTTCTTCTTGGTTTTTAGGTTAAGGAGGAAGAAGGGTTGCTGGGGGTTTGGACCCCGCGAGATCTACATCAAACGTAGGATTACGGGTGAGTTCTACTATCGATGTTATCTAGTTTTTAGCATGCAAGTATGGTTGTGTGAGTCCTTCTTGAATAGCATGCCCTGATCTGTGGAGGTTTTGACCCAACAAACCTCTAGGGTGTTTTTCCCCGAAACAACGAGATCTGATCAAAGACTCGAATTGAACAAGAATGTGTTTCATTATTTTAACGAGGTTGACACATTAAAATAACTATCCTCGGGACACTTTGTTTCATGGTTTAAAGAGCTTGGCACAAGACAAGGAACTGTGCTCCAAACACCCTTGTTTCATTTTTTAAGGAGCTTGACACAAGACAAGGAACTCTGCTCTGACAACCTTGTTTCATTTTTTAAGGAGCTTGACACAAGATAAGGAAATCTGCTCCAACAACCTTGTTTCATTTTTTAAGGAGCTTGGCACAAGACAAGGAACTCTGTTCCGACAAACTTGTTTCATTTTTTAAGGAGCTTGACACAAGACAAGGAACTCTGCTCCAACCAGCTTGTTTCATTTTTAAGGAGCTTGACACAAGAAAATGAACTATGCTCCGACCAACTTGTTTCATCTTTTAAGGAGCTTAACACAAGACAAGGAACTGTGCTCCGACAACCTTGTTTTATTTTTTAAGGAGCTTGACACAAGACAAGGAACTCTACTCCGACAACCTTGTTTCATTTTTTAAGGAGCTTGACACAAGACAAGGAACTCTGCTTCGACCAGACCCGGTTTCATTTTTTAAGGAGCTTGACACAGGAAAACTAACTGTGCTCCGAAAACCTTGTTTCATTTTTTAAGGAGCTTGACATAAGAAAAGAACTATGCTCCGAAGACAACTCATCATAATGAACAAGAAGTCATCGCTTCCAAGAGTACCACTCCCGATGGAAGGAAAACATCCTAGAAGTCAGGACCCAATGCCCCCAGCACTTGATGCACAACGGCACTATCACTGAGTACAGGCACGGGGTAGGTAGCCACATAGTTGACCTGCGGTGGGGCAGATACAACAGGTGGATAAAAACAAGGAAGAGATGATGGCGGGCCAGCTGCCACATCGGGACCAAAGAACGAATGGTCACAATCCGTCCTTCATGTGGAAAACAGACCACACGAAAAAGGGAGGAGACAAGCTCTCCCATGGCATAGGTGTAATCGCGCCCAAAAAGTAGATTGAAATCCAAGGGGCCTGGAACAACCATCACGTCCATATGGACAGTTTTACCTCCCAAAGTAATAGGTAACCTTGGAAGGATCCCTAACGGTTGACTAGTTCTTCTGTTAAATGCCAACAGATTCTGCGTAACAGGCGCAAGCGGCGGCGAGCCAAAAGCTTGCCAAGTAGTTGAGGATAGAACACTAACAGACGCGCCTTCGTCTATAATGGTGTTGGGTATGACCAGACCAAAAGCCTGTACTGTGATCTCGAAAGGCACATAAGATGGAAGGCGGTATCCTGCAAATCGTTTCCAATCAAAGGAAGCAACTAAACTACTCGGAGGGGCTACCATCGAACCGAGATGGTCTTCCCCTGGTGTTACGATAGAATAAGGAGCATCCTCCATGACTTCCATCACGGAGTCGGGAAGAGTATCCTTTAACACCTCCATCACGGGAGGGGGAGGAGCCACTTCTTGAGGTATAGGGACAGGAGAATCTTTCTCCAAGTCTGAGGAATCTGAAGAAACAAGAATAACCTGAGGGATGTGAGGTCCACTCTCAACGGAAAAGACTTGGTGCACCGCAAACGGGGCCAGCTCAACAGATCCCACGACCAATGGTTGGTCAGGAACAGATTCCTGCATTTGAATTTCCGGGGGAGTGGGATCGACCAAGGATGACTCTTGACCAATCATAGGATCAGCTGGTGGAGGACTCAAAGAAATATGTTTATAACCAGCTGGGAGGCATGGTTTAGAAACAACTAAGTTTTCCAAGACTCTTTTGGCTTCATCCATATACGAACAAAGGTGAATGGCATGGTGCCCTTCACACAACTTACAGGGACTGGTGATCTTACCCTGCTTCTTAGGAGCCTTGCCAGCACCAATTGAAGACATGCCCCAAACCTGACTCTCAGAAGCCAAAGGCAACAGCAGACGACCATTGGACCATACTTCAAGCACCTTGGGAATGCCAGGGCAATCTCGAAGAAGATGGTCTCCCGTGCACAACATACAATGGAACTTGACTTTCCATGGAGGGTTGGAAGGTTTATCAAGAGGAGACTTCTTAGGCACAATATCCGCAGAGTTAGACTCTCCTTTATCGGACTTCTTCTTCTTCTTCTTAGCCACCTGGTTACTCGAATCCAGACTTTCACCAGGCGAAGTAGAAGAGGAGGACGCAGAAACGAGCGAAGAAGGGGAGAGGTCCACCTTGGAATCAACATGACGTTGTTCACGTGGAGGAACTGATTGAACAGAAGCCGAGACATTCAGGACCACAGACGTTGAAAACACCAAACAGGCAACCCAACAGTTAACCCAGGAAGGGACAATGTTGCCATATAAGGAGCACCAACATTTCCAAAAGGAGGAAAAGGACCAGGATTCCCATCGGAGGGGATTCCTTGGTTGGTGAAATCTGGAAAAGTTGCCATTAGAAACAATCTTGAGAACAACACCCTAAGGAAACTAACTTTAACCAGGAATATTTCGTGGGCAGTTAATTTTTAAAACATTGAAACAAAACTCTACCATTTCATCTTTTAAGAATCGAGAAACAGGAAAAAGGTGAATCTATCACTTTCAGATTGGAAACAAGCGTGAAAGGACAAGCGCTTGATGATCCTTTCAAATTTAGAGAGTCAGAAAAGATCAAATGACTATTCAGGAATACTAGGCAAAGGGTGTACCAAATAACCGTGAACTGCAATATACACCTTGGTTTCAAAACTGAAAGAGAAATCAACCAAGGACTTAACGTACGTGCAGGAAATCTCCCTGAATGTTGTGTCCGGTGTATCATAGGTATAGGGCGGTAGACTCAGCTTCCTATGGATAAAGGATAGAAACCTAGTGGGGTCTCCCTTTATATACTCAATGGTACGGGGAGCACAAGTCCGCACTAGTATTGTCTAAAGCCAAGAGGCGAACGACAGCTACTAGGTTTAAAGACACCGGAACACGTCTCTAGCCTAGACCTCTAAATGTTGCGTTAATTTTTCAATGCTGCCTTAGGTAAATTGAGTAAATTTTAATGTTTATCTTCAATTACGTTTCAGTTTTCAGGCCCTAGCGAGTGTGATGTCACAAAATCTCCTAAATGCACACTATATGCCACAGTGTATCATTTCATTCGATGAAAGCTAACTACGAAAGGGTTGAGAGCTTTTCACACAAACAAAATGATCAGAAAACAACCAACAAAGTATCTAATGCAGCTAATGTAAACCAAAAATTTTCTCTCAAAGTTACTAATCACTAATAACACCGAAAATATTTTAATTTGCACTAACTAATCAAAAGCAAAAGAGATTTTTTATATTTTCAATGTTTAATAGCAACATGCACTAAACGAAATGAAAACTAATGAAGATCAATTTGAGATGCGATAGTAAAATAGAAAAGATAAGCAAATTCACTCAATGACAAACACGCAATCAGACCTCAAATCGACAAAACAGTGCCTCAAAACCAAAATAATCCCAAAGACTCAAATGGACCATTTAATCTAGGCCCAAAGCGAGACAAAGCGAAATTCGAATGAAGAAGAGAACCAACACTCAAATGACGCAATAAAATGATCAACAACTGCCAAACGAATGTAAAGAAGCAATCACAAGGTCGACTGAACAAATAGAGACCAAAAAATCCCAAGGGAGGCTCAACACACAAGAGCACCTAGATGCCCCAGGGCTAGAATGTGAAATCTATGGAAAACGGAAAACAACCAAAGGATGAAGGTCACAGCCAGTCAAACAAGGCCCCAGAACACTCAAGCAGTTGAAAAAACAAAACCAAACACACTGATCCAACTCAGGAAGGTTAGAACAAAGCAAACCCTAGTACCTCACAGGATTGGCGCAACTGTGAGGTTGAAACTAGCGCCAGAAAGGAATTGGCGCGGGTAATACACAAGAAACCTGTGCCAATGGGCGCGAATGTCAGGCTGTAAAGTGAGCCAGTCGAGTTTGCTAAGGAAAAATAAAAATAAACAATCCAACAAGCAAACCAGTGATGATCAAGCTAATCAAAAGCAAAAATCACAAAAGAGCCAGCCAAAAGAGCCGACCAAGCAAGCAGAATCGAGAAACAACCGAAAAAGACAAGACAATACTCCAAGTGTTCAGTTCATAAACTAAACCGGAGATCGACTGAAGCAGCTTTGATCTACTTCGCTAATGCAGAGCAATAGCATTTGGAAGGCTATCTGGCTAACTTCAGGCTCCGTCTATAGCTTATAAAACAAACAACAACAAGCTAGACCTCCCCAGCGGAGTCACCAATTTGTTGTGGAGGTAAATCCCCTCTGCGGACAAAGGCGATCCCTACTAGCCCAGATCGGGTCTAGCAACAATCGTTCACGCTATAGTTCAGGTTCCTAATTGCAAATAAACCAACCATCGATGAAGGCTTACCTGGAATCCAACGTTGTCGCTTGTAGAGAAAGTAGCGCTCCCATTCCTTAGCTCCGGCAGATCACAATCCTAACGATCTCCGTGATTGGACACCTGCACATGCTAGAAACGAAACAAACGCAAGCATAAAATCCAGTATATGCAACTATATATCAGTCAGAGAAGACATAACTCAACATCATAATCAAAAACAAGAGTGGAACCATAACCAATAGTCGCTTATCATTAATCAATCAAAGAAGAATACAACCATAACCCTGACGTTGAATTCTCCTTCGGAGGGTCACCAGCGAAACACGTCTCGAAAAATTTTGTCGGGGATGAGACAAACCTCTCTCTTCGGATGTCTCGAAAATGATCTCCTTGCTTGGATTTGGCCTTAAGGGAATGAATCAAGGCTCTTGCAGCATAAGGCTCTGATGGCTCTTGGGAACTTGGAGTTGGGATCCCTATAATCATGGGATTGGCCCTATCCTCAAGGAAGCTCCCATGAGAGGTGGCAAACCACTTCCTCTACATGAAGATCCGGAGCCAAACCTCCCAACTCAAATTAGATGCCAGTTTCTGGATCAGTTAGGACGAAACTTCCGCCATTTATTTTTTAAAAACACTCCTTAAAATGGTTGGCGCGAGTGTGACTCTGGGATAGAGTGCCAATTGGCGCGCCCTCTTTGAAGGATTTCCCCCATTGGCATGGGTACTGAACTGGCTACCCGCGCCAATGCAAAAAGGGGTGTTTTTAGGGTTTTTCACAAGGAGTTGTATTCAGGGCAATGAAAGTACATGTTTGGGGGAATGCCATGAAAGTGTTTTCAAGCTATGTCACTGCTCACAGGTCACGGAATAAGCCCTCCAATTGTGCGGGATGGGGAATTGCAGGGACGGTGACAAATTGCTGTGTAACAGTCTCTAATTTTAGGCTTATATGATTCATTTCAATTTTTAGATTATTTTTAGATTAATCACATAATCATTGTCTTAGTTATGGATTTTGGGTATGTGGTATTGAGAAGCCATGGTATTGATCCATGGTATTGTAAGAAAGCCTACTTAGAAGTTAAAAATATCCATTGTAAAATGGGGTGAATATTCATGGTTAAGAATCTTCTTATATCATAAATATTAAATTTGTATGTGCGAATTAATTCAATTTAAACATGGTTACGAAACCATTATTTTATTTTATATGGTAAAATGGATTTCATTTATAAATACTATTTATATGCTAAGTATATAAATGTCATATGTATATTATAATTTCTTTTATCCTAAAAATTGTTCCTAATTTTATTAATAAAAACAAAATTACAATAAAAAAATGAAATTAAAAACTATTTACATCTAACATTTAACACCTACACATCTATCCTATATTGGGTTGTATAGTGCCTCTAAGCACAAAGAGATGTTGAGATGTTGTAATGTCCTAATATCCTATTTTTATGTTTTTCTATCTCAACATTTTGACTTAAAATGCATAACATTTTTCATACAAACACTACTTGAAGTGATTCTTACACCATTAAAAAGGTCTTTGACTGTGGAACAATATCTAATATTCTAGCACAATCAAGAATATTTTGACTCAAAAATATGTCGTTTAATGTTTCAAAATGGCTCCAAAATACTTCAAAACTTAATTCTCCAAATTAGGACTTGTCATTAAAATGACCCTACAAATTAATTTTTCCATATTTTTCTTCTATAAAAGCATCAAGATAGATGATACATACTATGCTAATCAAATCCAAATCATACCTACCTATTTATATAGGGTTTTGGTCCCAAAAAACTTTACTGAATCAGGTCATAAAATTTTTCCTCTACCTTCTCCTAGGAGTACAATTTAGCTTTATGTGGAAGTTTTCCTCTCAACCCAATTTGTTAAGGGTCATGATATCCCTATCTTGAAGTTCATACATCTTTTGCAAAACTATGTCCTTTACCATCTTCATAATCATTTGGTGCTAAGTCATTTAAGGAAGGTAGGAATTGCCTCTCCTCCTAATCCAATATGAAAGGCTCACAGAGTTTGATATTTTCCACTTTTACTACTAAGTAAATTTGCATGTTGATGAAGGAACTTCTATAATTCTAATTGATTGAGAGGTCAAAATCCTTTACTAGAGGAGTTGGTTCCTCAATGAGTGGATTGTTAGGTTAGGATTTATTCTAATTTGCCATGTAATTCTCTAAATTAAGATAATTTGTTGTAGTGGTTGTAGTTTAGTATAAGCTTCCTCAAAATGATCTTTGGATCCTATCTTCAAGGACCTGAACCAAATTGATGTAATTTTTATAAGTTTATTAATGAGAAAATCTAGTCAAAGTGTATGCATGTGAAATTCTACCTATGAGAGCTCTGAATGTCCTAACCAATCCTTCTATGATCATTCTTATTTTCACATGGTCATGTGATAGCAATGTGTTTTAATAAGTGCACCAGAGATATATAATTTTCCAAGTTGAGACGGAGTGGTTACAAAAGAGTAGAAAGGGGAGAATATTGGCCTAAGGGAAGTGCAGAGTCAAATAGAAGAGCTTAAAGAGTGTAGAGAGATGGTAGGAGCCGAACCACTGAAGTTAGAGTTAAGCCTAGAAGGGCCAAAAATTAGTCGATTTTTAACCTTTGGAGAAGTTCGTCAATTGTTGAAGCCCGGAGAATCCCGAATCCCGTAACTTACTTCAATTAAGCGATGGGGACCAGGGACCAGGGATTGTCAAGTGTTTGTGACGAAAATACTTTCATTCCTCAAATATGTTAAGTAATGGGGTTGTGGGGTCTATTGTACCTCCGTAGATAATTATAGGTTAAGGAATTATGCTAGAGCATCTTAAATTTTTTGTTGTTTTTTAATATTTGGATGACCAATGTTCTAAAACAATTCAAACGGGTGTTGAATCTTTAATTAATAAAGATATAATAAAAGGGTTGTTTCTTTACCTCTTGACAAAAATTTGGTTTAAAATAGATGTACAAGGCAAAAATCTAAGAGACTATGGTCTATCAAATATTAAAACTAAGTATTTAACTAACCATATGGAAAGATGCATGTAAAATATGTTAACAACCCAATAAAAATATATTTAAATTGATGAAGAAGTGACAATTTAAATATGTATAAAATTTAACTTAGACAAACAGGCCAATAAACTAATCTCTTTAATATATTATAACTTCGCATGGGGATTTAGACAGGTTGACACTCAACCTTATTTTACCCAGATTTCTTTATTCAAAATTAAATATACGAAGAAATTTACAATATGAAATGAAATAACAATGAAGAACTCACAAGAACACAAGTTTCTTTGAGGAAAATCCAGAATCCTTTTTTTTATGACTCAGATTAAACCTCAGGTTGAGAACGGCAATTCTGAGGTAACCTTAAACCATGCTTATCCAAGTAGCTAGCCCTACTAGGCCAGGAGAGGGCTCTCTCCGTATGAATCACAGCGAAAATAACTGAGGAAAGAAGATATTAGGCTAGTTATAGTAGCTCAAGGTTTTGATTTTGATTTTGTGTATGGTTTTGCTGGATCAGGAGGACTCAAACAGCTAGGGCAAGGAAATTAGGTCAAAATTTGCAGGGTGTTCTATGGGGCAAGGTAGGTAGAAGGTTTTGACATTTAAAGGATGATTATGGTGAGGTGAATAGACTGGTGAGGAGTTAGGAAGATCATCTGAGATGAATTCTTCCTAAACTGAAGAAATTAAACAAATTATGCAAAATTCCCCAAAATAGAGCATGAAACATGAATTATGCCTTTCAACTTGAAATTATGCATAATATCGTAGACATGAAAATGGTTTACGAGCTTACAATACATTCATACAAATGATCACAAAGAAGAAACTATGTCAAACAATTTGTATCACATGGATCCCAAAGAAATAGCTACAAATTTATCATTAATGTCCAGGCCAAACTGATACAAAAGTGTGTCCTTCAGATGCCAAAGCTCCAAGTGAATCCAACCTCTACAAATTACTGAGGAAATACATCATATAGAATTAAAAACCACTCTCCCTAGCCTCAAGGAGTCGAATCCATGAGATAGGGATCAGTTTCACCTACTCCCAAACAAGAATCTTAAGACTATGAAAATTCAACAATTTACCTCTAAAAGAGAGGAAACTGATTCATTTGACCTCTAGAGGATTTATCTGATGTATTTACCCTAGATAACAATAAAAACATGGCTTTTACATTATCTTGACCGTTTACATCAGTAATTTCTCATTTCCCAAGATAAAAATTCAAAAAGTCAAAATTTGTTGAAGATTATGAAAATTGCATTTTCCTGGCAAAAGCGCAACGCCATGACCAAAAAAAATAGCCTCTCTTGCAGGAAACCTTTTGTTAGGATATTCCGACACATAGGAAATAGTTAAGAATAACTTATTCTAGTGAAGAGTTAGATAAAGTGTGTTTCTTTACTATGTACATTTGTAACTTATAATCCGATAGTCACGATTTGTAGTGATCCGACAGTTCACTCTCTCCTCAGTATTAACGACACTTGATCCGTGGCTTAACACCCGATTGGTCCATGATCTATATTTAAAGAGCATGGAGGGTCATTTTTCCGGTAACCGTTTATGAGAGAAACATATGTAACTTTTCTTTTTATATTAATAAATTTCTTGAAGTGGCCACGTTGGCTCAAGCTGTGTACTATTTCCCTCTTCGAGGGTTTTAACCACATGATAATTCTGGTGTATTGATTTGTGATCTATTTTTTAGCGGTGAACTTTGGTTTTTTATCTAAGGAACGTACCCTGTAAATTCCTACTTGGTATCAGAGCTATTTTGAGGGCCGCATCCGTTGTTGATCTAAATACGAAGCCGGTTTGACTGCATGCGACTGCTGTTTTGTAGATCTACTATTTCTGAACATTTTCGGGCCTGGAGAACTGCTATGTTGTGTCTGGAGCGTCTGTTACAGTGAGGAACACATTTCGTTTCATGCGAAAAGGTTTTTGGTTGCCCAAGTTATGTCAGTTTAGGTATGGAGGGAAAAGCACGCACATCGAAGACTAAAAAAAAAAAAAAACCCTTCCTCCTTTCAAACAATTACAAAATCCTTTTACTATCTCACTTGGTGAGAAGTTAGTTTATGAGAATAGAGGTCTTTGGTTCAAATCTCTGTAATATCCCCAAAGGGAAATAACCAGTAATACACAGAAATATGCCAGACAGATATACAAAACAAAATGCTGGAACCAGATCATGAAACAAGTACACATAGAATGCCAGAACACTAAGCCATTTGTGTCGAATACATATATGGGGTACAAGATGTCAGATAGTGCACATATCCTTGCCCTAGGCAAGTGGAGACCCTCACCGAGGAACAAATAATGAGTTTGCAAATAGAAAGACGGCGTCCTAGGTAATTTGAAAAAGAATGCATTGCTATGGCTTCTTATAGCAATACCTTTGGAACTATGCAACTTGAAACTAGAAAGATGGCTGATCCTCAATCCTCGGACAACCCCAGAAAATGTGTGATGCTCCACCACCAATCAAGCCCTCCACGATTAAGCAGCTGTCTCTGCTAGTGATAGCCTTGAAGGCCAGTCAAGCAGCCCCAGCAGAGGGGTGAATCCAACCACAAGTCCTCTAGATGAGATGACCAACTCCTCAGGGCTGGAAACACTGAAAAATGCTGCCAAAACCCCACACAAAGACCCTGCTCATCAGATCTGCGTCCTCCCTGACTGGATCTGCGTCCTCTCTGCCCAGATCTGCTGGATCTGAGTCCTCCCTATCCAGATCTGCGTCCTATCTCTCCAGATCTGCGTCCTCCAGGGCTAGATCTGCTGGATCTGCGTCCTCCTTGTCCAGATCTGAGGCTCTCCTACCTGGATCTGCTGGATCTGCGTCCTATCTACTCAGATCTGCGTTCTATCTCTCCAGATCTGCATCCTCCAGAGCTAGATCTACTGGATCTGCTTCCTCTCTGCTCAGATCTGCGTTCTATCTCTCCATATCTGCGTCCTCCAGAGCTAGATCTGCTGGATCTGCGTCCTCTCAAGAAGGGGGTATCTCCTCTGCCAAATCTCCACCATAAACTACTGCCAATTACCACTGAAACTGAAGGATGATGCTCAGAAAATAACCTTACCAGGGCAGGCACTCGAAGTCCCCCGAGGCTAAGGGTGAGATCTCCGACCGGAGACACTCGGTTTGCACTAAACAGTGCTGCAGACCGACTAAACAACCGGCGTGCTGAAGTAGACAGAAGTCTAGCTCTCAATATCAATATCAAATCATCAATGCCCAAAATGAGGTGAGAACCCCACCTTTTATAGTGCTAAACTCCCTCCAAAACCTTGACTGCGTCCTTCACTCTCCTTGGCCTGCGCAGTTAACCTTGGGTCAGCGTGAGGCCTCCCCTCATACTCCTGTGGACCCCCAAGGCCCCCTCTTTAAGTTATAACGTCAATCAACTAGGAAAAACACTTTATTTTATAAAGTGAGGTGACCCCTCTTATTTCTCACTTTATTTATTATTTCTAGCTAAAGCGGCAAAATTAAACAAAAATGAAATATTCCAATTAGCAAAGCTAATTGGGAATATTACAATCTCTTTCTCAAGCTTCCTTTTGTAAAAAAATGGTTAAAGGGGCGGGATTTTTTTTTTTTAAGTTGAACTTCATCATCAAATTTCAAACTGTTCTCGTAACTATTTGGCATCTACAACTTGGTTTTTTCAAAAAGGCATAACTTCTTCATCCGGAAACCGCTTTTCGAGCATTTTTTTTAATCAGCCTAGTTTTTCTAGATCTATCCATTGGAGCAATTAGTTTCAACTTTTTTCAGCATTAGTTTTTAAAAAAATGGAAAGTGCATGTCCGATTATTCTTAACAGCACCAATTATTTCCAATGGCTACCTCACATGGTAGATATACTTAGAATTAAAGGGCTTTATATAATAGCCACGGGACAAGAAACTAAACCTTCTAAGGGTGATAAAGTTTCTAAATGGGAAAATAAACAAGATCAAGCACGAGGGTTGATAGGAATGTCCATTGCTTAAGATATTCGATTTCTGATCCTTGACATTGACACCCTTCATGAAACCCTAGAAAATATAAATATTGTCTTTGACATTCAAAATCAAATCAAGGCCAACCAAATTGAAAATGAGTTGCTTACTTTGGACTCCAATAATTTCTCCTCTATTGAAGATTTTTTGTCCAAATTCAAGACCCTTAGACTTCTTTTAGATGGTTGTAAGGTAAAAAAGGAAGATGGTAGCCTCATCTATTGCATTCTTGCTAAGTTTGGCCCTGCATACACTGTCTTTGTTTCCACCTTCCATTCCACTAGAGAAGCCATCATTTCTTTAGGAACCACCTACAAGAACCCCTCTTTTGATGCCTTTGGTGATTCTTTGAGAAGAGAACAATAAAACCTTAGCATCCCAACAACAATCATATCAAAAGAATCCCAAGAATCAGTATCCTAAAATGTATGGTCTGAAACCAAACAAGGGTCCTAAGCAATCTCAGGCTCAAACTAAAAAATAAAATCACCAAAATGATAAGGAAAAAAAAACAAAGGGAATAAGACAGATAGACTTTGAAACTTTTGTAATCGTGACGGCCATATAGAGTCCAAATGTTTTAAGAAGATGGAAGCCTTAGAAGCAGCAATGAAGAAGCACAACATCAATTTCGAGCACTCTTCACCTTCATCTTCATGAATGGCACTTTCTGCTTGTGGTTGTCAAGCATAAAGATCTGGTTATGCATTAAATGTATCTTCTTCTTCTCATTCTCATGAGTATCTCATTGATTCTGGAGCTTCTTATCACATGGCCAAAAATAAAGCCATGTTTTCCTCATTAAATGATTTTAACACCAAACATATTTATGTTGGTGATGATAGATCTCTTAGTGTTGTAGGATCTAGAACCATTCATCTAGATAATGATCAGTTTAATGATATACTATGTGTTCCTACCTTGTCATGCAACCTTCTCTCTTTTTATCGGATAACTCATTTAGGTGAATGGAAAATAGTAGCATTCTCACCTCATGATGTTGTAATCAAGGACCTCAAATGTCCTAGACATATTTTAGCTACTGGCATCATTGATTATTCCATAAGGTTGTATAAGTTTGAAAATTTTGGGTCATCATGTCTTCCCTCCATTTTTGTTGGTCATAATGATGTAGTGAGAAAACTTTGGCATGAGCGATTTGGTCACTTAAACTATCACTCTCTTCAAACTCTATGTAAAGAAAATATGGTGATAGGTCTTCCTATGGTATCTTTCCGAGATGGTGTTTGCTTCAGATGTGTACTCAAAAAACATCATCGAGATAGTTTTGACAAACATGCCTCTTGGCATGCTTAAGCCCCTTTGCAGCTTGTGCACAATGATTTATGTGGTCCACTTCTTGTTGTCTCTTTCTCTGGCTGCAAGTACTTCTTAACTTTCATTGATGATTTTTCCAGACACACTTGGGTATACTTCTTAAAACTCAAGAGTGAAGTTTTTAACATGTTCTTGGCCTTTAAGGCCTTTGTTGAGAAACAATCTAGACATCAAATTCTCAAGTTAAGATCAGAAAATGGAGGAGAATATGCTAACAACAAATTTATCAACTTCTTTACTGAACATGGCATTCAATTGCAACATAGTTCCATATACTCCACAACAAAAAGGTGTAGCTGAAAGGAAGAACCGCACCTTAAAAGAAATGGCTAATTGTATGCTTCAATCTAAAGGATTTAGTCTTAACTTTTGGGTAGAAGCAATTAACTGTGCAAATTACATAGTAAATCACACTCCTACAAAGGTTTTAAAGAATATAACTCCAGAAGAAGCTTGGAGCTCAATCAAACCAGATGTAAGTCACTTTCGTGTTTTTGGAAGTGATGCTTGGGCCCATATTCCAGATGCGAAACAGAAATCCTTAGAACCTAAGAGTGAAAAATGCATCTTTGTTGGATATTTTGAAGATGTCAAAGGATATAGACTTCTTCAACCAAAATCCAAAAATATAATCATTAGAAGAGATATAAAATTTGATGAAAATATATCGGCCTACGAGCCAAGTTTGGCAGGCGTGCCACCTTTGGCCTATGAGCCTGATTTGGCACATGTGCCACCTCTCTCTCTCTCTCTTCTATTTTTAATAGCATTCCTTCTAGTTTAGATGATGACAACGAGGATGACAATCCTCCTCCACCTCTTGAAATTATTCCTTTTACTCCATAGCTTCCAATATGGGTCTGCTCTACTTGGGATGCAGCA
Organism: Pinus albicaulis; assembly: GCA_034641835.2. Classification (NCBI taxonomy): domain Eukaryota; kingdom Viridiplantae; phylum Streptophyta; class Pinopsida; order Pinales; family Pinaceae; genus Pinus; species Pinus albicaulis. Next base: position 380,826,203 of record CM076571.1, on the reverse strand, counting down.
AGTTCTCTTGTAGGTGACCCTGCAGATCGGCAACGTACACGTTCTCAGTTCGAAAGAGCCTCTTCCTTATTGGCTCGAGTTCCAAAAAATCCTAATCCAGAAACCTTTGAAGAAGCTTCCGGTCATCCAGATTGGGATGAAGCTATGAATGAAGAATATCATTCCTTATTGGAAAGCAATACTTGGGATCTTGTTCCTCTTCCAAAAGGAATAAAACTTGTTTGATGCAGATGGGCTTACAAAAAAAAATTTGGACCAGATGGAAAAGTGGATAGACATAAAGCTCATCTTGTCGATAAAGGATTTTCACAAGTTGAAGGCATTGACTAAACTAAAAACTTCTTCCCTATTTCCAAAATGAATTCTATTCGCCTTGTTATTTCCCTTACTGCCTCCTTTAAATGGGAATTCCATCATATGGATGTTAAATTTTCCTTCTTACATGGAGATTTGCATGAAGAAATATACATGGAACAACCCCCTAGCTTTATCCAAAATGACTCTAGCCTTGTTTGTCACCTTAGGAAGTCTCTCTATGGTCTCAAACAAGCTCCTTGGGCTTGGTATGCGGAAATGGATAGATTTCTATTAGATAATGGCTTTTCTAGGTGTCATTCTAACAACACTATCTACACCAAGAAAGTGGGTATGTCCTTCACCATCCTTATTCTTTATGTTGATGATATTATCCTTACTGGTAGTGATCCAAACCGTATAAACCATGTGAAGTCTAGCCTTAAAAAGAAGTTTGAAATGACATACTTAGGACACTTGCATTATTTCCTTGGTCTTCAAGTCTTGCAATCCAAAGAAGGCATTACCCTCTCTCAATCCAGGTATGCCTGTGATCTTCTACACCACTTTCACATGGAAGACTGTAAGTCAGCCCCTTCTCCCTTTGAATATGGAGTCAAGCTTTCAGTCACTTGTACTACCCCTGAAGTTGAGGCTACCTTATATCGTCAACTTGTTGGTAAAATTTTGTATCTAACCCATACCCGTCCTAACCTTTCCTTTGTCGTTGGTCTTGTCACTCGATTTATGCACCAACCTCAAGAAATTCACTGGAAAGAAGCTAAAATAATACTTCAATATATTCGAGGTAAATTTTAGTTCGGGATTCATTACAGTGCAAGAGCAACTCCATTATTGATTGGTTTCACTGATTCTGATTGGGCTGGTGACCCTGATGATCAAAATTCTACTAGAGGATATGTATTCACTCTTGGTTCAGGACCTATTACTTGGGCTTGTAAGAAACAAAGTGCGATCTCTCTTTCTTTAGCAGAAGTAGAGTATCATGGTGCAGTTGAAGCCAGCAAGGAAGCCATGTGGCTTCGTCAGATTCTGTCTGAATTTGGTCTTCATCAGCAGCATCCAACTACACTTTGGTGCGATTATTAGAGTGCCATTCAACTATGTAAAGATCCAGTTCAGCATTAGTGTATGAAACACATTGAATTCCACATACACTTCATCAAAAAGCTCATTCATGATCATGTTCTTGAAGTGTAGTACTATTTAACCAATGATCAAGTAGTTGATATCTTTACAAAGGCTCTCACAGAAGCGAATTTTACCAAACTTCGATCCATGCTTGGAGTTCAAGAAAGTTATCATTAAGGAGGGATAGGCTATAATACCTCCTTCCTTCTCCTATTGTGTCACCTTTGTAAATCCTTCAATCCTATCCCAATTTGTTCTTAAGGGGGGATGTTAGGATATTTCGACACATAGGAAATAGGCTCCTTTTGTGTCACCATTGTAAATCCTTCAATCCTATCCCAAGTTGTTCTTAAGGGGGGATGTTAGGATATTCCGACACATAGGAAATAGTTAAGAATAACTTAGTCTAGTGTAGAGTTAGATAAAGTGTGTTTCTTTACTATGTACATTTGTAACTTATAATTCGATGGTCACGATTTGTAATGATTCGACGGTTCACTCTCTCCTCGGTATTAACGACACTTGATCCATGGCTTAGCACCCAATTGGTCCATGATCTCTATTTAAAGAGCATGGAGGGTCATTTGTCCGGTAATCGTTTATGAGAGAAACATATGTAACTTTTCTTTTTATATTAATAAATTGCCTGAAGTGGCCGCGTTGGCTCAGGTCGTGGACTGTTTCCATGTTCAAGGGTTTTAACCACATGATAATACTGGTGTATTGATTTGTGATCTATTTGTGAGCGGTGAACTTTGGTTTTTTATATAAGGAACTTACCCTGTAAATTCTTACACTTTTGGAGGCCTTCCCAGTGTCCAAATCAACTCCATGATAGCTCATTGGAAATCTCTCTAAGTCTAGTTTCCAAATATGCCTCCAGTTTCCAAAATGGTTCCCATTTGCCCTATCAAAAATTGAATCTCCCAATACTACCTCTATGCACAATGCCATCCTGAAAAAGAGGCAGAAACATGATTTTTTGGGTGTTTTTGGCCCTTTTTCCTGGCCAATTTTGCTCCAAATGCTTAGCAAAAGTACAGGGGGCATGTAATCATCATTATGAACACATTGATGTGTTCCTTTTGTCCAATTTATGCTCCAAGAATAATTACAGTGCCAAATCACTACGCATAGGGAAATTTTTCCTGTGTTTTTTCAAAATTGCTCTATGCACAGTGCCATTTTACCCCCAACTTGCAAGTTGTTTTTTACTACCTTCCCGACATCAAAATTGTGCCTAGGATATATATTTTTAAAGCCCTTCAAGTCTACTTTCTAAATATACATTTTATTTTCTGATTAGAGTTTATTTTCCATGTAAAAAGTTGATTTTCCCAAGATAGGTCAAAAAGTGCTGAATGAGGGTGCAGAAATGTAGAGTGCTGGTGCAGGAAAAATTTGGAGGCCTTCCTCAACTCTAAATTGAACTCATGATAGATAATTGGAAATATATTTCAGTCTAGTTGTCATTTGACTCTTCAAGAAAGTCATTTTGACACTCGATCTATGAGAAAAAATGAGTTTCCCAAGGTCACTCCAGAAGTGCAACAACTCTTTTGTGGCACCTCTATTTCTGAAATTTATCCAAAACAATGATACCTGTGTAAAAAATAAACGAGTTTTTTCTTCTTGGACCTATCATGGACAAACACCTCTCTCACGTTTTTCAATTTCATCTATGTTTGGTTAGAAACATAGTTTGAAGTAAAATTGGCCTTATGAGTGGCAAATGATTTGTCCCTTAGAATGATTTCTTGGAAAATGATGGAGGCATGATGTTTATGAGTTGGGATGGCTTAATAATTGCTATAATTACCTCCCTTATTCCTCTTATACTCATATGTCTCTGATTCCATAGCAAACCCTAGCTCAATAGGAGAGGAAATTAGGGTTTGGTGTAAGCAAAACAGGGGATTTTAGGACTACCTTGTAGAGGGAGGGGTATGAAGGGGTGAGGGGTTGTCTAAATTCTTGGGGAAATTTTTGGGGATAGGGATAGATGTTAGAGAGTAGGGGAAAGTGGAATTTCAAGGATTCAGTGAGGGGAAGGGGTCGAAAAGGTAAAAACACATGCCTAGTCTCGAAAAGTGTCAAATTGTAGCAATAGGCTAGGGTTTGTGGGAAAATGATGATTTTGAGGGATAATAGTGATGGGAAGTGTTTATGAAGGTATATTAATTATAGGGAAAAGTTTAAGAGCATCTAGATACAAGTATTGTTGATTATTTAACCATGGAAGTCATAAGACCAAGAACAATGCCCTCAAAACCCTAGGAGAGGGAAATGAGTTTTCCAAGCACAATTGAGAGACAAATATGGTAAACACAAAGCCACTTACTTGGAAATGATAGTTTAGATTCTGAAATTTTTGAATACATTTGACTATTACTACTCCTTCAAAAGATAAATTTGAAGGTGAAATGACCAATTTTAATGGTTTTGACCCTATGACCTAATGGGACTGCTTTTTTACCTGACTTTTGCATGAGACTTTGACTTTAAAGACTTCCAATTTAACAGAGAATTTCCATAGGTGTTATTATGCTCAAAGAGACATGAGAATGAGTTAGCCAATATGATCTTCTGAGGGAGAAAGAAGCTTATTTGACCAGGACAACCACCACTGGAACAATTTTATATCATGACCTAATGGAATGATGAAAAATTTATTTAGAATGGGACACTGAATATGCACATGAAAATGTGTTTTGATCCCTGATGGAAGTATGCAAATACTGACACTAACACTTTTATGAATATAATTATGCTCAATAGCTTATCCCAAGGGTTCAACCCTTTATAAGCTATATTTCTAAGTATTTATAGAAACCTTTACATTTGAAATCAGATTCCAAACTAAAATATATTTACAAAACAATACAAATATTTCTAGATATAGAAAAAAATAGGAAAAACTACTGGAAAATGTTGTGTTGTTGAGGTTATGTAGGAATCAGGTGATGATTGTTGATGCTTTGCTAGAGATGTTGTTTCTTTTATGCTGAAAATCCTAAAATTTAGTTACACTTCACTCGACCAATTCTAGCAGTAGGTCCCACCTCTCTTCACTTGGGATATAAAATCCAATCATATTTCTAAATCTTTCATCCACCTCGGTGTAAGTGTCAAAAGTAGGTTTATTTACAAAAAGGTGGTGAAATTCATGCTTGATATTCAAATTAGATTGTATTCCTTGTATGAAAAAATCACCACTGATAATTCCTTTAGCTTTTCTAAACTTGGAGGCATCAACACCTATGTTGTACAGTTCTTCTTGATAATTTTCTATTTGGATTAATTTACCATCAAAATTTCTAAGAGTGGGAAACCCCTTTTCCTATAGCATTGTGAATTTTTCTATCGAGTTGCTTGATCTGCAACTCAAGATCCTTGCATTTTTTCCCAACTGTATCAGTAGATTCTTTTTTGTCAAGACCCTCTCGACCGCCATGACTGTTGTTTTTCTATCTGGAAACTTGAGGTCTTTAAGTTCCTCCTTGGTTTTGGAATTTAGCAGCTTGATGATATTTTGTGCCTCTTTTGGTCTGTGTTCCAAATCTACCTTTTTATTTTCTATTGTTGCTTTAAATTTATGCACAAGTTCTTCTTGTTCAAAAGTAATCTGTATTGAAGGCCACATTTATGTTATATTGACATTTATATTTTGCCAAATATTATTCTTAGCCTCTGCTATCATTTGGATTACAAAGGATTGATCTTCATATTTCTGTATTTGTTGCATGAGTCTATATTTTTTCTTTAATTCTAGAAAATATGCAGTGTCAGGTTTGAGTTTACTCTCTTCAATTTTAGCCAATGTTATTGTTAATTTCTCTTTCTCTGATAGAGCTATTGGTTATTAATATAGAGATTTGATAAGATCTTCTGTAGATTCTGAAATTGTAGTCCTTGCTGAAGTTTCATCCATTGTACCTGTGCCTGATGTAGATGCTCCTGTTGCTTCCCACTATTTTTTTTCTTTCAACAATGCTTCCATGGCCTACTCCATTTTTTGTATTTGTGCATTCTGCTCAGCCACTATAGTAAAAAAAAATTATTTTCCAACTCTATATTGGAAACCTCTTTAGCTTGAGGATGCTTTGTGGAGGGTAGCTTTAGTTGCTTCCTCAATGATTTGATATCTACTTCCTTGTTTTTTATGAGTTCTTTTGTTTCTTCAACATCTTTAGGATCGTGTCCTAATTTTATGACCAAATCCTCCAAAGATTTGATCTTGTTATCCTTAGAAAATGATGACATATTTTCAATTTTTAATTTAGAATTCATATTATTTAAAGATGATTGTAACTTAGAAACAATAAACGCTGAGCTGGTGAGTGATGAAAAGATCAATTCCCCTATTTGATTATGTAAATTGATCTGATCGATTTCATGTATTTTCTTGATGTCAATTGAAAAAATGGAGGCTTTATAGTCTTCAACACTCCTCGGAGCTGGAACTAGTGGTTCCATGAGGGCTATTTGGAATTATTCCTTCTCTGCATCAAATGCAAAAAGTAATCTATGTTGGGTCTTGGTTGTTTGCTTCCAAAACTCAGAGTAAGTAGAAGCCTCCAATGCTTCGTTCTTCAATTTTATTTCTCTGTATCTCGAAAATATACTATGTTGTGTAGACATTTGTAAAGTTGATGACATTGAAGATTGTATATTCATTTCAAGAATAGTTGATTGCACTATTCCTCCTTCTTGGGTAGAAGGAGGGATATGAGTCTTTGATAAGATCACTGTGGCTAGATGTTATGTGCCTCCTCCCTCTGGAGTTTCATCTTGAATAGTGATTATTTTTGTATTTACTTGAGAATCTAAATTTTGAGAATTATCTTGGTCCTTCATCTTTTTCCTTTTGAAAACAAGGAATTGTGCAGCTTCAGAGTCAGTTGGGGACATGTCTTCTCTCTCCCTTTTAAAAATCTTCTCTTTAGAAATAGGTGTCTGCATAGATGATTGGCTGACCAGTATTTCTTAGGATTCCTTAAATGTACCTTCAGTCCATTCTTCCTGATTAGCACATTTCTTAATCTCAGGCCTCAGTGTATGTGCATAAAAAGTACTTTTTTGCTCTAATCTAAGCTTAGAAATGATACCCTGAGCATCATATGACAAGGAGAAACTGAGATGGAATTTCATCTCACTTAAAATTGTATCTATTTCTTTTTTGGAGCCTTAGTATTGATGATATATGGTCTTATGTGTGCTTTGATCTTAAAATGTGCCTTCTTCTGGTAGGAAACAAAATTCACTTCATCCGTATTAAACATTTTCCTAGAATATTCTACTGCAAAGATCTGAATAGGTATAAAAAATGGAAACCTGTAGGGTGGCAATTCTGATCCATAAAATTTGATTTCAATGTAGTTTTGGTAAAGTAACCAATCTCCCACTTTGGCTTGTTCTGACAAATGTAAAAACTTCTTTATCTCTAGAGAGATCCTTAAGATGACATCATAGTTTAGCAAACATCGTGAGGTATGCAAGATTTTATCAACATGATATGTGAAGGAATACAACTCTGAGTTATTTCTAACTAGATAGGTCTAGTGAATTACTGACCAAGGTTTACCTTCATTATCATTTTTCTGTAGAGGGAATTTTAATTTATCTTCGTAATAATATAGCATAACATAAACTAGTACTGATTGGTATTTGAAGCCACCTTCTGCTTTAAAATTAACAAACTTTTCATGGATTTCATTCGCCAAAAATTGTCTGTAATTGAAAATGAGAAAGGGTTGTTTATCAAGTACAAAGGTAGATATAAATCCTAACACTTTCTCGTCGACCCATTGATTGGTATAGTACCCAAGCAGTTGGTTTACCATGGAAATTACCCACTTGGACATTTCAGGAAAAATGGAAGCTGGATATGGGGGATTGGTCTTGGGCAACTCAACATTCTAAGGAAGGAAATATTCAAATATCTAGGATTTTTGTGGGAATGCCAATTTTTTATACAACTACATTAGAATTTCATCAGAAAATAGGTGATGGGAAGGTTGATATTCAATTTGTAGGGCCTGGAAAATGCTTCTAGGAGAAACAAATAAAATAACTTCATTGTTGTGGGAAATGACAGCCTTTTGACTTGGTAAATACCTAAGGTGATACCAAACAATGAATTCAAGAAAGAAATGAGTCTAGGGGAGAAAAAACTATGGGAGAAAGGATTCCCACAAGCTTAATTTGTCACTTTTATCCAAATACTTCTGCCTAACCCAATTATGCAGCGCGTAGAGGTCAAAATCTGACATAATTTCTGCAATTTTGTGTTGGGTGTCTATTAAAGGGGATTTTTTAAAGTTAGGGACTAGAGGAATAAGGGGATTAGATTCAGAAGCTTTTCCATTTCCCTTGTGGTTCGACATGGTATGAGATAAAGACTAGGTGTAGAAGAAAAACGCCTAAGAGAATTCGACGAAAGAGAGCTTGGTAAAAGAAGGTTTGAGCACTAGATTACATGCAATAGTTTAGTTGTGGTATGGGAAGATTGTTGTTGGGAGATAACAATTAACAGGAGTTTACTTTTCGTCTTGTAGGATTAATAGAAAGCAGAAATAAATGAGCTATGGGTGTCGTAGTCTTTTTATAACAGCTCAGATGGTTGTATAATGGCCAAGTAAATGTTTATGGACCAGGGGCTTTAATTAATTAAACGGATGAATGGCGGGAATTAATGGCATAATGTTCATAAAATTCCACGGGAGATTGGAATGCTAATCGATAGGTGACGCGGAGGGTTGATGATTTGGCATGACAGGTGGAAAGAATTGAGTGGAGAGAGGTGATGAATAAGTGGCAGGAAATGGTTAGCAAAGGAGGTGACACTTGGCGGGAGATGGTTGGCAGAGCATGAAACCACTGGCGGGAGCGTAGGTGGTATTTTGGGTTGGGGGTTGGGGGAGGGGGGTGTCGGCGGTTTATGGCATTGGGAGGTGACCCCCCAAAAACACCGAGAACTTGCCACGTTACCCTTAGCAGTTTCAGAGGAAACTAATTTTTGAGCCCCCCCTTGTGTTAACCGTCGAGAGCGCGAGGGGAGGGGGAAGGGGGGGTCGAAATGGCTTGCCCATCGTAGATATTGGGAAGTTGAATCAGATTCGTTGTTTCCAAAGGAAAAAAAAATTACAAACGACAAAAATATTTTGTCGTATTATCTCTTTGTCAAATACATATAAAATCAAATAAATCGATTTATCTAAATTTTTAACTTAACAAAAAAAAAAAAACTATGAATATGATAGTGGATTTAAATGTGCATCTCTAATTTTATTCTTTTTCTAGGAATTTTCATTTTTCTCTTTTTATTTTTTATTTTTCTCAATATTTTTTTTTTGTCATTATTCTCATTTTAATTTTCTATCCCTTTTCATTTTTATTTTTATTTTCTTTATTTTCCTATTTTCCTACAATATTAAGCAAAAATAAAATTATGTTACAACATTGGCTCCATCTGGGGACTGCTTCTCCTTGTGATATGCAGAGAACAAGTAGATCCATGTGCCTTCTCCTTAGGCCCTTGAGTCTTTGTTGTGAAATCATACTATGATAGTGAATATAAAGAAAAAAATTGGTTATGTACAATGAACTAGGACTGTAATTAACTTCAGTACTGAATGTAGTGCTTTAGATATTTTCCATTGACAAGAAATGTAGAGTATGCTCCTTCCAGGTTCTGTAGAATAAAAGTGTTGTTTCCTTTGACATCTGCAATGCTGAATGGTTGTAACCAAAGATTATCAAATTTACCATGTTTCCCTTTTTCTTCTCTTCTGGAATCCCATTTCAAAACTAAATCTCCTTCCCTAAAATCTCTTTATCTGGATTTCCTATCAAACAAAATTTTCATCTTATTTTTATATTGATGAAGTTTATACTTAATTTCATCTCTATCCCCATTCAAGTCTATAATCTGATTGACTCTCCTAGAAAAATCATCATGTTCTTCATTTGATTCTTGTAAAAACTTCATGACAGGAAAGGCTAGTTGTGTAGGAAAAATGGCTTCAGTGCCACAGACAAGTTGAAAAGGGGATTTACCTGTTGATCTTTTGGGTGATATTATGTTGGCCCAAATTGCAGACATAAGGTGTCTGTCCTAATTTATCCTATGATCTGCAAGTACCTTCTTGATCACTTTTACCAAAATATTACTAGATGATTCTACCAATCCATTTCCCTGAGGGTAGTATGGAGTAGAATGATGCAATAAAATTTGATATTTCTAGTAGAATTCTATCATCTTAACACTACTAAATTCCTATGCATTATCTATGACTATCTGTTGAGGAAAACCAAATATAGATAGTATATTTTCCTCAATGAATTTAATGACAACAATATATGTAGAATTTTTTTTGGAATGGTTTCTACCCACATTGTAAAGTAATTTGTGGTAGTTAAGATCCATCTATGTTGATTGTTGGATGATGGATGTATCTATCCAATGAAATATAGTCCCCATTGTAAAAATGGTGCCTCAATCAAAACTAGAACAAGGGGAAGTGTTGCCAATCTTTGTTTGCCAGCAAAAATCTGACGTGGAATGCAACTTCTAACTTTTGCTCCAACCTCTGAAAACAAGTTTGGTCAATAGAAACCTTCTCCCAAAATATTGTCTGTTGTTTCTCTCCAAGCATAATGACCTCCACATATTCCTTCATGAAACTGATTTACAATACCCTTTGTTTCACTCTTTTTTAGACATAGAAGTAATATATTTAACGGATCTTTCCAATATAAGTTAGCATTGATAATACAATACTTCATAGCCTTTAATATAATATTTCTGCATTGATTTTTTGTGAAACTGGGAGGGTACTTAAAATCGTGAATAAAGTGTACACATCAGCATACCATTCATACTTCCTCAATATGAAGTGGAAGAGGAGTTGAATATGCAGAAGAAGGTTCTTGTGGATTCTTCTCTCTTAATCCTAGAGAAGGTTCTTGTGGTTCTTCTCTCCTGATATATTCAGGATAGTGTTTATTCCAAAAAATTTACAGTTATATTCAGCCAACAACTTGGCTAAACCATGTCCTTTTATCAACTTAGTAGATTTTATGTCTAGATCAAATTCTATGATTTTAGTTATCCATCTCCCTCTCCTACCATCTGTATCAGGTTGGGTCAAAATGGTTTTGATAGCATTATTTGGGACATAAGGAGTAATAGGAGAATGAGGGAGATAAGTTCAAAAGGCTTTGAGGGCTTTTACACGAGCATAAGCTTGTTTTTCGATGATGTCATATTTTAGCTCTGTATCTCTCACCACTTTACTAAATAAGGCAATTGGATATTCATCTTGGTTATCATTTGTTTGCAATAAAATAACTGCTAAAGTGGTGTGAGAGGCAAAAGAAAAAATGTTGAAGGGTTTGGTATAATCAGGACTGGCTATAATTGGGGCTTCAAAAATAGCCTTTTTTGTTTGTGTAAAAGAAAATCTAGCCTACACTAACGTCCACTTAATCTCATGATCCTTTTTCAGCATATGAGTGATATATTTAACAATGTCAGCATACTTTGGTATAAATCTTCTTAGAAAATCAATTTTTCCTACAAAATCTTGAACTTCCTTTTTATTTCTGGAAAGAGTAATTACCTCAATGGTTGAGACTCGTTTTAGATCAATTACCACTCCTTATTTTGAGATGATGTGGCCAAGTAATTTTCCTTCCTTTATGGAAAAGAGGGATTTATTTGGGTTGAGTGAGATTCTGAAATTTTTGCACCTATCAAAAACCTTTTTCAAGTGCTTTAAGTGATTTTCATCAGAGTTTGAAAACACAGTTAGATCATCTAAATAAATAAAAATGAATTTATTGATTTTTCTAACAAAATATAAATCCATAACTCTTTGAAATGTTGCTCCTACATTATTCAATCCAAATGGCATCCCGACATACATAAATGTACCCAGGCAGTGGTGAATGTTGTTTTCTCTCTGTCTTTTGGACTCACCAAAATCTGCTTATATCCAGAAAAACCATCTAGCATGCAAATTCTACTAGAACCTGAAACTCTTTGGAGTAACTGATCCATTTTAGGTAATGGATAATTGTCTTGTAATGATGATTTGTTCATATTTCTAAAATCCACACACAACTTAATTTCACCGTTATTTTTCCTTACAGAACTAAGTTTGCAATCCATTCAAAAAATATAAGAGGAACAATGATCTTTGCATCCAATAAATTTTTAAGTTCCTTTTCAATGGTTGGAAGCAAAAATATCGGATTGATTCTTGTTATTTTCTACTGGAATGGATGGCTTCTGGTTTTAAAGTGATCGTATTCTCAATGAGATTTGTGTCATAAGTTTTGAGCTCCTCATAGGACCAAGCAAATACATCTTTATAAGGCTTTAACATATTGATATATCTATCTTTTATGTCCTTGGGTAATGATGTTGAAATTTTTACATTTCTAATTTCTTCATCTATTTCAATGTTACATTCTTCTACATCCTCTTTTGTTGTGAATTTAATAACGAAGTTTTGAAGACATCATTACTATCAAAAATATTTTCAAGAGGGATTAGGCCCTTGGGAATGGGAGTGTTTGGCGATTGAAGGATATCACGATCAACTATCTTATTTTTCAAATACGAAGCTTTATTTTCCTGAGTTGGATTAGGATCAATAATTTTTTTCCCCTCATATTGTAATGTTGCAAAGTCTTCAATTACCTACAAGAAAATCTTCAATTTTTCATCATATTCAAACACTTTCCAGTGTATAATATTTTCATGGATTGATGGCCTATATTTCACCTGAATTTGATATTGTAGTTGGATTGGATCAGGAATTTTAAAAGAACTAGAAGAAAGTACTAAAGAATATGCATACATGTTTTCATCCCTTGGAGTTTTTGTAATGTTGAAGGCTTGAAAATAGTTCTCTACAGAATCACATGCTTCATTTCAGTAAGATCTAAGGCTAGGATGTTTTTCTTGACATATAATTCTTACTTGCTTGACAATAAGTTTTAAATCACTGAAAACACTTAAGTTCTAAACTTTAAGACTTTTGTCTAACTCAAGTCCTAAAAGCAGGGCTTCATATTCTGCACATTATTTGTAACATAAAATTCTAACTTGAAATATTGAGTTATGTTCTCTTTGTCTGGTGAGATATGTACAATACCAGCTTCAGCTCCATCCTTGGAAAAAGCTCCATCAAAATATGGTTTCCAAATATCAGTTTTTATACAATTAGGCTTATTGAAAATCTAGTCAATGTTAAGTTGGGAATTTTAGATATCATTAGATGATGATTTGAAACATACAAAATCCTGATCCACAGCATAAATTGGATGATTTATCTCTTGATCAACCTTACATACAGTGTTAATGAATCTTACCTCTTTGTATAACCTAAGATGTTCACCCCCATATACAAGAATAGTGGTAAAAGACATATCCATCTACAAACTTCCCCCTAATTTGGAAGAACATGATCTGGATAGCAACGCCCCAAATTTAGGAGGAATATTTGTGACTACAATGTCTAACACTACACTCTTAAGTGGGATTTGTGCTAGAGTGACAATTAAGTCTTTTATCAGTCCAATACAAGGAACCTTCTTTGAATCAAAAGTGTACAAGTCATGATAAGGTCTAGTAATTTTCACTTGTGGCTAATCCATGATTACTTTGGGCATCAAATTGTGAGAGGCCCCAGAATCTAACATACAGTTATATAGAAGAGAATCATGAACTTTGATAGTAACATAAAAGGGATGAAAGTTTTCATCAATCATGTCAGAACTAGGGCCAAAAACCACTGAAGGTTTTTCATCCTGTAAATTGGTCATGTCCCCCTCAAAATCTATACTCGAGCATTGGATCCACTTTGACACTTGATTTTTGTATCCTTGGTTTTTAGAGAGTTCAGACAGTGGAACAGGAAATTTGACTCTTTTTAGCTCTTTCTCTACATTAACAATTGTTGGAACAATTCTTTCAGGTGCATTATGTTCATTTGGTTGAATTAATGGTTGAATGAACATTGTTTGGGTTTCAAAAGTTTTTACTGGAGGCTCATTAATTGTGGCATTCTTAGTTGGCCTACCAAGGCCTGGTCTAGGCCTTCAATCATATATTCTACTTAATTATGCAATAATATATTTAGATAATGGTTGATATTTTGAGACTTTGGAAGCCTCTTGATCTTGGGTTGAAGATTGATCAGAAGAAATTGGAACCAAAGCATTTTGTAATGATATGTCACCTAGAGAACTAATGGAATTGGCACTTGATGTGCCAGTTTACTAAGGTTCCTAATCATCAATTAATAATGGAGGCTGGACCAATTGGTCAATATTTGGTCTTTGTAGGATCTGAGGTTGAAAAGGTATTTTGTATTGAGTCTGAGGTATGTTTGTTACTGGTTGAGCTACCCTAGGTTGTGATTCTATTTTTGAAATTCTACTGGAAATATTTCTTAACAAAGAAGTAATTTCATCTATCTTATGATCCTCTTCCTTACTCTTTGTAAAGTAAGTACTTTCTTCTTTAGCCTTCATTTTTCTTTCAGCTTTCTCAACCTTTGCTTTAAGTTTATTTGATGCAGATATGTTTACCTCTACCTCAATAGAATTTGTTTGCATATCTTCCAAAGTGACAGATCTTCTTTCTCTAAGCATGAAAACAAAATCATCATCAAATCCCTTTGAAAATATATTCTTTGTTGCAACTACTGGTGGTTTATAGTAAGGTGGAATTTTATTGTAAATTTTATTGAATCCTTTAATGAAATCAAAGACAAGTTCTCTAGGATTTCTTTTTAAATTATCAAATTCTGAAAGGTAATAGACTAGATCATTTTTTACTCCCCATTGATTCTTAAAAATATTTGTTAACTATTTCCATGTTCGAATTGAATTGGCTTGTAATTGTCTCAACCAGATTCTTACGTTTCCTTCAAGGGATTGAACAAAAAGTCTCATATATACATCTTCATGCTCAATGTTCATGTTGTCAACAAAATATAAGAAATCAGAAAAATGATATTCAGCAGATGGACCAGTATCTCCATTAAACCTAGGGAGGTGTTTCATATATCCATATGGAAAATCATAAGTTGATTAGGAAGAATTAGTTCAGCATAACAAGCCTGAATGATAGGTCGAAAAACAACCATTATATTAGGTAAATGAGGTGAAGATGATGAATAAATTGAAGTAGAAGATGATGAAGGTGAGGATAACCTTCCTTTTGTGTGAGAAGAACTTGCAGAATCTTTAGGAAAGGGTGATTGGATCAATAAATGTCGTAGTTCTGGATCAAATTTTCCTTCACCCTCAAATAAAGGATTAGTGTACAAAGAAAAACTATCTTCAGGTTTTTCCGAAGTTGTTGGAAAAGTGTGAATGACAGAAGAGATGAAATCACTTTGTCTTAATTCAAGTAATTGTACCCCTAATTTAGTTTATGACTTAGGAGATTCTGAAACAATTTCAAGGACTTGGTATGACTCTAATTGGTATATAAGAAGATTTGACTGCAGATCAACTCCTGTGGACAACCGTTCTAAAAATTTTGGTGGTAGATATGATAGCTCAGGAGGGATTGATGCAGGACTAAACAAATCAACCTCTTAAACAATATTAGGTTGGAATGAGGCAGAATTTGAAGATGAAGCTTCTAACCTCTCCTCAAAGAGGCAATTCTCACAAGTCTCTCTGGATCTAACAATGGAGAATAGATATGAGGGTCTTAGTGAGATCTGGTATTCTTTAGTGAAGCCAAATTTATTAAGTGGATTAGCTAGGTGAAATATTTTAACCTATTGACCTTTTATTCACCATTAAAAGGAGATTTTAATCGTTGTCCCATGGAAAAATAATTCAAAATTTTCATTCCCCGACAATGATGCCAATCTGATGTTGTTGTTTTAATGCAAGAAGGAAGACCACCGCTTTTGAAATTCGTCCAATCAAATGAAATTATTTACACAAACCCATTTATGAGAAAGAAATCTTGGCAATACTACATGCACTAAAGCAATGGAGACCTTACCTAATGGGAAGACACTTCAAGATAAAAAAAGATCATGATAGTCTTAAATACATTTTGGAACAAAGATTATCTTCAGAAGAGTGGAAAAAATAGGTCACAAAGATGTTGGGTTAATAATTTGAAGTCATATACACAAAATGAAAGCAAAATTTTATTGCAGATGCACTATCAAGAAAGAATGAGGATGTGGAAGCATTTATTTTTGTCAATTCTATTATCACTCCGTCAGATTCCCAAGGCAGAAGAAGGAATCCCAACAGAGGCAACCACACACCAAACTTTTGGCGTGGTAGATAGCCCTACCAAACCGGAGAGGGCTCTCTCCACAAGGTCACAACCAAGAGGGCTGGAGGAATTAGGGTTTTTAGGAAATATATGAGTGCAAGGGTTGGTTTTTATTTGATTTGGTTGGGTGTCACTGGATGAAGAAATTAGGTCAAGGGAGCTCGGTTAGGGAAAATGAGATAGGGTTGCAGAGATTCAATGGGGCAAGGTAGGCATAAGGCTTACCACTTTAAAGCTAATTGTGATGAGACGATTTTGAGACTGATGAGAAGCTAGGAAAAGCATGGGAGATGTATTCTTCCTAAAAAGAGGAAAATGGACAAAATTATGATATCTTTCCCTAAATAGAGCATGAGAAAGCATGTGTTCTACCTATCAACTTGAAATAAATCATACAATAGAGATGTAATTAACATGAATACAACACATTATAAAATATGAAACTAAAGGAAAAAAAATTAAACATCATCCCACATGTATCCCAAAAAATAGCTGCAACTCTTCTTTATTAATTGGCCAAAACTAAGTACAATAGTTCCTTGATCAATAAGAAAACATCCAAACTAATTCCAAACTTTGAAAATGAGTAAAAAATGACATGATATAGGCCTCAAAAAACCTCTCCCAACCTCAGTGGTCGAATCCCTAAGTTGAGGAGTTGATCCACAATAATCTGAACTGATACCTAGAGCGTAGCGAGCTCTAAGTGACTCCTCCCTAAATATATTCAAAGTGATTCATTTGACTTAATGACAACTTTTACCTAATGAATCTACCCCTAGGTAACTTATCCACAACATAATTACATTTACCATCATTAATTAGATAGGTAGAAACATTGATTTCTGAAGTAAATTCAAAATTTCAGTGAAAAACAAAAAAATATCAGCAAAATGGTCATTTGCGCCCTCACTATGTCATTTGTGCCCTCCATGTTGCATCCTAATTTTGGGTGCCTTCCCGGTGTCAAAATTTGGCCCAAGATAGCTCATTAGAAAGCCCTTAAAGTCTAGTTTCTAGATATGCCTTCAGTTTCCAAATTAAGGTAATTTTACCCCTCAAAATTTCAACCTCCCAAGACTGCTATTTGCACAATGCCTAGGCCAAACTTAGGGGTAGAAATGTGATTTTTAGATAGTTTTTTGACCTTTTCACATGTGAAATCTTAAAATAAAGGCTAGAAACATGGTTTTATGGAATTCATTTCTCCTTAGAAATCCATTGGTGGTTTTATTTCCCTTAAAAATTTCCCCAAATATTTTCATAGTGCCTAGGGCGCTGCGCAAATGACAGTCAAACTGTGTAAAAATTATGAATTTTATGGAACACTTGGCCTCCAAGATGGAGCACTAGCTCACTAACCATGAGGTTTTTTTCAAAACAGAGAGAGGTGTTTGTTATTTGGAATTTTTTGAACAAAAACCTCCTCCAGTTTCTCAAAATTAATTTTTTTTGCCACAATCTTCTCTACAAAAAGGTGTCTCAAACATGATTTTTCACAAGCAAAAAAATAGGTTGTGAATATGTGAATGGATCTCTCATTTTGTAAAACTTGTGTAAATAATGAGATAGGTTTTTGTATATTGTTATCTTAGGAACAAAAAACTCCTCCAATTTCCAAAAATTCATTTTTTTGTTGCTACAATATGTTCTGCAACACGGTGACCAAACAGGATATTTCAAGAAAATGTGCCTTTGAAGAGTTTTTCAAATTTTCCCAAATTTTCTTAAAATTTCCTCAAAATTGCTTCAGACTTACTTCATGGAGACCTGATAAGGTATGCTATGCTATCATGGATAAATCAATGAGAAAACATAACTTACCCTTCTCTTTATGCTTAATTAGGGTTTGTATTTCTGGACCAATTCACATAAATCAAAGCAACCCACATGTTTGAAACATGTCACTGCCATAGGAGATGCCAAAATTTCTCTAGTAATTTTTGGCTCAAGTATGAGTATTATACCCCCTCTATGTGGCCTTCTAGCCTATGTTTCTTCTCCCTCACTATATGATGTGTTTTCTTCCTCTTCTGCCATGGTGTTTTTATCAAAACCTTAGGGAATTGGATGGTGTGGAATATGGTTTTAGGAATGAGGAATGGGAAAGGGAAAGTGAAGAAGATGGTGCTAGGGATGTGTGAAATGGGGGAGGGAATAGGGAGTAGTAGTATGATGGGATTTAGGATGGGGATTTGGGATTGGGAGCCTAGGTAAATGTAGCACCTAGGGCTTAGGGTTTGGGAGAAAGGTTTAGGGAAAGGGAATTTTGTAAAATAGGGGTTTGGGAATGGGTATTTGTAATTATGGGAAGGGTATAAAGGTGTAAGGGAGTGAAATTTGGGAATTTTCAAGAATTTAATGGAATACTAGGGTTTTAAAATTATTTCAAACACCAAATTCTAACATAAATTTCACAACACCCAACACATGAACTTGATGAAGATGATAATTTATGGCATTAGCTCTTACTCATTTGTTGGAGGTCAATGAGTAGGTTGATGGAGCTTTGGAAATTATTTTTTGCCACTTGAATGCATTTTTTGGGTTTCCTGGTCATTTACGCAGTTCCTGAATCATTTGTGCCCTCATAGAAGCATTTGCACCGTCTCTTAAGCATTTCTGCCCTCTCTTAAGCATTTGCACTCTCACAGAAGGATTTGCACAATGAATTTTTTCATACCACTTCGGAGGCTTTCCCGGTGTCCAAATTGGGCCCAGGATAGCTCGTTGGAAACATTATTCTGTCTAT
Source organism: Pinus albicaulis (assembly GCA_034641835.2). Taxonomy (NCBI): domain Eukaryota; kingdom Viridiplantae; phylum Streptophyta; class Pinopsida; order Pinales; family Pinaceae; genus Pinus; species Pinus albicaulis. Next base: position 380,807,679 of record CM076571.1, on the reverse strand, counting down.
TTCCAAATATACCTTTATTTTGTACAATAGACTTGATTTGACCTGTCAAAAAGTGCAAAGTGAGGGTGCGAAAATGAAGTGTGTTGTTGCAGGAAACTTTTGGAGGGCTTCCTCAACTCCAAATTGAGCTCAATATAGCTCATTAAAAATATCACTCTGTCTAGTTATGATTTGACTAATCAAGTAAGTCATTTGGACACTCCATCTAGGACAAAAATTGATTTTCCCAAGTTCACTCCAGAAGTGCAGAAAACCCTCTTGTAGCACCTGTATTTTTTACATTTATCCCAAACCGTGATACTTGTGTAAAAAATTAAGGAGGTTTTTCTTTTTTTACCTATGATGAAAAACAACCTCTCTCAATTTTATCAAATTCATCTCTTTTTGGTCAGAAACATTCTTTTAATCAAAACTAGCCCTATGAGTGGCAAATGATTTGACTCTTGGATGACTTCTTGAAAAATGACGGAGACATGATGTTTATGTGCTTAAATGACCTCATACTTACTGATATGACCTACCTTATGCCTCCTCTACTCAGATGTATCTGATTCCATAGCAAACCCTAGCTCAGTGGGAGAGGAAATCAGGGTTTAGTGCTTGTGGAAAATGATGATTTGGGCACCCTTGGGAAAAGACAACTCCCTTTGACATTTGATCAATTGATGAAATAAAAACTCTTGCACTTTGACATGTGCTTGTTTGGCATGTGGAACTGAGTTGACAGATTTTGGGAGACTCATTACTTATTACATTTTAATTGACATAAAATTACATGAATAAAAAATAAAATTACAATATAGTATGAAAATCATACTTTTGAAACCATAATTACAACTTTAAAAATGATATTTACATGCTGATAAATTCTAAATGCAGATGATTGAGAAAGTATTATTTGAGTCACTCTCACACCTTTTCTGACCTTATTGAAATGAAATGGAGTATTATTGAACCTTGGAAAATGAAACCTAGTGACCTAAATGGACCTTGAATAACCAGACTCCATGGTTAACTTTGACTGACATAATGACATAGTGAAATGAGATTTTAAGATTGTTTTATGCTCAGCAAGATATGAAGGTGGGTCAGAAAATGTGAAATTTTGAGGGAGAGTGAGGTTTTATGGCTCGGGCTATCATCAGTGAGTCAATTTGTGCATGACCTAATGGAATGATAAAAAAAATATGAGTGGGACCCCTAAAATGAATATGAAAAGAGTGTTTTTTTATCACTAATGGCAGAATGTGAATTATAACACTAACATCATCCTTTTTGGGAATGGAAGCTCTTTGGAGGTGTCAAGAACACCGTATAAAAATTGCCTAACCATTGGGCCAATACGATCAAAAAAATCAAATTGAAACGCATGACTAAATGCTAACTAAAAAAACAAAAAACAAAAAAAACTTACTAAACTTATTGATGGCAACATATCACCGAGACTTGAGGGCTTCAAATCCTGATGACAACCACCTTCCTACTGAACACATATGTACAATCATGTGAAGTGATCCTTCCAGTGTATCCAATCCAGCAAATGGCTACTTATTGAAATTTTGCTCTCATTTTCCTCGAGCAGGCAAAAAAAACAAAAATTAGGCCACTCCAAGTGTCTACTGAACATGTGATTCTGGTCCACAAAAATAAGAAAATACATCTTTCTTGCTAACTGTATAAAATCAGTAAAATAATCTTCAAAAATATGAAATCTTACCTTGTCTTGAGATTCAGCAAAAACACAAGCACACTCTTCATTTTGATCTGAAAGAACACTTGGTTGTTGATCCATAGGAGAGCATAGGGAAGTACAAATTTTTGATATCTGAGTGTTGGCAAAAAATTTCTGAAGCACGGGAAACTCTGAGTCTATCACTTGCATGTTGTCTCTCTTAGGCTCATACTTCTCAAAATCATATTCTAAATCATCTTCGAACAGAAAACATTCTTCAATATTGTTAAATATGACAACCCTATCTTCTTCATGAAAGTAAACAATATCTGTTATTTGATCTCCTTGTAAAAAATCATCATCACAAATTGGTTTACTCACAACAACTTCCTGTATGGATTCATCAGCCTCATGACTATCGTCATTCAAACCCAGACTTTCATTTTCAGTAATGGAATATGCTTCACTCACACATTCTCGATTGTGTGAACATTATAAGAGCTGCAATCTAAATTCGCTTGGGCTATAACATGATTTTTCAGGAGCTTATCTATTTCATCTTCAGAAAAAGGAGAAAATTGAGTTTTAAAGCAATTTAAATCAGTTTGGTGATTTTCATTTTCAGGATCGGGAATTGGCACTTCTCTTTCTTGGTCCCAGTCTCTCTCATCTAAAGAGGGAGCTACTGATTCTTTTTGGTGACGAAAAAGGTTCTCATGCAAAGGCTTAAGGATCTCTTCATCCAAGGAGGAAACTGTTGATTCTTTTTGGGAAGAAAAATCATGAAGGAATTCTATGATCTCATCATCTAGACACTCTTCATCCCCATACAAATTTTCAAGAAACTTAATGAAATTATTAGAGATCTCTTAACAACTATTAATAATCGACAAGGAAGAATTGTGTAGAAATTTGATGAATAATGATTAATTATCCACCGAGACTATCCTGATCACATACAATTTGAATTTATATGCAACAAATAATCTCTTCCACTCAACCAACTCAGATCATCACACATGCGGAAATATAATCAAGCGATAACACATCAAATCATCATACACATTAACACAGTATGTATGGGGAAAGCTTATAGCTGAAAACCCCGCAGCTATTGTGTATATTATAATGGAGAAATCATGTAACAAAATCAGTACAATACTCCTCACAAGTACTCAGTACTATTTCATGAAGTTACACACGAACTAGCTTGGTTTTGAACATGTTACTGGTTCAAAACTCACCACTAATTGCCTTGCCTCTATTTCATTTTTCAATGCTATGGGATGGCCTCTTTATATAGATAAACCACCAGCTTTAACTGTGCAATCCTCATGGGCTTACTCCTCCTATCTGTGTGTTGCAAATAGCAACAGTATAGTCACAACTGATAGCTAACTCCACCCTTTCATCTACCTCTTTCACTGGTCTCCACTGAACTGATCATGCACTGTAGTGAACTGATGTGTTCTTGAGTTGAATAATGAGTTAATAATGAATGAATTAAATAATATTTAATTCACTCCACTCATAACTAATTGATTAGCTAGTTAAACTAATCTCAATCAGTTCAACTAAAATAAACATAACACAACTCCACTAGCTGTCTCATTAACTCCTCCAAACTTCTGCCACTGAAGTCCAACTGAAGTCAACCATGCATGATGCCATCAAACCCTTGGGAACCACGTGATTCCTCTGTCGGATGCATGAGCCACTTCTGTAGCTCGAACTGAAGTGCTCCAAGAGAGTAAAATGCTGTTTATAGTCCAAATATTATTAAGGGTAAATAATATTTGACTTCCATATTTTTAGGAGAGGCAGTCTAAAAATAGCCTTCGACCTCTTCGACCTAAAAAATAGAGTCTCATCTATTTTTACCAGCATGACCAATGCTCCAAGAATCTCAAACTGGAATCCCCGAACCATGCTCCATATGTCTAAAAATAGACATAGTCTAAAAATAGATTTTGCGCCAGAATTTGCCTGCGGACCCACTTAGTGAAGGTGACTTCATTTCACTAAGCTCCATCATCTTGCTGCATTTTCAACAAATTGGAGCTTTGATAATGTTGAAATAAAACTAAATGAAATTCCTTTAGAGAATATAAACTAGCAGATGGTAGACTCTCATACCATGATCTCGCTTTTTCCTCCAAGGTAGCCATAAACATCTTCATCAGACAATCTTCAGGAAACTCAATATTTAGTTTGTGAATATGCAAATGAAATTTGACTAAATGAAAACTACCATCTTCACCGTATTGACCCTTAAACTTTGACAGTCCTGATTGCCAATCTATATGAGGAATATGGTTCGTAAAACTAGGAATATGAGCTCAATTCATAGGAGCATACCTTCGAGCAATCAAATCCATTTTGACAACAATGAGTTCACCAATAATATCTTCAAACTATCGATTCTTGAAAAGTGGAGTTGCCATGAGAATTCTAAACGTTGGGATTCTTTGACCCTGGAGTCGACAGGTGAATGATGCACAACCTTCTTGTGCCTGATCATTTTTCACCATCAACAATCAAATCTAAACTTTGTCGTTCTTTCCTAGGGAAGATTCTGATCTTTCGACCCCCAACAACGATGCCAGAATGTTATCACTCTGCCAGATTCCCAAGGCTGAAGAAGGAATCCCAACAGAGGTAACCACAGACCAAACTTTTGGCGTGCTAGATAGCCCTAAAAAACCAGAGAGGGCTCTCTCCACAAGGTCATATCCAAGAGGGCTGGAGGAATTAGGGTTTTTTAGGCTAGATATGAGTGTAGGGGTTTTTTTTTATTTGATTGGGTTGGGTTTCACTGGTTGAAGAAATTAGGTCAAGGGAGCTAGGTCAAAGCAAATGAGACAAGGTTGCAGAGATTCAATGGGGAAAGGTAGGAATAAGTCTTACCACTTTAAAGATGATTGTGATGAGATATTTTTTAGACTGATGAGAAGCTAGGAAAAGCATGGGATATATATTCTTCCTAAACAGAGGAAAATGGACAATTTATGATATCTTTCCCTAAACAGAGCATGAGCAAGCATGTGTTCTGCCAATCAACCTGAAAGAAATCATACAATAGAGATGTAATGAACATGAAGACAACACATTCTAACATATGAAACTGAAGTAAAAACAATGATAAACATAATACCACATGTATCCCCAAAATTAGTTGCAACTGGCCAAAACTGAGTACAATAGTTCCTTGAACAATAATTTAACATCCAAACTGATTCCAACCTTTGAAAATGAATCAAAAAAGACATGATATAGGCCTCAAACAGCCTCTCCCAACTTGAGGGGTCGAATCCCTAAGTTGAGGAGCTGATCCACAATAATCTGAACTAATACCTAGAGTGTAGGGAGCTCTAAGTGACTCCTCCCTAAATACATTCAAACTGATTCATTTGACTTAATGACAACTTTTACCTAATGAATCTACCCCTAGGTAACTTATCCACAACATGATTACATTTACCATCATTAATTACATAGGTGAAAACATGAATTTTTGAAGTAAAGTCAAAATTTCAGTGAAAAACAAAAAGATATTAGCGAAATGGTCATTTGCGCCCTCATTATGTCATTTGTACCCTCCATGTTGTAGCCTGATTTTGGGTGCCTTCTCGGTGTCCAAATTGGGCCCAGGATAGCTCGTTGGAAATACCTTCAAGTCTAGTTTCCAGATATTCCTTCATTTTCCAAAATTAAGGTTATTTTCCCCCTCAAATTTTCATTCTTCCAAGATCTTTATTTGTGCGGTGCCTAGGCCAAAACAGGGGTAGAAATGTGATTTTTAGGTAGTTTTTTTACCTTTTCACATGTCAAGTATGTAAATCAAGGCTGGAAACATGGTTTTATGGAATGAATTTTTCCTTAGGAATCCATTTTTGGTCTTATTTCCTTCAAAAAGTGCCCCAAAAATTTGCATAGCGCCTAGAGCATTTCGCAAATAACAGTCAAACTGTGTAAAAATTATGAATTTTATGGAAACATTGGCCTCCAATATGGATAAATATCTCAATAAAAATGAGGGTTTTGTAAAACCTAGAGAGGTTTTTGTTGTATGGCATGTTTGGAACAAATACCTCCTCTAGTTTCTCAAAATTAATTTTTGTTTGGCCACAATGTTCTTTGTAAAAAGGTGTCTCAAACAGGATTTTACACATGCAAAAAAATAGGCTATGAAGATGTGAATGGATCTCTCATTCAATACCTATGTAACAAGTGAGATAGGTTTTTGTACTTTGATATCTTGGGAACAAAAAACTCCTCTAGTGTCCAAATTTTTTTTTTTTTTTTTCCAAAATATGTTCTGCAAAAAGGTGACCAAACAGGACATTTCTGGAAAATGTGCCTTCAAAGAGTTTTTCAAATTTTCCCAAATTTTCTTCAAATTTACTCAAAATTGCTTCAGAATTACTTCACGGAGACCTAATATGGTATTTTATGCTATCATGGATGCATAAATGAGCAAATCCAACTTACCCTTCTCTTTATTCTTGATTAGAGTTTGTAAATCTAGACCAATTCACAGAAATCAAAGCAGCCCACATGTTTGAAACATGGCATTACCATAAGAGATGACAAAATTTCTCTAGTACTTGTTGGCTCAAGTTTGAGTATTATACCCCCTCTATGAAGCCTTCTAGCCTATGTTTCTTCTCTCTCATTGTATGATGTGTTTTCTTCCTCTTCTGCCATGGTGTTTTTATCAAAACCCTAGGGAAGTGGATGGTGTGGAATATGGTTTTAGGAATGAGGAATGGGAAAGGGAAAATTAATGAGATGGTGCTATGGATGTATGAAATGGGGGAGGGAATATGGATTATTATTATGATAGGATTTAGGATGGGCATTTGGGGATTGGGAGCCTAGGTAAATGTAACACTTGGGACTTAGGGTTTTGGGAGAAAGGTTTAAGGAAAGGGAATTTTGTAAAATAGGGGTTTGGGAATGGGTATTTGTATTTTTGGGAAGGGTATAAAGGTGTAAGGGAGTGAAATTTGGTAATTTTCAAGAATTCAATGGGAATACTAGGGTTTTAAAACGATTTCAAACACCAAATTCTAACATAAATTTCACAACACCCAACACATGAAGCTTTGGAAATGATGTTTTGCCACTTGAATTCATTTCTGGGGTTTTCTGGTCATTTGCGCAGTGCCTAAAACATTTGCGCCCTCATAGAAGCATTTGCACCCTCTCTTAAGCATTTACGCCCTCACAGAAGTATTTGCGCAATCCCTTTTTGCAGACCACTTTTGGAGGCCTTCCTAATGCCCAAATTGGACCCAAGATAGCGAGTTAGAAATATTATCCTATCTAATTTCTCAATATGCCTTTAGTTTGTAGAATAGACTTGATTTTACCTGTCAAAAATTGATTCTCCCAAGACTGGTCAAAAAGTGCAGAATGAGGGTGTAAAAATACAATGTGTTGTTGCAGGCAACTTTAGGCCATCCTAAACTCCAAATTGAGCTCAAGATAGCTCATTCGAAATATATCTCTGTATATTTAGCATTTGAATCATCAATCAAGTCATTTGGACACTCCATATAGGATTAAAATTTATTTTCCCAAGGTCACTCGAGAAGTGCATAAAACCTCTTGTAACACCTGTATTTTTTGCATTTCTCCCAAACCATAATACCTGTGTAAAAAATGAAGGATTTTTTTCTTTTTTGACCTATGATGGAAAAAAAAACGTCTCTCGCTTTTATCAAATTCATCTCTGTTTGGTCAGAAACATTCTTTCGAGAAAAACTGGCCCTGTGAGTGGCAAATGATTTGACTCTTGGAATGACTTCTTGAAAAATGATGTAGACATGATGTTTATGAGCTAAAATGACCTCATAATTTCTAATATGGCCTACCTTATGCCTCCTCTACTCAGATGTATTTGATTCCATAGAAAACCCTAGCTCAGTGGGAGAGGAAATTAGGGTTTAGTGCTTGTGGAAAATGATGATTTGGGCACCCTTGGGAAAAGACAACTCCCGTTGACATTTGATCAATTGATGAACTAAAAACTCTTGCACTTTGACATGTGATCGTTTGGCATGTGGAACTGAGTTGGCAGCTTTTGGGAGACTGAGTACTTATTACATTTGAATTGACATAAAATTACATGAATAAAAAATAAAATTACACTATAGTATGAAAATCATACTTTGGAAACCATAATTAGAACTTTAAAAATGATATTTACATGCTGATAATTTTTTGCAGATGATTGAGAAAGTATTATTTGAGTCACTCTCGCACCTTTTTCTGACCTTATTGAAATGAAATGGAGTATTATTGAACCTTGGAAAATGAAACATAGTGACCTAAATGGACCTTGAATGACGAGACTCCATGGTTGACTTTGACTGAAATAATGACATAGTGAAATGAGCTTTTAAGATTGTTTTATGCTAAGCAAGACATGAAGATGGGTCATCAAATGTGAAATTTTGAGGGAGAGTGAGCTTTTATGACTAGGGCTACCATCAGTGAGTCAATTTTTTGCATGACCTAATGGAATGATAAAAAAATTCTGAGTGGGACCCCTAAAATGAATATGAAAAGAGTGATTTTGATCACTGATGGTAGAATGCAAATTATGACACTAACAATTTCTATTATCCAACTAGATTGGATAAAAGAAGCAAGGTATGAATGGAAGAATGGTGAAGAGGTGTGGACACTCATTCAAAAGTTGCAAAAATATAATAGTACATCTAATACATTTAGCTGGAAAAATTATTCATTATGGTACAAATATCATTTATATCTTTGTAATAATTCCCAACTCGAGCAAAATATTCTTTTGGAATTGAACACCTCCCCCTTAGGCAGGGACTCAGGATTTTTAAAAACTTACCACAGGGTCAAGAAGGAATTTTTTTGGGATCGCCTTAAATATGATATTCAGAAGTTTGTAGCAGAATGTTTTGTTTGCCAACAAAATAAAGTTGAGACAATTAAGACTTTGGGTTTGTTACAGATTTTAGCCATTATAATTCAGCGTTGGGAGGAGGTCTCAAGTGATTTTATCATAATTTTACTCAAGTTTGAAGGAGTGAGTGTCATCATAGTGGTAGTTGATAGACTTACCAAGTATGCACACTTTTGTGCATTATCTCATCCTTTTAAATACAGAACAGTTGCTACTACATTTATGGAAACAATTCAAAAGCCACATGGAAACCCAAAGATTATTGTAAGTGACAGAGATCCCAATTTCACTGAAAATTTTTGGATGGAATTATTTTATTGTCTTGGTACTCAATTAGTTCATAGCTCATCTTATCATCCTCAATATGACAAGAAAACTTAGATAGTGAACAAATGTTTGGAAGGATATCTTCGCTTCATTGTATATGATAAAAAAACACAATGGTTCAAGTGATAACCTCTAGCTAAATGGTGGTACAAAAATTCCTTCCATACTGTAGAAAAAATGACCCCATTTATGGCACTTTATGGATATCATCCACCATCCATCATGTTGTGGATCATATTTGTATCCTTTTATTTTTCAAATATTTGAAAAAATAAAAATATAAAATGTGGGAAAATATGTTAAAGTATCGAAGTCTTATACTTTAGCATGAAAAAATATTTATGTTCATCAAAGTTTAAGTTTAAGTTTAAACATTTAAACTTTATAATTGTGGGTCCAGTATTAAATGTTAAACATTGATTCATTTGAATGGCGGAAAATGTCAATCATTAAAATCTTTATCAAAAATCCCAACCCGCAGGTACAAGTAGCATGCCAGATACCATGAGAAGTGCCTCTGCAGTTGACCAGGTTGACTATGGAGACAACGGAGATCAACGGCGAATATTGAATGCGGGGGCACCAGCCAAAGTTTTCCTGTGTACCCTGAGAGCCCTCGCAGTGACGTAAGACGCTGAGTTGGTCACAGCTGTCTTCCACGTCAAGCAGATTTAATGGCTTGCTAGCACATCTTGTCAGCATTTAACTTAAAACCTGCACCACCTATTTAAAGAATTTTTTGTCTGTTTTAAAAAATTACTTGTGAATTGTTGCATTGCACCCCGTTTTAGATTTTTGCCACCTGCAAAATTTTACCATCCTGTAAACTGTTTTCTACATAAACTTTTAACCATGGCTAAACAGTCATCCATATCAGGTTCAACCAGCCATATCCCTCTCATGGATACTGAGATGGATATTCAAGATACCCTCTCTTCAGTAATTCACCTCCCCTTTACCAGCAAGTTATCTTGAATGCTAATGCCTCCCCTCTGTATTCTGCCATGGTCAAGTCTGGAGTCTTGTCTGCATGCATTTCTAAAACCCACCTTTTCCCTGAATTCATCTATTGGTTGGTATCCGTTATGTATCCAGGGAAGTGTTTTGTCATGAATTCCCAAGGAGAAAATGTTTTGCAGGTGTCTACCCTATTAATCCGCCAAGCCATGTGCTATCCTGATTCAGAGTCATCCATTCAATTTTCTGACGATTCATTGGTTCAGTATTATGATAATCTTGCAAGAGAAGAATTCAATCAGTTCATTTTTCATTTGAAGCCTGACATGAAGCAGTTTCAGCCAGATTGAAAGGAGTTTGATATGGGGGTTTTTGATGCTGAGACTCGTCTAGTATTGAGTCATCTTGCAAAAATTATGGGTAAGGATGATGATAATACAGTGGATAAATCAGTTCTACGAATGTTTTCCATGATGATGAAGCCAAGGATGGTGCTAGATATTCCATCATATTGGCAGGAAGCAGTCAACCCACAGCTGATGAGCCTCTCATTAACAGGTTCCTTTAAATTTCCCTCATTAATTGTATATTTGTTCTTATACCAGAATGTGGAAGAATTCATGCATTTAGGTCTAAATATTATGGATGTAAATAAAAGAAGGCAATAAGTGATATTCTGGACAGATGTAGTTAGAAGGGAGAAAAATGAGGCTGGGTTGTTTGATTTTGCTAGTTATTACATGCCAACTGCATACAAAATATTGAATGGAAGTCCTCCTCCCTATTTCCTACCTAAAGCCCAGGGGTTTTTGCATTTAGGAAACAATTGTAAATATGGAGACTGGTTTTTTTTTTAGGAATATTCTAAAACAAGGCTATATGGAGCAAGTGTTGAGCCTTACAGACTCCCAAATTTTGTGCCAATGATGCTTTTTGCTTTAGAGTTCATTAGACAGAGTCTAAATGTTGATCAGGTTCATTTTGTGTCATAGTTATGCACATACATGTATAAATTACCCATGGTTGTAGGCCCTTTCATAGTAAATATGAGACATGCATTTGATGAAGTAACAAAAATGTTAGATGACATGCAGATGTTATTAGGAGAAAGTTGGGCTTATGACCCATATAGTGTTATTTCAAATAGAAGGATTGAGAATGGGTATTTTGCTTTCATTCATGAAAGTAGGCCAGAACAAGAGAAGATAGCAGGTAAAGATGTGAAGAACTCAGTAGATGCTAACATTCAATCTCCTATTATAGTAGAGAAAACAGATAAAAGAACCAAGGAAATGGTGATTGATCTAGATGATGAGGAGCAGGGAGCCATGCAGAGAACAAAACTTATTGAAGAGCCTGCATCTACTACTCCTAGTTTTTCTTTGCATTTGGTAGAAGAAAAAAATGCTCCTGCCTCACCCAGGAATCATGAAGCTTCTCATGAAAAGGTGCCCTTGATTAAACAGATGTTTTCACAAATTGATGAAAGAAATCAGAGGATGAAGGCTAGCATGGAGGCCCAAGCTGAACATCAAGTCACTACTGACCAAACAAGATTTTTAACTGTAATGGATCTTGAAAAAGATCAATTTAGAATTTCCCTCTCACATCCTATAGATATGTCAATTGGTTCTTCTAGCAATTTCAACATTGTTAATGTCACTGTGGATATAAATAAGATTCCTCTAATAGATAAAATGAACTTGCATATGCAAACAGGTCAATTGATTGTAAATGACCTCACAAAGAATAATGCAATGGCAATAAAGGCATAGAATATGTTGGGTAAATTAATTAAACAGTTGAAGTTAGAAAAGGCTAACTCAAGAGCCTTAACAATTCAAAATGAAGAATTGAAGAAGATTATTATAAAAAATGGAGTAGACCCTAGTGATAAGACTGATGTGCAAAAATTCATGCAAGTGCTGAGGTAGAGATATCTACATTAAGGAAGAATTTGAATTTACCTATTGTTGAACATTCAATGGCTACAAAAGTTGTAGAGGTAGAGAAGGAAAAGGAAAATTTGTTGCAGCAACTCATGCAGAAGGATGAAGAACTATCCAAAATAAAGCAGACTGCAATGTCATTGAAAAATCATATTGATAATCATAACTGTACTTTTGCTTTTCCTACAGGTGATGAAGACCCTCAAACACAATTTATTCAATTAAATACTGAGTTGCAGATGGCTGAAAGAGATGGAAAGAAGGCTCAAACAGATCTGGAGACTGCAACAAAATTGATGAAGGTCATAGAAAATGAAGCAGATAAATACAAAATGGATTTCTGAAATGCTGAAGCTGAGATTAAGAATCTCGAAGAAAAAATGAACGGTAATCTTTCACTAATACAAGCTAAAGATATCATTTTAGAAATGAAATCCAATTGGTTCTTCCTGATGATAATTGCAAAAGAAAAAAGCCTTATTGTAGAGTGTGAAGAACCAATTATGTCTAATACGCAAAAAGGAATTAACAGAGCCATTTGGGCCTAAAGATTTATTGATTTTATTAATTCCAAATCAGATCAGGAGTTAGAGGAGAAAGATATGTAGGACAGAATGTTATATGAAGTGGAAATTAATAAAATGATTGTCAGGAATGATCTCAGAAAGGCTGCAGAAAAGAAACTAATGGAAATCCAAGAAGCAGTAAGTCAATTTGATAAATCTTTTGATAAAATGACAAGAGTAGGCTTGCCATCATGTTGGGGAGTTGAAGGAAATATTTTTCCATGGAGCTCTTATGAGAATTTACTAGTGATGACAAAAATCAAGATTGATAACAGGCATGAAAAGGCTCAGGTGCTTAAAGGAGAGACAATGGTCTACTTCTTGTAGAGACATTTTCAACTCTTGTGGATGGTAAAAACTCTTTTCTCAGAAAGGACCTCTTATGATCGAATTACTGCATTCAGATTGGAATATCACAATTTGACACATTCATCCAGGATGAAGGTAGAAATATGGAAAAAGTGCAATGTTTGGACAATTGACCTGCCAAAAGGATCAGCAGCAAAGAAAGACAAATAAGTTGACCAATGAAAAGAAGCCACATCATCAAAAATTCCTATAGATTAGGATATTTATTTTATGTTATTTTCTGAAGACAATATAATTTTAATAAGACATTTTCAAGGCATGTAATAGACAGCCTTCGAAGTCTTGAAGTAGTTTTGGTAGTTAGGATTGGTTACAGTAGTTCCAAACTACTTTTTACTGTATTTAATGTAATTTTCAAGAGCAAGAAAGGTTCCGAGTTTTGGACTTCCAAACAAATATTTTTGTACTCAAAGATTCAAAGGTTAATGAATGAGTAAGCAAGTTTCTGCCATTTTGTTTATGTTGAAATGTATTCAAGTTTTCATTATGTATTTCCATCTACGATTAAAACAAGGTTATGAGTAGCAAGTTTCTTTTTACTTCTGTGTATAAGAGTTAAAAAACCTTAATTGGCGCTCCTTTGTTTTAACTATTTCTTTCACATATTTCTTTTGGGGTTTGGAATGATATTTTATGTATAAAACAGCATATCAGTTTGGACTTCTTCTTACATTTTCTTCTAGTCACTTCATTCAACATCAATAGATGGTAGCATTGTGAAGCATTCATAATATTTGATAATTAAGGGTTTGATTATAAATACTTTAGGGTTAATAAAGCAAAGACATAAAAATTTGTGACATAATCATAAAATGTCTTAAGCACTGATTCCTTATCACAGCTAATGGATTGTCTCTTAAGGTACAACATTAATTGGCACCGTTGCCGGGGAACGAAGATTCGAAGGTTTTCCTTGGGTTTTGTTCATATTTCCTCTGGTTGTTCAGAGAGGAGGAAATGCTAAGCTGTGCTTTATTTTAAATAATTCTGGCTCCTAAGAGGCCTCACACGAGGTCAGATACCTCTCAGCAAAATGTCCCTATTCTGTCAAATCCAGAAAAGTTAGTTTCAAAGAAGGGACAGAAATCAAAAATATTTTCTACACCTGATGCCACACTGCTTGCACCAGGCAGCAGTTCTCATGTTTTTCCATCCAAGGAAATTTCCCTGAAACTCATTTTCTCGGAAAAGGAATCCTTATCAGCACCCATTCATTTCCAAGAACCAACATTAGAAGAACTATCTTTTGAGTCTGTATCATTTCCATTCACGGAATCTCAACCTAATTCAGTTACCATTTCTTATGTTATCGTTCATATACCCCTTCCCATATCAGTTGTTCCACCCCTTTCATCCCCACCTACAACTAGTATTCATTTTACCCCTGCTCAAGGAGCAGTCAATCAAGGCATAAACATGGCAGCCCCTACTTTCTTGATGAATAGATATGCACCATTAAACATACCCCAACCAATGAATGCAATGCCTCAGGAGTACCTTAAGTTACTCCCTAGATTTACTGGTGAAGATGAAATAACTACAGAACAACACTTGCTTTTGTTTTGCACTTTTGCTGAAAACTTTAATGTAGAACATCTTGATGTTGTAATGAGACTTTTTGTACAGTCTCTAAGTGGAGAGGCAAGAAAATGGTTTAAAGAATTACCTAATGGTTCAATCAATGATTGGGATGAATTAGAAATACAATTATCCAGAGATGGGGTGAAAAAAGAGACCATGGTTATTCTTTAACAGAATTTAATGCTATAAAGAAAAATTCAAATGAAAGTATGAGTGATTTTGTCAAAAGATTTAATAAGTTGTACAATATTTTGCCTGTGGAAATGAAACCTACTCCTATTGGAGCAAGGGTTGTTTTTTCTGGTGCATTTGCATCAGATTTTAGTTTTACCTTGAGAGAAAGAAGAGCCTCCACTCTTGAACAAACTCAAACTAATGCCTTAGAAATTGAGGCAAACATGACTGCTACTAGAAAGGTTCAAGACAAGGAAAGGCTAAAGAAGAAGACTCATCAGATCAAAGGATAGATGATATGACTAAGGTCATTACAAATTTTTCAAATAAATTAGTAAAGATGGAATCAGATAACAATAAACCTGCACAACAAAACAGAGGGGTTTTCAATCCCCAATTCAGAAAACAGCCCCTACAGATTCTACAGAGAGAAAGAAAAGATCAAAATCAAGTCGAAGCACCTTTATATATAGAGGTATCCCCATCACATTCTGCTGATAATGATCAAAAAGAAGATGAAGATCAAATTTATGTTGTATATATGGAAGATGGTGAAACAGAAGAAGAGAGTGAGAAAGAATATGCAGAAGAATGTAAAGAAGCTGATATCTCATTTGATTAGGAAGAAATGGATGATTATTGCAAACAATTTACTGATTTTATGCAAGCAGAATTGCATAAAAAATATGATTTGAGGTCAAAAAAGAGGTTGAGAACTCAGGATGATGAAGGAGAGGAATCAGAATCAGTACCTACTTCAATGGCAACTCCGCTACAAAAGAATCCTATTAAAAAATCAGATAAGGGGAAATAGCCCATGAATCAAGAAAAAGAGAAAGAGACGCATCAAGCTGAAGCTCCTCAAATAAAATCTAATGACCCAAATATTTTGGAGAAAATTGTTACTGTTCCTAATCAACATGCAAATTCAATTAAAAACCAAGAAGAACATGAAAAGTTAACAAAATAAAATCAAACTTTCAGCTTGTCTAAAGAATTAGAAAAAGTAAAGATTCAAGTGCCACTTCTTGAGTTGGTCAAAACACCTGGTTATAAGAAGGAATTGTAGAGTTTGTTAATTTATCTCAGTCTGATGAGGTGGATTATATAGTGAATCTGCAAGAAGAGAAACCAGTGGTTACTTTTGGACCTCATGTTGAAGAGGTAGATTCTTCTATTCCACCTTTTTATATATCAGTTATGTTGCATGATTTCATTTTACATAATTGTATGCTAGATTCTGGAGCATCACATAATCTAATTCCACTGTCTGTGATGAAATAATTGAATTTACAAATCACCAAACCATATAGAGACCTTTATTCCTTTGATTAAAAAATGGTGAAGTTTGTGGGTCTTATCAAGGATATGGTTGTTTCCCTGGCTCAAATTCCAGCTAAAAGTATTATGATGGATGTGGTAGTAGCAGATATCCCAGCCAGATTTGGTATGTTGTTGTCTAGATCTTGGGGGCAAAGCTTGGAGGAGTTTTGAAATTGGATTTCACATATGCTATCATTCCTATTGTTAATGGAGAGGAAAGGAGGTTATACATAGAAACTATATTCTTGAAAACTACTACCAAGAAAGATGCAGGTAATTCCCCCATTTATGGCCAAGAGAAGGAGGATCTCTCTTGTTTCATGCTGCATGAAGATGAAAAATTTGCTAAAGATTCACAAAATCAGCTCGCTTAACCAATGTACATGAAGAGTTATGTTCAAATAAAATTTGGAAGTGTTATTTTGATGGTGCATTCTCTAAGGAGGGCACTGGAGCTGGATTCATATTTATATCTCCTGAAGGTAACTTTTTACCTTTTTCCTTAAAATTGGAATTTGAATCTACTAACAATGTGGCTGAATATGAAGCATTGATTCTAAGTCTGCAGACACCTAAACAGATGGGAATTCAGTTTTTATCTGTTTTTAGTGACTCTAAATTAATCATAAGACAAATTAAGAATTGGTGCCAGACTAAACATTCCAGATTGACATCTTATAGAAAAGAGGTGTGGGATTTAGTTGAGAATTATTTTGAGGCTTTTAATTTGCATTTTATCCCAAGAGAAGAGAACAGAATGGCAGATTCATTGGCAGTTGCAGCTAGCACATTTAAACCACCAATTAATCCAAGATTGAGATATGAAATTGAATTGAGATACAGGCCTCCAATCCCTGATAATGTAAAACATTGGCAGGTTTTTTAGGATGATGAACAAATAAATCAGTTTTTAACAATGATTGGAAGTTTTGAAGATAGTCAAATTGATTTAGAAGTTGATGAAAGTGCTCAAAGTGATATGTCCAAAAATCTGAAACATTCAATTGGTGATCAGAAGATAATTCAATTGAAAGATAATATTTTTCCCAGAGGCCTGATACCTCTTGAAATATTTTTTGATGCTAATGATGTGTCAATGAACCAGAAAAAAAGTATCCCAAGATGGAGAAATGGAGGACTGCAATTTAGGGACTCAACATGAGCCTAAATTAGTCAAATTGTTTAGAGGAGTTCCTAAGGAGTACAAAGAAAGGTATGTAAATATTTTTAAACAATTCATGGACGTATTTGCATGGTCATATGAAGACTTGAAAACTTATGATTTGGATATTATTCAACATAAAATACCACTGAAATATGGGGTTAAACCACACAAGCAGAAGCTCAGACAAATTAACCCACTATTGCTGGCTCCAATTGAAAAAGAGGTGAAAAAATTTTTGCAAGCAAAAATCATAGTTACACTAAGATATTCAGGTTGGGTTTCGAATCTGGTACCAGTCAGGAAGAAAAAATGGAGAGATAAGATTATGTGTGGATTTCAGAAATTTGAAAATAGCTTCCTTAAAAGACAACTATCATTTACCCAAGATGGATTTTGTTCTGAATATAGTAATCGGAGCATTCAGGTTATCCATGGTTGATGGTTTTTCTAGGTATAATCAAGTGGCTGTGGAGAAGGAAGATCAAAAGAAGACTGCTTTCACCACACCTTGGGGAACATTCATGTATGCCAGGATGCCATTTGGCCTCATGAATGCAGGAGCAACTTTCTGAAGAGCAATGGATATTGCTTTTGTGGGTGATAAATTTGTAGTTATTTATCTTGATGATGTTACTATTTTTTCAGGTTTTGATGATGAACACTTAGAACACTTGAAGAAAGCTTTCTTGAAATGCAGAAAATTTGGATTATCATTAAATCAAGAAATCTTCGTTTTCTTTAGAAGAAGGCAAGTTTTTGGGTCACATAGTTTCAAAACAAGGAGTAAAGATTGACCCTGCAAGGGTTGAAGCTATACAGACAACTCCACTGCCTAGAAGTAAAAAATACATCCAAAGGTTTCTGGGAAAAATCAATTTTATGGGAAGATTTGTTCCAAATTATGTTGAAATTGTCAGGAGAATAACGGATATGTTAAAAAAGAATGTTGAAGTAAAATGGGAAAAAGATGCAAGAGAATCATTCGGTAGAATTAAAGAAGCTCTCCAAGAAGCTCTTGTCTTAATCAGTCCATATTACTTAAAACCTTTTCAGGTCTTCTCATTTGCATCATCTCTACTAATATTGTTGTGTTATTACAAAAAAATGAAGAAGGTAGTGAACAACCTGTAGCCTTTTTCAGCAAAGTCCTTAGAGATGCAGAGCTGAAGTATAATATCCTAGAGAAATAGGTATATGCTTTAGTAAAATCATTAAAGGCTTTCAGAACTTATATACTTCATTCTCAAATAGTAGCATATGTGCCTAATTTTGCTGTAAAGGATGTGCTAGTACAGAGTGATGTGGAAGGAAAAAGAGGAAAATGGATTGCCAAAATCCAGGAATATGACTTGGATATCAAACCAACAAAGTTAGTCAAAGGACAGGGACTAGCCAAATTGCTAACAAAATCTAATTTCCAAGCTTTGGGAATTAGTTTACTTGTGCCTGTAGATGAAGTGACTGAAGAAACAGATCAAATTAAGACAAAGCCAGCAATTAAGTACAAATTTCTTTGTTCAGGCTGGTATAAGGATATCATTCATTATCTCTATTTCTTTTCTTGTCCTCCTTCAATAAACAGAACTAAGTACAGAGCTATGAAAATTAAAGCTCAACCTTATGTTATAATTGAAGCTAAGTTGTATTAGAAAGATCATGCTGGTGTATTGATGTTATGTTTGACAGAAGAGGAAACCATGGAGGTGATTAAAGAATATCATGAATGCTTGTGTGGAGGTCACTACAGCTGGAAGGTAACTACTCATAAGATTCTTAAATCATGTTTTTATTGGCCCTCTTTATTTTCTGATGTATATAGAACTGTTAGAAGTTTCCATAAATGTGATTGTTTGCAGAAAATAAAAGGCTAGCTCCTTTGTCGCTTCTTCCTGTATTTATTGAAGAACCTTTCAGACAATGGGGATTGGATTTCATTGGAGAGATTAATCCACCATCAAGTGGGCAGTTTAAGTGGATTCTAACTGCTACTGATTATTTTACAAAATGGGTAGAGGCAGTTCCTACTAGAAAGGCAAACGATTTGGTCATGATGAAGTTTTTGGAGGAGAATATTTTCAATAGATTTGGATGTCCAGTAAAAATTGTAACAGACAATGCTATGGTTTTAAATTCAGTCATATTCATAAATTCTTTTCAGACTTATAATGTAATATTATACCAATGTACATCATATCATCCTCAAGGAAATGGATTAGCAAAATCATCTAATAAAACATTGGTGAAAATATTGAAGAAAACAATCAATGAGAATCAAAAGGATTGGGATTCAAAGTTGATTTTTACTTTATGGGCAGTAAGGATGACTACTAAAAGATCCACTGGTAAGTCTCCATATGAATTGGTATATGGTGCTCAGGCTCTGTTTCCTACTCAGCTAGCAATACCAGTAATTTCTTTTCTTCAAGACTCTCAATAGGAACCTAATGCCTTAATCATAAGACTAAACCAGGTGATAGAATTAAATGAAAGTAGAAATAAAGTCAGAGACAATTTTATCATTTATCAAGAGAAAATGAAATCTATTTTTGACAGAAAGGCAAGAGAAATCATGTTTCATACTGGAGATCTGGTACTAAGATGGGATACCAGGAGGGAAGAGAAAGGGAAACATGGCAAATTTGATCTTTTATGGTATGGTCCTTACAAAATCTCTGAAGTTAGATCAAATAACACTTTCATGCTGGAAAATCTTGATGGAGAAGTAGTAGAACTACCTGTAAATGGGTAGTATCTGAAACATTATTTCTAGCACTAAAGAAAGTTAGCTTACTATTGTGCATATTCAATTTCCTCTAACTGTATATTTCTCATCAAGCAATTTTTGACTCCATGCCCGAATTGAAGGCACTGATCTGCGGGTTCTTAGTGTTTCGTGGCAAAAAACACTATCCCCAGGTGGAGCCAAATGTTGTGGATCATATTCGTATCCTTTTATTTTTCAAATATTTGAAAAAATAAAAATATAAAATGTGGGAAAATATGTTAAAGTATCGAAGTCTTATACTTTAGCATGAAAAAAGATTTATGTTCATCAAATTTTAAGTTAAAATTTAAACATTTAAAATTTATAATTGTGGGTCTGGTATTAAATGTTAAACAGTGATTGGTTTGAATGGCGGAAAGTGCCGATCATTAAAATCTTTATCAAAAATCCCAACCCGCTGGCACAACTAGCACGCTAGATACCATAGGAGTGCCTCTGCAGTTGACTGGGTTGACTATGGGGACAGCGGAGATCAACGGCAAAGATTGAATGTGGGGGCACCAGCCAAATTTTTCCTGCGTACCCCGAGAGCCCCCACAGTGATGTAAGACACTAAGTTGGTCACAGCTGTCTTCCACGTCAAGCAGAGTTAACGGCTTGCTGGCACATCTTGCCAGCATTTAATTTAAAACCCGTGCCACCTATTTAAAGAATTTTTTGTCTGTTTTTCAAAATTACTTGTGAATTGCTACGCTACACCCCGTTTTAGCTTTCCGCCACCTGCAAAATTTGACCACCCTGTAAACTATTTTCTACGTAAACTTTTAACCATGGCTAAACAGTCATGCCTATCAGGTTCAACCAGCCATATCCCTCTCATGGATACTGAGAGGGATATTCAAGATACCCTCTCTTTAGTAATTCACCTCCCCTTTTACCAGCAAGTTATTTTGAATGCTAAAGCCTCCCCTCTGTATTCTTCCATGGTCAATTCTAGAGTCTTGTCTGCATGCATTCCTAAAACCCACCTTTTCCCTAAATTCATCTATTGGTTGGTATCTGTTATGTATCCAGGGAAGTGTTTTGTCATGAATTCCCAAGGAGAAAATGTTTTAGAGGTGTCTACCCTATTAATCCGCCAAGCCCTGTGCTATCCTGAGTCAAAGTCATCCATTCAATTTTCTGACGATTCACTGGTTACCCATGTATAAATTACCCATGGGTATTTTATGCTGAGACTCATCCAGTATTGAGTCATATTGCAAAAATTCTGGGTAAGGATGATGATAATACAGTGGATAAATCAGTTCTACAAATGTTTTCCATGATGATGAAACCAGGAATGGTGCTGGATATTCCATCATATTGGCAAGAAGAAGTCAACTCACGGCTGATGAGCCTCTCATTAACATGTTCCTTTAAATTTCCCTCATTAATTGTATATTTGTTCTTATACCAGAATGTGGAATAATTCATGCATTTAGGTCTAAATATTATGGATGTAAATAAAAGAAGGCAATCAGTGATATTATGGATAGATGTAGTTAGAAGGGAGAAAAATGAGGCTGGGTTGTTTGATTTTGCTAGTTATTACATGCCAACTGCATACAAAATATTGAATGGAAGTCCTCCTCCCTATTTCCTACCTAAAGCTCAGGAGTTTTTGCATTTAGGAAACAATTGTAAATATGGAGATTGGTTTGTTTTTTAGGAATATTCTGAATTAAGGCTATTGGAGCAAGTGTTGAGCCTTACATACTCCCAACTTTTGTGCCAATGAGGCTTTTTGCTTTAGAGTTCATTAGACAGAATCTAAATGTTGATCAGGTTCGTTTTGTGCCTATGAAGAAAGGACACATGTATAAATTACCCATGGTTGTAGGCCCTTTCATAGTAAATATGAGACAGGCATTTGATGAAATAACAAAAATGTTAGATGACATGCAGATGTTATTAGGAGAAAGTTGGGCTTATGACCCATATAGTGTTATTTCAAATAGAAGGATTGAGAATGGGTATTCTGATTTCATTCATGAAAGTAGGCCAGAATAAGAGAAGATAGCATGTAAATATGTGAAGAACTCAGTAGATGCTAACATTCAAACTCCTATTATAGTAGAGAAAACAACTAAAAGAACCAGGGAAATGGTGATTGATCTAGATGATGAGGATCAGGGAGCCATGAAGAGAACAAAAATTACTGAAGAGCCTGCATCTACTTCTCCTGGTTTATCTTTTCATTTGGGTGAAGAAAAAAATGCTCTTGCCTCACCCAGGAATCATGAAGCTTCTCATGAACAGGTGCCCTTGATTAAACAGATGTTTTCACAAATTGAAGAAAGAAATCAGAGGATGAAGGTCAGCATGGAGGCCCAAGCTGAACATCAAGTCGCTACTTAACAAACAATATTGTTAACTGTAATGGATCTTGAAAAAGATAAGTTTATAATTTCCCTCTCACATCCTACAAATATG
The DNA here is from genome assembly GCA_034641835.2 of Pinus albicaulis. Taxonomy (NCBI): domain Eukaryota; kingdom Viridiplantae; phylum Streptophyta; class Pinopsida; order Pinales; family Pinaceae; genus Pinus; species Pinus albicaulis. The sequence goes on along the minus strand of CM076571.1, from coordinate 380,785,450 downwards.
TCAATTGGTTCTTCCATCAATTTCAACGTTGTTAATGTGACTGTGGATGTAAAGAAGATTCCTCTAATAGATAAAATGAACTTGCATATGCAAACAAGTCAATTGATTGTAAATGACCTCACAAAGACTAATGCAATGGCAATAAAGGCAAATAATATGTTGGGTAAAGAAATTAAACAGATGAAGTTAGAAAAGGCTAACTCAAGAGCCTTAACAGTTCAAAATGAAGAATTGAAGAAGATTATTATAAAAATTGGAGTAGACCCTAGTGATAAGACTGTTGTGCTGAAATTCATGCAAAGTGTCGAGGTAGAGATATCTACATTAAGGAAGAAATTGAATTTACCTACTGGTGAACATTCAATGGCTACAGAAGTTGCAGAGGTAGAGAAGGAAAAGGAAAAGTTGTTGCAGCAACTCATGCGAAAGGATGAAGAACTATCCAAAATAAAGCAGACTGCAATTTCATTGCAAAATCATATTGATAATCATAACTGTACTTTTGTTTTTCCTACAGGTGATGAAGACCCTCAAACACAAATTATTCAATTAAATACTAAGTTGCAGATGGCTGAAAGAGATAGAAAGAAGTCTCAAACAGATATGTAGACTGCAACAAAATTGATGAAGGTCATAGAAAATGAAGCAGATAAATACAAAATGGATTTTCGAAATGCTGAAGCTGAGATTAAGAATCTCAAAGAAAGAATGAAAGGTAATCTTTCACTAATACAAGCTAAAGATATCATTTGGACTGATATCATTTCAGAAATGAAATCCAATTGGTGCTTCCTGATGATAATTGAAAAAGAAAAAAAGCCTTATTGTAGAGTGTGAAGAACCAATTATGTCTGATAAGCAAAAAGGAATTAACAGAGCCATTTGGGCCAGAATATTTATTTATTTTATTAATTCCAAATCAGATCAGGAGTTAGAGGAGAATTATATGCAGGACATAATGTTATATGCAGTGGAAATTAATAAAATGATTGTCAGGTATGATCTCAGAAAGGCTGCAGAAAAAAAGAAAAAAAAAAACTAATGGAAATCCAAGAAGCAGTAAGTCAATTTGATAAATATTTTGATAAAATGACAAGAGTAATCTTGCCATCATGTTGGGGAGCTGAAGGAAACATTTTTCCATGAAGCTCTTATGAGAATTTACTAGTGATGACAAAAAGAAAGATTGATAACAAGCATGAAAAGACTCAGGTGCTTAAAGGAGAGACAATGGTCAACTTCTTGCAGAGACATTTTCAACTCTATTGGATGGTAAAAAATCTTTTCTCAGAAAGGCCCTCTTATGATCGAATTACTGCATTCAGATTGGAATGTCACAATCTGACACATCCATCCAGGACGAAGGTAGAAATATGGAAAAAGTGAAAAGTTTGGACAACTGACTTGCCAAAAGGATCAGCAGCAAAGAAAGACAAATCAGTTGACCAAGGAAAAGAAGCCACATCATCAACAATTCCTACAGATTAGGATATTTATTTTATGTTATTTTATGAAGACAATGTAATTGTAATAAGACATTTTCAAGGAATGTAATAGACAGCCTTCGAAGTCTTGAAGTAGTTTTGGTAGTTAGGATTGGTTACAGCAGTTCCAAACTGCTTTTTACTGTATTTAATGTAATTTTCAAGAGAAAGAAAGGTTCCTAGTTTTGGACCTCCAGACAAATATTTTTGTACTCAAATATTCAAAGATTAATGAATGAGTAAGCAAGTTTCTAGCATTTTTTTTATGTTGAAATGTATTCAATTTTTCATTATGTATTTCCATCTATGAATAAAACAAGGTTATGAGCAGCAGGTCTCTTTTTACTTCTGTGTATAAGAGTTTAAAAACCTTAATTGGCGCTCCTTTGTTTTAACTATTTCTTTCACATATTTCTTCTGGGATTTGGAATGATATTTTCTGTATAAAACAGCATATCAGTTTGGACTTCTTCTTACATTTTCTTCTAGTCACTTCATTCAACATCAACAGATGGTAGCATTCTGAAGCATTCATAATATTTGATAATTAAGGGTTTGATTATAAATACTTGAGGGTTGATAAAACATAGACATAAAATTTGTGACACAATCATAAAATGTCTTAAGCACTGATTCCTTATCACAGCTAAGGGATTGTCTCTTAAGGTACAACATGTTACACCATTTTTTGGTCATCTAATATATTATCATTAGATGAACCCAAGTACACCATGTAAGACCAATTTTACCCTAAGTAAAATTTCTTTCACCGCGTGAAATAACTTATTCCTTTATATTTCCCAGTCATATTTAACCCAAAACAAGGAAATTAATTAAATAAATCCTTATTTATTTAATTATTTCCTAAGAATAAGTTATTTAAATCATTATTTAAATAATATTATTAGTTAAATGTGACTAAATCACATATAAATAATTAAATAAACCATTATTTATTTAATTATATCCCCATCATTTCCCTAAAATAATAAATAAATCATTTATTTATTTGTTATTTATAAATAAAGGAATTGACCCAAGTCAAAAATCCTTTTCCCTCCAACAAATATAATAAAATTTTCCTAAAGGGTGATTCTCTAATTTGAATTAATATTTTATTCATGCACCGAGTTCTAGAACACCCCAATATTTTGTTATAAATAGAAGGGTTTTCCCCATTCATTAGTCACCTCCATTGCATTAGATCATCCGGATCTACTCGTCACCATTTTCCATTTTTACCCTTGTGAGCTCCCATTGAGTTCTATGTTTGAATGGGTTTTCTACCACAATAAGAGAGAGGAATTTAGATTCAACAATGAGTACTCAAGAATTTACCCATCCTATTTGAGAGAACCTGAAACACCTTTCTGTTTTCCTTCGTGTGCCCCATTTTTATATAATACAAGTACTCTTTCAGTTACACCGTTCTTGTCTTCTGTTTATTGATGCATGTGGATACATTTTTACTTATCTCATGACCATTTTCATGTTGATCCTGATCAGCACATTATTTGACTCACTTAATTTGATATTGAAGATGTTTATAAGCTGCAGAATATGTTAGGGCTATTTGTTATGCATAGCTAAAGTGATCTTTTACGACGAAAGATTCATACTAACAATTGGCGACTCCACATGGATTTTATTTTGAGACCGCTGTCATTTTATCTATTCCTGCATATCCAGTTGTTTCAGACCCTAGGGTTTCTCTTCAGTTTTCTGTTTTTCCTATTTTTATGGTGATTTTCACCTTTAAAACCCTCAAACATTCAAATTTTTAACTCCCGTGTGTTTCTGGCCTTATTGCGCAGGTGACAGACATCAGCCGCAGCTGAGACGACAAATTTTTCTGAAATCTGCCGCCGAGAGACCCGAATCTGCAGGTCGCACTTATCGGCCCAAAAACTGTGACCTGGACTTGAGGTCACACTTTTCTTCCCCAAATCTGCAACCTGGACTGAAAACAGGTCAGAACCTGCGACCTGCACTTTTTTCTGCAATTTTCCAGCACTTTTTCTGGGTTTGTCTGAAGTTTCTGTCAGGGTTTTCCAGCCTCTGTCTCCGCCCGTTTAGACTTGTTTCTGATTTGTTTCACTCTACTAAGTGGGAATCTTTCCCCTTAGGGCTCTAGTACCCTCCACTTTTTGTGGGAGAGTTTTTATTGTTTCAGAAGTCTGAATTTACAGAGTTTCAGCCTTGTTCCTTTCAGGTATGATACCTCATTTTCAGATCCCTTTAAATCAGCTCCTATCCCTTTCAAATCACCTCATCCAGTTTTGTTTGGTTTCATTGTCCCCTATTACCATAGATGCGACAGAAGTGGGAGTCTCAAGCCACCGTGCGGGGACAACACTCCTCCCCTCCTATCCCTCCCAATACGGCTACTTCTCAACCCGCTGTGTTTACCGATCCTTTCCCTCAACAAGGATTCGTGGCTACTCAACCACCTCATGCCTCGGTAACCACTCAACCTTCCCCTTCTAGTTCATCTGATTACCAAATTCTCATGATGGCCTTTGACCAACCTCTCACCGTTGACCTTAACCTTCAAACTCGGTCTCGTCAGTCCTCCAAACCTCTCGTTCCGTCTGTCTCTGAGTCCCCATATTCAGGTCCTATAGAGCCTATGTCGACACCCAATGGTCCCTTGCAAATCCCTCTACCCAAAGCTGAGGTTCACACAAAAATTCCTAAGGGCCCATTACGCCGAAATGCTGCTTCTGGTCGGGCTGCCCATTCATACAGCATAGTAGATGATCTGGCTCAATCTCCCACTGCCATTTCAACACTGGAACTCCTTCAGTCATGTCCTTCTCAAAAGAAGGCTCTACTATCTGCCGTGGGTGTTGTAGATCCTGCTAATGACCAATTAATTGTTTTCGGTGCCCGTCAGTCAGACCATCCCCCTCTTCCTACCTCTGTTTCTTTCCAAATCCCAGTCAAAATCTGCAATGCCAATGTCGCTCGGTGTATTATTGATGAGGGGGCATCTACCTGTATGATGTCCGCTTCGGTTTGGAAACAACTTGGATCTCCTGAGCTGGCCCCTTCCACAATCACTCTTCACGCGTGGGATGGCCATGCTTCCCAGCCCATGGGCCTATTCCGTAACTATCCTATCACCCTTGCAGGGAAGACTGTTTGTGTCGACGTTGAAGTTATCGATGCCCCTCTTGACTATAACATTCTTTTGGGGTGTAGTTACACCTATGCCATATATGTCATTCCCTCTGCAGTCCACTGCAATATGTTTTTCCCCCATAATGGAAAAATTGTCACCATTGACCAGTTGTCGTATCATGAACCCAAATCTCAGACCTCCCCTGAGTCCACCATCTCTACTGTCACCAATAAGCAAACTATTGATTCTTTGACCAGTGTTTCTCCTGGCATCTACAAAGACTCCTCTTTGCTTGGCACCTTCCCAGGTCCCCCCCCCCTCCTCCTGTCTCTGATCCTAGCTTAGCGAATGTTTGTATGATGCAATCGTCTTAGGCTACCCTTCCACCTCCTGCTTCGGCTAGTCAGCAACCTCAACCTCGTCTGCCACACCTTGCTCCTATCTCTTTGCCTCAGCCGACTGAACCTCTCCCACCTGGACCTTCCCCTCCCCCTCACACTTAGAAACTTCCCTACCCTCCTGAGTTAGTTCCCTCCAGTATCCACCATATGGGAGTCGTCCCTCCTGGCCATTACTCTGCCGGTCATATACCTTTCCTTGGTCCCCCCCCCCCCCCCGGGAGTCTATTCGGTTCTTGTCATGGCCACTCTTTCCCTCCCTAATTTAACCTTGGGAATACCAGTATGGTATCTTACTCCTCCAGCCGAGACCCCACCGAGCCACCCCAAACCATACATTGTTGTGACACATGTGCAACCGATCCCCTTCGCTCCTTCCACCGCTACCGTGCCCCTAGCTCCTCCACCCGACCATCCTCATTTCGCGACAGCTACGGGCAAGAAAAGAAAAACTCGCAGGGGGGCATCCAAAGACAAGGTCACCGCACCCAACCCTACCCCCCCTCCTTCCGTCGAACCTTGTGCCTTGTGTGATGGTATCGGTCATGCCACCCATACTTGTCCTGAGCTACCCCGTATCCAACCCATGGTCAAAGCCGCATTCCCTGAATCGACGGCCCATCTCTGTTTCTTCCTCATCCGCAACCAGGAACCCAAAGACTCTTCGCACCAACAAACCCTGTGCTTTGTGTGGTGTCCATGGCCATTATTCTCACCATTTTCCTCACCTCACGCATTACCGAACCTCTTTAGAGGTCATTCGTGAGTACGAAGTTGAGCAAAATCAATCCGCCTCTCCCATCCTTGCTCAGTATGTGTCAAGTTTACTCAAAGATCCCCCTGCTACCATTGACATTCCTCCCCCTAATGTTGAGATGTCGGAATCTGCTACCCCCCTCCTATACCTATCATCATCTACACGACCCTCGGAGTACATTCCCTCTTAATCCACTCCTTCTGTTTCGTTTGATTCCACTTCCGCAACATTCTTGGACTCTTCATGCTTTGACCATCTTTTTACTTGTTCTTCTATCATCCCCCCTGATGACCCATGTATGCGCCTCTCTTCCCATACTGATGATTTAGGCAGCTTTGCTGCGTCATGTGGTTTCCTCGACCTTTCCCTTTCTTCCCATAATCATGATGATACCATCTGTATTTATGATGTCCTTCGCAGCCTCAGTTCCCGCTCTCCCTCCCATAGTTCTCATTCATCTCCCTCTAGTCGATCTATGAGTCTTAGACTTCCTACCCCGATTACTCCCTCCCATAGTTGTCATTGGATGTCTACCCTATACTCATGCTACCATCATTATTCTCCTTCATCCCATCTCTTGTCTTGTGACACTCTTCCACCGGCCCTTTCGTCCACACATTATATTGGCTATGCCGATGGGGCAAGTTGCTATTCCCGGAATCTCGCCTCGGCCGCATGGGCCATCTTTACCCCCTTGCATACCCTCGTTCTTGCAAATGGGGTCTGCATTGGTAATGCCACCAATAATTAGGCCGAATATGATCCAGTACGTGGTCTCTTAGCTGATGCCCTCTCTCATCACATCCTCCATCTACACGTCCATTTAGATTCCCTGCTTCTTGTCTTACAACTTAATGGTGTCTACCATGTGCATAACCCTATCCTATTTAGACAATATTTACGAGTGAAACTTTTGATACGTGACTTTAGAATTATTACTTTCAACCATATACCCTGAAGTCAAAATCACTATGTAGATCAAATCGCAAATCATGTTCTAGACTGGAATTTATCACACACAAGACAATAACCTTTAACACCATCAAAAAACTGCGTAAAAATCATATATATCATATAACATGTGTTTTTAGAGTCCATCTACTCTGAAACATCTGACATTCCCATAGCATGTTACAAAAACAAAACTACAAAAATGGGGGGCACCACTTGCCCCTACATAGATACTGGGGGGCACCACCTACCCTACATCTAATCACTCTCTGGAGGATCCTGAGCCAACGGCTCTGCTCCCGCAGCTCGTAGATCATGCACAGTCTGACCGGCCATCGCCATGCATCGCATGATACCTCGCCATTCCGAGGGTAGCCCAATACATAACTCTATGTACTGGTCATCTAAATCCTGCCAACCACGCTCCGACACATCGGTCAGCAGCCCCTCACATCTACGACGGATGTCCTCCAATAGAGCGGCCATATCCTCGTTCTGTGTCGTTCTTGATCCACTTGCACCTGTAGCTCCTGCTACTGCAGGTCGTCCCATATATCCGACTAGTTTTACCGGAGCTATATCTGCATTCCAAAAAAGTATAAGGATTAGTACCATGGATACTAGTCATAAACTCTACAATGCACATAACAGATTAGTTTCTTGTCACTTACCATCAGGCCCCCATACTCGACCAGGCGGAAGCGGCAAGTCTGGATTTCCCCAATAACTCATCCCACTATAGGGATAGTCGTCTATGTACAAAGGCATCTAATCCCAATGGGTGAAGAACTCTGGTCGGAACACCTGTCCGACCGCCCCTCCCCCTCCTCTACACAGTAGTCGTCCCCACTGATGCATCTGCGGCTGTCGTTTCACCGATACCAACATCATATGGGCCCACCCATAGTAGGTCCCACTCAGCACACTCTCTACAATCATCATCTGCCCTCCAGTGATGTGATGGAACGCCTGGCTGCCCAAGATCCACAACACTGCTGCGGCCACCGCCCGGGTCTCCAACCTCTCTAGATCCCCAATGGATATCCGAGTCCCTTTGACTCGGACACCTGGTCGACAATGTTACTCAACAAACTCCATAATGTTACGCCCCCGTGGTAACACTGGCTGCGTATTTCCCACCATCCCTAATGGTGGGAGACCAGTCAAGAAATACAAATTCTGGACCGTCAGCTCGATCCTGTGCCCCTGCACTATAAACGCCTCATGATCTGGATCCCAATAACTGATAATCCGGGCCAACAAGGGCTCCCCAGCCCTCATCAAAGGGTTCTCCAAAAACTTCAGAACCCCATACCTAGCCAATGCACGACGGACACCCTGATCCGCTTGGATCTTCGTCCGTAATGTACCTAGGTATCTCTCTCTCCACTTGATCCGTATATCTGCCATATCTGCACAAAACCATCATCTTTGTCAGTCTACAGATAAACACAACTGCATTTACTTACACCAAAACTGAATTTCAGCCCATAACAGCACTGAAACCACCCACATCTAACAGGTCGCACTTTTTGGGCAAATCCTGGGCTAGGTCGCACTTTTCAAGACAAAACCTGCGTCCCAAGTCGCAGTTTTTGCCCCAAAAAGTGCGACCCGACCGTAATGATGAAGTAGGGGCAGCTACTAAGATTTAAAACCCTAATCTGAACTTTGAATCCACCAAAAACAAAGAGTAGGATTAGGCCTCTTACCTGCAACTGACGGATCATGATTCCAACGATCGGTTTGTCTGCTATGATCGCCGCAAGATTTAGGGCCTTCTCTCCTCTGCACATTCACCACAGCTACAAAATCAAATGAATGATTTTGGAGGGAAAATGCCTTATTAGAAGAAAAACCCTTGTTTTTTCTTTCACCCGCTGCGACCAAACCGTAGCCTAGTTTGACAAACCGTCTGCACCGTTGGAAAGCTCTCACTGAGCACTCAAATGGGTATCTATTATTTTTTCATGTTTTAATACTTCACCGAGACACATTTTGTCCATGAAGGGTCTCTTCACCTCTTCTCAAAATCGAATTTCTTCACTTACAACACTTGTACCTAGGGCACCACTTTGCCTCCTTACTTGTCTTTGTTCGTGTTGATTTTCGTCATGAGCTACCCCATCGTACTCATGCTTTTATGATTCCCCATTGGACCTTTACTGTGTGGCAGCACCATCGAGTCACTTATTTAGAGCATCCGAGTTGAGTCCTCATCAGTCATGGAGTCTATCTCGAGTCCCTTTGTATCTCACTATAGCCCTCCATCCTTCATCGTTTGGTCCCTCTCTCGTGTCGCACATTATGGCCTTCAGTACCATTGTCACCTATCCTCCTTGACATTTTGTCAGTTGCTACCAAGCCATTCATGCCCCTTATGCTCTAACAAGGGAAGTTGTCCACCCGCTACTTCATATCACCCATTTCATCATCATAATTAGTATTTGTCTGTGATTCGCTCTACTATTTTCTCTCGTGCCTTCGTTGGGGTTCCCTTATTTCCTCACTTATGGCGGACCTACTTCTGTTGACATCAGCTCATTTACTCCAAAAGCCAGGTCTAAGGGGGCAGTGTACCTTGGTTCGAACTCTTTTCAGCATGATCGTGATGAATACACTTGATGGTCTAGTGATGCAGCAACAGCTATTGGTGATTCCCGAGTGTGTGTGAGATGTCCCAACCCTCATGAGGGGGTGGCCCTGCAGGTAGCCCCCCACATGCCCAGATGACTTCTTCATTTCAGCCCTTGATGCAACTCCTCTTATTTGATGATATCGGCCTCAGCCGCTTGCAGCGCCTATTCGATTTGCATTTATCAGTAAAATTTTGCGAGCCCTATCCCGTGCGTAGGGGGCATTTGGGTGTATTTGTATCTCATGTACTAAAATATTCTTGTATAAGTCCTGAAAATTATTCCAAGCATGGCATGTATGTGGGATTCATCATTTTGTTTATCTAGGTCATGTTTAGGCCAACCTATGTTTCATTATTGCGTTCCGTGGTTTCCAGGAGCCTTATTGTTTGTACTATTGTCTTGGCGGGCATAGGTATGCCTCCCCTGCTACCTTTAGCACAGGTGCCACTTCATAAACTAGAGACTTTTTGCACCTGTAAGTCTCGTCTCCTCAGGGTCTAGTCCTTTAGCACTTTAGTCTACCTTACATTCCTCTCTCTCATTTCCCTCTTATTGTCTAGTGATTGAGCTCTTACAACGTACTTCGGTCATACGATTTGCTCCTAACACTCGTACGTTGGGGGGCAATCTGTTACACCATTTTTTGGTCACCTAACCTATTATCATTAGATGAACCCAAGTACACCATGTAAGACCAATTTTACCCTAAGTGAAATTGCTTTCACCACGTGAAATAACTTATTCCTTTATATTTTCCGATCATATTTAAACCAAAACAAGGAAATTATTTAAATAAATCCTTATTTATTTAATCATTTCCTAAGAATAAGTTATTTAAATAATATTCTTAGTTAAATTTGACTAAATCACATAAATAATTAAATAAACCATTATTTGTTTAATTATATCCCCGTCATTTCCCTAAAATAATAAATAAATCATTTATTTATTTTTTATTTATAAATAAAGGAATTGACCCAAGTCAAAAATCCTTTTCCCTCCAACAAATATAATAAAATATTCCTAAAGGGTGATTCTAGAATTTGATTAATAATATTTTATTCATGCCAGGAAGGCTAAGAACACCCCAATATTTTGTTATAAATGAAAGGTTTCCCATTCATTAGTCACCTCCATTGCATTAGATCACTTTGGATCTACTCTTGGTCACCATTTTCCATTTTTACCTTGTGAGCTCCCATTGAGTTCTATGTTTGTTTGGGTTTTCTACCACAATAAGAGAGAGGAATTTTAGATCTGAAACGCTGAGGACATTCAAAAACCCATCCCATTGAGGAGAACCGAAAAACACCTTTCTTGTTTTCCTCTCAGGTGCCCCCTTTTTATATAATACAAAAATTCTTTCAAATACACTGTTCTTGTCTTGAATATTGGATGCATGGAGCCATATTTTACTTTATCTGCTTAATGTCTTTCATGCTTAGATCTGGATTTGTGCAACATTATTTGGATCATCTAATTGCAGATTTAAAGATGTTTTGCAGCCATAATTGATGTTAGGGCTATTTGTTATGCGTAGCTAAAGTGATCTTTTACGACGAAAGATTCATACTTTTTTTTTTCCACAGAAAAAATCGGTAACCTTTTATTTATGAAAATGAAAAGTTACACATAGCATATGCATTGAAGCATTTTCAGATATTGCCCATTGGGCTCGTGTGCTTTGGCACACAATGCTGCGTAGCGAGGCTACCGTGCATTCAGAAAGAATGAGAAAAAGAGAAAAAGAAGGGAAGAGGAGACAGTAAAAACTGGTTCCAGAGAGTGAGTAGAAACTCACACCTCATGTTTTTCTTCCCTTCTTCTTTTCGACCTTGCGCCACTCTCCTTGGGTGGGCTCGATCGTAGCTAGGACTAACTGTGTTTCTGCTTTCTGTGGACCTGTATCCTTGTCTGAGTCTGAAGTATCAGAGGGATGATGTCGTTTGATCCCTCCCATACTCTGATCCTCACTTATCTTCTCTGCCTGAGTTGAATAGGATTGTGAATCCTTGTTAGCTGATATGATTTCCTTTTGGGTCTCTTTTCCTTGGGTTGTCTCAGTATTCTCTGTGGGAGTGACTTCCTCCTCTGCTTCTGATTCGTCGTCCTCTGAGTCAGGAGGGGGATATTGCCACCCTTTTCGCTGCTTCCCTTTCTGCTTCTTTTTGCTGTTTTCTTTCTTGGCTTCTGGACATGTACTTTGTAGGTGTCCTATCAGCCTACAGATTCTGCATCTGAAAGCAGTATTTTCATAGTCTAGTCCTTGCAACCAGTTTTTTTGCTTGTATACCAGCCTTATACTTTCCGGCAGTCCTTTACTTAGATCAACTTCGACACAAATTCGTGCAAAAGTGAAGATCCTCTCCTCAATCCTCTCCAGATCTGTTTTGATATATTTCCCTAAGCTGTTCCCAATACCTTCCAGAACTCGTTCACTCCAAAAGTGAAGAGGAAGGTTATATAGGCGGACCCAGACCGGCATTCTGGAGACTGTCATTTTGTTTGGGTCGAAATCCGGGAACCATGGGGTCATAAAAAGACCCGTTGTTCCCCAAAACCAAGGCCCTGCCCTGATGATTGTATCTTTGGCTTCCGTGGATGCGAACTTAACAATGAAAAAACCCTTGGAGCATAGATGTATATCACATTCCATGGTCCAGTTAGTGTAGATCCAGTGAAATAGATCCATTGGCTTTGGCCAAAAACTGTTAAAACGACAGATTAGGGCCTGGGTTTCATATGACTTAACATCTTCTTCTAGTCCCGTAGAATCAATGTTGAGGGCTGGGGTTTGCCCAAGCTGATCTACAATGTATGGCCTAGGTATATGTCCTCCTTGCACTGGAGGGGACCCTGGATCTCTGTTACCCTGTAAGATATTTTTGTAAGAGAAGCCTCCCTTGGGTTGTTGCTGAGTTGTAGTCCTTTTGCCCTTGTCTCCTCCTGTGGAGTTTGGATGTCCCTGAGGCACAACACCTCCTCTCAGCCTAAGGTTTAAGGCTATGGTTGTTTCTGGGCTTATATCGTAGTTCTTCAAGGTTCTGCTATCTTGAAGGGACCATCTACCACTGACCAGATGCTGGATCTGAACAGGGTATCCCATCAATGCCCAAATTTGATGTTTCACCTGCATAATGGTGCTTTCTGCATGTACCCATACTAGACTGGTTTTCCCCACAGGGGGTTTAATAAAAATCTGAAAAAAAGTTAATGTTACCTGTTGCCGGGGTTCTGGCTGTTCTAGCTGCCCGTTTCTTAGCGCTGCCTCAAGGTACGAGTAAGGGGGCTGCCCCTGTGGTATGCATTGAAGAGACCTCTTCCATGCCTCATGCCAGATCTCGAGAAGATTGGGCTTAGGCTCCTTTACGCCCAGAGGGAAGGAAAAGAAATCGCTGTAATCTATAGCTGCATGGCTGCCAGATTCCTTGAAGATCGTCAATCGCGCCATTGCAACCTCTTCTTCCTGTGGAGGACCCCCCCAAGCCAGATCCATAACTGATGGGAGACAAATCATATCCTGGGCGATCCGAGCTGTCTTGACATTGCAGGATTTGCCTGGGGCTGAATCCGCATGCGATCTATCAGGTTTGAGAAGCCCCGATCCACCAGCATATGAGCCGCACCACCGATCCTGTCTTGGATTCTTTGATTTCCCATGTTGCAGGCCCCATGGGGGAAAGGGCGCAACGGCATCTTCAGCCGAGTCATTATTTGCAGGATCTTTTGCGCTGAGCTCCTTGGCAAAGCTATGAACTCTGATACTGTGAAAGCCAATGTGGGGCGCGGCCAGATCCAAACCAAGATCCACGGCTACTGTGGCCAGATCCGCACAAACCTTGGCGGCGGCGGCAGAGCGCGAATAAACCCTAGCGCGATCCATCTTCCCACGAAAGATTCATACTAACACAACACATCACATCATATTTAAGAGAAAATTCTAAGTTTCAAGCAATAAAAGATCACATCGAGCATCAACAATAAGTTCTCCAAATCTTAAAGGATAACCTCACTCTTGCGCAGAATCGAATGAAACAATAGGAAGATCAACATCGCACTGAAAATTTTTTTGATGTAAGCGACTTGGTATTTTTATGACTACAACCATATAAAGAAATGTCCCTCAAGGAATATAATAAGGATAATAAATTGTCACCCAAGTATTATGGTTCTTACAAGGTGTTGGAAAACATTGGCAATAGGGCATAGAAATTGGAGTTGCTTGCATCTTCCCAAGTACACCCAGTTTTCCATGTTTCATGCTTAACAAAGGTTATCGGTGACAAGCTCCCAGTTTAAATAGTGTTTCCAGAACTTGAAGAAGGAAAAATCATATTTAATCCTGAAGCAATCACAAAAACAAGAACTCGACAACTACAAAATCGATTAATTTCAAAGTATCTCATTAAGTGAAAGAACTTACCTCATTACAAGGAAAATACCCTCTAGCGGATGTTTTTGAGGAACCCCATAGAAAAATACCCCATACATCTTTTTATAGCAGAGGTTACTAGAGGAGGTGTGCGGGTGGAGGGTTTTAAGGATGGTTCCCTCTCGGTGCTTTTATCATTACACGTTGCCCCGGTGCACTCGAACCACGAAAGCACCGGTGCGGACCAAAAAATTGGCACACCGAACACTGTGCACTCCGTACACACCCGCCCGATGCGTCTTATTATTCTATAGCACCAGTCCATCATAGATATTCTGCGCCAATGCATTATAAAACACAGCGCCAAAACCGAAACCACTCAGTGCAGTAGAAAGAAACTGCACCGGTCCATCATAATACATCGCGCCAAAACACAAACCGACCAGTGCGTTTGTAAGAAACAGAACCAGTGTGCCTATAAATAACACGCACCAGTAAAGGGTTATATTAAAAAAAAATTATGGAAAAATAACCCAGATTTTTCAGTTTTCCAGTGTTTCTGAGCTCTCAATTACTGGTGCACGCCCTACCATAGAATGCACCAGTGCGCACAAGACATTGGCACACCGGATAGCTTGCGCGACGTACACACACATCTGGTGCCTCCTATTACTATAACGCACCGGTGCTTCACCACTCTTCCACTCTGGTGCATCATAGAACACTGCGCCAAAACAGAAACATGCCGATGCGTTCTTATTAAAAAGCACCGGTGCGCCTATAAACAACGCGCACCGGTAAAGGGTTATATTAGAAAATTATGGCAAAATAACCCGGATTTTTCAGTTTTCTAGTGCTTTAGAGATCTCAATTACCAGTGCGCGCCCTACCATAGAACGCACCGGTGTGCACGAGACATTGGCACACTGGACAACCCGCGCGACATACACACACATCTGGGGCCTCCTATTACTGTAACGCACTAGTGCTTCACCACTCTTCCACGTCGATGCATCATAAAACACTGCGCCAAAACAGAAACGTGCTGGTGAATTCTAACCCAAGAGCACCGATGCGCTGATAAACCACACGCACAGGAATAACGTTACATTAAAAAAAAAAATGAAGGCCAAAAAACCGGTGCTTTACGACTATTCCGCACCAATGCTTTACGGATTTGCCACCCCGGTGCCTCATCAAAACTGAAACATCTTGGTGTGGTGTTAGGGAACTGCCCCAATGCATTATAAACAACGCACCAAATTTGACACAGCCTGGTGCAGTTGTAGGTAAGCTTACCGGTGCGCCTATAAAACCCCGCGCACCGGAACAGGGTTAAATATTAAAAAAATAAAAAAATAAAAATAAAATAAAATTACGTCCAAAAAACTTCATTTTTCACTTTCCTCAGTGCTCCAGAGCTCTCAAGCACCGGTGCCATTTCCCCTTGTCTGAGCTGCCCAAACATCAGTGCTCTCATTGCACCCATTGCATGCACTGCTGCTTTGCATTGGCCACCAATCTCTAGTTTGCATTTTGAAAAATGGTGGGAAAATTTTATTTTGCGAAGTTTATAGCCAATATGCCTCCTCGACGGTGAAATGTATAGGTATTTTTCATGTTTTTCCATAATTAAGCCTTTTAGCGGATTAGAAATTGAAATAGCCTTAAAAATAACCATTAAAAAAAAAAAAAAATTTCGCGCAGTGTACCGAATCTGTTCGGCTCACACCACCACCGGTGCTAATGGTATCCACACCGTTTCTAGGAATAATTTTAAAATAAATAACATAAAATAAAAGGCGATGCGCTCATTTATCCAAGTGCACTGTTGACCACGAGAATCACAGTGCGGTGCGTTGACAGAATTATTCGCCCTGGTGTATGTCAGCACACCACATTCTAGATTCCGAGACGATCAATCGTGCAGCCGGGTAAAAGACTGCACCGTCAGCTATGTAATTTTCATGAATTCGATGCACTTGACTATACGCTCCGGGCGTATATTTCAGTCAGCACACCGCTATTCTGAACTTTGATGAAGTTAACGGTGCTTGAAAAATAGATAGTTGCACCGAGGCCGATGCGTTGTATTTCATTAGGGGCACCAGGACCGGTGCTCTATATTCTTAAGACGCACCTCGACCAGTGCGTGACTATTTTTATGGCACACCGACTTGTCTGTTTCTTTTTTTTTCAAAAAATAAATAAATATATGTATATGTATATGTATATGTATGTATGTATGTATGTATGTATATTCCTAAATACATGTTTGTTTTAATTTTTAAAAAAAAAAATCATTTAATATGGCAATGATTCAGAGAGAAGAGGAGGAACAGCAGCAAAAACAGGCTGAACAGTATGACGTGATTCGCCAATGGGAGGCCCGAGAGAGGGAAAGAGATGCATAACCTCGCCCTATTACTACAGATACCCAGGAGATCCTTAGGCAGGTAGGCCTCCTCAAGTTCTATGAGGAGGCTACTTCCCTAAAGGTGCACAGTGTGTTTTTGAGATATCTTATCCGCAAGTGGAATGCCCACTGATAGGCTTTCCAGGTTGGTCCTGACCAGTGGTACACACCCACTGAGGAGGATATTTATTTTATTACAGGACTATCGAGGAGAGGGGTGTATTTTCCCTCATTCCCAGACGTTCCAGCTGGTTGTGCAGCAGGGAGTCAGTTAGTTTACTCCCAGAGATACATTGGAGCACATGTATTGTCTCCTTCATAGTTTCAGGTACCTGGAGGTCAGTTACGTATAGGTGCTTTTGGTAGACCGGACGTGTAGTGCCTCTCCCTTATCATTTCGACCATTTCGCACAACACCAGTGATGGGAAATGCATTAGTTGCTCGCTTTTATGTTATGTTGATTCTTTAGTACAACAGCCATGAATTGTCAAGTGGTCTGCCATTTTTTCGCAGCAGTTTTGTACGACCTTAGATAGATGTGATGCTCATGCACAAGGGATGGTCAACTTCCCTTTTGCTTCAAAGCTGTTTATTTTTATTTTTTGAGAGGTTTCCAGAGATGAGACCTAGCTTTGTTTGACAGCCTCGTAGGCCGATGTTTGAGGCCCAGATGCACATGTGGGGGCAGATGATGCCCAAGAGGGGAGACACTTTGTTTCTAGCCAGGATATCACATGATTCACTAGACTTACTAGCCAGTTTTGACGGGTTGTATTCCTTCATTTTGGTCCCATGTCCTTATGCTAACTTAGATTGGCGAGGGTGTCCCAACATCCTCTTCATAGCTGATGAACCGCCAGATAATAGAGGTAATATTACTGTTTTATTTATATTTATTCTAACATGTTCTTAATTAATTTATTTTTATTAAATTATGTGATGAAATTGTCTAATTATTGTTGTGTACTTGTATATATTTTGCAGACATTGGCTATTTTGATGGCGAGGATATGCCAAGTCCACCACATGATCCA
Organism: Pinus albicaulis; assembly: GCA_034641835.2. Taxonomy (NCBI): domain Eukaryota; kingdom Viridiplantae; phylum Streptophyta; class Pinopsida; order Pinales; family Pinaceae; genus Pinus; species Pinus albicaulis. The sequence goes on along the minus strand of CM076571.1, from coordinate 380,768,274 downwards.
GTTGTGAATCTTGATGATGACAATCAGGATATGGTTGATGTTGAGCATGATCATGATGAGGATGAGGCCGGTGCAGCAGAGAGACATGCTCTTGCTCATCATGGTGCACCGGTGCCGCCTTTTGCTAGGCGTGGTCGACCTGAGACCAGATATAGGACGGAGTTGGCCAACCAACTCTATGCATTGATTGTTGATGCAGGCATCAGGCCCGCTCATTACAGAGACATACAGGCCGACGATAGGCTGTTACGGATGTGGAAAGGCATGCCTCATGACATGTATGACCTGATGCGACATGTCGTAGGAGCTACGACAGTCTTTACGAAACTCAGGAGGACTGTTTGTAGCTATAGGCATAGATGAGCCGCGACACGTGATGGACATGAGTCCGCGAGCAACGACTCACATGCATCTCATGATCGTTCACCTCACGGCGTGTCTGATGAGCATGACGCTTCACTGGCAGCATCTGACAGTCATCATGGAGATGAGGCTAGACCATCGGCCACGTCCAGTCAGAAACCTGTAGCTACATCCATCAATATTATTCATGATGATCATGAGCACGCTGGACCATCGACCGTCGAGGTTGCACTATTCACTGAGCAGGCCCCCACTACTACTGCTCATATTGATGTTGTACTACCACCAGCGAATGCATCCATCAGTACTAGTGATCATGATCATGAGAAGGCTCGACCATCAACTATCAAGGCTGCACCCAGCTTTACTAAGCAGGCATCCACTTGTAGTACTGCTATTGATGTTTTTATACTACCACCAGTGCCTGATCCATGACATTTATATTACAGTTTTATATTTTTAACATTATTCAATTATATATATATATATATATATATATATATATATATATATATATATATATATATATATATATATCTAGTCCATGTATTTTATGTTCATGTTGCAGTTGTACTTAATTTTCATGTTGGTGATCATCATGATGTGGCGCATATTGTTAGGTCATGTTAGATATGTTCATTTAATGTTTAGTTTGCAGATAGATGTGTATATGTGATAGCATGAGTTATTTGACATATTGAGATGTATATTTGATGTTTGTGTTGTGATGATCTTAATATATAATGTTAATTTGATGTTTGAATGTGTTTATTAGTCGAATATGATGTTTGTATGATGGTTATCATGATCGTGATGATGTTTATTAATTAATTTAATATTAAATGACCATGATATTTATTAAATATTATGTCATGATTGTAATTGTAATTTAAATTTAAATTGTATGTAAAATTGTAAAATTGTATTTGTATTTGTACCTACTGTAATTTAAACTATAATTGTATGTAAAATATTTATTAATGTAAAATTTTAATTGTAATTGTAATATTTATTTTATTATGATATTATTGTAATTGTATATATGAAAATTTGTAAAATCGTAATTGTATGTAAAATTCTAAAATTGTAATTGTAATTTTAATTGAATTGTATGTAAAATATTTATAAAATTGTAATTGTAATTGTAAATGTAATTCTATGTAAAATTGTAAATGTAATTGTATATAAAATTCTAAAATTGTAATTGTATTTGTAATTATAATTTTAATTGAATTGTATGTAAAATATTTGTAAAATTGTAATTGTAATTGTAAATGTAATTCTATGTAAAATTGTAAATGTAATTGTATGTAAAATTCTAAAATTGTAGTTGTATTTGTAATTGTAATTTTAATTGAATTGTATGTAAAATATTTGTAAAATTGTAATTGTAATTGTAAATGCAATTCTATGTAAAATTGTAAATGTAATTGTATGTAAAATTAAAATTGTAATTGTAATTCTAATCGTAATTCATGTATGTGAAATTAATGTAAAATTGTAATTGTAATTGTAATTTTAATTAATGTAATTGTATGTAAAATTTTAATTCTATTAATGTGAAAATTTTAATTTTATTAATGTGAAATGATTTTATTAAAATATTTAAATTTGTAAATTTGCAAATAATTGTAAAATAAAAAATCTAGAATAATACGAATTTTTGTAACATAATAAATTTTAGAAAATAATAAAAATAAATTCATGTACTTTATAATTATCATTATTTTATTATGATCTTACATAATAAATAAATAAATAAACAACAACAACAACTTTATACAGTCCGGTGTGTTTATTATCCTAACACGCACCGGTGCGTCACAACTCTTCCGCACGGGTAACGAATAAACGCAAATAAAAAAAGTACAACTCTATTTTCTTTAAGTGAAAAAAAAAGTGGCAATTTGAAAAATGGGCGGCAAAATATTTTCAAAAATCTAATTTCTTAAAATAATTCTTTAAATACTTAACACTTTTCATTATTTCACTATTTTTGCTAACTTAGATTGGCGAGGGTGTCCCAACATCCTCTTCATAGCTGATGAACCACCAGATAATAGAGGTAATATTACTGTTTTATTTATATTTATTCTAACATGTTCTTAATTTATTTATTTTTATTAAATTCTGTGATGAAATTGTCTAATTATTGTTGTGTACTTGTATATATTTTGCAGACTTTGGCTCTTTTGATGGCGAGGATATGCCAAGTCCACCACATGATCCAGGTGTGAATCTTGATGATGACAATCAGGATATGGTTGATGTTGAGCATGATCATGATGAGGATGAGGCCGGTGCAGCAGAGAGACATGCTCTTGCTCATCATGGTGCACCGGTGTCGCCTTTTGCTAGGCGTGGTCGACCTGAGACCAGATATAGGACGGAGTTGGCCAACCAACTCTATGCATTGATTGTTGATGCAGGCATCAGGCCCGCTCATTACAGAGACATACAGGCCGACGATAGGCTGTTACGGATGTGGAAAGGCATGCCACATGACATGTATGACCTGATGCGACATGTCGTAGGAGCTACGACAGTAGTTACGAAACTCAGGAGGACTGTTTGTAGCTATAGGCATAGATGAGCCGCGACACGTGATGGACATGAGTCCGCGAGAAACGACTCACATGCATCTCATGATCGTTCACCTCACGGCGTGCCTGATGAGCATGACGCTTCACTGGCAGCATCTGACAGTCATCATGGAGATGAGGCTAGACCATCGGCCACGTCCAGTCAGAAACCTGTAGCTACATCCATCAATATTATTCATGATGATCATGAGCACACTGGACCATCGACTGTCGAGGCTGCACTATTCACTGAGCAGGCCCCCACTACTACTGCTCATATTGATGTTGTACTACCACCAGCGAATGCATCCATCAGTACTAGTGATCATGATCATGAGCAGGCTCGACCATCGACTGTCGAGGCTGCACCTAGCTTTACTGAGCAGGGTAGTACTGCTATTGATGTTGTTATACTACCACCAGCGCCTGATCCATGACATTTATATTACAGTTGTATTTTTTAACTTTATATATATATATATATATATATATATATATATATATATATATATATATATATATATATATATATATATGGTCCATGTATTTTATGTTCATGTTGCAGTTGTACTTAATTTTCATGGTGGTGATCATCATGATGTGGCGCATATTGTTAGGTCATGTTAGATATGTTCATTTAATATTTAGGTTGCAGATAGATGTGTATATGTGATAGCATGAGTTATTTGACATATTGAGATGTATATTTGATGTTTGTGTTGTGATGATCTTAATATATAATGTTAGTTTGATGTTTGAATGTGTTTATTAGTCGAATATGATGTTTGTATGATGGTTATCTTGATCGTGATAATGTTTATTAATTAATTTAATATTGAATGACCATGATATTTATTAAATATTATGTCGTGATTGTAATTGTAATTTAAATTTTAATTGTATGTAAAATTGTAAAATTGTATTTGTATTTGTACTTATTGTAATTTAAACTATAATTGTATGCAAAATATTTATTAATGTAAAATTTTAATTGTAATTGTAATATTTAATTTATTCTGAAATGATTGTAATTGTATATATGAAAAATTGTAGAATTGTAATTGTAAATGTAATTGTATGTAAAATCCTAAAATTGTAATTATATTTGTAATTGTAATTTTAATTGAATTGTATGTAAAATATTTATAAAATTGTAATTGTAATTGTATATAAAATTCTAAAATTGTAATTGTATTTGTAATTGTAATTTTAATTGAATTGTATGTAAAATATTTGTAAAATTGTAATTGTAATTGTAAATGTAATTTTATGTAAAATTGTAAATGTAATTGTATGTAAAATTCCAAAATTGTAATTGTAATTTTAATTGAATTGTATGTAAAATATTTGTAAAATTGTAATTGTAATTGTAAATGTAATTCTATGTAAAATTGTAAATGTAATTGTATGTAAAATTAAAATTCTAATTGTTAATTCTAACCGTAATTCGTATATGTGAAATTAATGTAAAAATTCTAATTCTAATTCTAATTCTAATTCTAATTGTATATGAAAATATTTATAAAATTTTAATTCTATTAATGTGAAAATTTTAATTGTATTAATGTGAAATGATTTTATTAAAATATTTAAATTTGTAAATTTGCAAATAATTGTAAAATAACAAATCTAGAATAATACGAATTTTTGTAACATAATAAAGTTTAGAAAATAATAAAAATAAATTCATGTACTTTAGAATTATCATTATTTTATTATGATCTTACATGAAAAAAAAAATAATAAAACAACAACAACAACAACTTTATCTCTGAATACAGTGTGTATGAAGAACTATGCATATAGAGTGCATCACAACTCTTCCGCACTGGTAACGAATAAACGCAAATAAAAAAAGTGCAACTCTATTTTCTTTAAGTGAAAAAAAAAGCGGCAATTTGAAAAATGGGCGGCAAAATATTTTCGAAAATCTAATTTCATAAAATAATTCTTTAAATACTAAACACTTTTCATTATTTCACTATTTTTGCTAAACTTTTTAGCTAGATATTTGCAGGAGACAACCTAGAGCAAGAGAGCAGGAGGACACTGTGGAGCAGCGAAATACGTTCGAACAGAAGTATTCAGACAATCAAAAACTAAACCTCTGGTGATTCAAACCCTATATCATAGAATTTGAAACCATCTCGTGATTAAATTTGATTTTTCTTTTTTTACTTTTTTCTACAGTTTATCCATTTTTACCCTAAACCCTTCATTTTTTTGTTTTTGCCCTTTCTTCTCTCTGTTTCTGTGATTTCAAAATTAGGGTTGTTCATTTTAGATTGAATTCCAACCCATGGGACGACTTGCATAGTCGGATCTCAATCCATTTAGCCATTGTGTGAATTTTTGAAAAAATAGATTTTTCTTTATCGGTGTGCATTGCGTACTATACCACACTGGTGCTTTGTATTATACAGCGCACCGCGAAAGTACTGTAGTAAAAAAAATGAAAACATTTTTTCTAAATCTATGTGCCAAATCTGAAATAGGGCATTAGTGCTCCATTTAACTATGAAAGCACCGTACGGTGTATTACATCGTTTTTGCGGTGCGTTTATAATACCCCATGCATCGTTAGGTCTATTACACTATTTTTTGTGGTGCGTTTACAATACCCAATGCACCGTACGTTGTATTATACTATTTTGGGGTGCGTTGTTAGTATCCCCACGCACCGCACCGGCAGCGGTGCAGACCTTGTGAAAGGCGCACCGGTACCTTGAGATTTATTTTCTACCTGAAAATTTGAGAATTTATTTATAAATATATTAATGAATGATATGGTACAAGTTTCAGATTGATAAATAAATGTCATCAAGTAAAAAATTACTGTTAACACATCAAGAAAAGAAAAAGAAAAAAAAGACAAGTTTTTTGTAAATTCTTTATAAAAAATATTATTTTTGAACTATATGTAAGTTTAACTAATATGTATTATTTACTGTGTATCATGCAGAGCCACAAATGACGAAGCTCGATATGATTATTTATGATCTAGGACAAGAAGAGCATAAAAGTTTAATGGAAAAATTGCAAAAGGATGAATCAAGTGAATGAAAAAAATACTATCGATCCAATATGAGTTTCTTTTTTTAATTATCATTAATAATGTACTTAAAATTATTAGATAACATGTGTCAAACAGTCTACTAATTCACATCTGTTTAATGTTGTACAGGGACCAACAAATCAGAAAAGGAATGTTGTTCTAAGAAAAGAAAAAAATAGAACATTCAAATGAAAATCAATTATTCCTTAACTCATCTGTAGTGGTGCTTGAAGTTAACAAAAGGGGAAAAACTTTTACAAAAGTTTAAGGATCTAGTGGAACGAATGTATAGACGTTCTTTCCAACAACAACAACGTGCTTCAAATGTAATATGTAATCATTGAATTTTTCGATCATTAGGTACAATAAATAAAAAATTTAGCATTAAATATTAATTTTCAAGAATTTTCTTGCAGAAAAGAAAAGAAAATGGAACCTATTCAACACATAAAACAAGACGACAAGGAAGAAAATGGTTGATCTCTAAGTTTGTGAGTAATTGTTACTTCCTTATAACAACTTAACTAGATTTCATTTTTGTATTTTTTAAATTGTTTTACAAAAATCATCATTGAATGTCTTCAAACAGGTGCTAACATACAAAGAAGAACCATCAGATGAATTGATTGAAATTGGGTTAAATATGGGTTGTGAGTATATGTTGGCATATCAAAATTTAATTGTGGAATTTGTAAGCATCTATCGATCTTGTTTTAATTAGCTCCTTCTATAATTAATAGAACAAAAACATCTTTTATATTAAATATATGATTTGTTATGGGGTATAAAACTTGCAGGAAACAAAGTATGGAACTGCGCCAACAGATGAAATTTTGAAAGATGGCATGGTACATGGTTTTGAAATAATGTGTATAATTTATGAGTCAATTTTTGCTATGGTACATCATTTTTCTCTTTGATTTACATTGATGTATATTATTTAATATTGCAATTTTCATTATTCCCACCAATGTATATACACTCATTTCAGTTTATTTTTATGTTTGTAGATGGAAGGTGAAGAAGAAGAAAACAAACAACGCCATGAACAAAACATTCCTGAAAATAACCCAAGTCATGGAAGTAGCTCTAGCAGTGACAACAGTTCAAGCGAAGAATGATGATCACTATGTTTGGATATCAAAGCAAGGCGTTTTATTTTTTGAAATATATATGTCTGTGAAATCAGACTTTTTGTTCAATGTAATGGACATAGTGTCCCAATTGAAAGACAAAGGGATATCAATAACTGTCCCATTTTGTATGATAAAGATTGTCTTATATATATATATATATATATATATATATAGAATGTGTTTTAATTTATTATATTGTGTTATCCATTGTCGTTCTCAAATACACTAATAAAAATTTAATTCACATGAATATTATTATAAGATATATATGTGTCGACTTTTGATGAATAATTAATTTTAAAAAACCACAATAATTATGATATGATATAACAAATTAATCCAAACATCACATTCAAATGCATTAATAAAAATGTAATTAATATGAATATTGTTATAAGATGTGTCGACTTTTGATGAATAATGAATTTAAAACAATCACAATAGTCATACTGTCACGGGTCGATGTTTCTAAAAAATACAACATGGCTTAGGTGTGCATGACCGATGTTTTGTACATGATATGTTTGTAATATTACATATGCAAGTACGTTTATGTGTCTATACGCACTGGTGTCATTATACGATCTATGGGCACCGCAAAAATACCGATACCAGTTATCAATATTGGTGCGTTTGTGTGATATTGCGCACCGGGGCGTTTACATATCTATAAGCACCAGTGCATTTTTACAATCTATGGGCACCGCACGAATACCGATACCAATTATAAATCTCGGTGCCTTTCTTTGATACGACGCACCGGTGCGTTGATACGACCTATGGGCACCGCACAAATCCCAAGACCAATTAGAATGGCCCCATGCATTGTATGACCAACACTACGCCTGGTGCGGTTTTACACCTAAACGTCTCGGTGCGTTGCACTGACACAGCCCCGAGGCACCGTCGGAATGTCCGCACCAGTGCGTTAAAGGCATAGTAGCGCGTTGATGAAAAAAACATCCGTAATAACCTTCGGCCACCCATTTGTTTTTATTTGTGTTGAATTTCTGTTAAAAGCTCCGCCAAAACCTCCATAACCATAAACAAATGTTGTAGCAAATGTTTTTTTGACAATTTTGGCCAAGTTTATAACACTAAAAACCTCATTTATAACCTCCGCTAGAGGGTATTTTCCCTGTAGTGCCTGCTGAAGATTCCACATGGGAGGATGATAGTTTTATACAAAAGCATCCAAAACAACTGAAGCATTGAGGAAAACTTGTTTTTGAAGGAGATGGGCATGTTAGGTCCCTATAATACTATTGTATTCCTCTTATTGTTATTGTTAGTATATCCCCCTATTGTTATTGTTATCCCATGTATCCCCCGTGTTGTTATCGTTGTGACCCACAAAAGCCCACTATTGTTATTGTTGTGCCCTTACATTATTATTGTTATGTAGGCTCTAATTATGTTGTGGCCCCTTAGACTCGTATATATACCAAGGAGGTCTTATCATTTGTATCATCCAAGAATTTTTCATTTATGTAATGTAAAGGAGGTTCCCCCTCGAAGAGGCTAATTTTTAAGCCATTAATCTATCTTTATGTAACATTTTCTTCCAAATATTTTGAAATTATTAACATTAGTTAGTATTCCATTTTATAGTTCATAGGGAGTTTTTTCATTGCTTATTTTGAGTAACACTTTGTTTAAAATGTGAGCATGTATTGCTTGTACCCAAAATATGCCACTCAAGTTGGATTTGTGCAACAAAGTTCTAGCCATCTCTTCCATAATTATGTTCTTTCTTTCAACCAATCCATTTTTCCGAGGAGGTCTAGTTGTTGAGAAGTGTATTATTTTTCCATGTTCTTCACAATAATCATTGAATTCATTTGTAGTAAATTCTCCTCCATTAATTTGATCTCAAACATTTGATTTTCAAATATGTTTCATTTTCAACAAGTTCCTTGAATATTCTGAAATTTTCAAAAGCTTATAACTTCTTCTTAATAAAATAAACCTATGCCATCCTTGTGTACGCATTAACAAGCAACATGAAGTATTGTTCGAAATCTAGTCCTTTGCTATTATTGGCCCAAACAAATCAGTATGTATGTGTTACAATGGCTTTTTTGGAAATTTCCTTAGTTTTGAACTCAACTTGTGTTTATTTTCCATGTTGACAATGTTTGCATATAGTATTTGAAGGTTTTGTAATTTTAGGCATATCCCTTACACCTTCCTTCTTGATGATCTTGACAATATTTTCAAAGTGTATATGCCCCAATCTTATATGCCAAAGCCAACTTTTATCTTCCTTTATAATCCCATTTGAGATGTATATGTTATTTAGAGTCCTTATTACTATTGCAACCAATTTCCTTGATCCTTCTTTCCTAACACATTTGGATAACACTGAGAAAATTATGCTTCATATCTTCAACAAGTAAAACATTTTCTGCCATTACTTCTTTGCTTCAAGGCTAACTATGCCTTTCCTTATAAATTTGGTAGAGTTATCATTTCCAAAAGTGATAGATCCTTTTTTTTTTCTTTCTTCAATGTCACAAATTTGTTTTTGTCTCCAATCACATGCTTTTTAAAACTACTATCAATATACCATTGAATTTTTATGCTTTGGGTTTGTAAAGAAAACCCACATGTCTAAGCCTTTAAATCTCCCCGCTTCCTTTTCCAAGTTCTTGGTTGTTCCCCCATATGATGGAAAAGAACCTGCCTTGTTTCCCTTGAAGGAACTATCAAATTGCTTCTACAATTTCTAGTTATGTGTCCAAATTTGTTAAATTTGTAATATTTAGTTTCATAACTAAGAGCACCAATTCTATTATATTCTCTATTGAAGACCTCATGAGATTTTCTATCATGATTACCTTCATATTAATTCTTGGGACTTGCTTAGCTATATATTGTATTTCTACTTTTATCATAAGCTCTACATTTTATAGCCTTATGCCCAAAATTATTACAATAATAACACAAGCCAAGAAAAACATTCTAGTACATGAGTGTAGGTAGTCTTCTTGATGGTGTTCTTTTGAATTCATTATCTTCTTCTCAAATATTCTTCATTGTTGGTTGTTGTATGTCCTTCTTTAGTGGCGTGTATTCTTCCTTCTTGATGGGACCCTCGAGTGCATCAACATAACTTCCTTATTTGCCTACATTTTCTATCATCATAGAGCTTGAACCTTTATCAATATTTTTTTTATATCCTAGTCCAGAACTATCATTGAATGGTTTCTAGTTGCTAGTGATTTCATTTAGTATCTTTGTGCTATTCTTTCGTAGTTTCTTCCTCAAGGAGACTATCTCAACTTATAGATTCCTGGTTATTCTCTCCTTCTCTTCCAACTGTCCCTTGAGTGTGTCTTTAGTCACTTTGGCTTGTTCTATTTGTACTTTCACATTTATGATATAAGTATGCCTAGTCTCTTTAAAGTTCCTTTTGGGAATTTGTAAACATTCCTTTAATTCCTTCACCTCTTCCTTGAGTATGAGATTTTTCTTCCTTGTTCTTCTAAGATCTCTTAAGGCACTAACCAATGCTACCTCGAGATCCAATTCTCCTTCCTCTTATTTATACTTGCCTTCATAATTTTCAGGAGTTTCATTCTGAGTATCTAATTCCATGAAAAAAAATCTATCAAAATCATTATCACTGTCATCATCTTCATTAGATGAGTTACTATCTTCTCTTGAATAGAGAATTTTCTTCTTGAAGATTTTTCCCTTGTTCTTTCCTTTGTTTCTTTTTTTATATTTCTTTTTTGCTATAACTTTTTTCTTCATCACTATCTCATCCCCTTGCAAAATAAAATTTAGAAGTAAAGTGACCAATTCTACCACATTTAAAAAAAATTAAAGGAATTTCACCTTTATATTTTCTAGTTCCTCTTTTCAACTTTCTCACAAAGTTGGTTTCTTCTTCATCGTTTGAATCATCATTACAACTACAACTTATTTTAATTTTTGTGTGTTCTTCCTTGTCTTCTTGTAGGCCTTGAAAGTTTATTCCCTTCAAGATGGATTTTCCTATTCTATACGCATTTCATATCCTATAATAATTCCATGTAACTCATCCTTGCTCAACATAGATAGATCTTTTCTTTCTTCTAAAGCTGGGATTTTAGAATCAAATCTCATTGGTAGAGATATTAATATTTTTTAACGATGACTCTCTCTACGATATTCTCTCCCAAACCTTTCATAGTATTCATGATCTCATCAACCCAGAGAAAGTAAGTTGCAATATCTTCCTCTTCCTTCATCTTCAGGTGTTCAAATTATCCTCTACAGGTTTGAATCCTGGCCCCTTTGACTTTTTCATCTTCTTCATACACATTCTTGATCTTGTCCTAGATTTCCTTTTTTGATTCACAATGCATAACCTTGAAAATTTTTTATCCTGTTAGCCCTCCCAAAATGGCATATATAGCCTTTGAATTAATCTCATAGGGTTTTGTTCCAGTCGAATTAACTGGAGTGGAAGATGACACCTTATATTTATTTAGAACAACTTGCCAAACATCAACCCCGGCTTGTGCTTGTAAGAATAATCTCATCCTTATTCTCACAAAGGCATAATTTTGTCCATCAAACAATGGCAAGCCATGTTGGAGTATTCAGCTTGCTTGTCGATGAATCTTACTGTGATTTTCCTTGCAGTGGTTAAACTATTTTTTAAGGAACCAAGCTCTAATACTAATTGTTGGAATATTCAACAATATTAAAAGTGGGCGGTGAATTAATATTGACATTTTTTAATAGTAAAAAACTTACAAATGTATCCTAATATGTATAGAAAAACACATAATAATGAAATTATATAGTACATAGATATTTATCAGTGGAAACCCAAAGCGAGAGAAGAACATTGAATGATTTTCTGAATATTTTAAAGAGTACATTCAAATTTATCAACACCAACTGAAAGGAAGAACCAACTCCCTAGTGAGCACCAACTCATGCTTCTCAGGCACCAACCTTAATGGAGACCATAGTTTCCTGCCAAGCACCACCCCACCACCCACATAATCTATTATTGATCTACAATTTATACTGCCATACAAATACCCTCCAAAGACTTGACTTTACTTTGCTTGGATAGACTTGCTCCACATCAATGAATACAATATTATTCTTTGTTTATACACCTGCGAGATTGTACCCAACACTAGACTTGTTGTCCCAACACTTAGTTATCCTTATCAACCCTAATAATTCTTGTTGTCACATATTTTTAGGTAGCGTTGATGAATTAGGGCTTGGCCTTCAATACAAGCCTAAATTTGGCCTCAATAGGACATTGGCCTTGAAATTTGGTCCCAAATCTTGTTTTGAAAATTATAATTTGGTCCTACAATACAACCCTGAGACTTTTCCCTCACAAATTTAGCTTTGCAACTTAGCCCAAAATTTGGCTTTGCAACTTTGCAACTTAGCTTAGAATTTGGCCCTGATGTTTTTCCAGAACTCGACATCCTTTTGCCCAGAATTTTGTCATAGGATAGGCCTAAAACTTGCCCTTAAATTCACTAGTATTTAGCTCCCATAACTTTTCCTTCTTGGATACAATCCTCAAAACAACTTTATAACCATCATTTTGTCCATAAACCAAACCTTAATAAAATAGAAAATAACTCCCAATAAAAGTGCCAAGAACCCTTCAAAATATGTGTCAAAATCCTTCCACGAAATGTTGTTTCAAATTCATGTTTACTTCACTCCTTGATTCATGAGGTATGAGCCTCATAACCACTCCTTCGCTGCCCTAAAACATAAAAATGTATGGTTGAGCATATTTCCTAAGCATGTCCTCCTTAATTCCTATATATAATGATTTGTGGGGTGTGAATTTTCAATTTTGGGGCCAACCTGTCATTGGATGGGCCGACTTGCAAGCAAGACAAAAAAATTCAATTAATAACTTCAAAAATTCATATCGCCTCAACTATGAGGTGTTAGGAGGCATGTCATATACCATCAGAAAGGTCTTAACATGTACTATGTGGCTATTAATCTTCTCCTTCATTTGAACAACCTTTATGCAATAGAAGGGTCTTCTAAAGTGGACACCTATGAGGGGTAAGGTGCCTTACTCCTGGGTGTAAAACACCATCCTTTTGGGTTTGACATCTTTATTTTGCATGTTTCTCATGGATTTGGCATCAATGACAACATTAGTTATTTATGGTTTTCAAGCTCCTGTGGTTATCATTTGTTGAAAGGATTTCTGGATTATCCACAGTATTAAAGAACATTGATCCATTCCTCTCCTTGGTTAAAGTATCCTCTCTTTGGTTAAAGATATACATATGATAATTATAGTGAATGATCATTGAGTTGGGATTTTTTTAATTCAAAATCTGCTTAAAAGAATAATCTAATTACTAACTATCAATAGAGTTTAGATAACATTTGCAATTGAATTAGAATAATATGTTCATTCTTGAGTTGGTGTCATTAAGCATGAAGCTATAAAACATAGAAAAATCTAATATGTTGTTGGAAAAGTGATTTTGAAATTACCTACAATCATATAGTTGGACATATTTATTGTTGAATTATTGTATTGACAAAGATATCTTTGCATAAACTGAGAATATAGACCATATTTCATTTTTATAGAGGATTTGTGTTGGCAAAGCAGTGGGATATAATTCCCCAAGTTATGCATCATGGACGATGTTCAAATGAATTCAACTGAGATAGAAAATCGATGTCATAAAGTTCAATATTACCCTCCTACCCTTACTAGGGTAATATTTGGCACATCAATATCAATGCTAAAAAACAATGGTGTTGAATTAGTAAAATTTACAAGTTGAGCACTTTTTCTACTTTTGTAACATTGTAAAATATTTGTTGATGGTATTTGACAACCTTTGCATATTTGGAATGCATTGTGGAATCTTCATTAATTTTATTTGATATCCTTTGTAGCTTTATCATCTCATAGCGGGAATTTTTTGTCATTGCGAATTCTTGGATTCCAATTTGAAATTTCTTTCATTTTATAGGTTGTTAACATGGATTGTAAGGAAGTAGAATACTTAGAGAAAATTTTAGGCAACCAAGTGTGTGCTACATTGTTGGTTGGTTGCTTGATTTGATGTTTAGGGTTTAATGACTTTTAAATTATGTCATATGACATTCACGCGAACCAAATACACCACCATTGTAGTCCATCAAGACAAGTTTGCTAAGGAGCCAACTATCTCCAAAAGGCACACCTATACTTTTGATCAATTTCAAGTTATGGAAAGAATAAAAAATAATAATCTCATTAGCTTATAAACTAGAGCCTTAACTTCTATTTTATTTGTAACATAATTCATTATATTTTCTATGGAAATTCTATAGTCCAACAAGTATCCTCTCCTTACATTTTTCTTGTTGCTACCTAACCTCCAAGCTTTAGAAAGACACCTTTGTTATTGGCTCTTGTTGGGAAGCTTGAATTTGGAAAATTTTTCCTTAAGTAAAAGTTGTTGATCATTGGTTAAGGTGCCTATTGTAACTCTCAAAGATAGTTCCTCGTTGTGGGGGAACCAGTGCCCAAAACATCTTAAGATTGAATAAAAATAATTAAAATCAATGGCTGGAAGGACAGGGCATGAGGGCTTGCAACCAAAACTTCTAGTTCTCAAACCCTAGCCTTCAAAAATATAATGGCCAGAGGAACTCTGAGAATTGCAAGGTGTTGGACAAAAGGAGTGGTTTGAAGAAGAATAGAAAAAAAGTTCAAATTAGGCACTTACGAATCTGAATTTAAACTACTACAGAAATAATAATGCAAGACTCAAAAAATGTGAATGGAGTTCCTGGATGTGGAGCACTTAATTAAGGGCTTCAAGATTAATTTTCATGAATAAGATTAAATAAATTCATTAAAAAATAAATTGAGACACCACTTGCATCTTACATTATCCAGAAGAAGAAAAGACATGAATGAATACTGAATCATGAGAGAAAAATAATAATTGCAACTTTCCAAAACTAAAATCAAACTACAATATATTATTCACTCTTCAAAGATATTTCCTAATTACAATACTCCATTCATAAGAGATGAAATCCAAACATTTACAATGAAATTTTTCTCCAATTTTATTCTCCATAATCGGTTCAAAGCACTGATTTTGGGAATAATTATCAAACTTCTCTCTTTTAAAAAGATTTGTAAATAAACCCCACATACATATATATATATATATATTCCCCATTACAAAATAATACCCATCCTATTTACATATTAACAATATATAAATTCGGATTATGAAATATAAAGCATGTATATGAGTAATGGAATCGAAAAGTGTGTCTGGCCCGAGATATAATGTCATTCATGTAAGTCATTGACTCAAACCGTAAATTGCCTATGGGATCACCTAAAGCGGTTACTGAAAGTAGCAAGGGGTTACAATTTCCGACAGTCAATGTGTTTGATGGCAGTTATGGGAAACTGCTCCCCAAGAGCAATCATTGTCTTATCATTCACGTATTTTGTCCTCTTGGAATCACGTTGTATCTGAGAAAGATGTTATGAACCATTGATTGCGCCAGAATCTATTAGAACGATAATCCCTTTTTATTACATCCAACTCCAGGTCATTTCTAGATTGGATCACTTCCTCCATAATGAAACATTCCTTCGCCTTAAAAAAACTCCCATTCAAATGATATTTGTTTCCTTTTTAACCAAGAGACAATTTGACTAAAATGACTCTCATGTTTGCATCACGGAATCTCAAAGTTCAAAGATACTAGACTCACACTCTAAGCTTACATCTCTGAATGTACTTGCAAGCAGTATGTCACACTTGGCGAGCGTAACTCAGTCATAAGGTTGCGATCAAGATACAGAATACAAACACACAATTGGAAGCAAAGGTGTACAACATATTGATAGCGGCATACCACCTTTTAGTTCCTGTTATCCAAAATATGCCTCGCTCCAAACTCCTTTGTGAAAATCGCGGGCTTCGCAACATTTTCAAAAACAACTGAGGTATCTTTATAACTGATTTCATCCATTGCATTGCCATTTTAGCGGCTTTTCACTTCTCATGAATTTTTCCTTCAGCAGATTTCCACGAGGACTCTGTGCATCAACAAAACGATGGACCATGCATCATAAAAACTAATTGTAGTTTGATAAGCAGAATGTAATCTCAGGCTTGAAGACCTCGACGCCATTTACCATGCTAAATATCTATTTTATTTCATCCTTCGATTCATAGAAATTTCACGTCCATATCATCCTTGATGGACACATAAAACAACTCAGGATGGAGCAAGAGCTCTCACCCGTTAGAAAAATTGGATGCATGCCTGAAATGAGTCCGGGTATCAGCCATCGTTCTCTATTGCACATGCATGCTTCTCAGTCTCCATCATAGCTGGTCACAAACTGATACAATCCGAATCCGAATAAGGTGAGATAGTTGGAACTTCTTGGAACATAAGAATACGTGGCTTACCTTTATTCCTAGTTCGAAACTCAATTTTCCGTTCAGGGGCATCCCTCAAATATTGTTCAACTCTAAATAGTTTGTCTCTTACGTTATGTGAAATACCGCGCAAAACTGTTGAAATTTTCTGAATTCCAAAATAACAAAAGTCTCTTCCTTAACACAGAGAAATATTCAAAATTGCATTCACAGTGACAGAGTTTCAACTCAGAAAAAAATTTTCTATTTCATAAAAAAATCTTGTTACAGTCTAATAACTTTCCACCGCTGGGAGATTACAAAATATGGAACTGCTTCACACACAGTGTCCAAATCACTCTTCTCTGTCTCACACAGAAAATTCTCTGTCTCCCAAAAAAAAAAAAAAAAACTTACACTGCTGTGTATATAAAACTTCACTGTCTTTGTCTTTTACAAACGCACTCTGCTGTGCATCAAAAGAACATTACAATAAAAAAATGACTCTGTTCTGTATATTAACAAAATATCTCAAATTCCATTTAATGTCATTCGTTGACAAAAAACCAAAATATCACCACTTGAGAATTTCATTAATAGCCTCATAACTTCTGCCTGCACCGATTGGAAATCGCATTTATATCGAATTTTCATGGTGGCTCTGCTAACCGTCAATCTCCAATCAACCAATGATCATACTGCTGTATATATTTTATCTTCCCGCACTGCTGTGCTTTTATAAAAATTCACTGTGTATTTCTTTTTAATACCTTTCGGGCCTTTTTAATATATATATGTGTTACATATATTAAAAATAAAACAAATAACTTTTAAAACAATAAACCAAACTATTGAATTAAAACATGTGCAATGGGCAAATAAAATTAAACCCCGCAACCTTTTTGGTTAAAACGAAATGTGGGCCCCGCCGCTGATGATGTCAGCAGCTTCCAGGGGGGTTCGCTCCTCCGCCGGCGTGCCCTGCCTAACCCCCGCGGAAATGGCCTTCCGCCTTGTCTGTTCGTTGCCTTTTGGGCAGTTGGAAATTAATTCCAACACTCCCCCTTAATTTCAACTGTTGGGTTTTCCTGCATACCCATGCATTTTCTGAAATGTTCAAAACTTTTCTGCGCAAGTGGCTTTGTGAGGATATCTGCAAACTGATCCTCTGTTCTGCAATGCTGCAAAATGACTTCTCCATTGTTAACCAATTCACGTATGAAGTGAAACTTGGTATCAATGTGCTTTGTTCTTTTATGAAAAACATAATTTTTAGACAATGCAATAGCTGAGCTATTGTCACAAAAGATCACTGTCCCTTTTACCTGTTCTTGACATAAACTTCTCAACATTTTTCTCATCCAAACTGCTTGATACGCTGCTGCTGCAGCTGCCACATATTCCGCCTCTGCTGTAGACAATGCTACAATGGGTTGTTTCTTAGAAGCCCATAAAATGGCTCCTGAACCCATGTGAAAAACATAACCGGAAGTGCTCTTCCGATCATCAACACTCCAGCCCAATCACTGTCAGTGTATCCGACTAAATCTGAACATTCTGAAGTAGTATAAAAAATACCAAACCTTTTTGTACCTTTAACATACCTCAGAATTCTTTTTTCTGCTTACCAATATGAATCCTTTGGTTTTTCCATGAATCTGGAAATCAAACTAACAGCATGCATTATGTCCGGCCTAGTTGCAGTCAAATACATGAGGCTGCCAACTATGCTCTTGTACAAACTAGGATCAAAATCCTTGCTGCTGTCCTCTTTGCTGAGTTTTAATCGCATCATTGTTGGAGTGATTGCTGCTTTGCATTCTTGCATGTTAAATCTTTCAAGTACCTCATTAACATACTTTGCTTGTGAGATAAAAATCCCATTTTCATCTTGTTCTACTTCTATTCCCAAGAAGTATCTCAACAAACCCATATCAGTCATTTCAAATTCTTCTTTCATGATTGTTTTAAAATGTTCAATAAGATAATCATCATTACCTGTGAAAATAACATCATCAACATGTAAAACAACAATCAATATTTTTCCATCTTTTTCTTTGATGTAGAGGGTGGGTTCTCCCTCACACTTTTCAAATCCATTTTCCAGTAGATATGAATCTATCCTACTGTACCACGCTCTTGACGCTTGCTTTAGCCCATAAAGAGCTTTCTTCAACTTGCATACTTTGTGCTTTTGGCCTTTCTTTTCATAACCGAGAGGTTGTTCAATGTAAACCTCTTCCATTAACACTCCATTTAGGAATGCTGACTTCACGTCCATTTGGTAAACTTTCCACTTGTTTTGTGCTGCTATGGACAGCACTGCTCTCACGGTTTCCATTCTAGCAACCGGTGCGAAAGTTTCCTCATAATCTATCCCATATTTCTGCTTATAACCTTTGACAACAAGTATGGCCTTGTGTCTCTCTATTTTTCCTTCAGCATTACTCTTGATCTTGTAGACCCATTTAACTCCAATAACATCTTTACCTTTTGGGAGTTCAACCAAATCCCAAGTCTTGTTTCTTTCTATGACATTTATCTCCTCATCCATAGCTTCTATCCATTTCCTATCCTTAATAACTTCTTCGAAATGAACAGGATCATCAACATGACAATATAAAGCAAACAAAGAATTGATACCGTCATTTGTTATATCTTTTTCATAAATATCTTTCAAACTTCTGAATTTCTTACCTCTTTCAGTAGGTGTACAAATGCTTGAAGAAGCACTTGAATTTCCTCCTTGTGGTGTGCTTGGAGAAGCACTGTCATTTCTCCTCAAGGGTGTGCTTTGCTGCTCTTTTGTTGGTGTTGCTGTTTGGAGATGTATTTCAGCCAACTCATCATCATTTTCATCATGAGATAAACAGTGTTTAACATTCATTGTTTTCTCTATGCTTCCATCCCAAGCTTCCTCTTCAATAAACTGAACATCTCTGCTCACAATAAACTTCTTGCTGGATGGGTTGTATAACCTATAGGCCTTGGATTCCTCACTGTATCCGATGAAAATACATTTCTCCCCCTTGTTGTCCAACTTCTTCCTTAGCTGATCTAGAATGTGTGCATAAGCCACACATCCAAAAACCTTCATGTGTGTGACACTTTGTTTTGTGTCACTCCATGCCTCTTCCGGCACTTTGTTCATAACTGCTTTTGTAGGGCACCTATTCAAAATATATGTTGCACAATGTACAGCTTCTGCCCAATAATCATTAGGTAAATGCTTTGCCTTTAACATACTCCTCGCCATGTCCATTATGGTTCAGTTCTTTCTTTCGGCTACTCCATTTTGCTGCGGAGTATATCTAGTTGTAAACTACTTTTGAATACCATTTTCTCTACAAAAACGTAGAAAATATTTAGAGATATACTCACCTCCTCTGTCAGTCCTTAGAACTTTGATATGCAGCCCACTCTGGTTCTCAACAAGTGCTTTGAAATTGCAAAATTTTTCAAACACTTCACTTTTGTTTTTCAAAAAGTAAACCCAAGTTTTTCTTGTAAAATCATCTATGAATGTTAACACATAGTGGTTTCTTGTAAGCGATGGAGTTTGCATCGGTCCACATACATCTGAGTGGACAATCTCTAAGGGTGTTTTTTCCCTTATGCTTTTCCCGGAAGGAAAACTTTCTCTGTGTTGTTTCCCCAAGATACAACCTTCACAAAGGCTGTCCGGTTTCTCTATCAATGGTAAACCACTTACCATTCCTTTCCTGTTCAACAAATTAAGACCTCCAAAGTTGAGATGTCCAAATCTCAAGTGCCATAACCAATTATCATCTTTTGGTTCGCTTTGGAAAGTCTCCTGTGCAACTACTATTTTCTCTTCACCATTCTTCAAGTCTGCTCTCATTCTGAGAGGGAACATCTTGTTCCTTGTCATCTTCACTTCAGCAATACATTGTTTGCTGGGTGGTTTATCCATGATGGTACAAACATCATTATCAAAGAAAACATTATACCCCTTATGGACAAGTTGTCCAACACTTAAGAGATTACACTTCATTCCTGGAACATAATAAACATCTGCTATGGATTTCTTTGCACCTAATCTTGTTAAAACATTCACATCTCCTTTTCCCATAACAGAAACTTTGCTATCAGTTCCTAGTGTGACTTGTGACTGCACACTCTCATCTAACATAGAAAACATTGCTAAGTTTCCTGTCATATGGTTACTGCAACTGGAGTCTAGAAACCATAAATCTTCACTTTTTCCTTCAGCCATATTACAAGCTAAAAACAAATTGTTTTGGCTGCTATTTTCTCTAGTGAAATTTGCACTAGTTCTACTTCTCATATCTTGCTTCTTCGTTCTACATTCATTAGCATAATGACCATATTTTTTACAATTGTAACATTGGACATTGGACTTGTCATACCTTTGTCCTTGAGCATTCTGTTGACCACTTTGTTGGCTGCTATCTTGGTCGTGGCTGTGATTTTGACTATTGAACCTTCCATGTGAATGTGAAGGGTTGTTTCTTCCACCTATGTTTTGGCTTCTGCCTCTTCCTCTTCCTCTGCCTTGCCCTCTTCCTCTTTCGAAAGACATCTGGGTCTTAAAGGCATGCTCAAGAGATGAGTTTTCATTCCTACCCAATCTCTGTTCATGAGTCATCAGTGATGCATGTAGTTCATCCACTGAAAATTTTGTGAGATCCTTGGTCTCCTCTATGGTGGTGACAATCACATCGAATCTTGAGGGTAAACTTCTCAAGAGTTTTTCCACAATCCTCTTGTCTTCAAGAGTCTCTCCATGAGATCTTATTTGTGTGACCATTCCAATCACATGAGTGAAGAATGAGTCAATAGTGTCTGACTCTTTCATACAGAGAGTCTCAAAGTCTCTCCTCAGCAACTGAATTTTTGCTGTCTTCACTTTCTCCATACCCTGATAAGCTGTCTTGAGAGTTTCCCATGCTTCTTTGGATCTCTTAGCTGCTGCTATCCTCGGAAACACACTCTCATGCACTGCTTGATATAAGAAGAAAAGAGCCTTGGCATCTTTCTTCTTATTGCTCTTCAAATGTTCTCTTTCTGCTTGGGTTAACACATAAAAATCTGCTTCATTTGCTGGCTCTTCAAAGCCATCCTCAACAAATTCCCATAAGTCTTGGGAGACAAATAAAGCTCTCATAGTTATTGACCAGTAGTCATAATTTTTCCCATTAAACATTGGGAGATGGATATTTCCCATACCCATACCAGTGCTGGCTCCAGCCATTCTGCACTCTTAACTATGTTTCAAAACACTAGACTGTGTGTTTAAAATTAACTAACTGTACTGCAACAGTAACACAAAAACTGTATAGAGAAATACCTTGAATTCCTTTTGGCTGAGTCTTCACACTGTTGGAGAAGCTGCTGCAACAAAGAACTCCTTTCCTTTAGCTTATTTGACCTTCAAATAGCCTAGACTAGCTTTGATACCATGTTGAAATTTTCTGAATTCCAAAATAACAAAAGTCCCTTCCTTAACACAGAGAAATATTCAAAATTGCATTCACAGTGACAGAGTTTCAACTCAGAAAAAATTTCTATTTCATAAAAAAAACTTGTTACAGTCTGATAACTTTCCACTGCTGGGAGATTACAAAATATGGAACTGCTTCACACACAGTGTCCAAATCACTCTTCTCTGTCTCACACAGAAAATTCTTTGTCTCCAAAAAAAAAAAAAAAACTTACACTGCTGTGTATATAAAACTTCACTGTCTCTGTCTTTTACAAACGCACTCTGTTGTGCATCAAAATAACATTACAATAAAAAAATGACTCTGTTCTGTATATTAACAAAATATCTCAAGTTCCATTTAATGTCATTCGTTGACAAAAAACCAAAATATCACCGCTTGAGAATTTCATTAATAGCCTCATAACTTCTGCCTGCACCGCTTGGAAATTGCATTTATATCGAATTCGCATGGTGGCTCTGCTAACCGTCAATCTCCAATCGACCAGTGATCATACTGCTGTATATATTTTATCTTCCCGCACTGCTGTGCTTTTATAAAAATTCACTGTATTTCTTTTTAATACCTTTCGGGCCTTTTTAATATATATATATATGTGTTACATATATTAAAAATAAAACAAATAACTTTTAAAACAATAAACCAAACTATTGAATTAAAACATGTGCGATGGGCAAATAAAATTAAACCCCGCAACCTTTTTTGTTAAAACGAAATGTGGGCCCCGCTGCTGATGATGTCAGCAGCTTCCGGGGGGGGTCACTCCTCCACCGGCTTGCCCTGCCTGACCCCTGCGGAAATGGCCTTCTGCCTTGTCTATTCGCTGCCTTTTGGGCAGTTGGAAATTAATTCCAACAAAAACTTCAGTCAAAATTTCCCTCTCAGAAGCCTCTCTGTTATACTTTTTCTATCGGGATTTAAGATTTCTTACAATTCTCATTCCTTCTCTCATGATGATAATAGTACAATCTTAATTATGCCGAAAGCGTTCTATTGCGGAGCTTTTCACCGCAACACTGTTCAAAGATTCGTCGTAAGCCACCTGTCCGCCACCTGTCTTAGTTTAATAATATGTTTTATTGACTGCTGAAGCTGATTACATCAGGGTTCTGCCGACGTTGTTTTGCACCAAAAAAGGTGCAAAGGCTAGTATATTTACTATTAGATTGGTTAAGTTTGCTTGAGTGGTATACTCTTTCACTCTATCCACAAATTTCTTGTGACACCTAGTTGGCCAATATCGTAGTCTAGGTATACTATTGAGCAAATTAATTGCCATAGAAGTTTGTACGCCATGACATCTTTTGATCACAAACTGAAAGACATGGGCCCCCTTATTAGAATATGCTTGCAGTGAAAAAAATAAGGGTTTTGAAATAGTTGCAATATCGTTTCCACATCATTTATTAAAATATATATGTCACGAAGAATTGCATTTGAGTATATCGTCAAGGAAAACTTATTTTCTGGTCTATTGGTCACTTGTTGGGCATATACTGGGCATATACTACCCACCATTGAATTTAAATCTGTTTAAATCTAACAGTAGGCAGTATATGCAATATATGCCTATATGCCACAAAGAATTTCATTTGAGTATATCATCAAGCAAAACTTATTTCGTGGTCTATTGGTCATTAAATGTTGTTGGGCATATACTGCCTACCATTAGATTTAAATTCATTCTAACGGTAGGCAGTATATGTTGAGCAACATTTAATAGCCAATAGACTAGAAAATAAGAGTTGCCATTTGTCTCTTTCTGCCAACCAAAAGTATAAGACCAACCATTTAATTCATCACAATTTGTAATATCTTGAATATACAACCAATCATATCAAATTTTGTCCCTTATTATTTTGGTGAATTGCGCTAGCCTTTGTAAGACCTTGTAATTGGTAAATTTATGTGATACACATCCCATTGTTGCTGGTTTTTTTTTTTTTTTTGAATTGATGCATTGAACACTATGCCAAATCATGTGAGTTGTAAGAGCACTAGTTTTGGTTAACCTGCACATTTGATAAAAACGATAAAATAGATAAATTGGAATATTAGCATGGCACATTATATATGATATCATTTTTTGAAACTAGACATCCCATATCCACAAAATAAATGCTTCTTGCACTTTTCGTATTCACCATCATTCACAATGGTTTCTGAGAAGTTGTGCCCATATAGCACTACTCCCAATTGGTCGTGGGATATTCCTCTTGGTGCATTTAATACTCATTAGTATGGGTCCTCACACTTCCTTTTCCAAAGAATGACACTAGAGTAGACCTCGTGTCCAGAATCATATTAACAACTTAACCTTTACGACCTTCCTTTGCATGTTGAACTATTGGTATCTATGTTGGCTTAGTCATTGCTTCCATTCTACCCTGAGAATTGGTTATATCCATCCCCTGAATGTGAATCACAATTGGTACATGATGCACACCATATATAAAATTGAAAAGCCCGCATTTTCAAGTGAAGTAAATCAAGCCATATGTAAATTGTCGTGAGATTCTCCCTATTGGTGCTTTGTATGGGTGTTTCCTTTGATGAAGTATAGTTGTTGAATGATAAACTTTAGTGCTTGGTTCATCATAACCTCAAGTTGGATATTGGGCCTAAACCCTTTTTTATAAACAAAAGGCCCAATACCTTTATGAAATTCAAGAGCATAATAAGGCTCATATGCACTTTGCCAACACAAGAATAAAACATTTTGTCATATAATATTACCAGCTCCATCAAGCATCTTGTCTTTTCTTGCAAGGAAGTAGACAATTTAAAAACTCAGTATCTTATTTTCAGACATTTCACATTTTTTTTTAGAAGGGGTTTTTGTTCTTTCCAGCTGGAAAAACTGAGCTACAACAGTACCTATAAGGACATTAAATGAATAAATTTGTACCTCAAATAACATCAACATATGTTATTCAAAATGTTATGCACCATATAAAAATGAATCTTGTAAGACACACAACACACAGATTGGAAACAAACTTCAACAATATATTAATGAATGTCTCAAGGAATGAGGTACAATGTATACACATATAAATACATCAAGAAACTGTTGAATCAGTTCCCCGGGTTTCTTGGGCTCTAATAACCGATTACCTAACACAAACTAACCCAAGGATTAGTTGCCTAACATTCCTCCCTTAACCCGAAGGGATATACCAAAGTCCAATAATGAGAGCTCAAAATGCAGAAATGCATCTTAGCCAAGAGTTGAATGTCTCTTGGAAATGGTTTTCAAGAATGACCATCAACCAAAAATGGGAGAACTAAATGTCTCAACCAACACTAATTCTGGAACCTACATAGTAGTTCTCTGAACAAAAAAATGTGGTTTTAAGATGACCACAAACTCTGAACAGTCACAACAGTTCCTTGAACAAACTCAATCAACTGAGGTTGTGGCTCAGGATGTGGCAAACTCAGTCAAATGAGGTTGTGTCTCAAGATGTGGATCAGTGACTCAGGCTCGCTTGACATCTCGAACTCGAACCTGTAGCAGACCCACCAACAAATCCCCCCTTTTCGGATACAAGGTGAGAAATATTCCGCATCACTGCAAGACTCGTCACTCTTGAACAAATTCTTCAATATTATCTATAAATCTTCTTGGCTGCTTTCGTCAATTCCTAAGAAGCAATCCATCCAAAACTTAGCTTCTCTTTTGCAGTGCTCTTCCTTTTGGAACATATGTTTGACTCATGATTTCGCTTTCTACAATGCTCGCACAAGTGAAGATCAAAACATCGATCTTTCATATGTCCAATTTTGTTACACTATTGGCATCTATCAACTTTTTCTAGAACTACACCATCTAGAAAACCTTCACTTTGAAATTTTATAGGTTTAGAAAAGTCTAGAATGTGAAAAGATACAACACTGTTATAACCAAGACCAATTTTGTGTTTATTGTGTGTCATCTCTTCCCATGGTCTTATAACAGGTTTCACGTCAACACTTCTAACTGCGTCCAAATTTTCACCCGAAATCACTTGATTTCTCTGATCATTCTTTGTTCGATTATCAGGCTCAAACAAATTGTTGTTATGAACAAACACTAGTTCAAAATCACAGGTTTTCTTTTGAAGTTCGTCTTGCTGTAGCTGTGATTCTAACTCTAAGAATTCAATTTTGATTTTAGCATTTTGCAAACATTATTGGATGTCAGAGAGCATGTCCTTGTTGACTTGGACATCATTATGGACATAATATAGCATTAAATTTCTTAATAATTGTATCAAATTATCGACTCTGGCCATTTTCTCCAGTTCACTATTTGCAATAAATTTTGAAAAGGGTGTTGGCCACCACCGAAAATGCACCCAATACAAGTGAATTCAACAAGATAAATAATGCTTTATAGCTACAACTACACAATTAAGGATTTTATCTTTGCTCCATGCAATGAACGCCAAAGGAATTTGAAAACTCAAATTTGTTGTGAATTGTGTCCAATATGTAGAGTTGCAAATTCATCAATCAAATAGTGACATGCTCAAGGTCACCAACCCATGGAAATCGAAATCATGTTCTCTTCTTCTTGCCCAACTTAAAATGTCACAATCTCTAAAATTATCTTCCTTTTGTAAAAAATTAAATTACCAAACATAGATTTGATCTTGTGACCTCAAATATGTCAAGCAACTATATGAATTTGCTAACCACAATGTCTTTTTCCCTTCTTGATTTTACACTCATATATTCTATAATTTAGCCAAATCAAAACGTGATGAGTGCAGTGCAATGCAGTGATATGTCAAGCCTATTGCACAAAATATTACTCTATAAATCAACTTTTACCACATTTTGAGCAACAATGGATGAAAATCATGGATTTTGTGCTCAATCACTACCGGAAGTTGCTTAATCCTTGGATTTGATGAAGACTGCACTTATGAAAACTGCATATGACGTTAACAAATGAATTATCTTAGTTTGTTCTTTCATATATCAAGCAACCATATTCACCAATATATATTTCCCTAGGGTTTGCCTTTGGTTAGGGCATAATCCAATATTTTACACATAAATGTTTGTGCAATCTGCTCGTAGAGTATAGTGCTGGAAATCAACTAATGGCCTTTGAAAAATAATTGTGTGTCATGGACTGTTAAAGAACTGGTCTTCCCCTGATAAACCAAGATATTTGTCGCAGCTCTGCCTGCATCACTAGGTTATACACCCATATACCTCTGTGTAGTCTTCAGTTTATGTAATGACAAAGGAACAAATCCATTTGCATTACTTTTAATGCTAGTACATAATGGGAACTATATTTTATTGTCAATTTTTGGATGCAAAACAATTATAAAACCAAAGAAAATTATTCCCTATTCCTCTTTCTTGAAATTCCACCCACAAATAGTCAAAGAAAAAGGTAAGTATGATTCTAAATGCACTCTATTTCACTGTGACCAACACAAAATGTCATTTTACAGTTTAAAAATATCTCATTTTGGTGTCTCTCTGAGTGCTTTGCAAAGGAAGCAGGGTGGTATTACTGAAATCTGGTACTGTAATTAGATGTAATCGTACACTAAAGAACTTTCATGCCCAAATTTCTTTGACTAATCAGCCATTCGGTCAAAATATAGGTTATTATTAACCATACATGCACTCAAAGAATAGTTGCAGAAGTATCTTTCGAGTTACCCTCGTGAGAACGAAGGAATGTTATCCAATTTCCGTGGTAGAAACTGACAATTTTTTTTAACTAAAAATTCATAATTTCTAAATAACCAGAAACAAAACAAAATTGATTCCCGTTCAAAACTGCAAATTACATCACCGAGATTTTAAATGTGAATAGAAAATGGAAGGCAACGGTGTCGTAGATCAGTTTTGCAATGATCGTCCAATCAAGGATCATACCTCACAAAATCTTTATGCTAGGAAACAAAACAAAAAAAGACATTGGCTCTGCTTCACCAGCGCTCTTTATCTCCAACTTGCCTGACCAGATGCCCATCTCCCTCACTAGATTTATAGTTGAGTGTCAATGATTGATTCATAAAATGAGGCCCGGATTCCACTGCAGCGAAGTTTTTGAAGGGAAATCTAGCATGTGCTATGATTCATATGTTAGTCACTCCCATCACAACTTCCACGCTACATTCATACAAATTAAAACAACGAATAACTTTTCACCATCCTTCTGCTATGCATCCACCAAGAATATCCTCTCAAATTTGACTATAAAGCTAATAGGAATTCACCAAGATTTCAAACCACAAGTCTGAGAAAGGAGCAACGAATGTGCAGAATGGCCACAAAACCAGTGGCTCACCTCAATTTACAGGTCGATAAACAACTAGCCACGCTCTCAATCAACAGAGCATCTTACCCGCTCTGATACCACTGTAAGGCACACAACACACATATTGGAAACAAACTTCCAATATATTAATGAATGTCTCAAGGAATGATGTAAAATGTATGCACATATAAATACATCAAGAAACTGTTGAATCAGTTCCCCAGGTTTCTTGGACTCTAATAACCGATTACCTAACACAAACTAACCCAAGGATTAGTAGCCTAACAAATCTTAGATAACTATAGATTTCTTTAGAAATTCTCAAGGATTTGGAACTAGATATAGTCTCGACAAAGAAAAATTCTTTAAATGATGTGAATAAACTGAAAAATGTCCAACGCCATGATAGTGCATATTTATGGTATTTATCTTTGTGTTAGTTTCATATGAAAACATAGGGTGATCCAGGTGGATGGTGGTGAATCACCACAATGAATAATTGTGTTTCTACTGTTGATGGCTTACAAACCCATGGTTTTGGTAAACCATGGTATCTACCCATGGTATTTGGAATTTAGAAGAAACCAAAATAAAAAACGAATCTTGTAATTATCTTTTACCATCAACAGCCATTCACTATTTTTTACCATAATGATTTATGGTATTCTCCCATGGTTTTTTATAACCCATGGTATTTGAAATATAATGAAAGCACATGACTCTAGGTGGACCCGTATATAATATAAATACATGTCTTCACCATTGTAAAATCCATGAAGTATATGTAGCCTTATTACATCTTCACCATTTAATAAAAATCATTAAGTTATTTTCTTATTATTTTTTCCTATAAATTATTTCTTATGTGCATTTGTGATGTTTTCTATTGTCAATATTCCGCCTCATTCCTAAAACAACCCAGATCAGGGGTATCAGATAAATTTTCCCCTTTTCATTTCTAAGCACATGTCCCTGACGAGATTAGGGTATAAAGAGTTGAATTTCAAGCTAGTTTCACTTGAGGATAACCACTCTTTCCAATCCAAGTGACCTCCTATGGCGAAAGAAAAGAGAAATAATAGAGTAGGATATCATATCAAGTTGTTGCTCAAGGAAGAACTCATGTGGAAAAGGAATGAGATGATAGAAAATTTCTCCTATATCCTTCGATGGTTTCCAACAAGAACTGAGGAACCTTAAACAAGCGACAATTTTGGAGGTGTGACACACTTTAAGGTGAAAGTTAACTTTGATATCCACTTATTCAAAGTCCAAATAGATGTAGATGCATTGGATAAATAGTTAAACTTGTTAGAGGGCTATGACTCTGTCCATTTTTTTTTCAACAATAAGAAGATCACCTTAATGCTCCTAAAATCCCTTCCCCATGTTAAGTATTTGTGGGAAGGTTACTGGAAGAGACAAAGGGAATACAAGTTTGCGATGTTCATTGCAGAAACCACTTAGGTTTATTTTGTTGATTCCCTTAAGGAGTAATTTTACCTTATAAGAACTATGACGACCAATACCCAAGATGGACAACTTTGCAACATGAGAGAGACTGGGTAGTGCTAGAGTACACCAATCATTTTTGTACCTTGCACTAAAAGCTGGGTATTAAATACTGCAATCGATGCCTAGTTTTGAAGTACAATAGTGGCCGACATAAACACATCCAAATAGAAGAGATGGATTTTTTTGACATCTCCTCACTGGGAGTCGCTTATCGATATGTTGTCAAACCAGAACAAATATTGAAGCGAAAGAAAAAGTGAGTGTTTGTGTTTGCAAATCCATTATAATAGAAGCTTAGAAAATGAGGCCCTAACTCATAGAGCAAGGGAAAAATTAAGGAGAGCCAACCTCAAGATAACCAACCCAAGTCACAGGAAAATAAGGGTAATGGGAAGTCAAAGAAGTACATTGGAAAGTGGTGTGAGTTCCACAAAATCCCCTTGCATAAAACTAATGAGCATATCTTGAAATAATCTTTATTGGTTGAGCTTAAAGAGAAAAAAACAGACTTTGGATTTGATTTGGATTCAGAATAAGATAAAATAAATTTGATCATCTATGGAGACCCAAATTCTACCATCACAATTTTGAAGATCCAATGGGAGGAGTTAAATGAGCCTGAGGAGGGACAATGTCTCTTCCATTCATAGATGTGGGTGAAGGGGACCCCACTACATTTCATTATTGATAATGGGAGATAGAAGAACTTTATCTTAGTCGAGGCCATCAAGATATTGAAGTTTCCAATAGTGCCACACCCCCAACTGATCCAAAATATTTTACTTCAAGGATGCATTTAGAGTTGCATATAACAGAGCATGCTAACCAAGTAATTTATACCAGATGAAAAGAAGCAGAAACACATAAGCAGTCATGAGATCAAAGACACAATGATTTGATAATGGAGTTCACCCAATGTGGGTACGCCTTCGCGCCATGCTCAATAGTAGGGATATCATATTTTATTAAGTGGCATCAAAGAAATCGGTTACAAGAAAATTTACAAAAATTACCCTTATACCTCCAATTCAGATGATGGTCTAAAAATGGAGAGATCGACTAGAGAAACAGCCGACACCACTAGATTTGTTTCGCACAAATGTGCAAAATCGACTATAATTTTTTTGAATTATGTCACCGGAACCTCTGGCACTCTAAGGGAATATTTTTGGCATCTTGCATATTCCCCCACTCATGGTTCCACTCCTCCGCTCAGGGTTCTGCCCGTCCTCCATTGCTTTTCTTGGTCGAATGGGAAACTTCGACTTTTATATAAGTTTTTTGGGTAGATATTACAAGGTAGTTTATTTCACCTGTTGGAAAAGGCTCTAAGTTTGTTGGGGGAGGTCGGAGGTTCCAACCCCCACCCGACCAACTTTAGAGTATCATTTTAACCGTGCAATATTTTTTTTGGAGCATTGTGATTTGGGGTCACTCGAGGATGGGCCGACCAGACTCGTCGGGTGGGTTCAAGCCCCACCGGCCTCGGTGATTGGTGTATGACATATATCCATTGGGGCGTGGCCCCGTTAAAATGCGTGGCACCGACGAGGGTTGGACAGGTCCACCAGAGGGTTATAGATGGGGTGTGGTGGGGTGGTGGCCTGCCACCCCGTTTTGATTTTTTTGATATATATTAACACTATATATATATATGGGTTACAATTGGGGTGTGGTGGGGTGGCGGCCCACCACCTCGTTTTGATTTTTTTGATATATAATATAATAATTCCATGCGAAGAGGGTGGCAATTCGCCACCCCTATTTTTAATATTTTTTTGTTTTTTTAAACAACATAGACATTTTAAATCTACTGAAAAATAAGGGTCATTGGACGATTTAAGTATGCGACAAATTTTCCTATCCGATGGCTGGATTTCGTCCCCCGGATCGCTGCCAATTTGTTGCCTCGTTATGCTTACCACTTGGACAAGTTTGAACAAAATTTTACCAGTTATAACTTGGTCATACAAACTCGTATTCAAGTGTTGTTTGCAATGTTGGAATCAGGCTGACGAGAACTACGATCTGGTCCTGGTTTCACTCCCATATGATGACTTTGATTTTCGAGCTATTTTCAGGGCCACTTGTATTTCTGGATCCTCTGGGATAATTCTATTGGAAATAGTGAGAAGGGGGGGTGAATCAGTATTTCTTATCAATTAGAACTTTTAAATATTTTTAGAGCATTAGTTAATCTTCAATTATTCTTGATGTTTATCCAGTAACAATAGAACATAATAAACACATGAATTTTAGGTGTAAAACCCCCTTCGGGTCAAAAACCATTGAATGCTTTTCTAATAAATTCTTTAATATTCAACCCCAACTAAAATGAAAGGTATAACTTCCTATAATTCTAGAAAATAATTCTTCTCCAGCTCCTACAGGAAGGACGCCCCAACGCCCTGGTTTCTTCAGTAGTCAATTGAATGGATGCCCTGACATCCTAGATTGACCTACCACCCTAAAGTGTTCATAGGATCCAACTTGTAGGTGACTTCATGCACCAAACTAGCACCTCCCTACCACCCTATAATGATCATAAATAAGACAAGAGTGTGGACTCTCATACTAGGGAAAATGATCCACAATACAATATGATTCACAATGATTTTCTTGAACTAGACCAATCACCCAATCACACTATGACATGCAACCCAACCATAACATTATCCAACACTAACACTTATACCTCCCAAAAATGCCTCTCCAACTCTAGGCACATTGACTCTTTTACAATAATGACTCTTTTACAATTTTATAGTGATGATTTTTACAATACTGACTTTTGACACAACCTCATACTTGACTTGACTATGCTTCTTTGAACACTAGCAGTTTTTGAGGTATTGTTGTGCTTGCTTCAAGTAATGGTACTTTGGCGTTACATTTTACTTATAGTATGTGTTTGAGTTTTCCTATTATGTCATCCTTCCTACACATGCATTAATGAAAAATACCTAAACCAATATACAAACAAAATACTTACATTTTCCTGCAAACCATATGTCAGAGAAATATTCAAAATTCAAATGTAAATACGCTCAACATTTATGAACATAACCCAATCAAACATACATACAAAATAGTTACATTGTCCAGCAAAAACACATGTCAAAGATTATATTCAAATTAAAATTCAAACACTAATCATACATACCTTGTTGTAGCATACGTACCCTTGACTTTGATGTGTTGTCCTTACTACGGTGATCCTTGAATGCATATTTTTTCTTGCCTTCTATAAGCTCGATATTGAATCTGTTGTATCTATGTAACTTCAAATCTCCAAGGTCTGAAATTGTGTCCTATGGTAGCCCTCTGAGTCCTCTTTCCAACCCCGTAGGTCTGATCAATATTGGATTCGTCAATAAATATTTATGCAAAATCTTCTATGATGACCTGACTATAGATTGGTTCAGTAGAGCGAACTTATACGAAGTGACACGTGTCATTGTTTCTACCTTTGTTCCTAAAAACGATATCCAAAAAACTATAGTCTGTCCTATTTCTGTCACTTCTTACGAAATTTGAATCCAATGCTCAGAGAGAAAGTTATGATGATTTTCCCAAGGTCACCTATTTGACATGAAATTCGGGAGCCTGAAAATACCCTAACTTCCTCAGATCATATCTATGAAAATATAACAAACCAATATCCAAAATTTGGTCATGTGCTTCATCAGGATTTCTACTCAAATGGGTTTTTTTTTTTGCATCTGATGCTTTGTAGAAAAAAAAAATTATAGCGATAATGCCACGATGACCTATTTTAAGTAACGAAATCCGTGCATCAGCAGGATATGAGGGTCACAATTTATATAAATGCTTAGGTTGAGAGGGTAGTAAAAAAGTGAAATTTGGAGGGATTTTATGAGTTTAAAAATTTATTAATTATTGAATATTCAATGACCACAACCAATGATTAGTGTCATGCTACAACCCCATGGGTTTTTTAGCCCACTAACTCGGGTTACTAACTTCAAACATGAATATCTCACAAACCGTGAAGATTTACGTGGTGTGCCATATATCAACGGAAACATATCGACAAGTAGAAACCATCCAATATATACTTGACTCGAAATATATTAATTTTTCAAGTCAAAATTCCCATGCAAGATCGGGGTAGCCCCTGGTGCTGCGTGGGCTGACATCAATGATAACCAATGATCAACAATCTCCCCCTTTGGCATTGATTTCAACACAATTACTCCCCCTGCGACCATTAAACCTCTTCCTAAAGCATTATCTCCCCCTTTTCCATCAATGGAAAAGGGTAACTCACCCTAACAAACGTCATCCTACGAACCTGTACACACCTCAACTCCCCCCCCTTTTTTACTTAATTAGATAAGAGAAAGAGTCTAATGAGAACTTGGGATAATCCCAAGCTTTAGACAAAGATACTCGAATGATTCACGAGGTAATGGTTTGGTAAATATGTCAGAAATCTGTTCCTTTGTGCCAAATTATTCAAGCTTGATATTATTTTTGGTGACTTACTCTCTAACGAAATGATATTTGATCGGAATGTGTTTTGTTTTGGAATGCATCACAGGATTCTTGGAGATACTGATGGCACTGGTGTTATCGCAAAAGATGGGAATAAGCTCATCAAAATTGAATTGAATATCTTGCAAAGTTTGCTTAATCCATAGAACTTGAGTACAACAAGTTGTTGTCGCGATATATTCTGCGTCTGTTGTGGATAACAATATTGAAGACTTATTTTTATTTAACCATGAAACAAGGCAATTACCTAGATAGAATGTTGCTCCACTCGTACTTTTTCGATCATCAACACTTCCTGCTCAATCTGCATCTGTATAATCTTGGATAAATATATTATTTCCTTTGGGATACCATAAACCATATTTTGTTGTGCCATTAAGATATCGAAGAATTCTTTTGACATCAATAATATGAGAATATTTTGGTGTTGCTTAGAATCTTGCTACTTGTCCAACTGCGTGCCTTACATCTCACCAAGAAGCTGTCACATATAGAAGACTGCCAATCATAGATCTATATAACCTCTGGTCCACATCGTTTAACGAATCATCTAAACTTAACTTTCAACCTGTTACCATTGGGGGAAGGACAGGATTGCAATCTTTCAACTTGAATTTCTTGAGCATTTCCTTGATGTACTTGGTTTGATGTATAAATATTCATTTATCCTGCTGAGATACCTGAATCCCTAAAAATTATGTCAGCTCGCTAAGTAGAGAAATTTCAAACTCACTTTGCATCTTTGTGGCAAATTTTTTACTTAATCTATCATCATTGCTTCCAAAAATTATATCGTCTACATATACCTCGATAATTGTTAGGATATCTTAGTCCACTTTCACATAGATATTGTTTTCGTCGCTTACATTCTTGAATCCTTGTTGATGTATAAATCCATCAAGATGAGCATACCAAGCTCTAGGAGCTTGCTTGAGACCATATAGTGCCTTCTTTAATCTGCAAACATAGTCTTCCTTTTTAGAGAGCAGAAAAACTTCGAGTTGTTCAATGTAAACTTCTTCTTCCAATTCACCATTTAGAAAGGTTGACTTAACATCCATTTGGCAGACCTTGATTTTTCTCGAGCATGCATAAGCGAGAAACATTCTAATAGCTTCCATTATGGAAACAGGAGCAAATGTTTCTTCAAAATCAATTCCTTCAACTTGTGCATATCCTTTGCATACTAATCTTGCCTTATTCCTGGTAACCTGTCCATCCTCATTCAATTTGTTTCTGAAGACCCATTTATTTCCAATAACATTTTTATCCTTTGGTTGTGGAACCAATTCCCAAGCATCGCTCTTCTCAATTTGATCCAGCTCTTCATTCATATTTTCTACCCATTGTTCATATTGACTAGCTTCCTGAAAATTGCTAGGCTCAAAAGTTGCTAAAAAATCAAGGTGGACTTGTTGTGATGAACGAAGTTGTAGACTTTCTGGTTCCAATTCCTTCATTTATGTTGTCGCTGATTTGATTTGATGGATTACTCTTTTGACACCATTCTTTTAAAGCTTTTGGAGAATTTTCTTTTACATCCTGCTGCTCATTTCTTATTTCCTCTTGGTTGATTGTTGTTTCCTTATTTGATTGGTCTTGTTCTAGAGCTTATTCTTCATCCTTCACAGACTATCCCTCATATCCCTCAGATTTTCTTGAAGGTACAATCTCATTGTCATCCTTTGTAACATAATCTTCATCAAAAGTAACATTTATGCTTTACACTATTTGTTTTCGCCTCAGATTGTACATATGTAAGCCTTCCTTTTGTGTGAATAACCAACGAAAATACCTTCATCGACATGGGAATCGAACTTACCCAATTTTTTATCTTCTCTTTTGATGTAACATTTGTTTCCAAATATTTTGAAGTATTCGATGTTAACCAGTCTTCCTTTCCATAATTTGTATGGATTCATGTTAAAATTGTTCCTTAGCAAACCTCTGTTTATAATGAATACAACTGTATCGATTGCTTGAACCCAGAATTTATCATCTAATTTTGAGTCATTTAACATTGTTATGGCCATTTCTTGTATGCTTCTGCTTTTCTTTCACCAACTCCATTTTGCTGTGGTGTTCTGACTGTTGAGAATTACCTTTTTATTCCATTTTCATCAAAATATTGTTGAAATACCTTGGAAGTGAATTCTCCGCCATTATCTGATCTCAAACATTTGATCTTCATATTAGTTTCATTTTCAACCAATTCCTTGTAGATTCTAAAACACTCAAATGCCTCATTCCTTTTCTTTAAGAAGCTGATGGTTGTCATTCAGGTGTAATCATTTATCATTAGCATAAAATATAATTCTCCACGTAACCCTTTTGTTCTCATACGACCACATAGATCAATATGTACTAATTCCAATGGACATGATGCAAAGTGTTCTTTTGTCTTGAACTCAAATTTTGTCTGTTTGTCGTGCCGACAAGATTCACATATCGTATTGGTAGGTTTTCAAATTTTAGGCATTTCTCTTACTGCTTGCTTCTTGTTGATCCTGACCAAATTGTCAAAATTTATATGTCCCATTCGTTTGTGCCATAACCAACTTTCGTCTTCTTTCGCCAAAAAACACCCTTTAGGTGTCTCATCCAAAATATATATGTCATTTGGAGCTCTACTTGTTGTAGCCACAATTTTACTGAACTTGCCTTTCCTGATTTCACATTTCTTAGATTTAAATAGCATCGTGTGTCCTTGATCGCACATTTATCCAACACTGAGTAGAATGTGATTCATATTTTCAACCAACAACACATCTTTCGCTAATGCATTCTTGCTTCCAAGTGTGATTGTACCTACTCCTATGACCTTTGAAGACCCGTCATTTCCAAAAGACAGTGTTCCATCCTTCTTTTCCTTCAAAGATATGAACTTGTTCCTGTCTCCAATCATATGAGTTGAGCAACCACTATCAACATACCAAACGTTTATGTTGCTTTGAGCCTTGAGAGCGATAACACATTTTTCAGTCTTCTTTTTCCATATTTGTTCATTCTGATTTTGTGAAAATTCCTTTGAAGAACTTCCAAGTCGATAATATTTAGCCAGGTGTCCAAAATTGTTACATTTGTAACATTCGAAATTATCTCTCAAATGATCAAATATGTTAATATTCTGCTGAATTCCAGAATATCCCTTTGTGAAAGATCTCCCGAAACTTTATTTATTCCAAACATACGTGCAACATTCTATAACTCTATGTCCAAAACTTCCACATCAATAACAATGACCATAGAAGATAGGTTGATACCTGGGAGGAAATCTTCTTCGAGGAATTTCCTTCCATGGTTCTTCCTCCTAGTCTTGATCTCTTGAGTCAGCTGGGAGGTCTACCTGCTTGTTATATTTTGAATAGCCATCTTATTTTGTTGTCATAGAAGGACTTGGCCCCTTTTTAGATTTTTCTTTATAACCAAGACTAGTCTTGTCATTGTTTGATCATTGATTGTTGATGATTTCTTCCAATGCCTTGGAGTTGTTGGTGTAGTTTTGAAGAGTTTTTCCATTTTTTACTTGCTTTTGTAGAGAAACTATTTCAATTTCAAATGTTTCTCTTTCCTTGTTTCTTTACTTTAATTATTCCCCGAGCGATTCTTCAACTTGTTTGTATTCTTCAACCTTGATTTTAAGATTTAGGACCTGTTCCCTTTCTATATTTAATTCATCTTCAAGAGTGTTGACATGCTTCTTCTCGACCTTGAGCTCTTTGATAACCCTGATCACTTCGTTTTGAAATTCAACCTCAATCATCTCTTCTTCTTTGCCAAATGCTTCTTGCTTATTATGCTTGGCCATAAACAATACTCTTCCATTGATTTCTTCTTTGTTATCGCTGTCTTCATTAGATGAGGAGCTATCTTCTTTAGAGAAGAAACTCTTCTTAAACCATTTCTTCTTGCCTTGCTTTTTGAACTTCCTCGGACCTTTCTTTCCTTTCATAACAACCTCATTTTTGTGAGGACACTTGGCTGCAAAATGCCCAACCTCACCACAATCGAAACATATCAATGGAAGTTTACCTTTGAATTTCCCTGTAGTTGTTCTCATTTTTTCGCGTGAATTAGGCAAATTATTTATCTAGAAATTCTTCTTCATCTTCTTCCTTACAACTACAATTTTTCGCTTTCGGAGTATGCTTGTCCTTACTAGTTTTCTTGGATGTGGTGAATGTTCTTTCTAGGTGAGATGTGTCGTCCTCTTCTTCAATCCTCATTTCATATGTCGTCAACACTCCATGCAATTCATATTTGCTGATATTGGCTAGATTCAAACTATATTCCAAGACAAATACGATTGGGTCGAATCTTGCCGGCAAGGTTCTAAGGATATTTCGTACCACAATTTTCGTGTCAAAAAGTTCTCCTAAACCTTCCAATTCATTTTTTATTTCATCAACACGTTGTAAGTATGCACCAATATTTTCATCTTCCTTCATTTTGAGTTGCTCAAAATTTTTCCATGTAAATTTGAAGCTTTGCTTCTTTCATGTTTGAGTCACCTGCATATATATTCTCAAGCTTGCCCCATACTTCTTTAGCAGTTTTGCAACTTAGTACCTTAAGATAGACAGATTCGACAAGCCCACTGATAATGAGATCTTTATCATTTTCATCATATACCATATTTTTCTTACCTTGTTCATCTTGGGTCGTTGTAAAGCCTTTTTCAACGATTTCCCATACTTCGTATCCTTGCGCCAGCAAATGAACCTGCAATATTCCACTCCAATGTGTGTAGTTATTTCCATTGAATAGAGGAACTCTATTCTTAGTATACTCCATGATCTACTTCCAGTTGTTAGACTACTATTGAAGGAACCAGACTCTGATACCAATTGTTGGAAATACGGGGGGGGGGGTAGGGGTGAATCAATATTTCTTATCAATTAGAACTTTTAAATATTTTTCAGAGCATTATTTAATCTTCAATTATTCTTGATGTTTATCCAGTAACAACAGTAAACAATAGAACACAATAGGCGCATGAATTTTGGGTGGAAAACCCCCTCCGACTAAAAAACCATAGAACACTTTTCTAATAAATTCTTTAATCTTCAGCCCCAACTGAAATGAAAGGTACAACTTCCTAAAATTCTAGAAAATAATTCTTCTCCAGCTCCCACTGGAAGGACGCCCCAACGCCTTGGTTTATTCAGTAGTCAACTGAATGGATGCCCGACATCCTAGATCGACCTACCACCAAGTGTTCACAGGCTCCAACCTGTAGGTGACTTCATGCACCTAAATAGCACCTCCCCGCCACCCTATAATGATATACCATACCAAGGACAATGATCCATGATACAATATGATTCACAAAGATTTTCTTGAACTAGACCAATCACCCAATCACATTATGACCTACAACCCAACCATAACATTATCCAATAATGACACTTATACCTCCAAAAAATGCCTCTACAACTCTAAGTAGATTGACTCTTTTACAATTTTACAATGATGAATTTTAAGACAACACACATCCCTTTACATACTAAGTCACAATATTTTTCATGTGAGGTAGAAAACAAAACCTCTGAAAATGACACAAAGGATTTTCTACACCAAAATGACCTGACACAAGAGAGGTATGTCCCTCTCTGATTACATGTATCCTTTCACTCGCGGGAATACAAATTTTTCCATTATGGTACAATAACTTTCCTTGTGAGTGATGATTATCCACCTATGATCCATGCGTTAGTTTTGCATAAATCCCCTTAAAATCATCATCATCAACATATTGTTCAACATAAATTTCAAAAGATGAAGAAGCATTTTGTAAACCTATAGATGTA
This sequence comes from Pinus albicaulis, assembly GCA_034641835.2. Lineage (NCBI taxonomy): Eukaryota > Viridiplantae > Streptophyta > Pinopsida > Pinales > Pinaceae > Pinus > Pinus albicaulis. The sequence continues at coordinate 380,728,134 of CM076571.1, read as the reverse complement.
GAAATAGGAGGGCGAGAAAACATATATGCCACTTTTTTGTTGGTTCCCTTCTTGAATTTTATTACTAAGTGAAATTGTTGGAGGAATCACATCCGTCTGAAATGATGTGCTTGTTGAAGCTTGGTTTGTGACTAAAGGTACTACAAGGGTTGGTGATCTATGTGAATGATGGTGTCCTTATCAATCAAATAGTGTTTCCACTTCTTCACACTTTGAACCAAGGCATATAACTCCTTGTCATATGTGGGATAGTTCACAACAACTTGGGAGAATGTCTTGAATGGTAACATACAACTTTCCTTTGTCGCATCAATATTTCTCCCATGGCGTATCCACTGGCATATGTCTTGATCTCAAAAGGTTGTTGGAGGTTAGGTAAGGCAAAAACTGGTGTGGTGTTGAGCTTCTCTTTCAGTGTATCAAAGGCTTTCTGTTGCTTTCCTCCCCATTGGAAGGTTTGCTTCACACTCGTCAAAGCATGTAAAGGGGATGCAATGACAGAGAAGTTGGAAATGAATATTCTCCAATACTGTACTACACCCAAAAAGCTATGTACCTCTGTGACATTAATGGGTTTAGGCCACTTTACAATCACTTCAATATTGGGAGGATCTATTTTCAATTGTCCACCACTGACAATGTGACCCAAGTAAACCAAAGAGGTCTTAGAAAATTCACACTTCGACATTTTGACATACAATTTTACATTTTTCAAAACATCAAGAAATTTCTTAACATGACACTCATGATCATCCCATATCCTAATGTAAACAAGAATGTCATCAAGATACACAAGTACAAAACCATCAAGAAAAGTCTTGAAAATATCATTCATCACCCTCATGAATGTGGTTGGAGCATTGCACAGTCCAAATAGCATCACCAAACATTCAAACAACCCATGTTTGGTATTGAATGTAGTCTTCCATACATTCTGTTTTGCAATCCTGACCTGATGATAACCACATTGCTAGTCTAGTTTTGTGAAACATACAACATTTTTCAATTGATCTAATAAATCATCAAAGCGAGCGAGAGGGTACCAATTCTTCATTGTTATTTTGTTGATTTCCCTGTAGTCGACGCACATCCTCCACATGCCATGCTTTTTTGACACCAACATGATAGGTGAGCCACATGGAAAAGAACTTGGTCTTATGACCCCTTGGTTTAGCAATTACTGCACCTGTTTCTTTATCTCCTCCATCTCGATAGCTGAAAAACTTTTACATACAAATGCTCAGTAAAGGAGCATCGTGCTGCAAGTGAATCTCATGTTGGATCTCACACTTTGGTGGAAACCCCCTTGGTTCCTGAAAAATACCATCACAGTTGGCAACAATTTCACATAATTCCATTTTATGAGTGGGATCACAACCTTTGCAAGCATCATATGTCTCGAAATATTTTTCTCTAAAAACCATGAGCATGCACCCTTTACTGGAATTCACCAATCTCTTCATATGACATTCACTTACAAGACTGGCACTGACTTTGGTACGTTGAGATCTAACAATTTTTTCCACCTCATATTTTGTGAGATGATACTTGTTTTCATGGCGGAAGAAAATTTCTTTCCTATCATACAAATACAGACTCCTCAATACAATACCACAAATATCCAAAGGTACAACATCAAGATCAATCTCATCAACTAGTTTGGATGCAATCACAAATCTAGCCTTACACTGTTTCGTTACATCTAATTTGATTGATCACACACCAAACCAAGAGGGTAAGGTTTCAGATGAGGCTTAATTTCTAATACCAAATTCTTAACCAAGGATTCTGAAATCAAATTTGATTGTGAACCTGGATCAAACAAGGTTACCACTTTAGTATGTTTCATTATGACTCTAATGTGGAACAATTCAATTCTCTCACATTCATTAACAAGAGGCTCATTTGAAGAACTTGTACTTGCATGTGATTCAGAATTTTCATTAACATGAAGAGAAAGAGTACCTTGTGTGCCCATTGTTGTGATCAATGTCTCATCTCCAGAATCAGATCCAAGGTCATGCTACACGGTTGCTACCGTCTTTTGCTTTCCCTTTCCACCAAATCTCTTTGGTTACAACTCTGGATGAAACTTCCAACAATTTTCATCATCATGGCTATCCTTCTTGCAATGAGTGCAAGATGGCTTCGATCCTTCCTCCTTCTTGGTTGTAGCCACCTTTTGTCCTTTCCCTTCCTTTTCATTTGAACTTTCCATTATGAGGTTTGAAATATGATCTCTTTGGTTAATCTTCTTTGTCATTCTTTCCACTGCTTTCAAGGTAAATGGACTTCACATTGGCCGCATCAATATTAGTAGGCTTAAATAATAACAAATAATGTCTGATGTAACTATGTACAACACCAATATACTTTGTTACAATTTTGGGTGAGTCAAGTGGAATGCCCAAATTCAATGCTTGTTTTCTAAACTCTTCTATGAAGCTTTGTACATTTTGATCCTTTCCTTGCCTTAAATATTGTCATTCAATTAATACCTTTTGTCGATAACCCAAAGGATAAAACTGATCTTTTAATGTAGAAACAAAATTGGACCAAGAAAAAGGAGATTACCCAAATTATTGCAGCCTTTCTACAACTTTCTCTCCCATTAAATGAGAGCAATTCCATTCAAATAAAGGGATGCTAACTGGCTCTTTGCCTCATCCTTTTCATTCTATTGAATTCAACAATACACCTCAATATGTCTAATCTAATTATTAAGTTTCTCTCCGTTACATTCTCCATTATATGTGGGAAAATCAAACTTTACATCTAGCTTAAAAAATGGCTTCTTAGATGCATGTATATGATGCTTGTTAGAATGACGAGAAGAGGAATAAGAAGAAGACCTTTCACTAGTGGATGGAGAGGGAGGTGGTTCTCCTCCTCCACCTTCATGGTGTATCGATGCATGATCCTTCGGTTCTTTCCTCTCATGCTTGATTGTCTTCTCATATTCTGCAAATATCTTGTCAACTTTGTTTGCCATGTTGAAGAAGATCTTGCAATAATTTCGCTCTTCTTCTACTCATGCATCCTCATCTGCCATGTTTTGTCTTCGTGGTGTACGCCCTGCTTCAAGATAAAAGGATTTGAGTTTTCCTTCACCTTTTTGGAGCTTGTTCCTGGTTAGCATATATTCATGAAATTCGCATCAAAAAAGACCTGCTCTGATACCAAACTTGATCCAAAAATTTTACTCAAAGATGCATTTAGAGTTGAATATAACATAGCATGTTAACCAAGTAATTTAAATCACATGAAAAGAAGTGGGAAAACATAAGAAATCATGAGATAAAAGACACAACAATTTGATTATGGATTTCACCTAATGTGGGCTACATCTCTGGGCCCTGCTTAACAGCAAGGGTGCCTTCTTTTATTAAGTGGCATCAAAGAAATCAATTACAAGCAACTTTACAAAAATGACCCTTATACATCCAATCTAGATGATGTCCTGAAATTGGAAAGCTCAACTAGAGAAACAGACGACACCATTAGATCTGTGTCGTGAAATCGTGCAAAATCGACTATAAATTTTCTAAATTTTATCACTGGAACCTCTAGCCCTCTAAGGTAATATTTATGGCATCTTCATATTTCCCCGCTCATGGTTCCACTCCTCCCCCGCACAGGGTTTGACCCCTCCTTCGCTGCTCTGCTTGGTCGAATGGGAAAATTCGACTTTTATATAAGTTTTTTGGGCATATATTATAAGGTAGGTTGTTTGGCATGTTAGAAAAGGCTCTAAGTTTGGTGGGGGAGTACAGAGGTTCCAATCCCTGCTCGACCAACTTTGGAGTATCGTTTTAACCGTGCAATATTTTTTTTAGCAATGTGATTTAGGGTTGTCCGGGAGACAAGTTGACCAGAATGGTTGGGTGGGTTCAAGCCCCACCGACCCCAGTGGTTGGCACATGGTGTATAACCGTTGGGGTGTGGCCCCGTTACAATACATGGCACCGATGAGAGTTGGTCGGGTCCGCCGGAGGGGGCTCGCCCACCCATCTATATATATATATATATATATATATATATTGGGGTGTGGTAGTATATATATATATATATATATATATATATATATATATATATATATATATATATATATATATATATATATATATATTTATATATATTGGGGTGTGGTAGCACGCCACCCCATTTTGATATTTTTGATATATAATATAATAATTCCATGCGGTGGGGGTGGCGGGTGGGGGTGGCGACCCGCCACCCCTAATTTTAATATTTTTTTTGTTTTTTTTAAACAACATAGAAATTTTAAATCCACCAAAAAATAAGGGTCATTGGATGATTTAAGTATGCGACAAATATTCTCGTTCGATGGATGCATTTCATGCGCTGAGTCACTGGCAATTTTTTGCCTCGTTAAGCCCGCCCTTAGCCAAGTTTAACCAAAATTTTGACTAGCTATAACTTGATCAAATGAACTCAAATTCGAGTGTCGTTCACAGCATTGGAATTAGGGTGAAAAACACTACAATCTGGTCCTGGCTCCACTCCCATACGATGGCTTTGTTTTTTGAGCTATTTTTAGGGTTACTTGTATTTTTGGATCCTCCTGGATCACCAACCATACACCATTGGTTGGTTGAGCCATGGACGAGACATCCATGTTAGTTAGCAATTCCATTTGTCTTACAACATCAAGCCCTTCAAAGATGAGGTATTGTGTGATGTTGGCCCACTTGAAGTTTGTGATGTTCTTCCAAAACAACCTTATATGTGGAAACATTATGCTGTTTATGAGTCTTGAGCACATAATGTCATTTTTTCTTTGAGGGATTATCTGCATCATAAGCTAGAGGTAGTTCCAACTATGGGGAATTCATTAATCTTGACAAAACAATGCCAAAAATTAATCTCTCGTAATTCCAAGTTTGTCCTCTTCATGGTTCGGCTAGAAGGAGAACAAAATATCACCACAACTACCAAGGCTTCAACAAAATCTTTCTCTACATAACATAAACAAGTGGACAAACTGGTAGAAGGGTCTAGAGACATATTCACCTCACCTATAAGGGTGCCTCTGCACTTCTAATTCAAACATCCACATACATGGGATGACATCCTTCTATATGCTCAGTATGGCTATAAAAAAGCTCTCCATAACTCTATTGGCCACAATGTTTTCCAAACATGTTCGGGGTTCCATACAACAACCCCCATGAATGTAATTTTTCTAACTGCATCTTCACCAACAAAGTCCTCCCATGCTTAAGCTGAAGAAAATCGAACAACCAAAATTTTTGAATGGATCCACCATTTCCAATAATAGATTCATGATGTCATGTAAAAAGCCAATGCTAATTACAAATAGTGACATGACCAACACTTGGTTCCGCATAAGTTTCAAGCTACAATGGATCAAATCATGGACACCAAGACAAATGATATTTGCTAGTAGATCATATAACTCTATTAGGTTGTCAAAGCAAGGCAATTTCTTCACCAAAGAAAGTAGCCATTTCTTCATAAGGGGGGAGGATTAATCCAAGTGGATATCGGTGAATCACCATGGTCAATAGTATTTTTCTAGTATTAGTGGTTTACAAGCCCATGTTTTTGGTAAACCATGATATCCACCGATGGTATTTGAAATATAATAAAAGTGTATGACTCTAGGTGAAAAGACACCCATAAATAGTATAAATATGGGCCTTAACCATTATAAAATGCATGAGGCTTATGATGAGGTAGTGTTATGACATCTTTAACATTTAATAAAACATATTTAGTTATTTTCATATTATTTTTCTTATGATGAGGTAGTCTTAGGTGCGATTCTTACCTTATAAGAACTATGACGACCAATACGCAAGATGGAAAACTCCGCAACATGAGAGAGACTGGGTAGTGCTAGAGTACACCAATCATTTTTTTACCTTGCGCTAAAAGCTGGGTATTAAAGACTGCAATCGATGCCTAGTTTTGAAGTACAATAGTGGCCTACATAGGTACATCCAAATAGAAGAGATGGATTTTTTGGACATCTCCTCACTAGGATTCGCTTATCGATATGTTGTCAAACTAGAACAAAGATTGAAGCAAAAGAAAAAGTGAGTGTTTGGGTTTGAAAATCCGTTATAATAGAAGCTTAGAAAATGAGGCCCTAACTCATAGAACAAGGGGAAAATTAAGGAGAGCCAACCTCAAGATAACCAACCCAAGTCACAGGAAAAGAAGGGTAATGGGAAGTCAAAGAAGTACGTTGGAAAGTGGTGTGAGTTCCACAAAATTCCCTTGCATAAAACTAATGAGCATATCTTGAAATAATCTTTATTGGCTGAGCTTAAAGAGAAAAAATAGACTTTGGATTCGATTTGGATTCAGAATAAGATAAAATAAATTTGATCATCTATGTTGACCCAAATGCTACCATCACAATTGTGAAGATCCAATGGGAAGAGTTAAATGAGCCCGAGGAGGTACAATGTTTCTTCCATTCATAGGTGTTGGTGAAGGGGACCCCACTACATTTCATTATTGATAGTGGGAGATAGAAGAAATTTATCTTAGCCAAGGCCATCAAAATATTGAATTTTACAATACTGCCACACCCCCAACTGATCCAAAATATTTTACTTCAAGGATGCATTTAGAGTTGCATATAACAGAGCATGCTAACCAAGTAATTTATACCAGATGAAAAGAAGCAGAAAAACATAAGCAGTCATGAGATCAAAGACAAAACGATTTGATTATGGAGTCACCCAATGTGGGTACGTATCTGTGTCATGCTCAATGGTAGGGATACCATCTTTTATTAAGTGGCATCAAAGAAATCAGTTACAAGAAAATTTACAAAAATTACCCTTATACCTCCAATCCTGATGATGGTCTGAAAATGGAGAGATCGACTAGAGAAACAGCCGACACCACTGGATTTGTTTCGTACAAATGTGCAAAATCGACTATAAATTTGTCTAATTATGTCACCGGAACCTCTGGCACTCTAAGGGAATTTTTTTGGCATCTTGCATATTCCCCCGCTCATGGTTCCACTCCTCCGCTCAGGGTCCTGCCCGTCCTCCACTGCTCTTCATGGTTGAATGGGAAACTTCAACTTTTATATAAGTTTTTTGGGCGGAAATTACAAGATAGGTTATTTCACTTGTTGGAAAAGGCTCTAAGTTTGTTGGGGGAGGTCGGAGGTTCCGACCCCCATCTGACCAACTTTAGAGTATCATTTTAACCGTGCAATATTTTTTTTGGAGCATTGTGATTTGGGGTCGCCTGAGGGATGGGCCGACCAGACTCGTCGGGCGGGTTCAAGCCCCACCGGCCTCAATGGTTAGTGTATGACATATATCCGTTGGGGCGTGGCCCCGTTAAAATACATGGCACCGACGAGGGTTGGACGAGTCCACCGAAGGGTTATAGATGAGGTGTGTGGGGGCCCTGTTTTGATTTTTTTGATATATATATATATATATATATATATATATGGGTTACAGTTGGGGTGTGGTGGGGGTGGCGGCTGGCCACCCCATTTTGATTTTTTTGATATATAATATAATAATGCCATGCGGAGAGGGTGGTGAGGGTGGCAATTCGCCACCGCTATTTTTAATATTTTTTTGTTTTTTTAAACAAAATAGACATTTTAATTCCGTCGAAAAATAAGGGTCACTGGATGATTTAAGTATGCGACAAATTCGCCTATCCGATGGCCGGATTTCGTGCCCCGGATCGCTGCCAATTTGTTGCCTCATTAACCTTACCACTTGGACAAGTTTGAACAAAACTTTTACCAGTTATAACTTGGTCATACAAACTGGTATTCGAGTGTTGTTCGCACTGTTGGAATCAGGCTAACGAGAACTACGATCTGGTCCTGGTTTCACTCCCATATGATGACTTTGATTTTCGAGCTATTTTCGAGGCCACTTGTATTTCTGGATCCTCCCAGATAATTCTGTTGGAAATAGTGAGAAGGGGGGTGAATCAGTATTTCTTATCAATTATAACTTTTAATTACTTTCAGAGCATTATTTAATCTTCAATTATTCTTGATGTTTATCCAGTAACAATAGTAAACAATAGAACACAATAGACACATGAATTTTAGGTGTAAAACACCCTCCGGGTCAAAAACCACCGAACGCTTTTCTAATAAATTCTTTAATCTTCAGCCCCAACTGAAATGAAAGGTATAACTTCCTAGAATTCTAGAAAATAATTCTTCTCCAGCTCCCACAAGAAGGACGCCCCAACGCCCCATTTTCTTCAATAGTCAATTGAACGGATGCCCCGACATCCTAGCCCGACCTACCACCCTGAAGTGTTCAGAGGATCCAACTTGTAGGTGACTTCATGCACCAAACTAGCACCTCCCTGCCACCCTATAATGATCATAAATAATACAAGAGTGTGGACTCTCGTACTAGGGACAATGATCCATGATACAATATGATTCACAATGATTTTCTTGAACTAGACCAATCACTCAATCACACTATGACATGCAACCCAACCATAATATTATCTAACACTAACACTTATACCTCCCAAAAATGCCTTTTCAACTCTAGGTAGATTGAATCTTTTACAATTTTATAATGAGGATTTTTACAATACTGAATTTTGACACAACCTCATACTTGACTTGACAATGCTTCTTTGAACACTAGCAGTTTTTGAGGTATTGTTGTGCTTGTTTCAAGTAATGGTACTTTGGCGTTACATTTTCCTTATAGTATGTGTTTGAGTTGTCCTATTGTGTCATCCTTCCTACACATGCATTAATGAAAAATACCTAAACCAATATACAAACAGAATACTTACATTGTCCTGCAAACCATATGTCAGAGAAATATTCAAAATTCAAATGTCAATACGTTCAACATTTATGAACAAAACCCAATCAAAAATACATACAAAATAGTTACACTGTCCAGCAAAAACACATGTCAGAGATTATATTCAAATTAAAATTCAAAAACTAATCATACATACCTTTTTGTAGCATACTTACCCTTGACTGTTGATGTGTTGTCCTTACTACAGTGATCCTTAAAAGCATATTTTTTCTTGCCTTCTAGAAGCTCGATATTGAATCTGTTGTATCTATGTAATTTCAGACCTCCAAGGTCTAAAATTGCGTCTTGTGGTATCCCTCTGAGTCCTCTTTCCAACCCCGTAGGTCTGATCAATATTGGATTCGTCAATAAATATTTATGCAAAACCTCCTACGATGACCTGATTATAGATTATCTCAGTATAGTGAACTTGTACGAAGTGCCACATGTCACTGTTTCTACCTCTGGTCCTGAAAATGATATCCAAAAAACTATATTCTGTCCTTTTTCTGTCACTTCTTACGAAATTTGAATCCAATGCTTAGAGAGAAAGTTATGACGATTTTCCCAAGGTCACCTATTTGACATGAAATTCGGGAGCTTGCAAATACCCTAATTTTCTCAAATCATATCTATGAAAATATAACAAACCAATATCTGAAATTTAGTCATGTGCTTCATCAGTATTTCGGCTCAAATGGTTTTTTTTTTTACATTTGACGCTTTGTAGAAAAAAAATTTATAGCGATAATTCCACGATGACCTATTTTAAGTAACAAAATCCGTGCATTAGCGGAATATGAGGGTCACAATTTATATAAATGCTTACATTGAGAGGGTATTAAAAAAGTGAAATTTGGAGGGATTTTAGGAGTTCAAAAATTTATTAATTATTGAATATTAAATGACCACAACCAATGATTAGTGTCATGCTACAACCCCATGGGGTTTTTAGCCCACTAACTAGGGTTACTAACTTCAAACACGAATATCTCTCAAACTGTTAAGATTTACGTGGCGTTCCATATATCAACGGAAACATAACGACAAGTAGAAACCATTCAAAATATACTTAACTCGAAATATATTATTTTTTCAAGTCAAAATTCCCAAGCAAGATTGGGGTAGCCCCTGGTGCTGCGTGGGTTGACATCAATGATAACCACTGATCAACAATCTCCCCCTTTGGCATTGATTTCAACACAAGTACTCCCCCTACGACCATGAAACCTCTTCCTAAAGTGTTCTCTCCCCCTTTTCCATCAATGGCGAAGGGTAACTCATCCTAGAAAACTGCATCCTACGGACCTGTACACACCTCAACTCCCCCCCTTTTTTTACTTAGTTAGATAAGAGAAAGATTCTAATGACAAATTGGGATAATCCCAAGCTTTAGGCAAAGATACTCAAATGATTCACGAGGTAATGGTTTGGTAAATATGGCAGCAATCTGTTCCTTTGTGCCAACTTATTCAAGCTTGATATTATTTTCGGTGACTTACTCTCTAACGAAATGATATTTGATCAGAATGTGCTTTGTTTTGGAATGCATCACAAGATTCTTGGAGATACTGATGGCACTGGTGTTATCGTAAAACATGGGAATAGGCTCATCAAAATTGATTTGAAGATCTTGCAAAGTTTGCTTAATCCATAGAACTTGAGTAGAACAAGTTGTTGTCGCGATATATTTTGCTCCTGATGTGGATAACGATATTGAAGACTTCTTTTTATTTAACCATGAAACAAGGCAACTACCTAGATAGAATTCTGCTCCACTCGTACTTTTTCGATCATCAACACTTCCTGCCTAATCTGCATCTGTATAATCTTGGATAACTAGATTATTTCCTTTGGGATACCATAAACCATATTTTGTTGTGCCCTTAAGATATCGGAGAATTGTTTTGATGACAATAATATGAGAATCTTTTGGTGCTGCTTGGAATCTTGCTACTTGTCCAACTGCATGCATTACGTCTCGCCGAGAAGTTGTCATATATAGAATACTACCAATCATAGATCTATACAACCTCTGGTCCACATCCTTTGACGAATCATCTAAACTTAACTTGCAACCTGTTACCATTGGGGTAAGGACAGGCTTGCAATCTTTCATCTTGAATTTCTTGAGCATTTCCTTGATGTACTTGGTTTGATGTTTAAATATTCCTTTATCCTGCTGAGATATCTGAAGCCCTAAAAATTATGTCAGCTCGCCAAGTAGAGACATTTCAAACTCACTTTGCATCTTTGTGGCAAATTTTTTACTTAATCTGTCATCATTGCTTCCAAAAATTATATCATCTACATATACCTTGATAATTGTTAGGTTATCTTAATCCACTTTCACATAGATATTGTTTTCGGCGCTTCCTTTCTTGAATCCTTGTTGATGTATAAATCCATCAAGATGAGCATACCAAGCTCTAGGAGCTTGCTTGAGACCATATAATGCCTTCTTTAATCTGCAGACATAGTCTTCCTTTTCAGAGAGCAGAAAACCTTTGGGTTGTTCAATGTAAACTTCTTCTTCCAATTCACCATTTAGAAAGTTTGACTTAACATCCATTGGGTAGACCTTGATTTTTCTCGAGCATGCATAAGCGAGAAACATTCTAATAGCTTCCATTATGGAAACAAGAGCAAATGTTTCTTCAAAATCAATTCCTTCAACTTGTGCATATCCTTTGGAGACTAATCTTGCCTTATCCCTGGTAATCTGTCCATCCTCATTCAATTTGTTTCTGAAGACCCATTTAGTTCCAATAACATTTTTATCCTTTGGTTGTGGAACCAATTCCCAAGTATCGTTCTTCTCAATTTGATCCAGTTCTTCATTCGTAGTTGCTACCCAGTGTTCATCTTGACTAGCTTCCTGAAAACTGCTAGGCTCAAAAGTTGCTAAAAAAGCAAGGTGGGTTTGTTGTGATGAACGAAGTTGTTGACTTTCTGGTTCCAATTACTTCATTTATGTTGTCGCTGATTTGATTTTACGAATTACTCTTTTGACACCATTTTTTAAAGCTTTTGGAGAATTTTCTTTTACATCTTGCTGATCATTTCTTATTTCCTCTTGGTTGACTGTCGTTTCCTTATTTGATTGGTCTTGTTCTAGAGCTTCTTCTTCATCCTTCAGAGATTATCCCTCATATCCCTCAGATTTGCTTGAAGGTACAATCTCATCGTCATCCTTTGTAACATAATCTTCATCAAAAGTAACATTTATGCTTTCCACTATTTGTTTTCGCCTCAGATTGTAGCAAATGTAAGCCTTCCTTTTGCGTGAATAACCAACGAAAATACCTTCATCGACACGGGAATCGAACTTACCCAATTTTTTATCTTCTCTTTTGATGTAACATTTTCTTCCAAATATTTTGAAGTATTTGACGTTAACCGGTCTTCCTTTCCATTATGTGTATGGAGTCATGTTAAAATTGTTCCTTAGCAAACCTCTGTTTATAATGAATACAACTGTATCGATTGCTTGAACCCAGAATTTATCATCTAATTTTGAGTCATTTAACATTGTTATGGCCATTTCTTGTACGGTTCTGTTTTTCTTTCACCAACTCCACTTTGCTGCGGTGTTCTGGCTTTTGAGAATTACCTTTTTATTCCATTTTCATTAAAATATTGTTGAAATACCTTAGAAGTGAATTCTCCGCCATTATCTGATCTCAAACATTTGATCTTCGTATTAGTTTTATTTTCAACCAATTCCTTGTAGATTCTAAAACACTCAAATGCCTCATTCTTTTTGTTTATGAAGTTGACGGTTGTCATTATGGTGTAATCATCTATCATTAGCATAAAATATAATTCTCCATCTAAACCTTTTGTTCTCATAGGACCACATAGATCAGTATGTACTAATTCCAATGGACGTGATGCAAAGTGTTCTTTTGTCTTGAACTCAACTTTTGTCTGTTTGTCGTGTCGACAAGATTCACATATCGTATTGGTAGGTTTTCAAATTTTAGGCATTTCTCTTACTGCTTCCTTCTTGTTGATCCTGACCAAATTGTCAAAATTTATATGTCCCATTCATTTGTGCCATAACCAACTTTTGTCTTCTTTCGCCAAAAAACACCCTTTAGGTGTCTCATCCAAATTATATATGTCATTTTGAGCTCTACTTGTTGTAGCCACAATTTTACCGAACTTGCTTTTATGATTTCACATGTCTTAGAGTTAAATAGCATCGTGTGTCCTTAATCGCACATTTATCCAACACTGAGTAGAATGTGATTCATATTTTCAACCGAAAAAACATCTTTTGATAATGCATTCTTGCTTCCAAATGTGATTGTACCTACTCCTATGACGTTTGAAGACCCGTCATTTCCAAAAGACATTGTTCCATCCTACTTTTCCTTCAAGGATATGATCTTATTCCTATCTCTAGTCACATGAGTTGAGAAACCACTATAAACATACCAAACTTTTATGTTGCTTTGAGCCTTGAGAGTGATAACACATTTGTTAGTCTTCTTTTTCCATATTTGTTCATTCTGATTTTGCGAGAATTCGTCTGAAGAAATTCCAATTCGACAATCTTTAGCCAGGTGTCCAAAATTGTTACATTTTTAACATTCGACATCATCTCTCAAAAGATCAAATATGTTGATAATCTGTTGAATTTCGGAATATCCCTTTCTGAAAGATCTCTCGAAACTTTATTTATTCCAAACATATGTGCGACATTCTATAACTCTATGTCCAAAACTTCCACATCAATAACAATGACCATAGAAGATAGGTTGATACCTAGGAGGAAATCTTCTTCGAGGAATTTCCTTCCATGGTTCTTCCTTCGAGTCCTGATCTCTTGAGTCGGCTGGGAGGTCTACCTGCTTGTTATATTTTTCATAGCCATCTTATTTTGTTGTCATAAAGGACTTGGCTCCTTTTTAGATTTTTCTTTATAACCAAGACCAGTCTTGTCATTGTTTGATCGCTGATTGTTGATGATTTCTTCCAATGCCTTGGAGTTGTTGGTGTAGTTTTGAAGAGTTTTTCCATTTTTTACTTGCTTTCGTAGAGAAACTATTTCAGTTTCCAATATTTCTTTTTCCTTTTTTCTTTCCTTTAATTATTCCCTGAGTGATTCTTCAACTTGTTTGTATTCTTCAACCTTGATTTTAAGATTTAGGACCTGCTCCCTTTCTATATTTAATTCGTCTTCAAGAGTGTTGACATGCTTCTTCTCGACCTTGAGCTCTTTGATAACCCTGATCACTTTGTTTTGAAATTCAACCTCAATCATCTCTTCTTCTTCGCCATATGCTTCTTGCTTATTATGCTTCGCCATAAACAATACTCTTCCATTGATTTCTTCTTTGTTATCGTTGTGTTCATCAGATGAGGAGCTATCTTCTTTAGAGAAGAAACTCTTATTAAACCATTTCTTCTTGCCTTGCTTGTTGAACTTCCTCAGACCTTTCTTTCCTTTCATAACAACCTCATTTTTGTGAGGACACTTGGCTGCAAAATGCCCAACCTCACCACAATCGAAACATATCAATGGAAGTTTACCTTTGAATTTTCCCGTAGTTGTTCTCATTTTTTCACGTGAATTAGGCAAATTCTTTATCTAGAAATTTTTCTTCATCTTCTTCCTTACAACTACATTTTTTCAGTTTCGGAGTATGCTTGTCCTTACTAGTTTTCTTGGATGCGGTGAATGTTCTTTCTAGGTGAGATGTGTCATCCTCTTCTTTAATCCTCATTTCATATGTCGTAAGCACTCCATGCAATTCATCTTTGCTGAGATTGGCTAGATTCGAACTATATTCCAAGACATATACCATTGGGTTGAATCTTGCCGGCAAGGTTCTAAGGATATTTTGGACCACAATTTTCGTGTCAAAAGGTTCTCCTAAACCTTCCAATTCATTTGTTATTTCATCAACACGCTGTAAGTATGCATCAATATTTTCATATTCCTTCATTTTGAGTTGCTCAAATTTTGCCATGTAAATTTGAAGCTTTGCTTCTTTCACATTTGAGTCACCTGCATATATATTCTCAAGCTTGCCCCATACTTCTTTAGCAGTTTTGCAACTTAGTACATTAAGATAGACAGATTCGACAAGCCCACTGATAATGAGATCTTTAGCATTTGCATCATATACCATATTTTTCTTACCTTGTTCATCTTGGGTCGCTGTAAAGCCTTTTTCAACGATTTCCCATACTTCTAATCCTTGCACCAGCAAATGAACCTGCATTATTCCACTCCAATGTGCATAGTTATTTCCATTGAATAGAGGAACTCTATTCAATGTATACTCAATGATCTCCTTCCAGTTGTTAGACTAATGTTGAAGGAACCAAACTCTGACACCAATTGTTGAAAATACTTTGGGGGGGGGTGGGGGGGGGGTGAATCAATATTTCTTATCAATTAGAAATTTTAAATATTTTTTAGAGCATTATTTAATCTTCAATTATGCTTGATGTTTATCAAGTAACAATAGAACACAATAGGCACATGATTTTTGGGTGGAAAACCCCCTCCGAGTAAAAAACCACCGAACACTTTTCTAATAAATTCTTGAATCTTCAGCCCCAACTGAAATGAAAGGTACAACTTCCTAAAATTCTAGAAAATAATTCTTCTCTAGCTCCCACTGGAAAGACACCCAAACGCCTTGGTTTATTTAGTAGTCAACTGAATGGATGCCCGACATCCTAGATCGACCTACCACCCTGAAGTGTTCACAGGCTCCAACCTCTAGGTGACTTCATGCACCAAACTAGCACCTCCCCGCCACCCTATAATGATCTCCCATACCAAGGACAATGATCCACGATACAATATGATTCACAAATATTTTCTTGAACTAGACCAATCACCCAATCACATTATGACCTACAACCCAACCATAGCATTATCCAATAATGACACTTATACCTCCCAAAAATGCCTCTCCAACTCTAGGCAGATTGACTCTTTTACAATTTTACAATGATGAATTTTACAATACTAACTTTTGAAATGACCTCATACTTGACTTGACACTGCTTCTTTGAACACTAAAATTTGTTGAGGTATTGTTGTGCTTGCTTCAAGTAATGGTACTTTGGCATTGCATTGTCCTTCTAGTATGTGTCTGAGTTGTCCTATTGTTTCCTCCTTCCTGCACATGCATTAATAACAAGACCCAAACCAATATACAAACAAAATAATTACAATGTCTTGCAAACCATATGTGAGAGAAATATTCAAAATCAAATGTAAATATGTTCAACATTTGTGAAAAAAACCCAAGCAAACAGAGATACAAAATACTTACATTTTCCTACAAAAACGCATGTAAGACATGATATTCAAATTAAAATTCAAACACTAATCATACATAACTTCTTGTAGAAGACTTACCCTTGACTGTTGATGTGTTGTCCTTACTGCAGTGATCCTTGAATGCATATTTTTTCTTTCCTTCTAGAAGCTCGATATTGAATCTGTTGTGTCTATGTAATTTCAGATCTCGAAGGTATGAAATTTTGTCCTGTGGTATCCCCTGAGTCCTCTTTCCAACCTTGTAGGTCTGATCAATATTGGATTCTTCAAGAAATAGTTATGCCCAATCTCCTACGATGACCATATTATAGACTTGTTCAATAGAGCGAACTTGTATGAAGTGCCACATGTCATTGTTTCTACCTTTGGTCCTGAAAATGATATCCAACAAACTACATTCCATCCTATTTCTGTTACTTTGTATGAAATTTGAATCCAATGCTCAGAGAGAAATTTATGATGATTTTCCTAAGGTCACTTGTTTGACATAAAATTTGGGAGCTTTCAAAAACCCTAACTTTCTCAAATCATATCTTCGAAAATATAGCAAACCAATATTTGAAATTTGGTCACGTGCTTCATCAGGATTTTGGCTCAAATGGGGTTTTTTTTTTAAGCATCTTAAGCTTCGCAGAAAAAAATGTTACAACGACAATTCCACAATGACCTGTTTTAAGTAGTGAAATCCTTGCATCAGGGGGATATGAGGGTCACAATTTATATAAATGCTTAGGTTGATAGGGTCTTCAATAAGTGAGATTTGGAGGGATTTTAGGAGTTTAAAAAATTATTAATTATTGAATATTCAATGACCAAAACCAATGATTAGTGTCACGCTACAACCCCATGGGGTTTTAGCCCACTAACTGGGGTTGCTAACTTCAAACGTGAATATCTCTCAAACTGTGAAGAATTAAGTGGCCTGCCATATATCAAAGAAAACATATCAACAAGTAAAAACCATCCAAAATATACTTGACTCATAATATAGTAAGTTGTCAAGTTAAAATTCCCATGCAAGATCAAGGTAGCCACTGGTGTTGCTTGGGTCGACATCAATGACAACCACTGATAAACACATTCCTCCCCACTGAGGAGATTTTGGACCACCAAAAGCTTTATCATTCAATTTTAAAGTGACAAAATTTCTCACTCACTTTCTCCTTTTCCAACCATCAAGCCTTACTTGGATGCATTCCTTTGACGCGAATACGAAAATACTCAATGTATCCCTGTCGTTAAGTCCTGATATTTGTGTCTAGAATGATGTACTCTAGTAGTTTGTCTAAGTATTCAGGTGCAAAATCGGTCACTGTAGGAACTCGTCCAACCTCTTCAGTGTCCTTGATCAAAGGAGGCTCATAAAGCTTCAAGTTTTCAATGTTAACCACTGAGGACATCTGCATGTATGCTCGAAAATCGAGACAAAAAACATTGTCTCCAATCTTCTCTAGGATGATGGATGGACCATATTAGATTGGTCACAACTTCTTTCCTTCTCATTTCATCATGTCTTTGCTGATATGGGGCCACACTTCATTCCCAACCTAGAATTGGTGATCGATACAATGCTTGTCATGTCGAGCTTTGTATCGAGCTTGAATTTTCTTCAACTACTCCTGCACTACCTGGTGAATAATCTGTATCTGTTTAATGAACTTCCTCACTTTGTCCCTATCATCTCGCCCACTGGAATCTTCATCTTTTCCAAAGACCATGTCTAAAGGATCCCTTAGAAAATAGCCAAATCATGTCTCGAATGGTGAGCTCTGAGTGTATGAATGCACTGCTTGGTTGTATACATGCTACACATAAGGAAGCTGCTAATCCCACAACTTAGGATGTTTTCCACAACAACCTCGGAGTAAGTGTATCATTTTTTTGTTGAAAACCTCTGTTTGTTCACCGGTTTGCAGGTGAAATGTCATGCTCCTCTTCAGCTTGGTGTCCATAATTCTCCACAAACTCGTCCAAAACTCTCCAAGAAAGCGAGAGTCTCGATCATACATGATAAATGTGGGTAACCCAAAATGGACCCATAAAAATTAGAAGAAGAGATTAGAAGTCTCATATATAGTGACATGCTTCTTACAAGGAATTAATACACACATTTTCTAAATCGATCCACAACGATATACAAATAGTCATGAAATCTCCTAGACAAAGGAAAACCGCCTACAAAATCCCTTGACACTCTTTCCCATGGATGAATCGAAACAAGGAGTTGTGTGTAGGGCCCCAATTTTCTATTAGCGGGCTTGAAAACTTAAGACAACACACATCCCTTTACATACAGAGTCACAATATTTTTCATGTTAAGCCAAAACAAAAACCTTTGAAAATGACACAAAGGATTTTCTACACCAAAATGACTTGACACAAGAGAGGTATGTGCCTCTCTGATTACATGTCTCCTTTAACTAGTGGGAATACAAATTTTTCCATTATGGTACAATAATTTTCCCTGCGAGTGATGATTATCCACCTGCGATCCATGTTTTAGTTTTGCATAAATCTCCTTAAAATCATCATCATCAACATACTGTTCAACGTAAATTTCAAAAGATAAAGAATCATTTTGCAAACCTATAGATGTAGAAATAGGAGGGCAAGAAAACATATCTACCACTTTGTTGTTGGTTCCCTTCTTGAATTTTATTACCAAGTTAAACTATTGGAGGAATCACATCCATCTGAAATGATGTGCTTGTTGAAGCTTGGTTTGCGACTAAAGGTACTGCAAGGGTTGGTGATCTATGTGAATGATGGTGTCCTTATCGATCAACTAGTGTTTCCACTTCTTCACACTTTGAACCAAGGCATACAACTCCAGTCATATGTGGGATAGTTCACAACAACTTGGGAGAATGTATTGAATGGTAACATACAACTTTCCTTTGTTGCATCAATATTTTTTCCATGGCGTATCCACTCTCATATGTCTCGATCTCAAAAGGTTGTTGGAGGTTAGGTAAGGAAAAAACTGGTGCGGTGTTGAGCTTCTCTTTCAGTGTATCAAAGGCTTTCTGCTACTTTCCTCCCCATTTAAAGGTTTGATTCACACTCGTCAAAGCATGTAAAGGGGATGCAATGACAGAGAAGCTGGAAATGAATATTATCCAATACTGTACTACACCCAAAAAGCTACGTACCTCTGTGACATTAGTGGGTTTAGGTCACCTTACAAACACTTCAATCTTGGGAGGATCTATTTTCAATTGTCCACCACTGACAATGTGACCCAAGTAAACCAAAGAGGTCTTAGAAAATTCACACTTCGACATTTTGACATACAATTTTTCATTTTTCAAAACATTAAGCACTTTCTTAACATGACACACATGATCATCCCATGTCCTAATGTAAACAAGAATTTCATCAAGATACACAAGTACAAAATCATCAAGAAAAGTCTTGAAAATATCGTTCATCACCCTCATGAATGTGGTTGGAGCATTGCACAATCTGAATAGCATCACCAAACATTCAAACAACCCATGTTTCGTATTGAATGTAGTCTTCCATACATTCTATTTTGCAATCTTGAACTGATGATAACCACTTTGCAAGTCTAGTTTTGTGAAACATACAACATTTTTCAATTGATCTAATAAATCATCAAAGAGAGGGAGAGGGTACCAATTCTTCATCGTTATTTTGTTGATTTCCCTGTAGTTGACGAACATCCTACACATGCCATGCTTTTTTTGCACCAACACGATAGGTGAGCCACATGGAGAAGAACTTGGTCTTATGACCCCTTGGTTTAGTAATTACTGCACCTGTTTCTTTATCTCCTCCATATCGATAGCTAAAAAACTTGTACATACCAATGCTCAGTAAAGGAGCATTGTGCTGCAAGTGAATTGCATGTTGAATCTCACGCTTTGGAGGAAACCCACTTGGTTCCTGAAAAATACCATCATAGTTGGAAACAATTTCACATAATTCCTTTTTATGAGTGGGATCACAACCTTTGAAAGCATCATATGTCTCGACATCTTTTTCTCTCAAAACCATGAGCATGCACCCTTTGCTGGAATTCACCAATCTCTTCATATGACATGCACTTACAAGACTGGCACTGACTTTGGTACGTTGATATCTAACAATGTTTTCCACCTCATATTTTGTGAGATGATACATGTTTTCATGGCGGAAGAAAATTTCTTTCTTGTCATATAGATACAAACTCCTCAATACAATACCACAAATATCCAAAGGTACAACATCAAGATCAACCTCATCAACTAGTTTGGATGAAATCACAAATCTAGCCTTGCACTTTTTGGTTACATCTAATTTGATTTATCACACACCGAACCAAGAGGGTAAGGTTTCAGATGAGGCTTAATTTCTAATACCAAATTCTTAACTAGGGATTCTGAAATCAAATTTGATTGTGAACCCGGATCAAACAAGGTTACCAATTTAGTATGTTTCATTATGACTCTAATGTGGAACAATTTAATTCTCTCTCATTCATTAACAAGAGGTTCATTTGAATAACTTGTACTTGCATGCGATTCACAATTTTCATTAACATGAAGAGAAAGAGTACCTTGTGTGCCCACTGTTGTGATCAATGTCTCATCTCCGGAATTAGATCCAAGGTCATGCTACACGGTTGCTACCGTCTTTTGCTTTCCCTTTCCACCAAATCTCTTTGGTTACAACTTTGGATGAAACTTCCAACAATGTTCATCATCATGGCTATATTTCTTGCAGTGAGTGCAAGATGGCTTCAATCCTTCCTCCTTCTTGGTTGTAGCTGCCTTTTGTCCTTTCCCTTCCTTTTCATTTGAACTTTCCATTATGAGGTTTGAAATACGATCTCTTTGACTGATCTTCTTTGTCATTCTTCCCACTGCTTTCAAGGTGAATGGACTTCACATTGGCCGCATCAATATTAGTAGGCTCAAATAATAACAAATAATGTCTGATGTAACTATGTAAAGCACCAATATACTTTGTTACAGTTTTGGGTGAGTTAAGTGGAATGCCTAAATTCAATGCTTGTTTTATGAACTCTTCTATGAAGCTTTGTACATTTTGATCCTTTCCTTGCCTTAAATATTGTCATTCAATTAATGCTTTTGGTCGATAACCCAAAGGATAAAACTGATCTTTTAATGCAGAAACAAAATTGGACCAAGAAGAAAGGAGATTACCCAAATTTTTGCAGCCTTTCTACAACTTTCTCTCCCATTAAATGAGAGCGGTGCCACTCAACTAAAGGGATGCTAACTGGCTCTTTACCTCATCCTCGTCATTGAGTTGAATTAAAAAGTACACCTCGATTTGTCTAATCTAATTATTAAGTTTCTCTGCATTACATTCTCCATTATATGTGGGCAAATCAAATTTTACATCTAGCTTTAAAAATGGCTTCTTAGATGCATGTCTATGATGCCTGTTAGAATGACGAGAAGAGGAGGAAGAAGAAGACCTTTCACTGGTGGATGGAGAGGGAGGTGGTTCTCCTCCTCCACCTTCATGGTGTATCGATGCATGATCCTTGGGTTCTTTCTTCTCATGCTTGATTGTATTCTCATATTCTGCAAATAGCTTGTCAACTTTGTTTGCCATGTTGAAGAAGATCTTGCGATAATTTTTCTCTTCTTCTACTCATGCATCCTCATCTGCCATGTTTTGTCTTCGTGGTGTACGCCTTGCTTGAAGATAAAAGTATTTGAGTTTTCCTTCACCTTTTTGGAGCTTGTTCCTGGTTAGCATATATTCATGCAATTTGCATCAAAAAAGACCTGCTCTGATACCAAACTTGATCCAAACATTTTACTTCAATGATGCATTTAGAGTTGAATATAACATAGCATGTTAAACAAGTAATTTAAATCACATGAAAAGAAGTGAAAAAACATAATATGGAGTTCACCCAATGTGGGCTACGTCTTTGGGCCCTACTTAACAACGGGGACACCTTCTTTTATTAAGTGGCATCAAAGAAATCAATTACAAGAAACTTTACAAAAATGACACTTATACATCCAATCTAGATGATGTTCTAAAATTGGAAAGCTCAGCTAGAGAAATAGACGACACCACTAGATTTGTGTCGTGAAATCGTGCAAAATCGACTACAAAATTTCTGAATTCTGTCATTGGAACCTCTAGCCCTCTAAGGGAATATTTCTGGCATCTTGCATATTTCGCCGCTCATGGTTCCACTCCTCCCCCGCTCAGGGTTTGACCCATCCTCCGCTACTCTGCCTGGTCGAACGGGAAAATTTGACTTTTATATAAGTTTTTTGGGCATATATTATAAGGTAGGTTGTTTGGCATGTTAGAAAAGGCTCTAAGTTTGGTGGGGGAGTTCAGAGGTTCCAATCCTTGCTCGACCAACTTTGGAGTATCGTTTTAACCGTGCACTATTTTTTTTAGCAATGTGATTTGGGGCTGTACGGGAGACGAGCTGACCAAAATGGTTGGGTGGTTTCAAGCCCCGCCGACCCCAGTGGTTGGCACATGGTGTATAGCCGTTGGGGCGTGGCCCTGTTACAATACATGGCACCGACGGGAGTTGGTCGGGTCCACCGGAGGGGGCTCGCCCACCCACACACACACACACACACACACACACACACACACACACACACACACACATATATATATATATTGGGGTGTGGCAGCACACCACCCTGTTTTGATATTTTTGATATATAATATAATAATTCCATGCAGTGGGGGTGGAAACTCGCCACCCCTATTTTTAATATTTTTTTTTGTAATTTTAAAACAACATAGACATTTTAAATCCACCAAAAAATAAGGGTCATTGGACGATTTAAGTAGGCGACAAATTTGTCTGTTCAATGGTTGCATTTCATGCGCCAAGTCACTGCCAATTTGTTGCCTCGTTAAGCCCGCCCTTGGCCAAGTTTGACCAAAATTTTGACCAGCTATAACTTGATCATACGAACTCAAATTCGAGTGTCATTCACACCGTTGGAATTAGGGCGAAAAACACTACAACTGGTCCTGGCTCCACTCCCATACGATGACTTTGCTTTTCAGCTATTTTCAAGGCCACTTGTATTTCTGGATCCTCCTGGATCACCAACCATACACCATTGGTTGGTTGAGCCATGGACGAGACATCCATGTTAGTTATCAATTCCATTTGTCTTACAACATCAAGCCCTTCAAAGATGAGGTATTGTGCGATGTTGGCCCACTTGAAGTTTGTGATGTTCTTCCACAACAACCTTATATGTGGAAACATTATGTTGTTTATGAGTCTTGAGCACATAATGTCATTTTTTCTTTGAGGGATTATCTGCATCATAAGCTAGAGGTAGTTCCAACTATGGGGAATTCATTAATCTTGACAAATCAATGCCAAAAGTCAATCTCTCGTAATTCCAAGTTTGTCCTCTTCATGGTTCGTCTAGAAGGAGAACAAAAGATCACCACAACTACCAAGGCTTCAACAAAATCTTTCTCTACATAACATAAACAAGTGGACAATCTGGTAGAAGGGCCTAGAGACATATTCACCTCACCTATAAGTATGCCTCTGCACTTCTAATTCAAACATCCACATACATGGGATGACATCCTTCTATATGCTCAGTATGGCTATAACAAAGCTCTCCATAACTCTATTGGCCACAACGTTTTCCAAACATGTTCGGGGTTCCATACAGCAACCCCCATGGATGCAATTTTTCTAACTGCATCTTCACCAACAAAGTCCTCCCATGCTTAAGCTGAAGAAAATCGAACAGCCAAAATTTTTGAATGGATCCACCATTTCCAATAATAGGTTCATGATGTTATGTAAAAAGGAAATGCTAATTACAAATAGTGACATGACCAACACCTGGTTCCACATAAGTTTCAAGCTACAATGGATTAAATCATGGACACCAAGACAAATGATATTTTCTAGTAGATCATATAACTCTATTAGGTTGTCAAAGCAAGGCAATTTCTTCACCAAAGAAAGTAGCTTACCAGGAGACAAATTCAACAAAAGTTTCCCCATTTGATGAAGGAGCTTAACACAATGACGACCATTTCTTCATAAGGTGGGAGGATTAATCCAAGTGGATATCGGTGAATCACCATGGTCAATAGTTTTTTTCTAGTATTAGTGGTTTACAAGCCCATGGTTTTGGTAAACCATGGTATCCACTGATGGTATTCGAAAGGTGGACAAAAACAAAATAACTGTTCAATTGTACAATTAGATTTTACTATACACAATCATTAGCTAGTTTTTAGCATAACGATTTAAGTTATTCACCCATGGGTTTTTGTAACCCATGGTATTACCCATGATATTTGAAATATAATAAAAGTGCATGACTCTAGGTGAAAAGACACCCATAAATAATATAAATATGGGCCTTAAAACATTATAAGATGCATGAGGCTTATGATGAGGTAGTCTTATGACATCTTTAACATTTAATAAAACATATTTAGTTATTTTCATATTATTTTTCTCTACTTTTTTTTTTGTGCGTTTGTAACATTCCTATTGTCAACATTTAGTCTCATTCCTTAGACAACCTAGATCATAGGGAGAAACATTCACATGGAGCGCTACATACAATATATCCATCGCATGCAATATATAGACTATAATGGTTGCTTAGAGTTGATCAAGTTGTATAAATTAGATGTTAGGTTGCATTAATTAAATGTTATCATAAGTGACTTTATAGAAAATGAAAAAAACAGTAGATAATATATATATATATATATATATATATATATATATATATATATATATATATATATATATATATATATATATATATATATATTTTTTTTTTTTCTATATGGTTCATAGATCGTGGAGATCGGTGACTGCTATGTCCACAAAATATTTGTGCTAGGCAAATCCACCAGAAAGGATGACTTGCTATCGGCTCAACCACAAAGCCTAGCCCCAAGAGTGTCGAGAGAATTGAATCCATGACCTCTCAATAAGAAAGGTGCTTTAACAACGAGGACTCAACCAATTGAGCTAATCCTTAAGGCTCAACAATAGACAATGATTTGCTTGAGTAAATGATATACAATTAAATCTAAAACCATCAATATAACATCATTAACTCCAAAATAAGAGATAAAGTTGCTAAATAAACAAGTGTTGCATGACAACTTAGTCTTTGCTAGGAAAATTATAAAATACATAAAGAATAATTAATTTGTTAGAATATGTAATTACTACTTGTCCAGTTGTGACTCTCTATGAATAGAGTCTGTTCCTATTTCCTAGGTTAGCTAAATCTAGTTTCCTTATTTGGTGTGAGGTTGAGATATTCCCTCAACCAACTGATTGTACGTCCAAGATAGATTTCCTATCTTGAGACTAATTCTTGTATAAATGTGTGTAATCTATTTTATCAATAATATAGTTTGCAGATTAAGAGTTTATTTTGGTATCAGAGGATATGGCCTGAACCTCGGCCCCTCCTGGGCTGAGGAAAAGTTTCTAGCCAGCGCGTGTCCAGCAATTCATTTGTTTGCTGTTTTGTGCATTGGATCGGTATTTTTTGTTGGTTTGGGCACGGATTGCCAGCGTTGTGCAAGTTGTGGCTTATGAATAATTGAGCGTTGAGCGTTTTCTGCATATTCCAGTGTTGATGCGGTTTATGAATATCAGTCAACTGTGCATTTGTTCTTATTGTGCGTTTTATATTGAATTGCCAGCGTGAAACGCTCACGGTATTCTGCGTTATTGCCAGAATAGTTAATTGCAGCCCCCCACATACAGGTTCTGCGTTTTTTTTTAAACATTTTTGTGTGGCAGCAAATAATTAAAGGCGTTTTTGTTGTACGTTGGATCCTCTGTGAGAACGTGGAGAAGTGTTTTTTTTTTTTTTTTTTTGCTGTCATTTGGTGCGCTTTTAGTTAATTGCCAGCATTGTCATTCAAATTCATGGGATTAAGTTGATACGCAGAAGAGCCGTCCCCTCTACTTTTAGCTTTCTGCCGCCCTCCATAAGCTGAAAATCGAGATTCAGGGGCTTGAAATTCCTGGTGAGATGTGCCGGACGGACTCAGTTTTATTGTGATGTGCCGGACGGGAGGAATTGATTCATCATCTGATTGCCCTTATCAGGGCGGAGATGGACAATGTGATAACAGCAAATTGAAAAACAGCGTTGTGACGATTGATGGATTCCGTTTGTGTTGAAAGACGGAGAAGTAATCTGGACGAAAAACAATGGCCGAGGTACTGCGGGCGTTTCGATCCTGGGACCTGCAGAGATTAGTAATGGCGAATCTGAGGTTATTTCCATTTCTTTGTTGGATGAGAGAAGCCATGGCCTGGTCAAGCCGTGGTTTTGGATTTTGAAGGCCTTCGGGGTTTTGAGTTTGAGTGCAACCTCGGTAAGAAGATCGGGCGTTCCAGTGCCCGCGGCCATGGCGGTCGGTGGTGTGGTGTGCATGAAGAAGTTTGTTTTATTCTCTAATTCACTGCTTTCCAGAAACCCTGGAAACCCTCACACTAATCACGTGTTCTGTTTGGCGTTCTATGGCCGTCTCTCCGCAATCTTCTTTACATCTGCATGTTGTGTTGACGGATTTCTTGCAATTGGAGGAGCCCCTCACGCTAGAGTTGCCAGTTGTAAAGTTTGTTGGCCTACAGATATAACGGATAACAATTGCTATGATGCAGAGATTCTTGAAGCATTCGATGCAGGGATAGATGACGGAGTTGATGTGTTCACAGTTTCTCTTGGAGTTAGTTGAAAGCATGATTGTTTGCGTATTTTGCATAAAAGAGATATGTCATGATGGAAGTATTTTTGGAACTGAAATTAATATGCATATTGAGATTAGTCACCTCAATATGAAGTTAATTTTGTTAGAATTGACTACTCTAACAAATGACAGGTTAAGATGGAGTTCCAAGTTTTTTAATTGATAAAGACAAAGATGCCCAAGATGTGAACATTTCAAAATATGATGTAATGGAGCAGTGGCAACATTTAAAGGAGGATGGACAACGAAAGTGAAAGTTTGTTTTGTGTGAATTTTTTTTATGAGTTTCCTGGAATAGACTCAATAGCATGTTGTATAATGAGTCACTCACTTGCATGGTAAGCAAATCTAGAATGATTTTGTAGTGGTCATTTTATGTACCTGGTAATTCCAAGATATGGAGTATGTAAGCCTTATAAAGGCATGTGTAACCCTGTAAAAGTTCGTGGTCATCTCAAAACCACTTTGTAACTACAGGTTAATGGTCAGCCAAAAACCATTTTGCAGTGTCAGTTTGTGGTCAGTGAAACACCACTGAAGGAAAAGCATGGTTACGGGTCATCCGATAAAACCCCGATGAAAGAAGAGCATGGTTACGGGTCATCCGATAAAACCCCGATGAAGGAAGAGCATGGTTACGGGTCATCCGATAAAACCCACGTTTGAGGGGGATCTGTAGATACAGGTACATGAATGCAGTGATAATGGTTGACAGAATCATGTATGCGAAGGACATCCTACAGGACTAGCGGTTGCAGCAGTTGGTACTCATGCATTCAGGTAGATGGTTGCTCTTTTATATGGACGTCGACATATTCTTTGTTATGTTTGATCACAACTAGATTTTGCGAAGTGATATCGAGACAAGTAGTCATTAAGGGGGTGTGTTAGAATGTATAATTCCTACTTGTCCAGTTGTGACTCTCTATGTATAGAGTCTGTTCATATTTAATAGGAGTTAGCTAAAACTAGTTTACTTATTTGGTGTGAGGTTGAGATATTCCCTCAACCAACTGATTGTACGTCCAAGATAGATTTCCTATCTTGAGACTAATTCTTGTATAAATGTGTGTAATCTATTTTATCAATAATATAGTTTGCAGATTAAGAGTTTATTTTAATTTAATATGTCTAAATACACAAGTAACAAATGCTCTTTCTAGAAGGTAACTAAAATAAGAAAAAACATTATTTACTCATAAAATATGTAACAAGAATTAAGTCATATATCCTAAAAGAAAAGGAAATAAAATTTCTATCATACAAAA
Source organism: Pinus albicaulis (assembly GCA_034641835.2). NCBI lineage: Eukaryota > Viridiplantae > Streptophyta > Pinopsida > Pinales > Pinaceae > Pinus > Pinus albicaulis. The sequence goes on along the minus strand of CM076571.1, from coordinate 380,699,983 downwards.
CATATTTATATTATCTCATATATATTAAGTTTTTAATATTACACAATATATATAATTAGAAGCTTTAAGTAAAAAAAAATATATCAAATAACTTACAGATTTTTTCATCATACTTTTTCTTCTATTTTTTAAATTTTATTTTTTTGTCTTTTTATTTTTCACATAACATTTCAATTCTTTTAACTAATATAATAATATATAAAAAATATGGTTAAAAAATAATTATTTTATATTTTACATTATTAGATAAATAGATATTTATAATTTTATATTAATAAATAGATAAAAGTTTATAATTTAATGTGATAATGAATTAATCCTTACATTGAATAGAAGCAATAACAAAATAAATAAATACATTTTAGTTTTTAATTTTTTCTATAAACTAGTTTGCCTTTATAAAACTCTGAGCAAAAACTTTTAATGCTTCTAATAAAGGGTTGGTGTTGATGAGAATGTCTAAACTACTAATAAACATTAATGCAAATTGAATGCAAGATACAATATACCATGCCTTGCAGCGAGCATACTAAACAGCGAGAGCTCCAAACTGCGATCTATAGTTGTGGAATAAATAATAAATCTGTTCATTTTTCCCCAACCATGAAAAGGATCGAGGAAAACTTCGTTGCAGAAAGTACTTCTTGAAACAGTGGAAAAAACTCCGTTGCAGAAAGTACGTCTTGTATTTGGGTTTGTTGTGATTTGTAACTTCTTTGAGAGTTCTCTTGTGCCTTCATATAATTTGTTACTATCGACTATATCACGGAAATACAAATTCCTATATTTATGGAAAGCATTAATAATATCTCAATAACGAAACTCTTCGTCACTACTTGGATAAGATTGTAGTCTTTAATCTCTGAAGCCTCTAATTGTCATAGGAACAGGGAAGTCGCTGAAATGACCCTTTGCACCACTGTTCCCAATTTAACAACGTCCTTTATCTTGCCGCTTAAGGTATGCTTGCTGCTGCCCCTCGTGTTCTCCCCCTTCTCTTTACATTGTAGCCGTTCCAGAAATTTGTGCTGGTGGCCTTATTTTTAGTTTTTAATGGTGTTCTTCTTACAGACTCCAACACCCGGAATCTCTAGACTTGCTTCTGGACATCTCAGTCTGAGATGTGCACAAGGTACGACCTGTGTTTTTGGCATGTTTGAGTTTCTACAGAGCCCTCATCATCCCTTATTTTGGAATATAATTGTAGTATATCCAAATTCGTTGCATAATGTAAGGGGGTGGATCATTTATTGTTTCAGGAGGTGCAATTCTCTCTAGAAAAAGGGTGAAGGATAATGTGTTGTCCTTTGAGCAGAGAACCCAAAAGCTGGGTGCTTCGTTGGTGGTTGGCATTATTAGTATATCAGTCGCTCTGTGTGGGACACAACAAGGTCTCTTCTTGAATTCTCTTTCTTTGTGCTGATGCTTGAAGATTCCTGAAATTTCAAATTTTTAGAGAGCCTCATTTTGAAGGCCCCCCTCAATTACCATGAAGTCATGGAAGTCATACTTTTGCACTTTTTAATCTTTTTGAAAAAACAATTTTGTTAATGAGCTTTTTGTTTTTGTTAATGAAATGGGTTCCAACTTCACTTTAAGATGCCACCACTGAGGGTTATTTATTTGTTAAAATTACCCAGGGCTTGGACTTGACTACATTATAAGAGAAAGTGCTAAGTTCAAATAACAATGAGATATCATAAGGTTGCAAATAATTTCGTCAAAATCTCTTGGGACTCATTGTTGGCCGCATTTGTAAAGAATGGATATATATTGTTTAGGACAAACTGCTATGTTAGTTAATAATAAGACATCACAAAATAGTAGAAGACAAAGTGCTAAGTTCAAATTAAAAAAAACAAGATATTTTAAGACAACGCAATTTTGTCAAAATCTCATAAAACTTACAGCTAGGCTTATTTTTTGATATATATATATATATATATATTTTGCTTAGGACAAACTGCTATGCTCAGTTAACAATGAGATATCCCAAATATATTATGTTCAGGAGATATCAACATTGAGATATCTTGATGGGACATAATATCACAAGATAGGATATCATTAGGACAAACTGCTATGCTCAGTTAACAATGAGATATCACAAATATGCTAAGCTCAGTTAACAATGAGATGTCACAGGATAGAACATAATTGGCCTCAAGTGTACAGAATTCATATATATTGCTTAAGATAAACTGCTATGCTCTGTTGACAATGAGATATCACAAGATAGGCAACGCTCGGTTAATGAGATAAACTGCTATGCTCAGTTAACAATGAGATATTACAAATATGCTGTGCTCAGTTAACAATGAGATATCACGCGATATGCTTTGCTCAGTTAACGATGAGATATCACAAGATAGGCTACGCTTAGTTAACAATGAGAAATTTCAAATATGCTATTCTCAGTTAATAATGAGATATCACAAGATAGGACATAATATCACAGCATAGGACATAATTGGGACAAACTGCTATGCTCAGATATCACAAATATGCTATGCGCAGTTAGCAACGAGATATCACAGATTGGACATAATTGACTTCATTTGTAGAGAATTGATGTATATTGCTTAGGACAAACTGATGTGCTCAGTAACAATGTGTAGTATCCCCAATTTCATAAGCTACTTGGGAGGCATCAGAATTTTGATAAATTTTGGCCTTGGCAACAAATTTTGGCATTTTGACTCAGGAGAAGGGAAGAATCAGATTTTTGGTGGGTTGTGGGGGCCACACACCAAGGAAAACGCACTCCCTCCCTTAGGCAGCACACACTCGAGGACAGATAAAGGAAGGAGGGAACGCACTAGTGGAGATTGGTGTCCACAAGGAAAGGAGGAGGGCAGTAAGCATAAATAGGAGGTGAGGGCCAACATTTGGGCCCTTTTGACAATTTGATAACTTAATATCAGTTTGCTTGTGCTGCTTAGCCAAGTCAATATCTTGTTGTTTAGCACAAGGGAGTTCCGGGAGTAAATTCCCACTCTTTTGGTGAACCATGAGGGTCACTTTAGAGGAGATCTTGGAGGCACGTGGAGCCATTCTGCATGTGGCCAGGAAGCAGAGGAGAAATTTGAATCTGTTGTAGGAAAAAAACAACTTTTCTTTGCAAGTTCCATTTCTATATCATTAAGACTTTTATAGAATTTGGAACACTATGGATACTACCCAAATTCAAGCTTGATCTAGCTGGAATTCCAAATGGAATTCTACCCAACTCTGCTATTAAATTGCATTTAAACAACACACCAGTTCAGAGACTCAATTTTATATTAATTCCAGATTTCACACACAAACTAGAATTCTTCAAGTGATCATGCATGTACACAATTCATACACAGAAAGTATGAAACTCTATTTCATTAATTAAAATCTATACATACACATACTTAAAAAGCTCTTCCTCTCTTCCTGATTCTACATTCATTTGGCCACTAGCTTTGCCCGTAGACTTACAATGATTAAATACAAAACTACAAGAAAAATAGATTTTTCTATATCCATAAATTACTCCCTGATTTATTCTGTAAAGCTCTCATAATTTAACCCCTAAAGCTCTCATGATTTAACTGTTAGAACTCTCATGCTTTTTAAGGTAAATTAGCTTTTGTCTTATGGACAAAATCTCACCTATCCATAGTTTTTTCTAAAACTATTCTATAATAACTAAAACAACTAAAAATATTTACAATTAAAGAATTATAATTCCTTTACAATATTGAAACCCCTTTTGAAGCTTTTCTTCAAAAAGCATAATGGCTTGGAAGCTCTAATGCTTCTGCATCAACACCACTTGGGAGAGGCAGCTATATTGCAGACGGACTTTCGGGAATTTCAGAGGTGCTTTGCCTTGATTTTTGTTGAAGATTTGTGGTGGTTTGTAGTGCTGGGATGGAGGCATCTCTTCAGGCCGAATTTGTGGCTTTCTGGGCTTGCGCAGGGGCTCACTGGCAGATTTGCGCAGAGGTTGAAGGACAGGAGGAATTGGGTAGACAAAGGCTGGAGGAGCAAGGGAGTTTGGAGGAGAAATTGGCAGGAGAAATTGTGGAGAGTTGTGGTAAAATTTTGGGAAATATCCGACAATCAATCTTTGCAGTGCATATAGGAGGGGAAGCTGGGCCGTACGCACCATTTTGTGGGTTTTTCAGGGTGTTGGTTTGAGGCTATTTCCTTTCTGGGTTATGTTGGGCCGATGGACGAGAGACACCAGCTGCAATTTCAGTGATTTCTGAGCACAATTGAGGCCAATTTCCCAATTTCTTCCTAGCAGCTGGAGGAGTAAACGTAGAGCTTTGAGGGAGGACATTCCAGCACTTGAGAAACAAGATTACAACCTGGGTTTTGCTTTGCTTCTTGTAGCAAGAAAAGGTTCCTCTTTCCCAACTTATATTTACTTTTATTGGCTCATAAATTAATAAAAAGATTCAGAATTTGGTGCATTTTCCTCTGGTGTTTTAATTTCCTGCTCATGTGTTGAGTTGTTAACTGCATGTTCTGTAAATTACTTAACGTTTCCAATTAGGAATATTACACAATTAGATACCACAGTGTAGGACATAATTGGTAGTATTAACATGGTATCATGTTCTTGAGGGATTGACCCAATTAGGAATATTACACAATTAGATATCACAATGTAGGACATAATTGGTAGTATTAACATGGTATCATGTTCTTAAGGGATTGACCACGGGTATCTGTAACAAAAGCTCATTTGGTTTACCACTTGAGCAGAACCTGCTTGAAAAATCATACTTCCACACTTGATATGATTGTTTCATCCATTTATGTTTGGATATCATTCAACTTTTGTTTATCATTTCACTCAACAATTGAAAAATCTATTGTTAGGATCACAAACACTGAGAGAAGTGGTGGTGTCTAAAGACACCATTGCTAGGATCTCACTGGCCTGTAGGCTATATTCCACATGAATATCATGGGAAAAACCATGGGTTCTCACAAACCTAGAGCCCGAAAACCGCTGGTAACTTGACCAAGTTAAGTTTACCGGAACCACCCTAACAATCCCCCCTTAAACTTCACTCAGGGAGATTAACCTAATCTCAATCATTCTTCAACTATCTCACTTGAGATCTTACATCCCCCCTCTCAAGTTAGGATACTAGTACACCTGCCACCTTGGTACCTATGCAAGTGGTCCATTCCACAACTTGATGACTTCGTGTGCCACTGCACTACATGTATGCCTGATCAAAGTCTTAAGGCCTTACAACAATCAGTGCTCCTGTGTAACATGTATGCCTGAACAACATGTCTTACAACTTCCTGGGGAAATACATCTACCTTGGACCAAAACCCCAAGGGTGTTCACACACCACTGGTGTTATCACACCACTACGACTCTCATCACACGTTGGCTCTTTCACTATCCTCAAACACCATTGATGCCATCTCTGTTTTCTCATACATACGACCACTCTCTAGCTTTGTTGATCCATACCTTGACTTGGCCTGTCTTGCTATTTGACCTTTCTTTCCTTATATCTTGCCTGATCCATACCTTGCCCCGGCCTTTCAACACGACTTGCACTTTCCTGGCTCAATTCTCAAATATGGCCTTAAACAGATCTGGCTATCATTCAACAACCTCATCATTTCCCAGCACCAGTCAATGCCACTGAAACCCACAACCTTCTTGACCATGCCACGAAGCCCAACTATAACAAATCTTTGTTTTCTTGCCATTTTCATTTTCCTAGCTCTACACAATGCTTACAAATATGTTGGCAAAACCTTCTCTGATTTGAACCAGGGATGGCCATCTATTGAAACCTATGATCTTCTTCACTGGTCAAGCTTTGACGCTGTGTTCTTGCAAACCTTTAGCTGTCTCTGCATATCTCGGCTTCCCTGCTGACATGGGAACTTTTCTTCTTCATGTCTTTCCTGTATTTCTCATAGAACTCTGGCCATTCATAACCATGCTTTGATCAACACATAGCAACTTTGACCACAGCTCTGATACCTGTTGTTAGGATCACAAAACCGAGATAAATGGTGGTGTCTAAAGACACCGTTGCTTGGGATCCCAATGGCCACCGAAGGAAAAATTTACTTGGAGTATTTCTGCCTTTAAATAGGTTGTATTCCACATGAGTACCATGGGAAAAAGCATGGGTCTTCACAAACTTGGAGCTCAAAAACCACTGGTAACTTGACTGAGTCAAGTTTACCCAAACCACCCTAACATCTATTAGGGCAAATCCTTTGTAGATGATCTTGGGCTTGGGCGGGCAATTATCCCACCAAACCTAATCTTTCAAGGGGTGAACATATATACAATTGTGTTTGAGCCTTGAGGATTATTTCAGGGGGTAGGTTTGATTTTGAGGTGCCAAAGCTCAGGGCTTAAATGTACTTCTGTGCTTTTTAGGCACCCATGTTCTCATGATGGCTTGGGAGGTCCAGTGGCTTGGACAGGGTGTCTGATCCTAATCAGCATAATCACAATTTTCATACAATACATTCAATATGGTAGACCTCAAATATGGGGAAAAATGGTCAACTGAATAAATACGAGATACAGAACGGAAAACAGTAAATCACACAATTTACATAGATCAGAATATATAATAATTTCACAAATAATTTTAAAATTCCTTCTGAGAAACACTCATTTACAACTTAAGTTGAAAGCTTAATTTCCCAAAACCATATGGCATAATGTTTGAAGTCTGTTTTGCTCAACAGAACTGTTGATCGACTTGGCCTTTTTTTAGGTGTTTTACTCATCTCAGCAGAAAAAAAGAGAAAACTGCACCAGCAAGCAAAACAACCGTTTTTTGTTACCATGCTGAGCAGAATAGTTGTGTTGACTCTGTCTTTCACAAACAGCATTTTTGGGAGGTCATCCTCTTTTGCGGGCCCTTTTCTTTTGCAATCATGCATAAGCATTTCTGGCTGGAGGTTGGAACACTTGTAGCAGTTTGTCCTCTGCAACATACCTCTAATCTCTTCATTCATAAATCTGGGCTTCATAACCACAAGAACATACTAAACACAATACAGAAGAAGACCAAGGAAGTGGAACAACAGCAGTTAAAACGTCATTGTGATTATTGTATAGGCTTTCCTTCATTGTTTAAACCGTTCTATTTCCCCGCGCTGTTAGCCTAACTTTGTTACTCTTTTAGGAGATAGACTATGCACTCCTTACTTTGCTATTTCTACTGAACTCGCCGTTGAGTTCCAGTGACCTTGTCTTGGTGATTGGTGGACATTAATATAATTTCTTTCATTTCTGCCATCGTCCATTTATGTAAAGTCCTTTGCAACATTTTATCAAGTTGTTGAGTGATAGTCAGCTAACACTCAAGAGTAAGAGAGTGGGCATGTCTTTTGCTGTCTCACATCTATTTTGATAAATATAATTTATTTTCAATTCTGCCATTGTACATGTATATAAAGGCCTTCGCACCATTGTATCAAGGTGGTGAGTGATATTCAGCGAGCAACCGATGGTATGAGAGTGGTGCCTGGGCATGTCTTGTGGTGTCTTACATTTCCAATATAATCACGTGCACATACTCTTTACCATGGGTCTTTCTGTTTCAGTATCTTTGGCACAGATGTTAGACACTCAACAAGGAAAAGCTATATTTCAAAAAGCATGCATCGGATGCCATTATGAAGGTGGCAATGTTTTGCAGCCTGTAAGTCATTTTCTCATTTGTTGGCTCCATTTTTCAAGATATTTTGTTGTTCAAATTACTTACTGGTTAAAATATAAGTGAAACGGTTGAAAGATCAACAAAAAAGATGGAATTAAATGCAACCTAAGGGTTATATATATATATATATATATATATATATATATATATATGGTTTTAATGCTAATTAAAAGATGCAATTGCGATTGCAGGGTGCAACTTTGACAGCAAGAGACCTAGAGAGGTAGCATATTTATGGACTGGCTGAATTCTGAAATAGTATCTTTAGTTGTTCTTATTAATGCCTTATTTCTTTGCCTTTCCTTCTCTGGAAATGAATTTGAGTAAGCTCGTTCCTGTCTCCCCCCCACATCTGCAACTCTAAATGTCCAGTTGTTAGATTGATGTAACTACTTGTTATATGAGGCATTTATCAAATTTATTTCCGAAATCTTTGTTTGCATCTGTGATCCATTTTTAATGCTCACAGCCTCAAGCTTATTTTATATCTCCAATAAAAAAAGAATGATTTAAGTCAGGCACAACAGTCACCATGGAGAATGAAAAGGAAAATTGTCTCTTAATATGAAAATAATGACCAGTTCTTGTTCCAGAAAATGGATCAATCTGGGCTACCTTTTGCCTTTATATCATAACTCTAGAAATAGTATCTTTCTTTTCTTCAGTGAAATAGATGTTGTTTGCACATCATTACAGGAATCCTTTATTAGATATCTGCATCTCACTTGGGAATGGGTGATTTTGGAGTTGAAATATGTAGAACATTCTGTCACTTCATACGGGGACTGCTTAACACTGTTTTCAAGTACAACTTGAGGGGCTGAACTATGGCATCATATTATAATTTTTAGCATTTAGCTTATGTAAATGTTTTTCTTCACTTTTTAACTAAGACAATATTGTTGATGCTTCATACTGGATTGTTTTTAGCGTTTAGCTGATCCAATTGTTTTTCTTCACTTCTTTACCAAGATAATATTCTTGATTGCTTCACACTGGATTGCTGAAAACTATGCATCATGGTAATAAAATAATATAATATAATTTTATTAATTTGCAACACATGACCAGAAAAGTAGGTCAATGGGGCTGTTACCCCACCAGTGGGTGACATGTTGATTTTTGTAGCATCAGAAAGTGTTCTAAGTCACAAACTTTGTGAGGAGACTTGGACATCAATATTCCAAAGAACCCATATATCTTTTGTGGAAATTTCACTCGGTTCATGTCTTATGAAAATAATTTATTATTTTAATGGAGACCCTAAGTCTAAACTTAGGGAAATTAAATAATTAAAGGGTATTAATAAGACACAGTGTTAATCTTCTAGAGAACGAAGATCAAGTCAAGTTTAATCTGAGCCATTGATTAGACTTCTAATCTGGGCCGTTGATTCATCAACAAGAATATTATAAAAGAAGGCTTGAGGGTCATTTGGAAAGTAAGCCAGGCATACACTCAGTACCCGAAAGAGATCAATTATGAAGGAATAGAATTCGATTTCAATGGGAGAGTTGCAGGGCGAAGAGTTGCAGAAGCAGAAGGAGAAGGAGAGAGTCTTAAGTGACTGAGCTCGAGGACAGAGGGACACAGAGGGTCATAGAAGGCAGCGTAGAGCTGCAACACAGTGAACCCACGCAGAGCCTACGTAGAGTGACGAAGTCCAACGCAGGGATTGCACAGAGAAACACGAAGACAGACGCAGAGGAAGTCAGAGGCTCTTCCGGGTGTTAGGAAATTGTCGAGAGAGTGCGAGAATTTTGTCTCAGGTGTTTTCTGATTATATTTGCCAGTGTATTCCTTGTAAAGATTCATTTTCTAAAGAATAATAATAAAATCCTCATTTGCTGCACCGATTTTCCCACATTGAGTTTTTCTAGGGACAATTGTCCAAAAATAAGTGTCTACATGTGATTGGTTCTTATGCTTATGTTCTTTACTGTTTACTTCTCAACATATATAATTGTGAATGTTGTAGTAGTATTTATTTCGAAGTTTACTGATAGATTTTTGTAAATAACTTTGTAATATCCCCAAAGGGAAATAACCAGTAATAAACAGAAATATGCCAGACAGATATAGAAAATACAATGCTGAACCAGATCATGGAACAAATACACAGAGAATGCCAGAAAACTGAGCCATTTTATTAATCTGAAAGTACGTAGAGAGGAGTACAAGATAATCAGAATGAGTGCACCTATCCTTGCCCTAGGCAAGTGGAAACCCTCTCAGAAAAATAGGAAATGGCTGCCACAGAAACTGCATCCCAGCTGCTGGAAGAAACTGAAGTTAGGGGCTGATCCCCTTGCCAGAATGAGCTAAAAATCTACAGATCACCTATACTCGCTGCTCCGGACAAAACCCAGAAACCATTTATCAAACGGACCACTTCCGAAAATCGCCCCCAGAAACCCTCCTCCTACAAAAACGCTGTGCCTCCAGGAACAGCGCAGAAACTCAAGAAACACGCTGAGGAAAGGGCCTGAATCCTCCTGCAAAACCTCCGGCTGAAATAACCAAACTCCTCAGGGCTGGAACTACTGAAAACGCTGTCAAATCTCACTCACTAGACTCTTCTCATCAGATCAGCGTCCTCCCTGTCTGGATCTGCATTCTTTCTCCCTTAGATCTGCTAGATCTGAATCCTCCTTTCCAGATCTGTGTCCTATCACTCCAGATCTGCGTCCTCTAAGGCCAAATCTGCTGCTATCTCTTCAGATCTAGGCTGGATCTGACAATATCTCCTCAGATCTGAAACATCCAAGACTGGATCTGATGCTATCTCTCTAGATCTGCACTCTCCAAGGCTGGATCTACCAATATCTCCTCAGATCTGAATCCCCCAAGGCTGGATCTGATGCTATCTCTCCAGATCTGCACTCTCCAAGGCTGGATCTACCAATATCCCCTCAGATCTGAATCCTCCAAGGCTGGATCTAATACTACTCCTCCAGATCTGCACTCTCCAAGACTAGATCTCTCAGATCTGCGTCCTCCAAGACTGATTCTGCCAATGCCTCCCCAGATCTGCGTCCTCTCTGCTTGGGCTAACTGGATCTGCGTCCTTCCTTTTCTAGGCTGGATCTGCGCTGTCTCAAGAAGGGCTTCCTTCTCTCCAAATCTCCACCAAGAACTGCTGCTGACTACACTGAAACTGAAGGATGTTATTCAGAAAATAACCTTACTAGGGCGGGCACTCGAAGTCCCCCGAAGCTAAGGGTGAAACCAGAAATAACCTTACCAGGGCAGGCACTCGAAGTCCCCCGAGGCTAAGGGTGAGATCTCCGACCGGAGACACTCGGTTGCACTAAACAGTGCTGCAGACCGACCAAACAACCGGCGTGCTGAAGCAGACAGAAGTCTAGCTCTCAATATCAATATAAAATCATGCATGCCAAATGAAGTGGAAACCCCTCCTTTTATAATGCTAAACTCCCTCCAAAACCTTAACTGCGTCCTTCACCTTGCAGTTACCCTTGGGTCAGCGTGAGGCCTCCCCTCATATACGTGTGGACCCCCAAGGCCCCCTCATTAAGTTACAACGTCAATCAACTAGGAAAGCACTTTATTTTATAAAGTGAGATGACTAAAGTGAGGTGACCCCTCTTATTTCTCACTTTATTTATTATTTCTAGCTAAAGCGGCAAAATAAAACAAAAATGAAATATTCCAATTAGCAAAGCTAATTGGGAATATTACAGTCTCCCCCGGCAAAACGTTGCTTGTCCTCAAGCAACTGAAGTGATGGATGCTGTAAAATCTGCTCGCTCTCCCAAGTGGCATCCTCATCCGGCAAAAATTGCTTGTTCTCAAGTAATGCTTGAACAAGCCTACTCTCTAGCTGAGGCTCCCCAATAGTACTGCAAAATGTGCCTGGGTCCCATTGAAACCTCTCTGTCTCCTGCATCACCCTGATATGAAGGGATATCTCAATGCCAGGATCCCAAACTGGCCTCTCATGGTACCAGCCAATCAATAGTCCTCCCGGATCCCATCGCCACTGTGGCCGATAATCGCACAAGTCCCATGACTCAGACTGCTCACTGCTTCTGGCTATGACTACAGACCATGACTGCTGCTGCTCTGCATCTATGAATGTGTAAGTTGTCCCATCGACTGTGTACCAGCTCATCATCTCTCTCCACTCAAGGCATGAAGTGAGGAACATCTCCCTCATGTGGATCCTCCATCCCCAAGCAATCATCCAACCAAAATGAGCCACCTCCCAACAAGGCAACTCCTGAAAATCTCCTTCCACCTCAAGCTCTGGTAATGAAGGTGGGCTGAAAATATGAACTTGGCAAGCATCATAGCTTACCCCATGTTGTCCTTCTCTCCACTCATGACAAGCGTAGAGTCTATGCTGATCCTGGGCTGCAAAATTATTGCCCTCTGATGGCAAAGTGAAAAACAATCCACCATAGAAGGTTCCTCTATCAATGAAGAACAAGCTGGCCCAAAACAAACCATCCATGAAGAATATGACATGGTCATCATGGATCACCCTAATGAGATGTTTGCTGAAGGTTCTACATGAGGATACATAATGCAAACAATCTCTCACAAGGATACAACGTAGTTTCATCCACTGCAACTTCAGAAAATTACATGGCAAGCAATGTACAAGATTCATCACATCTACTAATGGATAGTAGATGGCTGAATATGACAACAACATAAGGCCAAGCACTTGCCCATAGCTGTACAATGGATGAATATCAATATCATGGCCCACCTCAAAAGAGAACGCATATGTAGTAGTGGTGGCCATGCCTCCTCCCATGCTCCTATTAGAACATGTAGTGCAGAAAATACTCAAAGGCACATTCAGCTCATGTGTCTCTCTCATAATCAAGCCTCCCATACAAATCTGACCATATGTTGGAAGTAAGATGGTACATGGATCCATAAATGAGTCCTCCATAGTGTTTTGGCATGCTATGAAGAAGAATGAACCATGTGCTGCAAGAAGATAATCCTCCTCATGCTTGGAAACCCAAGTCAAGAGGAATATGCCATAGATGTCTCTATCGTCATTACCTCCTCTTTGTGCAACACATATGAAGTGATCCTGGGACCTATGGGTTATAGATCCACCATATCTCTGCTGCGCACACTTCATCCATAATGTTCTGCTCCAAGGTGACAACGCTGTGAGCTCATGCAAATAAGCTCCTGTCAATACAAGACTCTGTTCTTTGACATGCCCCTTGTCAAAGATTCCTCTAATAATGCTGCAATAAATATGGAATACCTTCCAAGATGGAAGTGCTTCCCAATCATCAAAGACCAAGGAGATAGTGCCATCCCCTTTTCCTGCAACATCATACAAAGTGTGAGAGCAAATCTGCCCTTGCTCTCCTAGGAACAAACCAAGCAACAAGACATTGTGTTGCCTCTCCATACCTCCATCAAACAACTCATGTGATGAAGACACAATGAACGATATGAGTAACACATCAACATCATGCATCCATACTCTATGCTGCTCAACGATGCAAGTATCCATCCATCTTTTCCCCCTCCTCCTACTCTTAGGAAGAGTGTTTGCCAAGTGATGGCCAAACTCTTTCAAGAGTAACCAGCGCAGCCAAGCCTCCTGCTGCCTGGTAGCACAGATCTGCAAGTAACCTCCTAGCTCCTTGCTCATCATCCCCATCCACTCAATCACTTGTGGATGCCTCCTTCTCCTCATCCTGGTACTCCTCCCATGAGGGCTACCATCCTCCCAAATCAAATTTCTGATTTTGCACTTCATGGAATTTTGACGCATAAACTTCTCAAGGATCAATGAGACCCTATCAAGAATCAAATAGGTGGTAGGCAAAAACCTCCCATCATGATGTGTATGGCTCAAGGGATGTCCAACACAAGCATGAGAGATGTTATCCATCCGAAGATGTCCTCCATCTTCTATCTGCTCTTGTGATAAGGGAACCAAATCATTGTGTTCCATAGCCCGCTCCACCGAGTACCAACTCAAAATCTCTCTCCATCCAATCTCAACATATGGATGCTGTACCCTGTACAACTCTGATCGTCTCATACTGCTATCCAAGTCAACATATGAGATCTGACTAGGTGGCTCTGCCTCTCTCTCTTCATCGAGAAGAGATGACTCAACAGCACCGCTAGTCCCATCCATGCATACCTGAAGGGGAATGATCTGACGCTCCAATGTGCCCTCTGGTTGTACCATCAGGGAATCCAGCTGTTCCCCAATGTGGACCAACTTGGCCGCCGACTTGGCACAAGTCGCTCTCATACCCTCCAGCTCCTGGTCCTGCAACAAAATGGTCTCCCGTACTGACGCGGCCTTCTCTCTCAAAACTCGAAGGTCCGTCCGAAGCCAATGATACCGCTGTCTGCGACCATCATCCGATATCTCTGTATCTCCTAGTGCCTCATCGATAATGGATATATCTCCTGATACCTCACCCATCTGTCGTGTGCTGCTACCACCCGAAGACTCAGACATGGCTCCAGTCATCAGCTCAGTGGATGGCTCTATCGGGGTAGGCTCTACCTTCTCCACTACGATATCAACCGGCACGGTCAAGGAGGTCTCTAATGATGGTGAGTCCTGTGTCTCACTAGGTGTATCCTCGAACTCCCGGCAATCCTGTGTTCCCTCATCCTCTTCTCCACTGCTCTCGGAGAAGACCTCAATGAAGTGTGCCTTCCCTGCCGCACACCTGTGTCCTGGTGCCCATGGCTCTCGGCAAGTGAAGCAAAACCGCTTCCTCCTCAGCTCTCTCCTGGCCTCATCATCAAACTGCCCTCGTCCAGGATTCGCCTTGGGAGGCGGAGCCCTCGTGTCCTTACCCTTAGGCTGGAAGGCCTGTCTCTGGGGATAAGGTGTCCGAGCCCTGGGTAAGACATCCTGTAAGTCCCGAGTCCTGCTGATGGCATCCTGAAGGGTAGCCGGTCTGTGCGACCGGACTAGGCCACGAAGTGGCTCTGACAGCCCCTCCACAAATATGCAACCCATCCAAGCTGCAGATAAATCAGGTACCATCACCGAAATCCTCAAGAAGTCTGAAATGTATGTCTCTATACTCCCAGTCTGTTTGAGCTTGGTCAGCTCAACAAAATGCTGCTCCGGATCCCTCCTGTCAAAGCGCTCTACCACCCTCCGAGTAAACTCGGCATATGTCGTCACTGTAGAATGCCCTAGTGTCACCATCCCATGGAACCACCAATCCCGGGCCTCACCATCCAGATGCAATGTTGCCACCTTAATGGCCTCTGACTGCGTCATCTGGTTAAGCTGGAAATAGATGTCCAGCTTTTCCACCCAGGACTTTGCCGAACTGTTTGATGAGCCATCAAACCTGGGCAAATGAAATCTACTAGCTGCACGGTGGTCATCACGGTGGTATCCGTGCCCCTTGTGCTGGTGCTGCTCAGGGGGTTTGATGCCGCATCGATACTGGAAATAGCGCTCCAAGGGGAAAGCATCCATGAATACCTGACCTAGGCTCTGCCACTCTGCAAAAACGGCTGCATATCGAGCTGGACTCACATCTCCTGCCATTGGCATTTTTACGCTGGAACCTTAACGGGCTCCTCGGCTTCCCTTGCGTCTGCTATGACCATCTTTGCTTCTTAGCCGACGCTCAGGTTGCCTTTGAAAACAACTCGAAAGATTCCGGGGAATTTGGAGGTGATCCTTGTCCAAAACTGACAAACGTTTTCCTAATTCCAAACTTCAAAATTTGACCCTTTTTTATTTTGGCCCTTTTTCCGTACGCATTTACGGTATTTAGCGCTGTTATGCAGTATGACCTCTTTTCCAATGTCCACCAGAGACCACGGGGGCCGGAACGGGGTATGCTCCCCGATATATTTATGTATCCCCAAAGGGAAATAACCAGTAATAAACAGAAATGCACTAATACAGATATAAACTGAACCAGATCACTGAATCATGACACATGTAACACCAAAATCTGAACCATTTTATTAATCAGAAAGTACGTAGAGAGGAGTACAATAAATCAGAGTAAGTGCACCTATCCCTGCCCTAGGCAGGTGGAGACCCTCTCGGAAAAATAGGAAATGGTACGCCACGAGCGCATCCCAATTTCTTTGGAAGCTGGCCCAGAGTGATCCCGCGCGAGAATGAGCTAAAAATCTACGGATCACCTTGCTGTTGCCTCGGACAAAACCCCGGGAAACCATTTATCAAACGGACCACTTGAGAAAATCGCCCCCGAAACCCTCCTCCTACAAAAACAGCATTGCCTCCGGAGACGGCGCGGAAACTCAAAGTACCCCGGCCCCGAGGAAAGGGCTGAATCCTCATAAAACCTCAGGTGAAATAACCAAACTCACCAGTGGAACTACGCTGTCAAATCTCACTCACCAGACTCTGCTCATCAGATCAGCGTCCTCCCTGACTGGATCTGCGTTCTCTCTCCCTTAGATCTGCTAGATCTGAATCCTCCTTTCCAGATCTGTGTCCTATCACTCCAGATCTGCGTCCTCTAAGGCCAAATCTGCTGCTATCTCTTCAGATCTAGGCTGGATCTGACAATATCTCCTCAGATCTGAATCATCCAAGACTGGATCTGCTGCTATCTCTCTAGATCTGCACTCTCCAAGGCTGGATCTACCAATATCTCCTCAGATCTGAATCCCCCAAGGCTGGATCTGATGCTATCTCTCCAGATCTGCACTCTCCAAGGCTGGATCTACCAATATCCCCTCAGATCTGAATCCTCCAAGGCTGGATCTAATACTACTCCTCCAGATCTGCACTCTCCAAGACTAGATCTCTCAGATCTGCGTCCTCCAAGACTGATTCTGCCAATGCCTCCCCAGATCTGCGTCCTCTCTGCTTGGGCTAACTGGATCTGCGTCCTTCCTTTTCTAGGCTGGATCTACTTGTCTCAGAGAGACTTCCCTTCTCTCAAATCTCCGAAGCTGCTGAAGCCACCTTTGGCGAAGGATGTTATTCGGAAAATAACCTTACTAGGGCGGGCACTCGAAGTCCCCAGAAGCTAAGGGTGAAACCAGAAATAACCTTACCAGGGCAGGCACTCGAAGTCCCCCGAGGCTAAGGGTGAGATCTCCGACCGGAGACACTCGGTTGCACTAAACAGTGCTGCAGACCGACTAAACAACCGGCGTGCTGAAGCAGACAGAAGTCTAGCTCTCGATATCAATATAAAATCATGCATACCAAATGAAGTGGGAACCCCTCCTTTTATAATGCTAAACTCCCTCCAAAACCTTAACTGCGTCCTTCACCTTGCAGTTACCCTTGGGTCAGCGTGAGGCCTCCCCTCATATACGTGTGGACCCCCAAGGCCCCCTCTTTAAGTTACAACGTCAATCAACTAGGAAAGCACTTTATTTTATAAAGTGAGATGACTAAAGTGAGGTGACCCCTCTTATTTCTCACTTTATTTATTATTTCTAGCTAAAGCAGCAAAATAAAACAAAAATGAAATATTCCAATTAGCAAAGCTAATTGGGAATATTACAAACTTATTGGAGTAATAAGTAGGAGAAATAAATCTATCACTGCAACTGTAGATTTTAGATTGAAATTTTCACATGAACCCTATAGGAGGATTTTCTCCTAGATTTGTCTTTAATTGGCAGCCAACAACCCCTTGCAGCCACCTGATAGCTTGATGTGCTACTATTCTCCGCCACTTGAGCCAACCATTGTGTGCCCTTGCTCATATGTTATGATCATATGTTTGAAGGTGGGCCATCCAAACCCGAAGGTATGACTTTTCATTATGTAATTGGGTGTTTATGCTTGCTTTTCTTGGCCACGTTTGGGCATGGATTAGTTGTTGAGATTTTGGGATGTTGGGGTAGCATCAAATCTACTCTTGCTCTCAAACTTTGTGGAGGGACTAGAGTACATGAGATCTCCAAGACCCAGAAAGCGATTTAAGAATTTCCGTCCTGTTTAAGAGAAATTTAATTAATTAATACTTTTAATTAAGGACCCTAAGTCTAACTTAGGAAAATTAAAAGATTAAAGTTAATTAAATTAAACATGTGATGAAAATGACTTAAGTCACATGGATCAAGCATCTTCTGATCTTAGGGGTCGATTCAAGATTAGATCACGACTGTTGATGTTTCAATGAGAAAAGTATAAGAAGAAGGCTTGGGGTCAGTTGGAAAACACACATAGTGGCAGAGCACTGAAACTAAGCTGGAATTCTAGGGCGTGGTTTGCTAAGAATTTCAAAAGTGTTTCAGCTGCAGGGAGGGGCAGTATTGGCGAGGGGTATGGTTTGATCCCAGGGCGAGAGTGCAACAAGGGTAGAGAAGCAGTAGACCAAGGTAGCGCAGGGGCAGCAGCTATCCAGCTTAGCCAAGAGCCCAGCAAGGGCAGCGCAAAGGCATCAGGAGCTATGCGGGCTTGACGCAGGCCCAGAAAGGGCAGTGCAGGGGCAGCAGGAGGCTAGCAGGGCTGATGCAGGCCCAGCCAGGGCAGCGTAACCCAGTTTGGGGTGATGCGCGCCCTTCCTGTGCAGTGTAAAGGCTGATGCAGGCCAGCAAGGCTGACGCAGAGGGCTTCAGAAAAGCGGTGGGGTTTCGGAAGACTGCAAAAGACCGAGTTCTGTAAATCCTGTTTGAGGGTGTGAATCAGTCAGTTTTCTGTCTCCAGAACAGAGGTATAGCAACAATTCTTTTATTTCTCTGTTGGGTTAACCATTTTGGTGCCCAAATCTATTATACTTAGATTCTGCTTAATAATAAAAACCCTCTAGCAGCCAAAAGACCAATTTTGCCGCATTGGGTTTTTTCGGGGACAGTTGTCCAAAAAATCCTTGTGTGTCACTTTGTCATTGTGCATGTTATTTAGTTTAGATCTGTATGTGTAGGTTGTTAATGTATTTACTTTGATGTTAATGTTGAAGATTTCACATTAATAACTTAATGTAAGTAGAAGAAATAAATAAAAAATTTAACATTAGGGTTTCTGTTTGAGCGTATTCATAAATTCTCACATTAGTGGGGGGATTCGACAGAAAGAACAGGTTTTGACTGTACTCTTGTTTCCTTACCTCAACTTGGTGGTTAATATTGTATCCTAGTCCCGCGGAATCTCCTTTATGAGCTACTAGCTTTAGGAGTGGCACTACATGGGAAACCCTGATTTTGGTTGTGTGGTCCCGCTTCACAATACCATATATCTCACTTCCTATCGCTCATTAGAAGCCTTTTTCACATTCTCCCCACCTGGGTCCACATTTTTTCATTGCGTCCACAAGGTGTTAGCATCCCCCTCCCTTTGTCCACACTTTGGGACGGGCCTGGAACGATGCCCCGGAGGATGATGTGGCTAAAAAGAAAGATAAAAGCATAATATGGCCACGTACAATAGGAAATGTACCACAAAATGCAAAAGATGGCCGGAACAATAAAATTTAGCGCGTGGGAAAAATCCAAACCTGAGCTCTACCTCCTATCATTATGGCCATCATCCTAGTTCTTAGGGACCCTATGAGTGCCCCTTGCATCATTAAGGAACCTATTATTGTTCCAACCCATAGTGGGCGATGAACTGCCCCACCTTAAGGGGATATTCACTGTTACATCTTACACATCATACTCTCATCCCCTTGAGCCCTGAGCATTAAAAAGAAGGAAAATAAATGAAAGGCAAAATACATATGAAGAAGGGTGGAAAAACAAAGATCGGAGTAACTCATGTACCACAATTGCTCCCTCCTACATTCATACACCCAAGGTGTGGGTCTCCTTCATCATGGCTACCCTTGTACCATGGCATGTGGCTTAGAGCCTTCCCTCTTGCTCCTACTCCACTTCATCATTATTTCACATGACACCTGCCATTTGATTGATGTACCATGGACATGTCACTTCCTTAGAGGTTGAAACCACCTAATAGGGTCCTTTATTAACCTCTCTTGTCAAGGAAGGTGACACCTGTACCTGTTTAAAGCTCATTTGGAAGGGCATGCCACTATGAAGTGTCCATTTCTACCCCTAATTAGCAAGCTTATTTACTCAATTGCACTAATGAATTATTGTATTGGAAGGTGGGGAGGCACATTGGATCTTATATAGGATTGCAGGTGGGTTTTCATCTTGGACTTGGCCTCCCTATATGGAATCCAAGCCCTCTAGAGGGTCATAATGACACTTGTATGGGGAGCGTTGAGAGTCATGGGCATCCAACCTTGCAGAGCATTGATTGCCACACCATGGGCTTCTTCAGCACCACCACATTGCTTGTTTGTGCCCCTATTATACAAAGACGATGATGCACTTGGACCACGTTTCCCAATTGTCTACACATTGCACTCGACACTTGGCAACTGATCCAAAGCCCAGAGGAGGTTTTGTCTCTCCCGAGGAGACATGGGAGGGCTTGTGTTATCTTATAGCCCTCATTGATGGAGCATCGACTTAATCTTGAGCCATATGGAGACCCATGAGACCCATTTGGGGCCCACAGAGCCCAAACTTGGAGTTGGAGATGTTTTTGCAACATTTGAAGGGCATCCCCCTTTTATCCATTATTTTTGAGGTCCTCACTCTCATTTTTGGCACATGAGGCCTCGATGTTTCCCTTCTAGGCCTCCACATCAGCCTAGCGTGTTCTTAAGAAGGATAATTTGACTTGTTTAGTGAGCTACCATGGTCGGCTTGTAACCATGGGTGGGTTACTTTGCATTTTAGGCATAGGAGGGGCTTCATTTTGATATTTTGAGATCTTAGAACTTGTATAAATAGGAGAGAGCTAGTCTCCTCTAGACATCACACTTTGGATCTTCGATCTCTCTTAAAAATAATTCGAACGTGTAGTCTAGGACAAAATTTGGATGTCATTGGTGAATTATTATGTTTGGATAATTTCGCTAGCATTCTTGGAACTTCTATTTGGCAATCTTGTGGATGGTATACTCTTCTTTGTTTTGCAAGTGCTATACGATGATATATTTTTGTTTTAATGAATGAATAATGCATGGAATACTTTTTCATGGTGAATAATGTGCCCTAATTAATGCGAATTATTTGAAGCATTGAAACTATTGGAAATTTTTGCATGTGTTACTCATTTGACAAAGAATGAATGAATGCTCCTAGAGGATTGATTGAATTCACATCCTTGAAATTCCAAAACAAGTGTCATCAAATTATAAAAATCTAGAAGTCGTTTTGTTGCTGCTTCCATCTAGGGTGGCGAAATTCCTTCTAGGTCTCCTTGAAGAGTGAAGTTGCTATTTCTTAGTTTATCTTGTCTCCATTTCTCCAAATAGTAAGGCATTGGGTCTAGGATCCTTGGTGATCACATTATACTTGAAAAATATTTTTCCTTCACCTTTTTCTTCTCATCCCTTTAAGGATAAGGAGGCCTCCCTAGGGCTTGGTGTGATTTTCATTAGGGAAGAGCTTTTGCAAAGCTGTTTGGATAGTCTTCCGCACTGGTGTTTCCTCTAGATTTCCTCCTGATTTGAGGCTTATCTCACGGTCAAATCTCAATATAATTGATTCCCTAGCCATCACACCAAGTGGGAAGCCTAGGTGCTATCCTTCAACTTTGGGATTCTTGAAGGCTTGAGCTTTAGAAGTATATCAATCATAACCTTTTCTCTTGTCTACTTGGGCCTTGTATGAATTCCTATCTTGTCAAATATCTCAACCCTAGGCTTCCTTCAAGGGGTTTTTCTTGGAAAGTCATCCTAGCTTTTCCCAAAGCTCGTACTTTCATTGAACCTTTCCATTGAATGAGCCACCTTGCCTCACTTGAAACCTATCTTAGGAACATCTATCACAAGTGAGGGATACTGGGACTCTTCCCGTTGGTGAAAATCCGAGAAGAGAAGGGGATATAGGCTGTGGTGACAGTGGGCCTTTGTCCCAGGGTGTTGTTGTGCCCTCTAGTTTTAACCTACAAACTAGGCCTGCTAGTTTGTGCAACAACATTTTTGGCACCGTTGCTGGGGACACGAGACGTGTGTCCCATTCCTATATGAAACTATCGACATATCTTTTTGGCGACTCCATTGGAAGAACGAAGCCCTAGTTCTAAATTGAACTTCAAAAGTTAATGCTTGTAGGGTGAAGCAAGCATCTCTCAAGGCATCTAAATTCACACTGGCGACTCCACATTAGTTTCATATGCAAAATCATAAGAGATGACAGTCCTTGACTTTATCCCACTTGATCCTGACGAATCTCGAATAGTACAAGAAAGACTGTATGGATTTAGTGAATATTGTGAATATACTATAGATCACAAAGACAATTACTTCCTATTTGATTTATGTGCCTTCAAGGAGGAAGAGTTCTATCAAATACAACGTGAATATGAAGAAAATCCTACAAATATCCTTCTCCTTGAGCTCGCCTATTATATTGGTGGATTCAAATCCTTATGTCGCGCAATTGAAGAAACACATGGCACTTTGCCCGGAGAGATTAGAGAAGATTTGGAGGACCATGAGTAGGATATGAATGCAGAAGGTAACCAAGAAAGCAAAGATGCGGAGAAATTTTCAATTGCATAATTGGGAATCAATAGCAATGAAGAAGAAAGTTCTATAGAGCTCTTGATCCATGATGATGAACCTAGTCCTTTGATCCAGGAAAGGATAGTTGAGGTCGATCGTGGTCCTCTTGAAGATGACAGGGACCCGAGAGAAAGTGATCCTATTGATCCCTTGAAAGATGACATTGGGGATTACTTGCATATTAAAGAAGGGAAATGGGAGCTCATTGGCCATCAGATTGATAGTGACCCTATTTGTGATTGACAAGGATGATGAGGTTGAGGTTAGTCTTCCCTTTCTCCAAGACATTATCCATAATGATATATCTATCGACAACCTTGAAAGGTAAGATGATCATACTCTCTTATGGGAAGAAGGGCAATGGGAAGATATTGACTGGAATTTTGAGAAAGGTCCTATCTATGATATTGGTGATGACATCAACAGGGACCTTGTCTTCCCTTGTTTTCCCTACGATCATAGGAGTATAGTTGAGCCATCCATGAGCCAGTACCTCACCCCTTTTCACACAATCAATGATCATAATGAGCCTTTTTCCCCTTCTGAGAGTGGTCTTGAGGAAAGGCAATTCATTAGATTTATCACTTCCTGTTGAAAAGTAACTAGGTTGGGTTTTCGTAATGACATTTAATTGATGAAAAGAAAGAAAAATAAAATTATTGTAATGCTTGTCTCATGGGTTTCATGAGCAAGGAATTTTGTTTTAGTAATGGCTCCCATTGTGAGCCTTTAGGATTGAGTCATCTAGTCATAAAAGTCAAATTTAGTTTATGTCATGTATGAAGAACCCTTCTTTGTAATATTCCCAAATGGGAAAATCAACAATATAGGCACCAAAAACACATTTTTCAGAAAATTATGTTATAACGGACAAGATCAGCCCATGGATCCATTAGTTTACACATTATAGCAACCAAATATAAAAGGAGATCAGAAACAAATCACTTTAACTTAGTTAAACAGGCCTCTCAGGCCCAGAACAACCCAAAAACATTGCAACCCCATGACTACTACAACACAGAAATTCTGAAGTAAATGACAACGCAGTTTAATGAGGGTTTATACTTCAAAAATAGAGAAACACATAGATCTACCAATATATTACTCAAGAGAGTTGAAAAACCGAGATCTAGTCTCTTTTACAAAATTCCAAGACGACCCGACAAGGGTTTCTTGATAAACATGTGATACAAGAAGTATATGCTGCAGATCTATGGCTGAATCACGTTGTAGGGCTGAAGCACTGCATAAATATGGCTGATAAGACAAAGAAATGGCTGTAGCTCCTCCTACTAGCTTTTCGGGAAAAAGGCTGATCCTCCCTCTGGGAAACTAGCTCATAAAACAAGGGTTTTAACCCTTCCACTGCAACACCATGAAAAATAACGCAGTTACTCCAAGGGACTGTGCTGTGGCTGTAGGTGACTGCTTGGCCCAATGCTAGGTGGTGGAAATGAAGCCCAGAATGCTCCTCTTAGATCCCTTCAACAAGTTCTCCAAGAAAGAGTGGGGAATTCCCGCATGAGAAAACCCTTGTACTAAATAGTACAACAAACTCAGCTAAACAGTTGAAGCATGCAATAAGTCATCAAACTCAACATAAAATCATATTCTTCCATGCCCCATATGGCTTCCTTTCCCTCCATTATATACTTGATGAGCTTCCTTACCATGGGTCCCACCCATTTACGAGGTTACTTCCGTGCAAAGACTCCTCCTTCAAAATTACGTTGTCTCCACCAGCTCCACCCTCTTATTTGCAGCGCTGTTTGATTTGGTCAACCTTGACTTAGTCTCCTTTCACACCCAAGGTGGCTTTATTCTGACTAGCTAAACTGATCCATATTCACATTGAGCTATCTCTATTGATGATTCATTCCCTCCATACTAGTGCCGTTGACTTGGTCAAACTTGACCTTGTCCACATGCATTAGCCCCTGTTCACACATGAGGGTGTTTTATTCAGCTATGAATATGATTCCTTTTCACATTAATAGGGATTTTATGCCTACTAAAGAGATTTATGGGCCTTCTTACTCATTTATTCATCTAACTAGATGTCAAGAGAAAAATTAATATTCCAATTAGCTGCATGCTAATTTAGGAATATTACATTTTTGGGCATATTATATTTTGTATGAGTAAATAGAAGTATCAAACAACCCTCCAAGATAAGCACTAGCATCCTCCTACAGGTCAGCCTCAAAGAAATAATAATATTTTCATAAAAAGGATACGTCGGTTCAGCAAAAGTCATGTCAACTTATTAAGTTATTATGAGACTCCAACCACTATAAATAGGCAGCTCGGCCTAATATTAGAACACATAATTTCAGAGAAGCATTTTTCGGTAAGGTTCTATGGTTAGAGAAGTGCGAGGGACAACAGGTCGTTTCAGCGAGGGTCTGGAATAGAACCTAGTGTGAAGTTCATTAAGGGAGCCTTTTATCAAGAGACAGAAAAAGATTATCAATCGAGCTCCTTTTCAAGTCTGTTTTGGGTTGTTTTTCCTTTGCACATGTGAGGAAGTAAGAATTTATTGCAACAAAAGGACCTTAAAAGAATAACAGTCCTATTGAGAAGCTGAGTTGGAAGTAGGGCAAGGTTAAGAGGAATCCATGGCAAACTAGAAGGAATCACCAAGCAAGGAAGGTCTAATTCAAGGAGGCTGAAACTAGTGAAGGCCTGAAGCAACTGAAGTTGAAGAGAAGCCGAGAAGAAGGAAGAAGCAGAAGGTTGACTATCGTTGACTCAAGAAAGAAGGAGTTCATCAAGGAAGCTTTGTGTCTTGGTCTTGGAGTTGCAAATAGGTCAAGGGTCTTGGTCTTGGTATTCGTCAATTGGAATCTCTATAAGAAGAATTTGTTCGGGTTTTCCTCTCAAGCGGGAGAGGTTTTGGCCCTAGCTGATAGCCTACATTCTGTCTCTTGTCTCTTTATATTTATGCATTGGTAGCTGTTTGATGAAGAAGAACACTATAATAATATAAGTAGAAGAAGAACCTAATCTAAGAAGTAAAAAGCATTCACAAGAAGTTATCAAAGAAATGAAATCACCTAATACTCGATGCCCTAGATTTATCAACACTTCCTCCCTGCCATGCTCAGAAGGTGGTGGGCGCACAATGATTTCCACTTATTCATACAACCATCCTGTTGAGCAATCAAATTGTTGTATCTCTTTATGTCATTGTTCCCCTTTTCCTTCCCATCATGACCTTAGGGTGGCCACAAAGCATGACATTAATAAGAAGGATCTTGATAGGGAATTCATAAGCCTGGTTATCCGATCATCCATTCTATATTTACAAGAAAGGATTCGACTCTCCAAGTTGGTGTCCTTCCCTTCACACATTGCTCCTTTCTAGGTATTTGGGTCTCTTATTTTCCCATCTCCTTCCCTTATAATCCCACATATGATTCTTCCTATCTCTGCTTTTGGATTTGTTGCATGAGTAATCATAGGAGGAGGTGTTCTCATATTGACTGGATGATCTATTGGTTGCATTGGCTCTATGATTACACTTAGCATTCACACAATGTAGCCTT
Source organism: Pinus albicaulis (assembly GCA_034641835.2). Classification (NCBI taxonomy): domain Eukaryota; kingdom Viridiplantae; phylum Streptophyta; class Pinopsida; order Pinales; family Pinaceae; genus Pinus; species Pinus albicaulis. The sequence continues at coordinate 380,674,207 of CM076571.1, read as the reverse complement.
GCATGTTAGAGTAGGATGCATTGCATATTGATTCTTGCATTAGAATTTAATATCGTATTATGTTATCATGTTAGATTTGGTGCATTGAGATTAGATTTGCATTCCAGCATAGATTTTATTTCATGTTGTTTTTATGGACTAACAAAAGCATGGTCGATCAAGGACGCCATCGAAACATGCTGCCCCATTTGCTTTGTCTATCATGCGATCCCAAGAGATTGTTGGTTTTCTCATGACCTCCCTGTTCAAGTACATGGTTCGTGCACTCTACTGAGAGCTCATGTCCCAATTGGAGCCAGATGTTACCCTCCACTAGTGGGTGATCCCTATAGGAGAATTTTCTCCTAGATTTGTCTTCAGTCGGCAACCAACAGCCCCTTGCAGCCACTTGATAGCTCGATGTGCTACTATTCTCTGCCACTTGAGCTAGCCATTGTGTGCCCTTGCTCATCTATTATGATAGTATGTTTGAAGGTGAGTCATCCAAACCCGAAGGTATGACTTTTCATTATGTAATTGGGTGTTTATGATTGCTTTTCTTGGGCACATTTTGGGCATGGATTAGTGGGGGATTCAGCAGAAATAATGGGCTTTTACTGTACTCTTGTTTCTTTACCTCAACTTGGTGGTTAATCTTGTATCCTAGTCTCGTGAGATCTCCTTTATGGGCTACTAACTTTAGGAGTGGCACTACATGGGAATCCCTTATTTTGGTTGCGTGGTCTCGCTTCCCGATACCATATATCTCAATTCTTTTCGCTCATTAGAAGCCCATCTAGGTCCACATTTGTCCATTGGGTCCATAAGGTGTTAGCATCCCCCTCCCCTTGTCCACACCTTGGGTCGGGCCTGGAACGATGCCTCGAAGGTTGATGCAACTAAAAAGAAAGATAAAAGCATAATATGGCCACGTACAATAGGAAATGTACCACAAAATGCAAAAGATGGCTGGGACAATAAAATTCAATGCGTGGGAAAATGCCAAACGTGAGCTCTACCTCCTATTATTATGGCCATCACCCTAGTTCCTAGGGCCTGTATGAGTGTCCCTTGCATCATTAAGGAACCCATGATTTTCCCAACCCTTGGTCGGCGATGAACTGCCCCACCTTAAGGGGGTATTCACTGTTACATCTTACACATCATGCTCTCATCCCCTTAAGCCCCAAGCAGTAATAAGAAGGAAAACAAATAAAAGGCAAAAGGAATATGAAGAAGGGTGGAAAAACAAAGGCCGGGGTAACTCATGTACCACAATTGTTCCCTCCTAAATTACCCAAGGTGTGGGCCTCCATCATGGCTACCCTTGCACCATGGCATGTAGCTTAGAGCCTTCCTTCTTTTTCCCACTCCGTTCCATCATTATTTCACATGACACCTACCATTTGATGGATGTACCATGGACCTGTCACTCTCTTAGAGGTTGAAACCACCTAATAGAGTCCATTATTAACCTCTCTTTTCAAGGAAGGTAACACTTGTACATGTTTAAAGCCCATTTGGAATGGCATGCCACTATGAAGTGTCCATTTCTGCCCCTGATTAGCAAGCTTATTTACACAATTGCATGAATGAATTATTGTACTGGAAGGTGAGGAGACACATTCGATCTTATATAGGATTGCAGTGTGAAAATTCCAAGTCCTAGATCTGGAATCCTACTGCAACAAACTGAATTAACTTCTCCTACCTGTTAAAAAAAATAAACAAGTTGTTTGCAGATTTCTTTTGTAAACATTGAAGTAATTACTGAAGTAGCCTTCACTTAATTTGTTGACACCTAATCCTAAGGGATTGTGTGAAATTGTACATTAGTGTCAAATAGGAAATAAGGAAGTCTAAGAGACATTAGGAAATGAATCCCAACAGTCTCACCTCCATGTATATATTCATGAGCACCCTCAATCTAATCTCGCGGTTCATGTTGTGGAGTTACCTCCTGGCCTGACATGGTATTAGAGGCAGCTCTTTTTTTGGCCTCCCTGCCCTTGTAACTCCCTCCATTTTGCAAAACTGTCTCTGTTCTGCATTTATTTGCAGACTGCCACCTCTGTCACACTCCTGTAAAACACTGTGCATTGTTTTGTTGCATTCAAAATTGTTTTCGGCCCTCCTAGCCCGCGTTCAAAATTGTTTGAAAGTTTGTTTTTGCTGCTTTCTCGACAGCTCCGCAGCACTGCTCCTTCCCGCATCTCCCCAGCTCGTCGCAACGCCCGCTGCTCAACCTGTCGCTGCTCTGTTGATTTATGGTAGCATCGGATGTGCTCTAGCCTTGTAATTTTGTATATAGGCTAAGACACATGTATTTCATAATACCCAGAAAGGATTTTGGAAAATTCCACTAGAGATGGTTTAATTAAATTAATTAATCGTTTTTTAATGTTTTCCTAAGTCTAAACTTAGGGAAACTGATTAATTAAAGGGCATTAATTAAACTAAGTGTGAATCTTCTAGACAAAGTCATGGATCAACTCCCAGTTAATCTTAGCCCTTGATTATGTTTTAATCTTGGCTGTTGAAGTGTCAACGAAAGATTATAAGGAGGAGGGTGAGGGGCCTATGGAAAACACATTGAGCATTTGGCATTTTTGAGCTTGTAAGAGAGATACAACTTTTTGATCAAGATCGAATCACTAGGGCAGGGCTGGCTAAGTGATTTCGATTCAGTGATCAGTTTCAGAGATGGGCAGATGTAGTAACTGGTCAGGAGGACCATGAGTACATTTCAGAGAAAGAGGCAGTAGTGATGCAGTAGAGGCAGTGCATTCATTTGGAGGGGTGACGTAGTCCCTGAAGGAGATCACGCAGAAGTGACGGAGTGCCTTCTAGATTCAGTCCGGAGATAGTTGGAAGTTGGGGTTTTTGAGCCAGGAGGGCCAAAACTCAGTTCCAGATCAACTTGATCATTGCAGAGGAGGAGGTGACGCAATTCCACAACTTGCCCACGCAAGCTTACGCAGTAGCAGCGTAGGCATCACGCAGAGGCAGAGAGGGGCTTCACCTGCGCTGTTCTGGATCAGCCAAGGACTTGCAGAGTGAGGTATATCTCACATTACTTCTATTACCGAGATTTTCTTTGAAGGGTGAGCCAGATATTGGCACCCTAGTTGTACTCAAGATTCTGCTGCTTAATAATACAAAACCCTCAGATTTGCTACACCGGTTTTCCCGAGTTGGGTTTTTTCAGGGAACCAGTCCAAAAATAACTGTGTCAAATGTGGATGTTTTTCATTGTATTTTGTTTAGTTTTTTTCAACACTTAGATTTATTCCGCAACATTATTTGTGTAGACTACTTGAGTAATTACTTAGATATTTCATTTTAATGAAATAATTATAAAAAATAATAGGAGAAGTAATTCAGATTTGTTGCAGTAGGAATCCAGATTTAGGATTTTTCACATGGTATTAGAGCTTATTCACGTTGAAGTGCAGGAGAAACAAAAGGGAACCAACAGATTAGCGCTGAAGAAACTGGGTGCTGTGTAAGCAAACAGTAGACTACCCTAGTAATTTTGCAGTCCAGGCCAGGAGGGCAATCCAGCGCAGAGAAAGCTCCCTCTGAGAGAGTTGACAGAGGGGTAAGCTTTTTCAGTTGCAGAAGAGGCAGCGTAGCTAAAGGACACAGTAGCTGCACAGCAGTGAGTGTTGGTGCACAAGCGTCAGAAAATTTCTGAAAAACACAGTTGGGGATTTCTTGGCCTCAGAGAGTTCTCTTACTCAAAGAGACTTAGTTTTTCCCGTGCAGCAGCAGAAGCATTGACTTACTCCTCAAGGAGTGCGTAAGTCTAGCTGAGCAGAGGGAGAAGTCGATAGTTGAGGAGATGGCCAGCAACGGATTATGTGACCAAGATAGATTGGAGGGTGCCTCCAACTATGTTATTTGGAAGTCAAGGATTCAGTTTCTCCTTGATGAGCATGATCCAAAGGCCCTCATTGACAGCGCAGTTGCAGAGCCGCTGGATGCAGCACATCTGAGAGCCTTCAAGAAGAACATTGCAAGAGCCAAACGATTGATCCTAGATGGCGTAAAGGATCACATCGTACCCCACATAGCAGCAAAGAACACTGCTAGAGAAATGTGGGTAGGGCTGGAAAAGCTATATCAAGGATCTTCCAAGCAGCAGAAGATGTATCCAGAGGAGAAGATGCATAACACCAGGATGAAGAAGGAAGAGCGTTTTTACTCTTTCCTGTCTCGAATTCAGGATAACCGAGACCAGCTGTTAGCAATGGGGTCAATGCCTAGAGACAGCTGATAAGGCTCACTTTGAACTCTGTTTCAGAATACTATGAGGTCTTTGTCCAAAGCATTCTGGGCAAAGAAAAACTCCCAGGATGGGAACCGATGTGGGTAGCCTTGCAGCAAGAAGAGCTGAGGAGAGATCTCCTCAAAATCCATATTGAGGATGGTAGCAGTGGTTCGAAAGTCAAAAAGGAGGAGTAAGAAAACACAACCCTTGCATCAAAGGGGCAACAACGGCAGAAGAAGAAAGATCTGTCCAAGATCAAGTGCTTCAGGTGTGGGGAAATGGGACATTATGCCACACAATGTCATCTTAAGAAAAAGGACAAGGAGGAGAAGCAAGATCCTCAAGCCGAAGCTGCCAAGATTGAGGCAAAAGCTGATTGTGCTATGTTAGCTCATATTCTGAAAGGAGGGAAGTGGGTTGACTTGGAGTTGTAGATCCAAAATCTACAAGAGGCAGGATCTTTGAGTACTTATGAACTCTTGGATCACATACTAGCTACGGGAGCCTTAAAACAGTAGTAGGATGGACAGTTGCCGCGGAAGATGAAGAGACAATGCAGTGGCTAGCAATTCTAAAGCCTGATCAACGCAGTAGAGGAGCAGCAACAACAACAGTTGAGCAGCAACAACGCATTGCACAGTGGTGCAACGCAGTGCAGTGCAGTGCTCACGCAGTGCAGAGCAACAACAACGCAACATATTTAGAGAGCTAGTATAGAAGTTAGCAACATACAGTCTTATTATCCAAGATGCAGTTTTACTTGTCCAATTTTGGATGTTTTTCTGTTGCATTTAGCAACAGTGCATCAGTAGTTGAGCAACAACAACTGCAATGGAGCAACAACAGTGTAGTGCACAGTGGTGCAACACAGTGTAGAGCAGTGCTCACGTAGTGCAGCAACATGGTTGCAGAATTCAGAGGGAGTTGCGGCATAGTAGCAGTTGGCAGCAACATGCAGAGTCAACAGCAATACAGATACAACATTTGTGCAGTGTTGGTGAGTAGCATCAACAGCACAACAACATATGTTACAGAAGTTAGAGCAACACATAGAGTTGTATTGTTAGAGCACTTTCCTTGCTAAGAGGGAGTGTTGATTTATGGTAGCATCGGATGTGCTCTAGCCTTGTAATTTTGTATATAGGCTAAGACGCATGTATTCCATAATACCCAGAAATTATTTTGGAAAATTCCGCTTAGAGATGGTTTAATTAAATTAATTAATCATTTTGTAATGTTTTCCCAAGTCTAAACTTAGGGAAACTGATTAATTAAACTAAGTGTGAATCTTCTAGACAAAGTCATGGATCAACTCCCATTTAATCTTAGCCCTTGATTATGTTTTAATCTTGGCCGTTGAAGGGTCAACGAAAGATTATAAGAAGGAGGGTGAGGAGCCTATGGAAAACACATTTAGCATTTGGCATTTTCGAGCTTGTGAGAGAGACACAAATTTTTGATCAAGATCGAATCACTCGAGCAGGGCTGGCTAAGTGATTTCGATTCAGTGATTAGTTCCAGAGAGAGGCAGATGCAGTAACTGGTCAGGAGGACCAGGAGTACATTTCAGAGAAAGAGGCAGCAGTGACGCAGTAGAGGCAGCGCAGTCATTTGGAGGGGTGATGCAATCCCTGAAGGGTATCACGCAGAAGTGATGTAGTGCCTTCTAGATTTAGTTCGAAGATAGTTGGAAGCTGGGGTTTCTGAGCCAGGAGGGCCAAAACTCAGTTCCAGATCAACTTGATCATTATAGAGGAGGAGGTGACGCAGTTCCACAGCTTGCTCACGTAGGCTTACGTAGTAGCAATGTAGGCATCACGCATAGGCACAGAGGGGCTTCACCAGCGCTGTTCCAGATCAGCCAAGGACTTGCAGAGTGAGGTATATCTCAAATTACTTTTGTTGTCGAGAGTTTCCCAAAAGGGTGAACCAAATATTGGCACCCTATTTGTACTCAAGATACTGCTGCTTAATAATACAAAACCCTCAGATCTGTTGCACCGGTTTTCCCGAGTTGGGTTTTTCCGGGGACTTAGTCGAAAGATAACTGTGTCAAATGTGGATGTTTTTCATTGTATTTTGTTTAGTTTGTTTAAGCACTTAGATTTATTCCACAACATTATTTGTGTAGACTGCTTCAGTAATTACTTCGATATTTCCTTGTAATGAAATAATTATGAAAAATAATAGGAGAAGTAATTCAGATTAGTTGCAGTAGGATTCTAGATTTAGGTTTTTTCACATGCTCCAGGCTCCCTCACTTGGCTCCTCCTTATGGGCTCCTCCGCGCAGTCCCACAACACTCCTCCCACCTGCACTCTCCTCCCACTTGCATGCTCCCCTTCTCCCTCCTCCCATTGTTGCTTACCTCCCACAGTGCTCCTACCTCCCGCTGCTCCCACCTCCTGCAGCGCTCCTTCCTCTTGCTGCCCCCTCCGCGCAACACTCCCTCCCGCTGCACCCTCCACGCAACACTCCCTCCCGCTGCTCTCCTCCCCTCTCCCGCTGCTCTCCTTCTCCCTCCACCAGCCTATGGGCCTTCCCTCCTCTGCCCTTCGCCCTCCCTTTGCCCTCCTCCCTCCATCCTCACCTCCCCATATACGACCTCCCCAGGTTCGACATCCCCATGTTTGACCTTCTCGAGGTCCCACCTCCCCCAGGTCTGACCTCCCCCAGGTACGACCTCCCCCAGAAAAACCTTTGAAAAAAAAATTTATTTTTTTTTACAATTTTTTTTTTACCAGAATTGAATTTTTTGCAGCAGTATACATTTTTACACCAGAATTGAGTCTTTTTCCAGCAGTCTACATTTTTTTTTACAGTACATATTTACAATGCATTCTCTCATATCTATTGTGGGAGTAGTTCTCTCTGGCAAGGAGAACTATCCTGTGTGATCTCGGAAAGGAATTTGTGAAGGAGGAGACAATGCGCCGACAAAGCCCACCTCAGACAAGGAGATCACCATTTGGGAAAACAAGAATTCAATGCCTATGCCTTGATTGCAGCTTCTGTAAATGAAGAGGTGAGTCGCCATATAAGACCATTTTCAAATGCCTATGAAACCTTGAGGAAATTAAAATAACTCTATGACTCACATTCAAAACTTGAAATTGTTCAATTAATGATTAAGCTATTCAACCTTGAATTGAAAAATGATGACCCTTTTGCTTTAGCATCAGAAGTAAGATCTATCATGCATGACATTAAAAATACTGGTGTATAAGTTGACATACCTATCATAGCTTATGTTAACGCATTGTATCCCACTTACTCACACTACATTGAGTCATTGCAAGCAAGTGGAAACCTCATGAAGATCACCTTTGATTCCCTTGAGAAAAAGTTTGCAGAAAGAGAAAAGGCTTTTGGAAAGAAGACAACCCCTCTTTCTTCTGAAGAAGCTGTATGTTTCGCACATAGAGATAAGAATCATGCTCAAGATTCTTCCAGAGGAAGAGGTGGCCGAAGAGGAAGAGGAAAAAGGAATTTCAGAGGAAGGGAGGGCAGACAAGCTCAAAGTGAAAAATTTGATCTTCATTGCATACGTTACAATAAATATTGGCATGATGCATTTACATGTAAGCTACCTTGGGACAGAATTGAGCAACAAAGAAATCAAGAAAAAGGTAAAACTCATGGCAGAGATGAAGGTAAAGCACCTGAATCCACTCATTATGTTGTAGCACATTGTAACATTGGAGTAACTAAAGACTTGTTTGATGCTTCACTTACTTCTTGGAGAAATGATTGGTTGCTAGATTCAGGAGCAACATGTCACACGACTTTTAGAAAAGATTTTTTGAAGAATTTACTAATAAGGTTGATTTTGCATTATACTTTGCAGACAAATCTAAACTCAAGCCATCAGCACTTGGCACAATCCGGCTTAAGTTGCTTGGTCTTCCAGACCATCTTCTACATGAGGTTCTATACCTGCCTGAGTTGAGGAGAAACTTGCTGTCCTTGGTCCACATCCGCTAGCAAGGACACTCCATTCACATGTTTTATGGCAAGGTTGAGGTCAGAAAAGCATCAAATCGCTCACTTGTCATGAGAGGAATAGAACAAGGAAGACTCCTAAAGCTGGAAGGTACCTCTGGTCATGCACAAAATCTTGCATTCAGTTCTCATTATGATGAAGGTACATTCCCATCAACTCTTTTATGGCATGCTAGATTTGGACACTTAAACTATGACAACCTATGATTGTTGAAGAAAAATGGTGTTATTGGATTGCCTACAATTCCTAGGAAACTTAAGCAATGTGATGCTTGTATACTAGGAAAGCATAGCAAACAATTCTTTCATGATTCACATTCCAGAGCACATAACAAACTTGAGCTCATTCATTCTGATTTATGTGGCCCCATGTTTGTTGCTTCTGCAAATGGAAATAAATATATGATGACATTTATTGATGATTACACTAGAATGTGTTGGGTTTATGTCAAATTCTCGAAGATGTTCTATGCTTAGATGCAAGTACACTTTCAACTTCTAGGGCTCAATAAAAGTAAGATGCAGATATAACATACCAATAGATCGATGGAAGACAAGCCAGAAACAAAGATAAAGAATGGTGGCGTTACGACGATCAACAAGATGCTTCAACCAGCAAAGTCTTCATAAGGTTTTCCACCCACATATGTCACACAACCCCAAGACGTCCCATCAAGAATTCTGCACAAGGACGCTGCACCAAGAAGCCCTAAACGTAGAACCAAGAACGCAACTCCATCACCATCAAGAGAGAAGAAAAGTGCCTCTACACATTGTGTGTATCATGAACTCCAATTTATAGGCATCTTTAGGGGTGTGTGACGCATCTCTAATGCATGTGGGATCAAGATGATCTTTGGATCGATCTTGCACCTCTCCGAAAGAGGAATGCAATAAAAATATTGGCATCGTCATCTGAGCATCACATCATGGAGTTTGGACGTAGTTGCCCAAAATTAACACTCCCTCTCAACTAGGGAGAACTCCATCCACCAGTGCCATCCAAACATCGTGCGTCATCCTGCCATAACTTGCTTCGCTGGCTTCTTTATTTCAAAACAAAAGGTGAGTCATAAAGACATCACTCACGGCTAACCCGAAGTCAGCTCAGAGGTTTGAAGCCTCTATAGGGCTCAAAAGAGCCACATACCAACCCGAAGTTGGTTTCACTGACCCAAAGTCAGTTGAAGGTCTGAAACCTCTCTTAGACTCGAGAGAGTCATATACTAACCCGAAGTTAGTTTCACTAACTCGAAGTCAGTTGGAGGTCCAAAACCTCTCTTAGACTCAAGAGAGTCATATATTAACCCGAAGTTAGTTTCACTGACCCGAAGTCAGCTGGAGGTCCGAAACCTCCCTAAAATTGATCCCAGATCAAGTGGTTGTACATGTGCCATCGTAGACATAGAGAGTAAGGCAATCTCCGATGTGTCCATCGGTCTTGCTATGGTCTTTATTCACATTTCCCACCTCATGGCCAAATGAGAGGTACTTCCCATGAGTCCGAAACTCCATGGGTAGGATGCATATGGGGCACATATCAAAATGAGAGGTAAACCAGCTCAATATCATCATAGTGGGGAGGAAGCACACCAACTAGGTTCGACAAGCCTAGCTCGGTGGTTGCTTATAGCACCAGGAAGCTATCCCCAAAACCCCCTTGGAGCTCCCAAAGCTGATCGTCCAACAAGACCCTCCAGATAGGGTCGTTCCATGATTCCAAGATTCTCACGGAAGGTTAGGAACATGACCTTCCCCAAGGGCATTGTGAGAATATCTGCGACCTGCTCATCAGTTCCTATATGATCGAGCCTTACTGCGTCTCACTGTACCATATCCTGGATAAAGTGGTACCAACCATCAACATGCTTGGATCAATCGTGGAACCCGGGATTCTAAGAAAAATGAATCCCCCTCTGGTTATCACAAAGGATAATGGTGGCATCTAGCACATGCTCGAACAACTCACTAAAGAGCTTTCGCAACCAAGTGACTTCACAACAGGCCATACATGTTGCAATGTAATCGGCCTCAGTGGTGTTCAAAGATACCGACTTCTGCTTCCTTCTTGAAGCAGACCCAAGTGTGAAGCAGCATTGAGATGTGCTCTTGCGATCCACCACACTGCCAACCCAATCGGTATCGATATATCCATGGAGTGTCATACTCTCGGCAGTGTATCTCAGCCCATGGTCTATTGTGCCCTAGAGATATCTCAAGAGTTTCATGGCACCAACCCAATGAATGTTATAAGGATCAACCATGTGTTGACTCAAAGTGTTCACTGTACAACATACGTCCAAACGGATGTTCCCTAGGAACATCAAGGGCCCCTACGAGTTAACAATACTCAGTAGGATTTGCTAGCACGAGCCCAGTAGTGCTGCCACTCAACTTCTTAAAGTTGAGTTCCATCAGTGTCGACACGGACTTACAGTCCACCATACGAAATCTTTCCAGAAGCTTCACAATGTGTTTTCCTTGAGAGAGGAAAATCTTGCCAGGTCTCTACCAAACCTTAAGGCCTAGGAAGTAATGTATCAGTCCTGGGTCCTTCATCGAAACGAGCTCCCTCTTCCACTGATGAATGAGAAGGTCAACATATGTCAGGAAGAGATTGTCCACATAGAGAACTAGAATGAGAGGCTTTTCTCTATCAACCTTGAAGTAAAGGTTTGAATCATCATTACTACTTGTGAAGCCCATCTTCATCAAGTCGCTATCTATCCTCTCGTACCAAGCCCTAGGGGCTAGCCAACCTGCAAACATGGGTGTCTCGATCCTGGACTTCGAATCCCGAAGGTTGCTCTTCATACACCTCTTCCTTTATCACACCATGCAGGAAGGCGGTCTTCACATCCATCTGATGAAGATTCCGTCCTTGCATATCAGCAAGGGTAATAATAGATTACAGGTGCAATCTTAATCAATGCCTTCCTAGAGAGAAGTCTCAGGCAACACATTTCCTATCAGATCCATGCTTGATGAGGTGACAATAGCTTTGTCCTATGGTCTAGGGACCATATCCTTCCAGACTTGATGCTTTACAGCTTCTTCAAATGATCCAGGCTCATATTGTATTCATGGCAGCTAGATACCTCTAGTACTTATATGGCTTCTTGTTTTTCTTCCAAAATTTCCCCCTTGAAGCCATCACTTTGAGCCATGAGGGTCTTCTTTCTTTTGGAAATGATATTAGCTCAGGAGCATATACGGTTGTAGTCTCCCTCCTAATGCTAGCTCCTCTTGTGAGAGAAGACATCTATTTTAAATGAGGGCATCCCAGACACCAACTTGGAAAGGAATTTTGTACTCATGGGCCTGAATCTTATTCTCCCACTGTCAAAGCCATACAAGAATCATAGCCATACACTGTCATATAGCTGTCATGTATCTTGACACGTATACTGTCATATCATTGATTTCAATGATACCATGATATTATCATATACATCAATTGTTCAAAACTTCACAGGCTTTGCTGACCATGGTTCTAAATACTTGACGGTTCAAGACTCCAACAACGTGATTATCCAAGGCTCCAAACATTGAGCCTCCACAGAGATATAATGGAGTCACTGAAGTAACTATAATAATGTGACAACATCATAGTTATATTAACCTTCACCGAGCCATCATAGATTCACTACAGTTATATCCTCTATTTAAAATCTGAACCTTTTATTACAAGGACTTCTCCAGTATCTTTAAAGATCATAGTCCTTCACAATGTTGTATTGCTGGTCAGTCAAGATAGTAGAGATCCGATTTTGAGGCACTAGATGGGTTGTGCAGTAGATGATTTATCTTCCAAGGTTAAGACTTCACCGAGATTGTGATGCCCACAGATGCGGGCTCCAATGTGTGACTGACACTATCACAAGTTTACTGCAATATGAATTATGTAAACATAGGTATGACTGTCTATGTCACTGTCCATATTAAGAACAAATAAATATGACTTACATGTAGAAGATACTTTCCACTTAAATTCCTTTGGCCTCTGTTCTTGATGTGCCAAGCAGATCTCACAAAGAATATTGTTGTTTTAAACTCAGCCCATCAATTTCCTCAGTTGCTGTCATTTCTGTTCTTACTGCCTGTACATAGTCTGCAACTTATCACAGCTACTACGCATAATTCATATAACCGTCTCTATCGTCATAGCTACAATATATGTTGCAACCAACACTGCTCCAAAAGACTTCTGTCAAGGATACACCTTCAGATCACTGTTTGCATCACTGCCACTGTATTAGGATTCACTATTTCTTTGTCCTGAATCGTACATATTCCTCACACATTCTCACAGTGATTTTGAATGTCATAGTGAGATCCTCTAGAAACATTCAAAACAATGATGAAATGATTCCTTGGAGATCAATATTGACTTTTGCAACTGCTGATACCTCAGGTTCTCTTGGAGCAGTTATCTCATCAGCATCTTCAAGAAACATCCTATGAACGAGCACAGGTATCTGGAGCCCTGGGAAATGCAGCTATGATCATCTCATGTTTCGGCACCCTCATGATCCTTTTATAATGAATGCTTAGTTTCCATAGCAGATGCCTGCACTCCAGGGATCTATGGTGGACAGTCTCCTACACTTGAGGAATCAGCAAATTCCAAGAGGAACAAATTTATCATAACAGATACAATCGGATGAAAAATATCAAACACAGTCAGATGGCTGCATAGAGACGCTGTTGACGGAAAGCACTAAAATCACACTTCCCATCCTTGCTTCTTGTGACAACCATCAAATCTTTGGCTGTTCACAAGCTGTGCCTGAAGCACTACTCGAAGTAGCCACGTACACTGTAATTGCTTGATTTGGCATAAACCTACAAACTTTAATCCAATTCACGAACCTGGAGAAAAAAAAAAACAGATTTTCTGAGCGGTGATGAATTTTGTTTCTCCCGTAAGCCGAATTTGCAAACATTCTTCAGGCTCAATTTATGGCACGACCGTGTTGATTTTCTGGTGATCTACCATCATGGCTTCCGACACAGAGCAACAAACAAATCGATATGTACCCAATATACGCCTGCATCCTTCTTGACATTTGTGGTTGAATGGTTGAAAAAAAAACAAAGTCATCGACCAATTATCCTACTCCCTTCGAACCAGTCGATTTCCGTCACACATTTTATATTTTCGGCCTCACGAAGGCATAGAGGAGGAAAGGAAGTAGTTTCCATTTGAGCGGGTCCACACTCGTAGATCCAATTTAGCTCATGCATGCATACATGACCCCCGTGGCTTAAGAGATGCGCGTTGATTTGAACCCATGATATGTCCGCAGGTTTGGTCTCGCATGTGCATTCATTCCATCGGACGGCATGACAGCATACAGCCTGACGGCACATCAAATTCAACGACGCTGGAGGATGCTTCGGATGACATGACAACATACAGCCTGACGACACACCAAATTCAACGTAATATTAACCCCATAATGCACATTAAAACCTCCGGAGAAGGATTTGTTTAGAATTGCGGGCAGGAATCCCACTACCTTCGTCGATGAGTTGGGAGTTCGAATCCCTCCGTCGCTCATCTTCAAAGATCCAAAATAAAATAAAATAAGAGGGCTTCCTGAAACTATTGAATCCTTTGTCGCCTTTTTCATGCTTACATGACATCTCAATAACAATAATCATCCTTCTCTTGCGGAGCTGCGAACTAGCTTTTTCTAGGGAATTGGTGTTTTCATTTATGAATATAACGACGAATTTTAGAATGCATGTGTTGTCCATGCATATGCTGCCCTTACGCTGTCACCTTCAGCAACTTAAAAAATGCATGCTTAAATCTACACGCTGACACTTGCTATGGTGGTATGGCCTGCAGCCTACCACACAGCTTTTCTGAGGCTAACGACACCCTTAATTGCCCTTAGAATAACCCATATCTCGCTGCCCTATATAAGCTGGGCATTGTCTTCTCCTAGCTCTGATACCATGTTAAATTCTCGAAGATGTTCTATGCTTAGATGCAAATATACTTTCAACTTCTAGGGCTCAATAAAAGTAAGATGCAGATAGAACATAACAATAGATCGATGGAAGACAAGCCAAAAACAGAGATAAATAATGGTGGCGTTACGACGATTAGCAGGATGCTTCAACCACCAAAGTCTTCATAAGGTCAGCCACCCACATATGTCAGACAACCCCAAGACATCCCATCAAGAATACTCCACAAGGACGCTGCACCAAGAAGCCCTAAATGCAGAACCAAGAACGCAGCTCCATCACCATCAAGAGAGAAGAAAAGTGCCTCTACACATTGTGTGTATCATGAACTCCAATAGATAGGCATCTTTGGGGGTGTGTGACACATCTCTAATGCATGTGGGATAAAACAGGCTGACCTTGCACATGTGGAATAAATTCAAAATACATGTTCTGCTCATCCGATCAAGATGATCTTTGGATCAATCTTGCACCTCTCCGAAAGAGGAATGCAATAAAAATATTGGCATCTTCATCTGAGCATCACATCATGGAGTTTGGACTTAGTTGCGCAAAATTAATAGTTTACTTATTGAAGAACAAATCTGATGCTTTTCAAACATTCAAGAATTTTCATGCATGGATTGAAAATGATGCACAAAATCGTATTGGCTCTTTGCGCACTGATAATGGAAAATAATACACTTCAAACGAATTTGAAAACTGTCTTCGCCAACATGGGATAAAACATCAAACAACTGTGCCCTATAATCCCCAACAGAACGGTGTAGCTGAAAGAATGAGCAGGACAATTTTAAATATGGTTTGCTCCATGATGTTTTTCAAGAATGTAAAATTGATGTTTTGGGCTGATGCAGTTCTATGTGCTATGTACATAAAGGATAGGTGTCCTTCTAATACATTCAGAAATAAAACTCATGAAACGTGGCATGGCCACATTCCTTCAATAAAGCATTTCAGGGTCTTTGGTTCCACCTATATTGCTTTGATACCTAAGGTACAAAGAAATAAACTTGGTGCTAGAAGTCGAAAATTATCTTCTTGGGGTATTCTAATACCTCCAAAGGATATCGTCTCTATGATGAAGTCAATAAGAAGTTTGTAGTATCTAGAGATGTCATATTCCTTGAATCTTCCAAAACTGATGATGTTGTTGAGCGGCAACTTGATCGCTTGGATAGATTCACACATGCAAAGTCATTTCAAGAATTTGATAATCAGATTCCACATCTTGAAGGCGGGATTCCTATATTGAATCAATCTGTGGAATCGTCTTCCGAAGCACTCTCTCCCCCACATGAAGAACCAACCAAGGATGACACCTTGAATGATGCGATTGACTGAATTGGGAGGCTAAATCTTGATTCAATCTCAACTCAGTCAAATGAGTAGCCTGGGCCATCTCAGAAAGGTCCCCCAAAATGGTTGACAAAGACACTGAAAAATGTTCGTCTTGATGAGGTTGGAAAGACAGGAACAAGAATTTTCACCAGGCAAAATGGAGGTGATGTAGATGATTCTGATTCACCTGTTGATATGGATGTTGCTTATAATTGTGAATTGAATTTGTCTACAGATCTTGAACCAACCTCCTTCAAAGAAGCCACTTCTCATGATGAATGGAATGAAGCAATGCAAAATGAGTATGATGCCTTGATAAAGAATGGAACTTGGAAGATGGTTGATCCTCCATTGAGAACTAAACCATTTGGTTGCAAGTGGGTCTACAAGAACAAGTACAAAGCAGATGGTTCACTTGACAAGCACAAAGACAGAATTGTGGCAAAAGGTTTTACACAGAAAGCAGTTGATTATGAGGAAACTTTTGCTCCCACAGAAAAATGGGCCACCATTCGGACACTCTTGCCATAGCAGCTCAGGAGGGTTGGAAAGTCTATCAGATGGATGTAAAAACCACCTTTTTGAATGGAGATCTAAAGAAGAAGGTTTTTATGTCTCAGCCAGAAGGATTTGTTGTGAAGGGCCAAGAACATAAAGTATGCAAGCTTATAAAATCCTTGTATGGTCTTAAGCAAGCACCACGAGCTTGGTATGAGAAATTAATTGAGCATCTTCTGAAACTTAACTTCAAGCATTTTGATCTTGATGATGCAACTTTGTTTGTTAAGAAAGTTGGAAAAGTAGTTGTATATCTTGTGGTGTATGTAGATGATCTTTAGATGACAGGGAACAAAGAGAGTTATATTGCATCCATAAAGAAGGAATTGAAGAAAGGTTTTGAAATGACTGATTTGGGCTATGTTCACTACTATCTTGGTATTGAAGTAACTCAACATCTTGAATTTATATTCCTTTCTCAGAAGAAGTACATTGGAGATCTATTGAACAAGTTTGGCATGGCTGAATGCAATCCTTTGACCACTCCAATGGAACAAAACCTGAAGCTCACATCCATTGAAGGGAAGGATTTTGAGGATGCAACGAAGTATAAACAACTTGTAGGAAGTCTCATCTACCTGACTACTACCAGACTAGACATCTCATTTGCTATTGGAATCCTTTCCAGGTTTATGCAAAAACCTTGTAAAGGACATTGGTTTGATGCAAAAAGAGTTCTAAAGTACTTGAAAGAGACTCAAGACTTTGGACTCAAACATACACAGGTGGGTGACTTTAGCTTGATTGGATACTCTGATTCAGACTTTGATGGAGACAAAGAAACTGGGGTATTTACTTCAGGTTATAATATGGGTCTTGGATCAAGAGCAGTCTCCTGGAGATCACACAAATAGTTAGTTCCAACAGATTCCACAATTGAGGCAAAATATGTGGTAGCTGCTGAAGCGACAAAGGAAATTGTGTGGCTCGGGAAAATCCTAGAAGATTTGCAGATGAAACAAATGCATTCAACTCCACTCATGATCGACAACACTTCTGCAATAAAGTTGGCCAAGAACCCAAAGTTCCATGATCGAACGAAGCACATCAATACAAAAAACCATATGATTCTACATCATGTTGAGGTCAAAACTATCCATCTACGTCATTGTTCCACAAATGAGCAGACTGCAAACATCTTAACCAAAGCGCTTGGAAGAGAAAATTTTGAAAAATTCAGAACGATGCTTGGACTCACCAACATCCCTTCAGATGAAGGGGGGGAATATTGACACCTAATCCTAAGGGATTGGGTGAAATTGTAAATTAGTGTAAAATAGGAAATAAGGAAGTCTACGAGACATTGGGAAATGAATCCCAACAGTCTCACCTCCATGTATATATTCATGAGCACCCTCAATCTAATCTCACGGTTCATTTTGTGGAATTACCTCTTGGCCTGACATAATTAATTTTAGATGTGAAAACATGAAACTGAACAAAAGAAAAACATCACACAGGACACCATTATTTTTGGACAATTGTCCTCGGAAAAATCCAATGCGGGAAAACCGGTGCAGTAGATCTGAGGGTTTTATTATCAAGCAATAGTTATTTTGTATACATCTATTAATGTCTCATCAGACAATTCAGTTACAGAGAATACTAACAGAGAAAAAATAGTGAGATTACCTCACTCTGCAAGTCCCGGCTGATCCGGTAGTTGAACTGATGAAACCCTAACACTCTCTGCGCAATAGTTGCGTAGGCCTGCGTGGGGACTGCTCTAGAACTACATCACCTCCTCTGTGTGATCTTTTAGCTTTTAGGAAACTCGATCCCATCCCTCTCAGCTCAAAATCTCGATTTCCCAAATGAAACTCAGACTTTTGCTTAGAAACTGCGTTGCCTCTGCGTGTGGCCTGCGTGGCCCTGCTTCACCCCTTTTGGGTGCTGCGTCACCCTCTCTGGGCTCTGCGCTGCTTCCTCTGCGTCTTTCTCTGCCTCTCTGTTGATGATCCTTGGCCCTGGAGAAGATCCTCTTGCCAAAACTGTCTCTTCCCTTCAACTGCATGAAGAATCTCTAGATCTAGTTTTCCTCTAAGCACTGCTCACTTCAGAAAATTCGATCACTTGATCCTTTCATTGTATTTTCCAAATGACCCTCAAGCCTTCCTTTATAGTCTTCTCGTTGAGACTTCCACGACCGAGATTGGATCTCCAATCAACAGATAAGATTACATTTAGACTTGATTTTATTTTTCTAGAAGTTTCACCCACAGTTTAAATTAATACCCATTAATCATTTTAATTTCCTAAGTTAGACTTAGGGTCCTCATTAAAATAATTAATTGATTAAAAAAACTATTTTTGGGTGAAATTTCCCAAAACAAATTCTGGGTTATTTGGAATAAGCCTCTCCACAAAGTTTGAGACTTAGAGCACATCTGGATTCCGATGCTACCACAAATCAATATGTAGGTGGGTTTTCATCTTAGACTTGGCCTCCCTATACGGGGTCCAAGTCCTCCAGAGGGGGAAATGGAACTTGTAGGGGGAACGTTGAGAGTCATAAGCCTCCAACCTTGCAGAGCATTGATTTCTAGAACATGGGCTTCTTCAGCACCACTACATTGCTTGTTCGTGCCCCAATTATACAAAGATGATGATGCACTTGGACCACGTTTCCCAGGCGGCTACACATTGCACCCGACACTTAGCAGCTGATCCAGAGATCAGAGGAGGTTTTATCTCTCTCAGGGAGACATGGGAGGGCTTGTGTCATCTTCTAGCCCTCATTGATGGAGCATCGACTTGATCTTGAGCCATTTAGAGGCCCATGAAACCGATTTGGGGCCTGTCGCTGCACAAGCTAGCTAGCCTAGTTTGTAGGCTAGAGGGCACAACAACAATTTGGGACAAAGGCCCACTATCACCATGACCTATGTCCTCTTCTCTTATCTTATTTTCATTGATGTGAGGAGTCCCAGTATCCCTCAGTTGTGATTAATGTCTATACTAGGGTTTGAACTTTGAAGTAAGGCAAGGGTGACCCATTCAATGGAAAGGCTCAATTTAGGTGTGAGCTTTGGGAGAAGCTAAGATGGGTTTCCACAAAAAACCCCTTGAGAGAGAGAGACTATACTAGACCTAGAGTTAAGGTATGTGACGAAATAAGAGTTCATCCAAGGTCAATATTGTCAAGAGAAAAGGTTTTGAATGATATGCTACTAAATTACAAGCCTTCAAGAAATCCCAAAGTCAAAAGCAACTTCAAGGGTTCCCACTGGTACGATGGCTAGGGCATAAATTATCTTGAGATACAACTGCGAGAAATGCCTAAAATTTGGAAGAAGGCTAGAGGAAACACCAACGTAGAAGCCTGTCGGTTTTGCAAGGGCTCACTCCAAATGAGTTTCGTACCAAGCCCTAGAGAGGCTACCTATCCTTAGAGGGACGAAGAATAAGGAGGGAGGATAAGGTGAAGATAAATGATTTTCCAATGAGGATATGATCGACGAGGATCCCAGACCTAGTTCCTAATTAATTGGGAGAAATGGAATCAAGAATTACTTTGATTCAAGAACTTCGCTCTATCAAGGAGACCTATCCATGTTCGCTAACCCTAAAGGAGGCAACTACATAACTACAATAGATATTTATTCTTCGTTTACAATAATTGATGGAGTATCAAGGTTGCAAGATGCAAAATAAGCCTCTAGGAACATTCATTCATCATTATCTATGAGTAATGCATGCAATACATTCCATAATCCCAATGTTCTCATAAATTTTCACATAATATTCCATACATTAGACATGTAACAAAGTAAAATATAACATCAAAAGGTACTTACAAGACAATGAGAATATATCCATTCATCAACATTGCAAAGAGAAGCTCCAGGACAAGATAGCGTAATTTTCCATACATCAAAATGCATCCAGATTCCAAACATCCAATTTCGTCCAACAATTGCAGGTTCGAATTATTTTTACAAGAGAGATCAAAATCCAAGTGATGATGTCTAACACAAATGAGGCCTCTTCTATTTATATGAGGCTCCTCAAGTTCGAATTTGTCTAATTTGGCCTAATTAAGCCCCTAATAATATTTTAATGTGCAAATAACATCTCTTTTGGTGGCAAGCCCACCAAATAGCTCAATAAGTGAAAAATATGCCATCCAAAGCTAGCCGAAATGATAGAATAATGGTCAAGAGGGCCGTTGGAAGGTCTGAATGAGTCCTCAAAGTGCCATGATGAGGAGGAGGGCTCCAAAATGATGATCAAGGGGGTGGCCCCTTGATTTCCAAGCAAAACATCCTGTGGTGCTCCTAAGTGGTTGTGGGGCATTGTTGATCACTGGAGTGGCACTTGATGATTATATGCAGACTCCATGCCCAAGGATGAACCAAAGGACACTTGTACCATCATATATCATCAGATCACCAGAGTTTTTAAACTCTACTTCTACTTCTCATCATTTTCTCTTGTACCCAGATTCCACGCCTTACGGGGAATTGTAATAAGTGATGCTAGTAATGATGAGTTTTGAGTCAGTATTGAGTCTGTAACAAGCCTAGGTAGTCTGGGACCTTGCCAACAAGTGAGTGTTACTCTGGGAGGTTCTTTTCATTTGGTTAATTATCATCTCCCTACCAGGAGTTAATAATTAATTGAGTGTTTTCCTCCGAATTTACCCCAAAGCCAGAGTATGGCTTGATGATGAGGCCTTGGGTGAGTCCTAGTGTCTAGAGTCAATGTATATTACCATACCAGATCACACAAAAAATTTCGTGGAATTTAGTTAGGTCTAGGTAGTCATTTTTTAATTTTTTAGATTTCCCGCGGGTCAAAAAATTGCAATAAAAATTGTAATTAAATTGTAATAAGTGTTGTCTAGAGAAGTTGTATGGGGTATGAGTAATGAAAATTACACATCTCACCCTCAACTTTCTTCTATGACACACTTTGAGGAGTTAATAATGTGTTTTGAACCCTCAAAATCCACATTTCCTAAGTTTAGTGGAAATTGTGGCAATTAATTAGGCTATAATTAAATAAAATAGAGAGAAATAAATTATTCCATGTGAAAAAATAACATGGAAGTGGCTTGGAAATAATCCTAAGTCAAATGGTTGAGTCAACGGACATGTGGAGGATGATTGAGCAAACTGCATCATTAATACACCATTATTTCATAAAATCGAATTTCCCAGAGATAAAGCACTAGTTGCACGTGGAAAAACGAATTTATTAGAGGAACTCATGCACTAAGGAATATTCTACAGGGTATTTGGACAAAGGATTATATGGGGCCTCCTCACAAGTTATTTGGGGTGCTTCAACACATAGAGATTCACTTGTAGGATTTACGAATTTCCTTTGGGCCATACTACACACTTCACTGGAGGAATCATTCAGTGCCTAGGGGCCTATGCAGAGTCACCTTGGGATCATCTACAAATGGGGCATCACCTAGTTCAAGTTTGTAGTGGTTGACTGGAGGTAGCATGGTACTTTGCTTCACTCATGGATGAGTTTACTTGGTCATATTTGGAATTCGATTTCCCTTGAGATGCACATATGGAATTCGATTTTTCTTTGGTGTCTCTGTCTTCTCTACATTGATCTTGGCTTATCTTTCCTTGGGATTTGCTCCAAGTTTAGTTCTCACATGCATTCTTCCTTGGGATTTGCTCCCAACTCTATATAATAGAGCCACAGGCTCTCGTATTGTATCATGTTATGAGCTATTGGGCTTGAGTGTAGGAATTTACAGGGTAATTTCCGTAGATCAAAAACCAAAGGTCACCGCTCACAAACAGATCACAAATCAGTACACTAGTATTATCACGTGGTTAAAACCCTCGAAGAGGGAAACAGTCCACGGCCTGAGCCAACGCGGCCACTTCAGGCAATTTATTAATATAAAAGAAAAGTTACATATGTTTATTTCATAAACGGTTACCGGACAAATGACCCTCCATGTTCTTTACATAGAGATCATGGACCAATCGGGTGTTAAGCCACAAATCAAGTGTTGTTAATACCGAGGAGAGAGTGAACCGTTGGATCACTACAAATCGTAACTGTCGGATTATAAGTTACAAATGTACATAGTAAAGAAACACACTTTACCTAACTATACACTAGACTAAGTTATTCTTAACTATTTCCTATGTGTCGGAATATCCTAACATCCCCCCTTAAGAACAACTTGGGATAGGATTGAAAGATTTACAAAGGTGACACAAAAGTAGCCTATTTCCTATGTGTCGAAATATCCTAACATCCCCCCTTAATAACAAATTGGGATAGGATTGAAGGATTTACAAAGGTGACACAATAGGAGAAGGAAGGAGGCATTAGAGCCTATTCCCCCTTAATGATAACTTTCCTGAACTCCAAGCATGGATCGAAGTTTGGTAAACTTCGCTTTTGTGAAAGCCTTTGTAAAGATATCGTTTACTTGATCATTGGTTGGACAGTACTGCACTTCAAGAACACGATCATGAATGAGCTTTCTAATGAAGTGTGTGGAGTTCAATGTGTTTTATACGCTGATGCTGAACTGGATCTTTACATAGCTAAATGGCACTCTGATTATCACACCAAAGTGTAGTTGGATGCTGCTGATGAAGACCAAATTCAGATAGGATCTAACGAAGCCACATGGCTTCCTTGCTGGCTTCAACTGCACCACGATACTCTGCTTTTGTTGAAGAAAGAGAGATGGCACTTTGTTTCTTACAAGACCATGTAATAGGTCTTGAACCAAGAGTGAATACATATCCTGTAGTAGACTTTCGATCATCAGGTTCACCAGCCCAATCAGAATCAGTGAAACCAATCAATAATGGAGATGCTCCTGCACTATAATGAATCCCGAACTGAACTGTACCTTGAATATATCGAAGTATTATTTTAGCTGCTTTCCAGTGACTTTCACGAGGTTGGTGCATAAACTGAGCGACAAGACCAATAGCAAAGGAAAGGTCAGGACGGGTATGGGTTAGATACAGAAGTTTCCCAACAAGTTGACGATATAAAGTAGCATCAACTTCAGGGGTAGTACAAGTGACTGAAAGCTTGACTCCATACTGAAAGGGAGAAGGGGTTGGCTTACAGTCTTCCATGTGAAAGTGGTGTAGAAGATCACAGGCATACTTGGACTGAGAGAGGGTAATGCCTTCTTTGAATTGCAAGACTTGAAGACCAAGGAAATAATGCAAGTGTCCTAAGTCTATCATTTCAAACTACTTTTTGAGGCTAGAATTCACATGGTTTATATGGTTTGGATCACTACCAGTAAGGATAAGATCATCAACATAAACAACAAGGATGGGGAAGGAGTTACCCACTTTCTTGGTGTAGACAGTGTTGTCAGAATGACACGTAGAAAAGCAATTATCTAATAGAAATCTATCCATTTTGGCATACCAAGCCCGATGAGCTTGTTTGAGACCATAGAGAGACTTTCTAAGGTGACAAACAAGGCTAGAGTCATTTTGGATAAAGCCAGGGGGTTGTTCCATGTAGATTTCTTCATGCAAATCTCCATGTAAGAAGGTGGATTTAACATCCATTTGATGGACTTCCCGTTTGAAGGAGGTAGCAAGGGAAAGAACAAGGCGAATAGAATTCATTTTGGCAACAAGGGAGAAGGTTTCAGTATAGTCAATGCCTTCAACTTGTGAAAATCCTTTAGCGACAAGACGAGCTTTATGTCTATCCCCTTTTCCATCTGGTCCAAACTTTGTTTTGTAAACCCATCTGCATCTGACAAGTTTTCTTCCTTTTGGAAGAGGAACAAGATCCCAAGTATCATTCGCCAATAAGGAACGATATTCTTCATTCATAGCTTCATCCCAATCTAGATGACCAGAGGCTTCTTCAAAGGTTTCTTGATCAGGTTTTTCTGGAACTTGAGCCAATAAGGAAGAGGCTCTTTCGAACTGAGAACGTGTATGTCGTCGATCAGTAGGGTCACATGCAGGAGAACCTGCTGCATCCCGAGTAGAGCGGACCCATCTTGGAAGCGGTGGAGTAAAAGGAATAACTTCAAGAGGTGGAGGAGGATTGTCATCCTCATTGTCATCATCTGAACTAGAAGGAATGCTATTAAAAATAGAATAGAGAGAGAGAGGTGGTACATATGTCGAATCAGGCTCGCAGGCCAATATATTTTCATCAAATTTTACATCTCTTTTAATGATTATATTTTTGGATTTTGGTTGAAGAAGTCTATAACCTTTGACATCTTCAAAATATTCAACAAAAATGCATTTTTCACTCTTAGGTTCTAAGGCTTTATGTTTCACATTTGGAATATGGGCCCAAGCATCACTTCCAAAAACACGAAAGTGACTTACATCTGGTTTGATTGAGCTCCAAGCTTCTTCTGGAGTTATATTCTTTAAAACCTTAGTAGGAGTGCGATTTACTATGTAATTTGCACAGTTAATGGCTTTTGCCCAAAAATTGAGACCAAGTCCTTTAAATTGAAGCATACAATTAGCCATTTCTTTTAAGGTGCGATTCTTCCTTTCAGCTACACCATTTTGTTGTGGAGTATATGGAACAGTATGTTGCAATTGAATGCCATGCTCAGTGCAGAAGTTGATAAATTTGTTGTTAACATATTCTCCTCCATTGTCTGATCTTAACTTGAGAATTTGATGTTCATATTGTTTCTCAACAAAGGCCTTAAAGGCCAAGAACATGTTAAAAACTTCACTCTTGAGTTTTAAGAAGTATACCCAAGTGCGCCTGGAAAAATCATCAATGAAAGTTAAGAAGTACTTGCAACCAGCGAAAGAGACAATAGGAAGTGGACCACATAAATCACTGTGCACAAGCTGCAAAGGGGCCGAGTACACATCTAGAGCAAACACCATCTCGGCAAGATACCATAGGAAGACCCGTCACCATATTTTCCTGACATAGAGTTTGAAGAGAGCAATAGTTTAAGTGACCAAATCGCTCATGCCAAAGTTTGCTCACTTCATCATTATGAGCAACAAAAACAGAGGGAAAACATGATGACCCAAAGTTGTCAAACTTATACAACCTTGTAGAATCATCAACAATTCCAGTAGCTAAAATATGTCTAGGATCTTTGAGGTCCTTGATTACAACATCATGAGGTGATAATTCTACTATTTTCCCTTCACCTGACGAGTTATCTGATAAACAGATAGAAGGTTGGATGACAAGGTAGGAACACATAGTACATCATTAAATTGACCATTATCTAGATGAATGGTTCGAGATCCTACAAACTTAAGAGATCCATCATCACCAACATAAATATGTTTGGTGTTACAATCATTTAAAGAAGAAAACATGGCTTTATTTTTGGCCATGTGGTAAGAAGCTCCAGAATCAATGAGCCACTCATGAGAATGAGAAGAAGAAGATACATTTAATGCATAACTAGATCTTGATGCTTGACAACCACAAGCAAAAAGTGTCATTCTTGAAGATGAAGGTGAAGAGTGCTCCAAATTGATGTTGTGCTTCTTCATTGCTGCTTCTAAGACTTCCATCTTCTTAAAACATTTGGACTCTATATGGCCATCACGATTACAAAAGTTGCAATGTCGATCTGTCTTCTTCCCTTTGTTTTTATTTGCCTTATCATTTTGGTGAGTTGCTTTTTCAGTTTGCGGTTGAAATTGCTTAGGACCCTTGTTTGGTTTCGTACCATACTTTTTAGGGTACTGCTTCTTCGGATTCTTTTGATATGATTGCTGTTGGGCTGCTAAGGCTTTCTTACAAGCGTTTCCAGAAGTGATAAGACCAAGGTGTAAGAGTTTTTCTTGTTCTCTTATCAAAGAATCTCAAAAGGCATCAAAAGAGGGGTTCTTGTAGGTGGTTCCTGAAGAAATGATGGCTTCTCTAGTGGAATGGAAGGTGGAAACAAATACAGAGTATGCAGGGCCAAGCTTAGCAAGAATGCAATAGATGAGGCTACATATTTCTTTTTGACCTTACAATCTTCTAAAAGAAGTCTAAGGGTCATGAATTTGGACAAAAAATCTTCAATAGAGGAGAAATTGTTGGGGTCCAAAGCAAGCAACTCATTTTCAAGCTGGTGGGCCCTGACTTGATTTTGAATGCCAAAGACAGTATTTAGCTTATCCAAGGCTTCATGAGGGGTGTCAATGTCAAGGATATGAAATCGAAGATCTTGAGCAATGGACATTCCTATCAACCCTCGTGCTTGATCTTGTTTATTTTTCCATTTAACGACTTTATCATCATCGGAAGGTTTAGTTTCTTGTCCTGTGGCTATTCTGTAAAGCCCTTTACTTCTAAGTATATCTACCATTTGAGGTAGCCATTGGAAATAATTGGTGCTGTTAAGAGTAATTGGACATGCACTTTCCATTTTAAAAAAACTGAAGCTGAAAAAAGCTGAAACTACCTGCTCCAGTGGAAAGATCTCGAAAAATTAGGCCGATTAAAAAAAAAGGCTCGAAAAACGGCTTCCGGATGAAGAAGTTATGCCTTTTGAAAAAACTGAGTTGTAGATGCCGAATAGTTACGTGAACGGTTTGAAATTTGATGATGAAGTTCAACTTTTAAACAAAATCCCGCCCCTTTAACAAAAACTTTTTACAAAAAAAGCTTGAGAAAGAGACTTGAACCCAAGAACTCTATTCTCATAAAGTAACTCCTCACCAAGCGAGATAGTAAAAAGATTCTGTAATTGTTTGAAAGGAGGAAGGGTTTTTTTTTTTTTAGTCTTTAGCGTGCGTGCTTTTTCCTGCACAAAAACACAAAAATCCGAGCAAAAAAAAACGAAATGCAAGCCTTACGGCAGAATGTTAGATTTTCGGTTAGCCTTATCGGCAACTATCTATTTTTTCACTATTTTTGATTTCCCGAGATCGCACAAAGACGCAAGGAAAGAGCATACGTAACAAAAAAAATCCCTTTTTCCCGTTTCTGATTTGCCGAGATTGCATACAGCGTAGAGCAAAGAGCATACACAGAGAAGAGGGTATAGATCCGGCAAATAAATAAAACCTATAAACCAAAATAATTAGAGGGAACCGAAATAAGCAAAACCATTAGCCAATATAACTGCAAAACAGATATTTTATACCTCTATATCTAAACTGTCATAACTTGGGCAACCAGAAACCTTTATGCATGAAATGAAAGGCGTTCCTCACTGTAACAGATGCTCTGGACACAACACAGCAGTTCTCCAGGCTCGAAACTGTTTAGAAATAGTAGATCTAGAACACGACAGTCGCATGCAGTCAAACCGGCTTCGGATTTGGATCAACAACGGATGTGGCCCTCAAAATAGCTCTGATACCATGTAGGAATTTACAGGGTAAGTTCCGTAGATCAAAAATCAAAGGTCATATTCTTCAAAAACTGCTTGAAGTCATGTAGTAATATCTCTGGAAGAGTATATAAAAGCATATTTTCAAGATATTTACACCATGCAGAGGTAAAAAACCATGGCATATATGTTTTGAACGAATCCCATTTTGAAAAAATACTATCTATTTGAGAGATCCTATACATCTCCTGTTTTTTAGTAGGTTCATTAAAATGCGGTGATGGTTTAATCTTCTGTTCCTCTTTAGATGAATTAGAAAGGGTACTCCTCCCATCTATGCCCTCGTTTCCAATTATGTTTTTGAAACTTTTGGTTACAAACCAATCTTGAATACAATGAAACATTTCCTGGTTCTTATTGGAAAAGATTTCGGATAGTAAATCATCTTGATAAGATCGAGTTTGAATAAGACCCACGTTTGAACTGAAACCCCTTTTAAGGCATTTATCCAAGTTGTTTTCTTCTGAATCGGATCTATTGAAAAAAGGTTGGCAAAAAGTTTTTTCCAAATTGACTATTTGTTCTTTTGTTAAAGGCGTTGTAGAAATCTCTTTGATCGAGGAAATATATCTCTTGTCACGAACGAATGGATTCAATTGAGTTAGTAAATTTAAGGATCTGTACAAATCATAGATTAATACAAATGGTTGTTCACCACTTCGTTTTCGTTGTAACTATTTAGGTAAGAATATGTTAGATACTTGTGACTTGATCAAAGAAATAGTCTCTTTTTCCGAGTGAACGGGTCCTATTTCACCAATGAGCAAGGAAGATATATTGTTGTGGATGAGCAAAAGATTGAATAATTGTCCATATGTAAGATTCTTCCTTTTTATATAAATCCTTTTCATATCAGAAGGTAATCTCTTCCTATACTTTGGCCGAGGATGATGCAAATAATCAAAAAATTGGAGCGTATTTGCTCCGTGAAAAGAAGCTCTCAATGAGCTCTGATCAGATAGTTTCACAGGATTCAACCAATTTTCTCGATCGTTGGATATCGTCGAAAAATCGGTGTTATCAAACGATTCCATGCGATTCTTTTCATTATAAAAGAAGTCAATAATCGATGGATTAATCGGTATATCATTCGGAACAAATGGTGCAATTGTTCCTTCATCAATCAATAATTTCGATCTTTGTGAAAGATTAGGGTCATCCAAAAGAAAAAGAAAGGGTTTTAATTTTTTTAAATGAACGATTAGAGTACCCATTAGATCCAACAAGTCATTTATATCTAAGTTATTCTTCTTTAATAGTTGAGGATCAATACTTTTGAGCTTATTCAAGTGAGAATCCAAAATAGAAATGACAATATCGAACTTAGAATTTAAGTTCGATATGATATCGAAGTTCGAGTTTAATATCTTTATAGTATGTTGAAAAAACTGAAAATAATCTTTCCAACCAATTTTGTTTCGATTAGTATTAGTACATGATTCAATTAGATCGAACACTCTTTGAAAATAGTTTTTTTTATAAAAAAAATGTTTCAAATATTTCATAAAGTATTCGGTCTGATGGGACCATTTGTACACATTCAAATTCCGATTTATATTTTTATCCGTTCGAATAATAGAATGGTTCAACCATTCTCTCTGAATTTTTTTCCAACTTGATGAATGCCTGTCAATTGTATCTTTCGTTACATTATTCAAATTTTCATTTTCTATCCAATTTGTTCGAATTTGATTCTTTAAATTGTGACTAAACCTATTTATAAAATAGAATCTATTGAATAAATTTTCCGAATACCTGGCAATTTTATACCGAATTGATTCATACCAACTCAAAGCTTCAGTTATATAATTGTTAAAGGGAGTTCCTATCTCTAAGCGATTTAGAGATTCATACCAACTCAAAGCTTCAGTTCTATAATTGTTAAAGGGAGTTCCTATCTCTAAGCGATTTTTGGAATCGATTTGGCTCAATTGTTTGTCGATTATTTGATCTAAATAATCATCCGCTTTATCAATAATATTGAGTAGGACCCATAAAGATTGATTCTTCAATTTTTCTCTGTGGTTGAAGATCCGATACGATCTCAACGATCCATTCTTGTTGAGTTCATATAATGGATTCATGTAATAATAAATATTACAAGAAATTTGATCATGAACCTGACTAGGCTTAGTTATTGATAGAGTGAATTGATCTGTCATTTCCAGAACAATTTTTTTTTGTTTTCGATCGAAAATTGTTGTGCAATATGTTAAGAATATTCCATCCAGGATCTGATGGAATAGCACAATACAAGAGAGATTCCTCCAAACAATTCCAAATCTGCTCTAAGCAAGCTTTCGAAGGTGGTTTAATAAGGGTCAGTTCACATGATTTGCTCCACAGGAAATTAGGGTGAGATTCCAGACTTAGATTACTTCAGTTCTGCATTTTTAGGATAACCAAACTGTTTTAATCCTATAGAATTTTTTTTTAGCCCAAAACAAAAAGTCTTCAAGTCCTCCTTGGCCTCTAATTACTTCTCTGCGGTTATATTTTGATTTTTTGACCGAAAATCCTTAGCCAAATGAACAGTCTGAACCTCCTTTTTATATGATATTGATGTCAAGATGAAGGAACACATCTTTCTTGGGGTAGGCCGACATGAATGACTGTGTATAGGTCGGCTAGCTGCTAGGATTAATTTCCTTAACTTAAAAAATCAATATCTTTCAAATCGCTTGGAGTTTTGGGCTGAGCAATAGCTCGTTGGAAAGGAAAAATTATGCTCTTCAAGATGGTGTAGGTCCCATGTTGAAAGATTGCCTCTAAGGTTGGAAAAAATATTTTTCTTTGTGACTATCCTTAAATTATTTAGTGCAAAAAATGATCAGGACAGTATGGCTTCTTTATTTGGCTTCTCCATTGTTTGTCTTCTCCATTATTTGGCTTCTTCATCATCATAGGAACATGTAGGACATCCATGTCATCATGATAGTGTCCAGCAATGAGTGTATCATCCATGTCATCACATAATTGTGCTGTAATATGTTATAGTGCAGCATCGTTAGGAGAACTTCAAAATAGTCTTCCAACCTTCAAATGATGTCTTCCACGTTATCATCTATTTTTTCAACCCTCATCAAGTGCCATCAACAATTGTGGTCATTCATTTAGTGTATGACATCATCAAGTGTATGACTCCATATGTCATCAAAGGTTAAGGTCTAGATTATCAAGGCATATGCAACATTATAGCTAGTTCAAGGACTTCTTAGGACTTCTTCATTAGTGGTTTGACATCTTCATGGGTTGACCTCTTCATTGATGGCATCCTGAGCACCTAGGGATTGCATGAGGTTTATTGACATCACAAGAATATTTTCCATCTCAGCTATTGACATCAATGACAACCTTGATTAACAATCTCTCCCTTTGTCATTGATGGCAATATTCTTGCCCTTCAACATTCTCTCCCCCTTTGACATCAATGGCAAAATGGGTGCTCAAGTACTCCCCCTATCAAGTTGCTTCGCTTATCATATTTTCTTCGTCAATAATAATTCTTCATAGGTACGATGCTCCACCTGTCATGGTGCTCTTCTTTCTGGCAATGTGTTCCATGATAGATGTGTTTACCTTTCTCCATGGATGAACCAAATCCCCCTAATTACATAAGCTCTTCTAGCTTCTTTAGAAAAGAAAGATTTCTGCCTTGTGATCAAGTGGAAGAAATCTTCACAATTTCATTATTTTCTAAATTGGAGTTACTCCTGAGAGATGATTTGTCAAGATTGTCCAAGTGTGACTCATCATGGATTCCATAACACCTTTTCACGGAAGACTTCTGCAAGAATATTCACGAGTCACCAGCTACCCCTAACAGTATGCATGGTCTCCTTTTTGGCAGAGTCTCATCATCAAACACTTGAAATATCACATTTTCCAAGGAAGTCTTCATCAAATCAACAATATGTGTTGTTGGCTGGAGTGTTCAAGAGACATTCAGATCCAATTTGCTTTCTTTTCCACACTTGTGTAACTTTCTTCTCTAGCTTGGTTGTCATACTTTTAGCTTGTTTAGGGACCCAAGTCAAGTTACAATCATGAGCCATATGTCCAATTTTATGGCAATTGGAGCATTCCATTCTCTGCTCATAAATGAGGATGCATGATTTCTTCTTTCAAAGTTGCTTCTAGAAGATTGATGGGTACCATTAAATTTTTCCTTGTGGTATGCCCTACAATCTTTTGCCATATGCCCAAAGTTTGTACAAGAATAGCAATAACCAAAAAATATACTTTGGTACCTGGAGGTAGGAGATTGCCTTGATGTATTTCCAAAGTCATTCTGCCTTGGGAACCTTTGATGATATCCATTGCCTCTTTCATCCTTGACACCTTCATTATATATTCTTGAAGTAGGGTTTCTTACAATGTCATCTTGACTCATGCTTTTCCTGGAACTGGGGGCATAAATATTTCTTCCAAGCTTTTCCACATCCTTTTTGTTTGAAGCATTAGGGTTTTCATCACTTTTGTTTGAGGGTTCACCTGCATAACCAAGACCTGATTTATCTAGGGGGGATCTTTGATAACTTAGGATGTCATCGAGGGTTTGAGAACTCTTCAAGTTCTTATTCAGCAAGTCAACTTCCTTTTTAAGAGAGACAATTTCTCCTTTCAACTTTTCACAGTCTTCATCTTTCATAACTAGTTGGTTCTTCATTTCTTCCATCATCCTTGTTGCTTCGTGTGCTTTGATTTTAAGGGAGATGATATTTGACTTCATTATGAAGATTTCTTCATTCTCCTTTGCTAGACTGCTCTCCATTTCTTCTTTTATTCTTGTTGCTTCACATGTTTCAGCCTTGAGGAGATTGATGTTTGATTTTAGTTTGAAGATTTCTTCATCCTTTTCTTCTAGTCGGCATATCATGGTGTTTCTCTCCTTTTCTCCTTCATCAACTTGTCCTTCTATGGATGCCAAAGTTTCCATCACCTTCTTGACTCCTCGCGCTTATTTCCTTGCTTCTTCTAGTTGAGATCTAAGAGAGGAGACCTCCTCCTTGTAATGACCAACCTCTGCTTCAAGATTGTTCAAGCTCTGAAGTCTTTGTTCAAGGTGGCTTGACAAAGTTTCTTCCCTTTTCTTTGCCTTATCCAATTGATTTGTCATAGATATGACTTCCTCATAATGCTTTCTTTTGTTTTCATGAAATTCCTCCTTAAGTTTGTCGAGCTCTTCATCTCTTTCTTGAACTTGAAGCTTGACAAAGTCAACTTCCTTCCTTGTCTTGTTTTGGTCACCAACTTGTGCTTTCTTCTTAAGTTCCTCATTTTCCTTTTTCAACCTGTTAATCTCTTCCATGGAAGCCATAAGTTTATTCAGGAGATCTTCTTCAAAGTCTTATTTGTTCTCTTCATCTTCTAGGTCTTCTTTAGCCTTGTTGTCATCTCTCTTATCTTCAGCTTCCTTGATGGATTCTGGACTTCCTTCTTGTTTTCCATCATCTTCTTGACTAGAGATCATTGTCAATGCTCCTTTTGAGTGAAGATCATGAAGTTTGTCCCATATGACTTTTGCTGACGAACATTTTTCAAAATTGGCCTTCACAAAATTTGGTAACCCATTCAAAATTGCCTTCATTGCTCTTGTATTGTACTCCTTGGATTCTTCGTCCATCATGCTATCAGTAATCACCGATTTCCAGACTTCAACACGTTGAGTCTTTAAGAAATTCCTCATTCTTGCCTCCCATATATCAAAGTTTCCATTGAACAATGGAGCCTTCACAAATTGATTGACTTCAATTTCGATGGTTGAGGAAGACACATCTTTAGGAGGATTGGAGATTTTCTTCCTTGGCTTCACCATTTGTGTTCTAATGATTAACCTTCAAGTTGTTAGGCTTTAAGTGAAGGTACTGGCTCTGATACCAATTGTTGGAAATACTGAGAGGGGGAGTGAATCAATATTTCTTTTCAATTGTTATTTTTACCAATTAGATCACTTATATTTAGAACACAAATTGAACAATAACAATAAATGCTTTAATTAATTTCTTCTTTACAATAAATCAGGTACAATATATGTAGGGCTCCAACCCTAGATGAAGACACCGATCTTCAATCTCCCAAGCTCCAACTTGTATTTGCCAAGCACCGACTTGGTCTTGACTCTTCCAAGGCTCCAACCTTGTCAATTTTGAGGCACCAACCTCTAGGGCTCCAACCCTATCTCTGTTACAGGCTTCGACCTGGTCTCTTGAGGACTCCTATCCTCTAGGGCTCCAACCCTTTGCTTCAATTTGTCAAGATAAGTTCACTAATTCTTCACGGCTCCCAATATCATCTGCAACGAGTCGTGACAATATAATCACCAACGCTTCCCTCTCCAATATGCTTAGTCCATCAATGACAACTTTGTCTTCACATGAAGGAGTCTCCACAACTCTTCATGTCACCCAAACAAAGATCTCCAAAGTCATCTCATGAGGGCTTTCAACAATGCATCATGGTCTCCAAGAATCTCCAAGATCAGCTCCAAATCCACTCCAGGATATATTTCTTTAAGGTATCTTCAAGAGAATGTCTAATGGTATGCTCTCAAACAATGTTCAATCCAAGTGACTTCAAATCAGCTCCACCAAGATTAGTCTTCATAGGAAGTCTTCACAAGTTCCAAAGATAATCCTTCAATCTGCCCTAAATTGCAACCCAAAATGCTGCTTCAAAATCCTTTCAAGGGCTGCTTTAATGACTACAATATCTGCTCCAAATTTCTGCTCCAAGAGTCTTCAAATCTGCTCTAAGACATCCTTCGCACGGTGTTCTTACAAAGTCTTCAGGATCTGCTCAAAATGCTCTCCATGGTTTGCTCAAGATCTGCTTCAAAATGTCTTCAAAACACTTAGCTTAAGATGCCTTAAGTCTGCTCCAGGACTTCTTCAAGGACAGCTCAATAAGGTTTTCAATATTTGATTCAATAGATCACTCCAAAAGGCTTCTCCAAGATCACACTTCAAGAGTCATCGTAGACTTCAGAAATGTCTACAAGTTTGCACAGGAATAGCTTCAAATCTGCTCAAAGATACAAAGAATGTTGCTTCAAAAGATCTTCAAGTTCTCCTTCAATTTCTGTTCCAAGGATGCTTAAGGTCTACTTCAACAAAGGCTACTGATAAAGGTGAGAATATCTTCTCAGAAACCTCCTTGAAGTCTGCTACAAGATTCTTCAAAAACTGCTCGAAGTCCACAAGAGAGATTCCTCCAAACAATTCCAAATCTGCTCCAAGCAAGCTTCCGAAGGTGGTTTAATAAGGGTCAGTTCACATGATTTGCTCCACAGGAAATTAGGGTAAGATTCCAGACTTAGATTACTTCAGTTCTGCGTTTTTAGGATAACCAAATTGTTTTAACCCTACAGAAATTTGTTTTTACCCCAAAACAAAATGTCTTCAAGTCCTCCTTGGCCTCTAATTACTTCTCTGTGGTTATATTCTGATTTTTTGACCGAAAATCCTTAGCCAAATGAACAATCTGAACCTCCTTTTGATATGATATTGACGTCAAGATGAAGGAACACGTCTTTTTGGGGGTAGGCTGACGTGAATGACTCTGTATAGGTCGGCTAGCTGCTAGGATTAATTTCCTTAACTTAAAAAATCAATATCTTTCAAACTGCTTGGAGTTTCGGGCTGAGTAATAGTTCGTTGGAAAGGCAAAATTATGCTCTTCAAGATGGTGTAGGTCACATGTTGAAAGATTGCCTCTAAGGTTGGAAAAAATATTTTTCTTTGTGACTGTCCTTAAATTATTTAGTGCAAAAAATGACCAAGACAGTATGGCTTCTCCATTATTTGGTTTCTTCATCATCATAGGAACATGTAGGACATCCATGTCATCATGATAGTGTCCAACAATGAGTGTATCATCCATGTCATCACATAATTGTGCAGTGATATGTTATAGTGCAGCATCATTAGGAGAACTTCAAAATAGTCTTCCAACCTTCAAATGATGTCTTCCACGTTATCATCTATTCTTTCAACCCTCATCAAGTGCCATCAACAATTGTGGTCATTCATTTAGTGTATGACATCATCAAGTGTATGACTCCATATGTCATCAAAGGTTAAGGTCTAGATCATCAAGGCATATGCAACATTATAGCTAGTTCAAGGACTTCTTAGGACTTCTTCATTAGTGATTTGACATCTTCATGGGTTGACCTCTTCATTGATGGCATCCTTAGAACCTAGGGATTGCATGAGGTTTATTGACATCACAAGAATATTTTCC
Organism: Pinus albicaulis; assembly: GCA_034641835.2. Classification (NCBI taxonomy): domain Eukaryota; kingdom Viridiplantae; phylum Streptophyta; class Pinopsida; order Pinales; family Pinaceae; genus Pinus; species Pinus albicaulis. Next base: position 380,638,520 of record CM076571.1, on the reverse strand, counting down.
ATCTCAGCTATTGACATCAATGACAACCTTGATTAACAGAATCCATCTGGGCATGGGAGAAGTCTCAAATACATCAACTCACTCCTAGATTCAAAGCAATCCAAGACTCAGCTATTTTCCACCCCAAGTCTTTCATCCAATGAAGACCAAGAGAGAGTTTTCTTGTTCTCTTGCTACTTGATCATCTATTTCATTTAATATTTAAAATACTTCTTTCAGAGCTTTTAAAGTTATACAAGCTATTTCAAGAGCAATTTCTAAAGCTAGGCAAGTTTGAGGGTTCACTCCCATTACTTGAGATAGTGTTTTGTATATTAGTTTGTAATATAATCTTGTTTTATTTTTCTCTCCTTTTTCACTAATAATTAATTTTATTTTGGCAACCTATAGGTTTGAGCGTTGGACAACAAAGAGTTTGAAGAAGAGGTGTCAGAAAACTACTAATCATCTTGCATGTAGGACCTTCCATGAACTCAAGGACTGATTTTGTATGGAGGCCGTGAGCTCTATAGGGACAACAACAAGTTATTTAGGCCGTGGGCGTTTGAGGCCTGCAAAATTTCTGATTTAGAGAGTTTCCATTTGCTTTTGTTGTCTTACTCAAGGGGGAGATTCCAGCTTTTCCAAGCTCTTACCTTTGTAAAAATCTCCTTTCATTTCTTGGCCAGCCTTCTTAGAGGCTTCTTTCCTACTCACTGTGACCACTAATAAAGATAAATTTTTGCTTGAGGGAGCTTGGAATTTTTCCCATGGCATCCCCCTTCCTCATTTAAGAGGAAGGACCTTTGTGGGTGGATTGACTTTGTTTCTAGTTTCTTTTTTGCTTATTTCCATCGCATGCATGCTTAAAATTAATAACATATTCACTCCAGATTCCATTCACTAAATCTTTTGTCTAAAAATTTTAACATGCATAAGTTTCAAAATCTACAAACTTGAGCAAATCTCTTTTATGTGTGAGAGATCTATGTTATTGACAAGTTTTAATTGTTTCATGGTTATTTAGGCACACGCTTCATTATTTGGTTCATTTATGCTACATATCTTGGGAACTTTTGGAGCATTATCTCTCACTTCAAACAATTGTCTTAAAGAAAATCTATTTCATTTAACTTGCTTACTTTCATTTTATTGGTGCAACACATATGAACTTATTTCCTTTCTTTTTTCTCAAGTTTAACTTGTTATTCCAATGAGCACTATCTCATTTCTATTTTTTTTTGAAACATTGCATGTAGCAATTTAATTGGGACAATCAACACTCACTAAAACTTTACCTCCAACATAAGTTGGTTGAATAGACATCTTAGGGACCCTTTACTCTATTGACTTATCATTGTAAGATCCACATCTTTGTGCGAGGGTGAGGTCTTAGGATTGAAGAGTTCATCTACAATCTTGTTGTAGAGATAACTAATAAAATTAAACAAGAACACTACTCCATCACATTTACTTTACTTGTCTCTTGATGGTTTGAGTTTTTATGCAAATTTTATTCTAAAAGAAAGTATTGTGATTCACTTAACAAGTGCTTTCTTTTCATGTTTCATGTCTAATATCACATTTGGCATTTCCTTGTTCACATTTTCCAAGTTAATTACTAATTGTGGAGTTTTGACAATATATGTTTCAATATTTTGATTCCTAAATTTGTTTATCTCGAAGGCATTTTTGTATCTTGCAATATGTGCTAACAATCTTTTTTTGCATTTCAAGGTTACTTTGCTTTCACTTTTTGAGAGCATTACATTTTACTTTTGAGCAAATATATCTTTCAATTTTTGAGCAAATTTATAAGACATTGGTTTTATGGTTTTATCATGTTAGTGATTGCCATTGTTATTTCAAGTTGCTCACATCATATTTGTTCATAAATCCTTAAAAGTAATCCAATTTCACTTTAACAATTCTCCTAGAACCTTACATCTTAACTTAGTTTTTTTTTAGGGACCACCCCCCATAGCTAACCTAGGAGATAGCTTAAATGGAGAGAGTCGGGATTAGTATGACAACCCCTTCTCTGAGTTCCTTGCCACCAACCATACCTTGTGGGGTTAAAGGCTTTTCTCGCTAACTTGTAGGTAGGTGTAGGCGGCATGGTCAACATTTTTTTTCTGTTGTTGATGGGGAGAAGTCTTCTTGTACTTGGGAAATCAACTAACTTTTGGTTTTTGCATATTTGAACATTAGATTTAGATTATTGCTCAAGTGGTGACTCCACTCAATCCTAATTTTGCAAGAGTCTCTACTAGGAGAAATTCAAGTGGTCTAGTTAGTGCCTCTGCTGATCCTGAAAGGGTTTTTCGAGAGAGGTTAAATAGACTTTCTCATAGTAGAGCTCTCACTAGTCTTGGGCAAGAGGCTATTATTGACATTAATTTGCTTTTTCAAGAACAAGTAGAGCCCAACATCATGAATGATCTTTTTTCTCCTTGTAATTTTACTAACATAAATGGCTGTCCTCACAATATCCTTGACAAGGCTATTGAAAGGTTGCCTTATTTTCAAGGTAAAATGCCATTAGTGCTGCATCACGTGTGAAGAACTTTAATGTTTGCATTTTTAAGTGGTGTAATGCTATTGACTGTGAGGATGTTAAGATGAGACTTTTTGTTCTCTCTTTAGAAGAGGATGCTCTTGATTGGTTCACTGAGCAACCTGCTGACTCTTATGATTCTTTGCAAGCAATTATTAGTGATTTCATGGGAAAGTTTGGAGAGAGGAGAGAAAATAGTCACTCTATCAGTGCCATTAGCAACATGAAGAAAAACGAGAATGAAACCATGGAGGAGTTTAACAAGAGATTCAATGAATTGGTAAAATCATGCTTACTACTATTAAACCTCCCGATGAATTTATTCTATGCTCATATTGAGATGCTTTTGGTGCTGACACTGCTTATGGGTTGAGGAGGAAGGAGCCTGCAACTTTGAGTGTAGTTCAAACTGAAGCCTTGAAGATGGAAAGGGCTAGAAAGAAATCAAGAAAGGTTGTTAGTTGTTACAGCCTTTTTAGCTTTTATTGTTATGATTTTAGCCTATTTAAGCAAGGCATTCATAGTTAGAAAGGACCTGAAGACTTTGAGACTATTACTTTCTGAAGATAATTGAAGACAGAGACTTGCTTTATCATTTTCTTGTGCATACTATATGATTTGAATGGAGTGTTGTAGCTGATTGTTTAAAGGTGTACCGGGCAAAGGTGGAGGGCCCCCATACTGAGCTAAGTACACTTTGTTGTAGAGTAATGTTCATAGTTGTGAATATGCTAGTTTTAATTTATATGTTTTTTTTTATTTCTTTGTTGTAAATACTTGTAGATATTTTCATTATGAATTCATGTTATGGCCATGTTTTGTTGAGTGAAGATTGATCTCCTTTCAGTAATTAGTTTGGATGTGGAAGGACAACCGAGAACTTTAACAAAAAGCCTCTTCTTCGTGAGCTAGGATTGGATTGAATCAAGATTCACTTTCTTATATGCTTTCCTAGACTAAATTTATATACTTTCATAGTTACATTTTGTTAGACTCCTATATTTCACAGTATCACAAGGTGACTGATTATTGCCTAGATCTTTCATACTGAAAATAATATTCCATGGCTATAATTTATTTTCAGGAAAAAAGAGAAATCTTGACTATCAAGAGCATCAAATTAATCTATTTGCTTTTCAGTTCAGCTGAAAGAGGAAAGTGTCGTTGATTAAGTGTGATGGCGAGCAAGATCCATACTGTCCTTATTCATTCCATCTACCCTCTCCTTACCTTTCATTTTCCCAAATTCTGAACTCCAATGCTCTGAATCCCATTTAAACCCCAAGACCCACATACATAACCTTTGGGACTTATTACTTTATAAACCCATTTCTATTAAAGTCCGAAATTCCATGGTTATAGCTCTGCCTACTCACTAGTAGCCATATCATTTTCTCATTTAAACTTGCCTTATTCACAGCTCCGCACCCACTTTAGGTCGCTTGATACATTCATATATATCATATGTTACATAAACCGCAATAAACACTCTCATTTCCTTTCTATCGTAAGTCCGAACACTACCTCGCAACAAACTGTATCTACCCTTGAACCTCTACCTCTCTCCGTAATCACATCGCAAGTTTCAAAGGATAGGCGCGGGACATAAAGGTTAAAATTGCTAAAGTGCGATATGTGATGCAGTTGGACCCGATTGCAATCGCAAATTGCAATGTTTAAAGAATAAGTGCGGAGCTAAGAGTTATAATCGCCAAAGTGCGATATGCGATGCAGTTGGACCCCATCGCAAATCACAAATCGCAATGTTTAAGGAATAAGTGCGGAGGTAAGTGTTAAAATTGCCGAAGTGCGATATGAGCTGACGTGACAGATGACGTGGTAGATGATGTGGCAGTGACATGGCAAGGTGACATGGTAGGGTGACATGGCAGATGACGTGGCCTCGACCCCATAGATCGCAGTTGATTTATGATGACGTGGTAGTGACGTGGCAAGTTGACGTGGCAAATGATGTGGCCCTGGCTCGCATATCGCGCATCACAAGCTTTAAAGAATAAGTGCAAAGGGCAAGTGTTATAAACGCCAAAGTGCGATGTGCGATGCGGTGGGGCCCGATCGCAAATTGCACATCGCAAGTTTTAAAGGATAACTGCGGAGGTAAGCATTATAATTGCCGAAATGGGATGTGAAATGCGGTGGGGCCTGATCGCAAATCACAAATCGCAAGTCTTAGAAGATAAGTGTTAAAGGTAAAGTTAAGTCTTGTGCCATGCGAAGTGCGATGTTGGCATGTATGCGATGTGGTTATATTGCTGAAATCTAAAGGATTTCGGATCTGGGTGCATTGGGTCAAATACGTTGTTTTGTGAAAACAGGGGCTAAGCACGACAACAGGACTCAGCAACACATTCAAAGGGTTTTTCCACCATTTACCAAAGAGAAGGGAATTTCTGCCAAACGTTAAAAGAACAAAGAGTTTATGTTTTAAAGTCCGCCAAAGCTACCAAGATTGAAGACTCATTCAAAAGAAAGTGCTAGTGGGGTCTAGTCGGGCAAAAAGCGCATTTGTGATATAAAAGCATAAAACGAAGAGGTAGCAACACGACCACCGATCCACGAAAATGCCAGCACCTCATAAATTTAATAATTACACAACGACTTTCTAAAGATGAAGAGCCAAGGTGTTAGAGCCTTCCTCACCTCTTCGGCATCACACCAGCCAGATCTTGATCATTGCACAATTAATAAACGGACTGCTAAAGCCACTGTTGGAGGCCGAGCTTGTCTTATCACTGCTTGCATGTCTCCACTTGTCTAGTTTCTGTTTGAATGTAATCACTGCAGTAGACAGATTAACCGACTTAAGTTTTGTATAAACATTGCATGCATTAGCAATGTGAAGGAGGCCCTGGAAGGGAAAAACCATTGTAATAGACTCATTTTGTTGTGAGCACTCTCTTGTGGATGAATGAAGGATTATGTTGTTTTTCAGATTCTTGTGTTATGATTTGTGGTGAAGTGCTTCTCCCATGTAATTTGTGATTCTTTTGTTTTAGTCTTCTTTTCTTTACTATGGATAGAAATTTTTGTGTAGGATTTACCATGGGGTACCTTGTTCAGCCTTGAAATAGTATTTTATGTTTTTCTTTGAGACCCGGATGCAGAATTCAGAGACGGTCTGCTCTGCATTCCCGTTGAACCTTAATCTCCTCCTCTTTTCCATTTCATAAGCTGTTAAGATCCATTGACATGGCTAGCTTGCCTGGTTGCACCTGATCTCAGTTGTTCATCCATTTGAATTTGTTTGCCCCTGTTTGACTCCATAGCCCAATGGTCCCCTTCTGTTGCCTCAACCAAATCTTCAAACAAACCCCTATGCACTAATAGCTAGCTTAAAATGCCCCTATAAACAAAGCTATATCTAACAGAGAGAGCTCTCTCAGAGTCCAGGAAGGCTAGGTCATGGATTCCAAAGCGGTTTGATGTTTCCCTCCGTGGTTCTGTCTTCAGCCTTTGGAATTACGGGGTGATAACATAATGACGACTCAACTGGGGACGAAATTTATCTTTCTCAGAAAGCACATCAAAGTTCAGCTCTGATTACTGGTGGTGGATAGTGACCAGACACAAGAATGCTGCCTCATTCACCTGGCGACTCCATGATTCAAAGAACCCAACTTTTGAGCATTCATGGTGACTCCACAACATGCTGACTAGAGTTCCTGCTGAACAAGATGACAAGGTTTGTGGCAGACCTTTTATCTCGTGAAGTTTTAAATGCATTTAGGAATCAATTATCAGAATTTCAGCTTGATGAAGATTTCCTAGAGGTTGTCTTTCTTATTTTGAAATCAAGCAAATTTAGTCCTGAAGCTAAAAGTTGTTTTCTGGAAATAGTTGTAGAACGATATGAAAATGGTATTGAACTTTTGAATTCTCAAATTCAGTCATATAATTTCCGAGATCCTAAAGAATTCTTGGAAAATCTTCCTACCCTTAAGCAAGAGGAAATTATACTACCTCTTAACTTACAAATTGAGGATGATTGTGCTTTCAAGTACCAAAATGAAGATGAGGTTTCAAGGTTTAATATTGGGGATACAACTGACCAACTAGTCATTGAAGGCCTAGAAGCAAAAATTTTACATCATGCTTTTATTGATCCTATAGCAGATTATATGGAGGTTCTTTTTAGCTCAAGTTTTCAAACATGTATTCTCTATGAGGATCAAATACATCAGCAGTTGCCATTACATATTATAACTTTGGTTATGAGGACACATAATCAAGTTATACTGCTGATTTTCCTGACAAGAAGTCAAGTTGTCCATCTGTTTCTATTGCTGCTTCACTGGCTGCACTGGCATTATTGTATCATTTAGAACAACAACAATAGAGTAGGGTAGGTAGGTGTGCAAATAAACTCAGTACTCTGAGCATCTTTTCAGTTTTAGTTTAAGATTGATTTCCAGTTTTTAGTGCAAGTGTATTCTAGACTTCAGTTTGCAGAGAGTGTTGATTTCATATTGTCAACCACAGAGGTTTTGTAGCAGACTAAGTTGCAAATTTGGGATCAACCCAATGGATCAGGCCACTAGTCTACGGTGTTCTTGACACCTCTTGGAGGAGCTGTCATCCCTAGCTAGAGCCACTGTTAGACTCCTGTATTTCACAGTATCACAAGGTGACTGATTATTGCCTAGATCTTTCATACTGAAAATAATATTCCATGGCTATCATTTATTTTCAGGAAAAAAGAGAAATCCTGACTATCAAGAGCATCAAATGAATCTGTCTTCCTTTTAGTTCAGTTGAAAGAGGAAAGTGTTGCTGATTAAGTGTGATGGCGAGCAAGATCCATACTTCCCTCATTCATTCCATCTACCCTCTCCTTACCTTTCGTTTTCCCAAATTCTGAACTCCAATGCTCTGAATCCCATTTAAACCCTAAGACCCACATACATAACCTTTGGGACTTATTACTTTATAAACCCATTTATATTAAAGTCCTAAATTCCATGGTTATAGCTCCGCCCACCTACTAGCAGCCATATTATTTTCTCATTTAAACTTGCCTTATTCACAGCTCCGCACCCACTTTAGGCTGCTTGATACATTCATATATATCACATGTTACATAAACTGCAATAAACACTCGCATTTCCTTTATATCCTAAGTCCAAACGCTACCTCGCAACAAACCGTATCTAACCTTGAACCTTTACCTCTCTCTGCAATCACATCGCAAGTTTCAAAGGATAGGCACGGGACAGAAAGGTTAAAATTGCCGAAGTGCAATATGTGATGACGGTGGGACCCGATCGCAATCGCAAATTTTAAAGAATAAGTGCGGAGGTAAGAATTATAATCTCCAAAGTGCAATATGCGATGCGGTGGACCCGATCACAGTCGCAAATCACAATGTTTAAAGAATAAGTGCAAAGGTAAGAGTTATAATCGCCGAAGTGCGATATGCGATGCGGTGGGACCCGATCGCAATCGCAAATCGCAATGTTTAAAGAATAAGTGTGGAGGTAAGAGTTATAATCGCCGAAGTGCGATATGCGATGCAGTGGGATCCAATCGCAAATCATAAATCACAATGTTTAAAGAATAAGTGCAGAGGTAAGTGTTAAAATAGTCAAAGTGCGATATGAGCTGACGTGGCAGATAATGTCGCAGTGACGTGGCAAGGTGATGTGGAAGGGTGACGTGGCAGATGATGTGGCCTCGACCCCATAGATCGTAGTTGATTTATGATGATGTGGCAGTGACGTGGCAAGCCGACATGGCAGATGACGTGGCCTTGGCCCGCATACCGCGCATCACAAGCTTTAAAGAAAAAGTGCAAAGGGCAAGTGTTATAATCGCCAAAGTGCGATGTGCGACACGGTGGGGCTTGATCGCAAATCCCAAATCGCAAGTTTTAAAGGATAGCTGCGGAGGTAAGCATTATAATCGCCGAAGTGCGATGTGCGATGCAGTGGGGCCCGATCGCAAATCGCAAATTGAAAGTCTTAGAAAATAAGTGTTAAAGGTAAAGTTAAGTCTTGCGCCATTCGAAGTGCAATGTTGGCATGGATGCGATGTGGTTATATCGCTGAAATCTAAAGGATTTAGGATTCGGGTGCATTGGGTCAAATACGCTGTTTTGTGAAGAACAGGGGCTAAGCACGACAGCAGGACTCGGCTACACATTCAAAGGGTTTTTCCACCATTTACCCGAGAGAAGGGAATTTCTGCCAAACGTTAAAAGAACAAAGGGTTTATGTTTTAAAGTCTGCCAAAGCTACTAGGATTGAAGACTCATTCAAAAAGAATGTGCTAGTGTAGTCAAGTCGGGCAAAAAGGGCATTTATGATATAAAAGCATAAAACGAAGAGGTAGCAGCACAACCACTAATCCACGAAAATGCCAGCACCTCATAAATTTAATAATTTCACAACGGTTTTCTGAAGATGAAGAGCCAAGGTGTCAGATCCTTCCTCACCTCTTCGGCATCACACCAGCCAGGTCTTGGTCATTGCATAATTAATAAACGGACTGCTAAAGTCAATGTTGGAGGCCGAGCTTGTCTTATCACCACCTGCATGTTTCCACTTGTCCAGTTTCTATTTGAATGTAATCACTGCAATAGACAGATTAACCGACTTAAGTTTTGTATAAACACTGCATGCATTAGCAGTATGAAGGAGGCCCCGAAAGGGAAAAACCATTGTAATAGACTCATTCTGTTGTGAGCACTCCCTTGTGGATGAATGAAGGATTATGCTATTTTCCAGATTTTTGTGTTATGATTTGTGGTGAAGTGCTTCTCCCATCTAATTTGTGATTCTTCTGTTTTACATACCGTCTTCTTTTCTTTACTGTGGATAGAAATTTTTGTGTAGGATTTATACCATGGGGTACCCTGCTCAGTCTTGAAATAGTATTTTATGTTTTCCTCTGAGACCTGGATGCAGAATTTAGAGACGGTCTGCTCTGCATTCCCGTTGAACCTTAATCTCCTCCTCTTTTCCATTTCATAATGACATGGCTAGCTTGTCTGGTTGCCCTGATCTCAGTTGTTCATCCATTTGACTCTGCTTGCACCTGTTTGACTCCATAGCTTAATGGCCCCCTTCTGTTGCCTCAACCAAATCTTCAAACAAACCCTGATGCACTAATAGCTAGCCTAAAATGCCCTTATAGACAAAACTATATCTAATAGAGAGAGCCCTCTCCGAGTCTAGGAAGGCTAGGTCCTGGATTCCAAAGCAGTTTGATGTTTCCCTCCGTGGTTCTATCTTCAGCCTTTGGAATTACAGGGTGTGATAACACATTTTATCATGCTTTCTTAGATGTTTGGCAATGTTATTATAGAAGGAATGTGGAAGGACAACCAGGACTCTTAGAGAAGAGGCTCTTATCCATCTTCTAAAATAGACTAATCTCATTGACCAATCATTTATATGCTTTCATAGAGTGCATCTGAATGTTTTCTTTACTTGATTTTCAGAATAGTTGTCTTGTTATTTTCAAGATTCCAACATGCATTCAACTTTTAAGTATCTAAACAATGGCTTCCTAAGCTAATTAGATCTAAGGTCCATATATTTTGGCGTGTTTCTAAGTCTACTGATCCGTATTGATATTTAAATATATGTTCTAATTTAGTCCCATAAATTAGACTTACAGCCAGTACAACTTGCATAAAAAGAATTGGCCCTCAAGAACCCTTGCGTAGGCCCCTGCGCAGTGCTTGTGCGTACCCTCACACGCACAACGTGAATATTCCTTTGATCAAGTCATTCTGCCTGCTGTTGCTCCTGGAAGTGATCCTCGGGCCCTTTGGAAAATTTTCTTAACCTCCAACAATTGAATCAACCCCCTGCTCAGCTAAATCGAACTGCTACACTGAAGTTGCCTACGTAGTCCTTGCACAGGCTAAGGTGGAATAACTCTACTTCTTTGTTGCTACCTCTAGGGAATTGGAAACTCCTCCGAAATCACTGTCTTTGCTCCTTCTTTGTCTCTACGTCCTTTTTGGCTCAAACTCTTCTTCCCTGCTTAGTTGTTGTTGCTGGATAGCTCGATTTGCCAAGGAATTCGACCTCCCTAGTGTGTTCTCCATCCGCCCATCGAGTTGCTCTTATAATCTCTCATTGGCGAACCAACGACCATGATTAGATCCTCATCAACGACTAAGATCATCTTCAACTAGATCTATGTGAGTTTCTAGAGAATCCTCACCTTTCTCAATTAATTGCTATTAATTAATCACTTTTCCTAAGTTAGATTTAGGAAATATCTAATTATTGATCAATTTACTCAATTGAGCCATCTCTAAGTGTTTTCTCTTGAAACTTTTCTGGGTTTTGGAGATCTTGTGTTTGTAAGCCTCTCTGACAAAAGTCAAGACTTAGAAACCTATCCGATGCTACAAAAACTAACATGTAATTGGCAGGTGGTTTCATTGCAAGTTGAGCAACTTAACTGGGGCCCAAGCCTACCAGAGGATCATATTGACACCCACAGGGGATGCGTTGGTAGCCATGGGACTCCATCATGTGTCAGAGCATCATTTCATGCCATGGGAACCCTCAACACCTTCAGCAATTTGTTTGCTGCCCCACATTATTTGCGAGATGATGCACTTGGACCAGCATGCCTCGACTGACTTAGCATGATCATGGCAATTGATTCAAGGCCCAGAGGTTTGTCTCACCATTGAGACATGGGAGGGAAGGCACCGTCATTAGAGCCCTCCTTTGAAGCATTGTACATGGCTTTCTTTCATCTGGAGACCCATGAGACCAGCAGTTGTGCCCCAAACCCACTTTGGGTCCCCACATGATGACTTGCATGGAAAATTATGGGCCATCCCCTAATTCATTAGAGCCCTCTCTCTCATCATGTTGTTAATTTTGGGGTAGCATCGGATGTGCTCTAAGTCTCAAGATTTGCAGAGAGGCTTAGACACATGTATTCCAGATAATCCAGAAATCGTTTGGTGAAATTCCACCCTGATTGTATTCTATTAAAATAATTAATTATTTTTAAAGGGACTCTAAGTCTAAACATAGGAAAATAAATGGCGGATTAAGTCAAATGTTAATCTTAGCCATTGATTAGAGATCTAATCTGGGCTGTTGAAGTTTCAACTTGAAGATTATAAGAATGGCTTGAAGGGTCATTTGGAAAACACATTTGGCATAGTAAAGATCAAGAGATCGATTTCTTTAGTGAGCAGTGCTCAGAGAGAAAATTTGATTGAGAGATCTTTTGCAGAGAGGGGCAGTAATTCCAGTTGGAAGGATTCCTGAACCGAAGAGTGCATAGCAACAGAGACAAAGAGAGCCACAAAGGCAGTGCAGAGCCAGTGACACAGTGCTTACATAGTCATTGTGCAGTGCCTGAAGGGAAGTCGTAATTTTGCTAAGGAGACAGCGTTGGGCCAGTGCCAGATCCCGGAGAGATTTTCCGGTGGCCAGAAGGCCTCAGTTTGCAACCAACAGACAAATTAACGTACATACAGAAGGGCATTCATAGTTGTGACACAGAGACTGTGTGGGTGATGCAGTCACTGCGCAGAGACGACACAACTCAGTCTAGTTTGGGTGCTGATCAGTGTTGGGTTCCCGTGGAGGAGTGAGGTTTGTCTCACAAGATCTCTTCTATCAGTTTCTCTCCATGATTTGACGGATGTGTCAATCATAGACTTGTACTCAGAAGTATTTATTGCATGATATATAAACCCTTAGCTACTGCACCGATTTTCCCGCATTGGGTTTTTCCGGGGACATTGGTCCAAAAATAACTGTGTCAAATGTGTGTGTGATCTATTCTTTTTTAGTTTTGTTTCCGCACTTGTGTTTCTTCCACAGTTTATTTGTGTAGGTTGCAGTGTGATGTATTCAATATTTGCCATAGTAAACTGCAAATAGATTGTTAAGTTAAAAATTAACAAATAGGTGAATATCTTCCAATTGCTGCAATAGGATTCCAGATTCACGAAATTTTCACATGGCATCAGAGCTTGTTTAAGCTGAGTGCAAGAGGAGCAAAGTACAGATCCAATAGATTCAGCGTTGGTGAAGCAGGGATCAAAGAGCTGCGTAAGCAACAAATTGATCTCCCAGTTGATTGCGTAGTCCAAGCTAGGAGGGCTAGACCAGCAAGGAAAATATCTCTCTGAGTGAGCCGACAAAGAGGTAGGATTGTTCCAGATTGTTGTTTGTTCGAGGTAGAGGGAGTAGCCCAACAAATCTACGCAGATCAGCAGCTGGAGGGACGTAATTTGCTGTGCAACAGTGATTGCTGGGGCATAAGTGTTAGGAAGAGTAGCTGAGACACATTTTGGGGATTTATGACCTCAGTGAGTTTCTTGCCCAAGAAACTCAGATTTCTCGTGCAGTAGCAGCAGATTTCGTGGCTTGCTCCAATAGGGAGTGCGTAAAGCCAGCTGCGCAGAGGGTGAAAGGCAAGATATCAACTATAGTTGGGTGAGATGGCCACCAGTGGATAGCGTGACCAGGACTAGTTGGAGGGTGCCTCAACTACGTAATCTGGAAGGCAAAGATTTCCTTCCTTCTATATGAGCATGAACTCAAGCACTTTATCGACAGTGCTCAGGCTGAACTGGTGGATGCAGTACCATTAAGGGCCTTCAAGAAGAATATGGCAAAGGCCAAAAAACTGATCCTCGACAGAGTGAAGGATCACATTGTGTCTCACATTTCCAGCAAAGGGACAACAAGGGAGATGTGGGAAGTGTTGGCTATGCTGTATGAGGGATCTTCCGAGCAGCGGAAGATGTTTCTGGAGGAGAAAATGCAGACCACCAGGATGCAGAAGGGAGAGCACATTGATCCATTCCTGTCTCGACTTCAGGAAAACAGAGATCAATTGGCAGCTGTGGGATAAACTCCTAATGCCACAAAGATGGTCAGATTGGCCCTCAACTCAGTGTCTGATGACTATCAAGTCTTTGTCCAGAGCATCCTGGGCAGAGAGAATTTTCCAGACTGGGAGTCGATGTGGGCAATTGATCCAAAATGGGTTCAGTTTTGCCTTCAGATCAAAGTCTTCAAATGCAGATGAACATAGGATCAAGTTGAAGTGCTCATTGACAGGATTCCAACGGTGTGTAAAACCGAGTTCGTATGAAGAAGTTGTGGCAAGTCAAAGTTTATGACAAATTAGGGCAAAATGACAAAAAGTCAAAGTCAACGGTCAAGTCAATGGTCATGTCAACAGTCAGGATGATGTCAGCAGGACACGTGTCATCTCGGGAATACGCCACATGTCCAGGATGATGTCAGCAGGATCAATGACGTGTCAGAGTTTGATTGGTCGGAATGGGCCAATCCAGGGCTGACACATGGCAGCCCGAATTTTGCCCAATTTGGCCTCATTTCCAAAAATTTGGGGATCAGGGAGGATCGAACCCTTGACCTCCTGGAATGCCAACAAACTAGTCGGAATCTGCGCACCGGATGAGCCAACGCATTAGTTGTTATTAAATGCAAACATTGTATTTATATTATGTATCGAATTTTTCCACTGGTAAAAGTACTGGACGGTCGGGGTCAACCCCACAACCGCCAGACTCCTTAATGGTTGAGCGCCGCGCACATATTATCAAATATATGTTTCCATATATATGGTTCAAAACCACCGGATATATTTATGTAATCGCCGGAACCCTTAAGATTATAGCACCACATATAATATATATGTTCCATATATGTTGGTTAACGGATGGGGATAAGGAGGAAGGGTTGGGCGAGGGTTTCGACCCACCGACCTTCCAAAAACATATAATACAACGCGCTTTCAACATATGCGATGGGCCATTACACCAAGTGGTGCAGTTTGGTAAAGCAAGCCACCAAATTCATTTTAAACTCAGCGCAAAGCCGAACCTGTGAAAATCGCCAGTGTGCAGTCCGAGGAGGTTTTGTGCAGGAAAGGTGGTTTTTTGAAATGCAGAGGTGGTTTTGAATTTCTCTAGGGGGTTTGGAGGTCACAGTGGCGGAATATAGGCAATTTTATACTCATTTTGCTTGAAATTTCGAGCCCGTCGCAATGGTGAGGTCCATTTTCTCGTTTGAGTTTCTGTTTTTGAGCTCATACCTGTAAAAGCATTTTGAAGACAAAATAAAGCGGCCAACACTAGAAGCTAAGGACCCAGAGACGTAGCTAGGAAGTCTGGTGAACTCCATTATTAAATTCTTGCTGTGTTGATGTGTTTTCATTTGCTTATGTTGTTTATGTTATTCACAATCTTATCAATCTATTGCACTAAGGAACATAAGCTGCTCACATAGACGTCAATAATACCTTTTTCATAAATCAGATCAGCAACTCTTAAGCAGGAAGAGTTAAGGAGGGACTTACTCAAGTGTCAACTTGAGGGCAATAGCAGCAGTGGTTCGAAGGTCAAGAAGTAAGAGGATGAGAATGCCAACCCTTGCATCAAAGGGGCAGTAAGAGCAGCGCAAGAGGAAGAAGGATCTTTCAAAGATCAAATGCTTCCGGTGTGGCAAGATGGGACATTACGCCACAAAATGTCCTCTCAGGAAGAAGGACAAGGATGAGAAGCATGATCCTTACGTTGGAGCAGCGAAGATAGAGGAGGATGAATTTGCTATGATTGCCCATATACCCCTTGGAGGGAGGTGGGGTGATTTGGAGTTGTAGACCCAAAGATCTACAAGTTGGGCAGGATTCTTGAGGAGTCCACCTCTTGGATCATCACCTTGCTACAGGAGCCCAAATCAGAAGTAGCAAGATGGACGGGTGCGAGTTGGTGTAGAGGAGTGCAAAAGTGACAATGCAATAATTAGCAGCGCCAGAGTCTAAGCAGTGCAGAGCAGAGTTGGAAGCAGTGCAGGAAGGCACAGTTCAGAAGCCAGTAGCAGCTTCAGAGGGACAACACAGAGGCTAGCAACAGTCAGATCTTCATCACTGAGATGCATCATACTTGTCCAATTTTTTGGATGTTTTTTTAGTTATAGTAAGCAATTGTGATGCAGTGTAGTAGTAGTTGGCAGTGGCAAAGTTAGCAACAACACGGATGCAAAATTCAGAGGGATTGTAGTACAAATGCAGTGTTGACAGTGGCAGTATCAGCAACAGTACAGTTGCAGTGTTTGCGCAGAGTTGATGGGCAACAGTGTCAGACATCAACAACGTAGAGGGAGATGTTACAGAGTCAAAGCAATACTCAGTAGGTGTATTGCTACAGGACATTCCTCGTTAAGAGGGAGTGTTGATTTTGGGGTAGCATCGGATGTGCTCTAAGTCTCAAAATTTGCAGAGATGCTTAGACACATGTATTCCATATAACCCATAAATCGTTTGGTGAAATTCCACCCGAATTGTATTCTATTAAAATAATTAATTATTTTTAAAGGGACCCTAAGTCTAAACTTAGGAAAATAAAATAATTAAAGTGAATTAATAGAATATGGGTGTGAATGTTCTAGAAAAGGCAGATCAATTCAAAAGTTAATCTTAGCCATTGATTAGAGATCTAATCTGGGCCATTGAAGTTTCAACGAGAAGACTATAAGAATCGCTTGAAGGGTCATTTGGAAAACACATTTGGCGAAGTAAAGATCAAGAGATCGATTTCTTTAGTGAGCAGTGCTCAGAGGGAAAATTTGATCGAGAGATATTTTGCAGGGAGGGGTAGTAATTCTGGTTGGAAGGATTCCTGAACCGGAGAGTGCATAGCAGCAGAGACAGAGAGAGCCATAGAGGCAGTGCAGAGCCAGTGATGTAGTGCTTACGCAGTCACTGCGCAGAGCTTGAAGGGAAGTCATAATGTTGCTGAGGAGACAGCATTGGGCCAGTGCTAGATCCCAGAGAGTTTTTCCACTGGCCAGAAGGCCTCAGTTTCTAGCCAGGAGACAGAAGGGAAGTTGTAGTTGTGACGCAGAGACTGCGTGGGTGATACAATCACTGCGCAAAGGCAACACAACTCAGTCCAGTTTGGGTGCTGATTAGTGTCGAATTCCTGTGGAGTGAGGTTTGTTTCACAAGATCTCTTCTGTCAGTTTCTCTGCATGATTTGACGGATGTGTCAATCATAGACTTGTACTCATAAATATTTACTGCATAATATATAAACCCTCAACTACTGCACTGGTTTTCCCGCATTGGGTTTTTCCGGGGACATTGGTCCAAAAATAACTGTGTCAACTGTGTGTGTGATCTATTCTTGTTCAGTTTTGTTTTCGCACTTGTATTTCTTCCGCATTTTATTTGTGTAGGTTGCAGTGTGATGTATTTAGTGTTTTCCGTAGTTAACTACAAATAGATTGTTAAGTTAAAAATTAACAATTAGGTGAATATCTTCCAGTTGCTGCAATAGGATTCCAGATTCATGGAATTTTCACACATGCCACTTAGAGGACTCAACGTAGCTCTCTAACTACCCTACATGATCATGACATCATCAATTTGGCTTGCATATGGATGGCTAATTCATGACTTGTGATAGCTACTTGGTCGACTTGTGACCAAGACTTGTTTTTAACACATTATTTTATAATTTTGGGTGCTCATTAGGCTAATTCAATTTAGAGAGACTCATATAAATAGAAGTGAGTCTCATTTGTGAGAACTCATCATCATCACTTGGATTCTTCTTTTGTAAAAGAACTCCCACTTTTTCTTTGGAAGCTATTGGAGTATCTTGGATACACTAGGATATTCAGAGTTGATTTTTGATCTTGTCTTGGAGCTACTTCTTGAATATGGATGGATATATTGCATGATTATCTTGCAAGTTCTTTTGCTGATGAAATCTTTCTCTCGAAAATGTCTAATGTATGTAATTGCTGCAACTAATGTAAATGCTATTGTGCCTTAATTTTGTTGAAGATATTTTTGGACGCTCTTTGGTTCACTCTTGCTTATGTTACTCTCTCGAAGGGTTG
Organism: Pinus albicaulis; assembly: GCA_034641835.2. Classification (NCBI taxonomy): domain Eukaryota; kingdom Viridiplantae; phylum Streptophyta; class Pinopsida; order Pinales; family Pinaceae; genus Pinus; species Pinus albicaulis. The sequence continues at coordinate 380,621,093 of CM076571.1, read as the reverse complement.
AATTGGGAACTCTACTGTTCTACTGTTCTTTATTGTTGAATTTCTAAAGTATAACTACATATATTGGAACAAGTTAAAAGAAGATCTACATCAAAACTAATTATCAGAATTTCAGAAATATTGTGCTAACCCTAATTGCACTAGAAAATCCACATGGTATCAGAGCTTTAGTGACGGAAGGTGTTGATTTCTGGTAGCATCGGATGCGCTCTAAGTCTCAAATTTTGCAGGGAGGCTTAGACACATGTATTCCAAAATACCCTGAAAGCGTTTTGGGAAATTCCACCCAGATGGGGTTTTATTAAAATAATTAATTATTTTTAATGAGAGCCTAAGTCTAAACATAAGGAATTAAAATAATTTAAGTGTATTAATAGAACTGGGTGTGAAACTTCTAGAAAAAGACTAAGATCGAGTCAATATGATCTAACTCGTTGACTATGTTTTAATCTGGGTCGTTGGTTATCCAACGAGAAGATTATAAGGACTTCGATGGGCATTTGGAAAACACACCTAGTGAGTCTAGAGATCGAATTTCTCAAGTGAGTAGTGCAGAGCAACTGGAGGATTTGATCGAGTTGATTCGATTGTAGTGAGGGGCAGTGATAGTTCCGGTTGGAATATCTTTTCCTGAGCCGAGAATACTTAGTAGAGAAGGCAGAGAAGAGGATGCAAAAGAGGCAGTGTAAGGGCTATGCTAGGCAGCGCAGTGCCACAGAGGCATCATTCTAGCCTTGAGGAGATCCGAGATTTTGCAGTGGATCAGTCAGATCCAGTGCCAGAGTGCCGGGGTGTGAGACCAGTGGGGCAGAAGATCAACATCCAGCCAACAAAAGATCCAGCAGAAGGAGGTGACGCAGTCCCCAACTAGAGTGACGCAGATTTGCATAGAGGCTGCGTAGAGGAACTGTGGGGCTCATCAATTCAGTGTTGGGTGAGTTCTAGATTTCCAGTGTTAGTGTGAGGTAATCTTGACTAATTATCTGTTAGTCAAATTCTCTGTGGATAGCTAGATTTGGGCATCCAGTTGTATTCAAAAACTTATGCTTAATAATATCAAACCTTCATCTGCTGCACCGGTTTTCACGCATTGGGTTTTTCCGGGGACTTAGTCCAAAAATAACGGTGTAATGTGTGTCTATTTTTCTTTCTCGGATCTTCTTTCCACATTTAATTTTCGCAGTTTATTTAGTGAAGGTTGTAGTGTATTTACTTCATTATTTAATTGTAGAACACAGTAAATAACTTGTATAATTTATCAAGTAGGAGAAGTAATATCAGGTTACTGCAATAGGGATTCTGGGATTAGGATTTTTCACATGGTATCAGATTAGTTTAGGTGAAGCAACAGAGAAGATCGAAAGAACTCAACATTGAAGAGAAAGAGGGAGATCGAATAGCTGCGTAGGCAGTAGATCAAATCCCCAAGGGATTGCGCAGTCCAAGCCATGAGGGAAAGATTTGCGAGGAAGTCTCTCTCTGAGTGACTCGATAGAGGTAAGAATTTCCAGTTCGTGATATGTCAGCAGTAGAGGGAGCAACGCATAAAAGTTTTCTGTGGGACGCAGTTTTTGCTACAGCATTTTTGTGGGCAAAAAAGTGCCAGAGGAAGGAAGAAGACACGTTTTGAGGGAATTTTCTTCCTCGGTGAATTCCGAGCTAAGGAATTCCTATTCTAAGTTGTTGACCAACAGTAGCGAGGAGCAAATCTACTAACTCCAACAGGGAGTGTGTAGGCCAGCCTAGCAGCTACACAGAGGAGAGAGAGGGAGAAGTTCGACATTATTCAGTCGACAGAGATGGCAACATGTTGGTTCGAGAGGTCCTGACCCAAGTTCAGAGGTTAAGGTTTGCTAACAAACCCCTATACTACTGGCCCTTTTGGCAGTGACCTGCTTGCATAGGCCAAAGTCTCACCCGAAGCAGTATGGGAGGGTGCTGGAACCAAGTTTCAGCACCCTGGGAGAGAGCAGGTAAGTCAAGCCGGTCTTCAATTATCAGATCTATTCAGCAAGAAGTTGTTCACAGGGTTTTCAATATATAACCAGAACGCAACTATCAGATCTACTTAATAGGTTCGCATCCATGTGTGTACTACCAGTTAGGATCACAAAACAATATAATCGCAACAATTTAACAGATCACAGATACATACACCAGAAACATAGACAGTTCGCAACTACTAACAGATACTTTTCCTACTTAATCATATAACCCATGTTCGCATCAATCATAACAGAACAGATCCAGATAACATCAGATGTCCACAATACTTCCGCATATATATTACTACCAAAATCCACTTACATTCCCAGAATACCGCCTGCGCACACAGCCAACAGGGTCCTCACACAGCAGGACAGAGGATCTCCGCGATACAGCAAAAAGGAGTCCTACCCAAACAAACCTACTGCAGATCTAACAATTTGTGTTCCGCATCAATCTCTATTCTTTCTCTACCTAAGACTAAAAAAGGTTCATCTATTTATATCGATTTAGCCTACACATCTAATGGTCCGCAAACCGTGGTTTGTGGACTCTTGGACTACCCTTTACCCATTTACAATGCGTTAGGGGCTTTGACCCACCCCAAAGCCCCCGCATTAGACTAATGAATACAAAATATACAAAAATGGGCAAAATTCACAGCCTTTGGGAGACCCTGCTCCAACAGTCCCCCAACACAATCTTCGACTTGTCCCGAGTCACTGTGCTGGTGGGGCCTCGACCTGCGCCTGCAACAATATGATCGCCTCGGCTAATGGGGGCAGCACGCCTTCACTTTGTGCAGTAGCATTTTGTGTAATGTCGACCAATTTTTCTGAAATCGGACCTTCCGTCACGACGGTGACACTTTCTAGAGTTTGGTTTAGCTGCTTAATAGAAACATCAACATCCTTCGAAAGTTTGAGGACTTCGGCAGCCCATGGCTTCAGATGGTCACTGAGGATCTTCTTCTTTTGTCGAAGGTCTTCAATATAAACTTGGAGCACTTGGCTGGTGCACAACCGTTGCAAGTGCTGAGTAGGCACCAAAGTGGACAAGGTGGCTTCTATCGTTTCGAACTCTTCTTCTTTTTGCTACAGGTCCTAGGTTATTCCTCGCAGGATTGGGTCGCGCTGGACCTTGGTCCATAGCTGCATTGTGATCTCCAGTAATTGGGCACCCTGCGCGATCTGCCCTGTGATGACATTCGTAGCCGTGGTGACCAGCGCAGTTCGCTGGGCCTGTACCTCCAGAGGTGTTTCAGGCTGCAACTTAGCTTGCAGATCGGTGATCTGCTGCTCCACTCGTGTCTTGACTATCTGAACTTCCTCCTGGGAGGCCTTTAGTGCTGCGATCAATCTTTCAACCTTTGCCTGAGGGGTGGTTGAGGCCGGGATCTCTGCGGGAACATCTGTGCAAAGTAGGTGAATCATGTTTTCGAGCTCCATGTGCTTTGCGGTGGTGAGGCACACTCAACGTTCTTTGCATTGATTATTTGTTCAGCCACACCGAGCTGTTGATGCACTTGTTGGTCTTGATGGCAAATTTCATTAAATCCATAGGTGTGGAGACCCTGCAAGGGCTCATGAGGGAGCATAGCTAAATTTAGCTGGACTTCTGTACTGGCCTTGACTTGGAGTCCCAGGTCGGGTGGACTGAGTACCAGAGTTGCGCCAGGTAGAGAGTAGAGGCGGCTGTCATCTGTAACTAGTGCTGCACTACTGGCGGCTGAGGGTGGGCATACCTGAGTCACACTAGTCTGCAATGTGTCTGTCTTTAGCTACAGCGCATGGAGCTCAACCTGAATTGTGTCGACCGTAGCCTTTTGCTGCTCTTATAAGGCTACCCATTTGTCCGCCGTGGCCAGAGTGACCACATCAACGATTTGTTCAAGGTCTCCGTCAGTTAACGTGACTGTCTCGTCTCGTTCTATCCGCTGAGAGCGCTGATTTTTGCGGGGCGTTTTGACAGGCTCGCTTGTTCGCTTCGTGCCACGGGGGGAGGCAGGTCCTCCTGCATTCAAACCTTTTGTACCCAGGTCTGGCTGCGAATCCACTTGAGTCTCTGCCTCGATGTCCTTCTCGAGGGTTTGCTTCTACTGCGCATCCTTTTGTGTGGCTGCAACGGTGTCTTGTCTGGTACTCTGGGGTGTACCTCTGATATCTGGGATGATGACAAGGGGGGTGACTTTTGATGTGCTGGTGCCTCCGACGCCCTTCGTGCCAGTTTTGAAGCTGATCTTCCAGTTAGGAGGCTAAAGCGCAATGACGTTGTCAATTTCTTCGTCCGTCACCATATAAGGGAGCGAAGTCCATGCTTTCTCCTTGTGCGCTCTGATCTAAACGTTGTGCAGAGTGACCTGAAATGCTGCAATGCCCTTGTATTTGTCATATACGGCAGGGGACAATCATGGGCGGGAGTTAATCGCTGCGGTCAAGCTACTCTGAAAGAGAACCCAGAACACCTGGTTGTCCTCGAGACGTTGCAGATTCGTGGAATCCCATAAGTGTGCATAGCGAGCCCCTTCACACATGTCTGGGGTAAGCTCAGGGATGACTAATTCCGCAGGGGCTTCCCAAGCAACCAATGCTATGAGGAACAACAACCAAGAGTAACAAAAGGCGCGACCTTGCACCTAGGACTCGTGGACATTAGTCAGAAACTCCGTCACACAAATACTGTGCCCAGTTAAAACATATCCCTTTCCCGCATTGGCTAGCTAACCAAATTACGTAGGCTGGAACAGAGGTGACCTGACATTTCCTCATCATTTAACATGCCAACAGCGTAGTGCCCAACTGCGTACCTTGGTCACTAATGGAATTGATAATGAAACCCCGAGTATTGCGCTCCACATGGTACTTTTGGCGCACGTACTCAACAGTCTCCCCCTCGTATTTCTTACCAACGCGCTCCAAGGTGTTCGGTCCGCTCATGGGGAGACCAGTAATTCGATGAACTAGCATAGCATCAATGGGGATCCTGTCCTGGATCCACAGGCAACCGTCATGAATCAGGGGGAGCAACTGTCGTGCGAGCCTGTTCGTGACATTGTAGTGTCCGAAGTATGGCATCCTGAGCAGGTTCAGGAGCCCAGACCCAGCCAAACCACGCACCCAGCGTTGGGGGACAACTTTGACCCCACGGCTCTGTGAACTATATCAAGGTATAACTGGGGTGCTAGCTCAGGGAAGGCCTCAAAGTTGGCCAAATCATGATTGTCAAACTTGATTTCATGAAGCCTTCCAAAAGGTTCACCTATAACGGGAACCTCCCCTGGGGTCAGCGGCATCTGTAGGTAGGTGATCAAGCCATCGAGGTTCTTCGGTGTGCGCGTCGATATCTTACGTGGTCGAACGAAGGGGGGCAACTAGTTGATCGGCTCGGCTGTCTGGGCCTCCTCTTGAGCAGCCCGCGGGGATTTTACGTTTCGCGAGAAGTACGGGGCTTCCCTACGACCCATTTCGTGGGTTTCAGGGGCTTGCCTGAGCCCTGTGCTTTTTCCTTTCCTTTCCTTGTGGTTGGGCTAGGTGTGGAGAGGACCTCTTCGACTTCGGACTCGACCTCCACCACTTCCTCAGTTTCTTGTTCCACGGAGGTCACAAGCTTCGAGAGTTCGGCAGGATTTATGGTCGTCATCCTGGCACGAAAGTTAAACTCAGGATTGCTACTGTCAAAGGGAGCAGGTTGTTCAAACATGAAAGAGATGCTATAGGCACAAAAATTTTTACAGCACAACTTCGTCCAGGACAACCATGCCAAGTACAAACTATTCAAGCGATACGAAACCCTTGTCTGATCTAGCTTACCTGTTTTATAGCCTTGGCGATCGCCCAATGGTAGGGTAGACTTCATGCGGGACTTTCCATCAAGTAAACAGTAAAAAATCTCCAAAAATCGCCGCATTGAACGCCGGCCGGCCGCCCCATCGAACTGTAATTTTTTCTTTTTACTCGATTTTACTGTTCCAATGGCTAGTTTTCACACCTGGGGTGCACTCAACGTACCTCTGCATTCCTAGCGCACCCCTGTGCTTTGAGCAGACCTCCTGCGTTCCTAGCGCAGTGGCTTCGATTTGATGTGATTCTTTCCAACTGAAATTCTATGTTGCCATAGCCCAGCCTGCAAGATCTCTTGTACCGTAGTCTTTCCTGTGTAGTGACCTCCTGTTATGCCTTCGCGAGCTTCTGCCAAGAGAGCGTGGTTTTCATGCTCCAGACCGTCTCTGCGCAACACTTCATGACCTGCGATAATGGTAAATCCGCCGGTTGGTTAACCAACTCCTTTTGTCGTACCGAATATTCGGTAGGTGCCATGCCTGTGGTCAGGAACGAAGAGATCTCAGTGAAGCGCACATCCACGACCTTAATGGTGAACAACTGCGCATCAGGAAATCCTTTCTTCCAGCTAGTGGGTTCTTCACCCGTCTCAATTCGAGACAAGTGATCCCACCCCATACTCAACTTTCCAGGCTTGACTATGATGTCAAAATCATATTCCTGAAACTGTAACAGCCACCTGCAGATTTCCCCCCCTAACACGGGCTTATTTACCAGGTACTCTAAAGCCGAATGATCTGTAATAATCTTAAAGTGTCCTCCTAATAGATAGTGCCGATACTTCTGTAGTGCATAGATCAGGGCCAATCCTTCCTTCTCCGTGGTGGCATAATTGCGCTCCGCACTCAAGACTTTCCGACTAGCACTTGCAATTGGGTGATCAATGTATCCGGCGCCAGGCTGCGTACGGGCAGCTCCTAGGGCAATCCCCGAAGTATCAACATGAACATGACATACCATCCCCAAATCGGGGAAAGTAAGAATAGGTGCAGAGACTATATTTTTCTTGAGTAGCTCAAAGCTCTTCTGGCACGCGTCATTCCAAAAGACCGAAACATCTTTCTTAAGCAGTGTTTTCAGAGGTGCAGTGATCAGTGCGTATCCCTGAATGAATTTTTTGTAGTAGCCCATATGTCCAAGGATCGAACGCAGCTGTTTCTCAGTTGTAGGCCTCACCCAGTTCAACCGTTTGGCCGGTTCGATGAATGTATTATCAATCTCCTCCCTAACCTTCCGCATACGATAAGAGCGTTGTTTTATCGGCTGCGCATCTGGTTTCAGAGTGCTGTGCATACCGTCTAAGTCCCTCGTGATCTCCTTAGGCTTTGAAAACTCGGCTGGACACAAGTCCCGATACTCCATGAGCAGTTCCGCAATCTTGTCTATTGTCCCATCATCCCAGGAGTTCCCAATTTTAGCTAACTTGAGTTGTTCTTCCAGACCCATGTTAGCGCTTCGTGGTTTTAGAGGTTTCATAACATCCACCGTATGTAACGGAGGTCCTGCAACTGTGCGTTCCCCTGCTGATTCTATGATCGAGACATTGCACGAATCTGTGTCGCAATCCTTTATGGTGATCTTGTGGCACTCGACAATATCCTGCATCTGCGTTTCCCATGTGGGTCTTCCGCTTGCTGCGTATAGGCTGGATTCACCAAATACAAAGGTAACAATATTCTGCAGAGCTTCCTCAAGCACCTTCAATCCTCCTGTTAACCCGAATGTCCCCAAGAATTCATCCTTTAGGGTTTTCCACTGGCGGGTGCACTAATGTAGCTCCGCATCTAGGTACCATGCAGCGGGAATTGGTCCCAAGGCATGAATAAACAAGTGAACCCATTCTTTTGCAGTACGATCACACCATTGCTCCATCCAAGCGAACAAATGTTCGCACGGATTCCCTGGGCCCCAGAATATCTTGACGCGCATGTCGGTCGGAGGTTCAAATCGTAGGACCATCATATCCCAACATTCCTCCCATTCCTGGAACACCCCCTTATGCGTGTCCCACCATCTCGCAGGCATTGCGCGCATAGCTAGATCAAGGGCCCATACCCTTCGTTCTCTGGGAACCTCAGCTTCAAAGGTTCGCAAAAATTCCTTTATACTACCGGAACCATCAAAGCAAGGTAGTTCTCTTACCTTGGAGGATATATACCAGAAGTCCCTGGTAATTCGTAGGCAGCGCAGTGCAGAGACATCATGCAGTCGGTTTTGCCAATTTTCTATTTCTTCGTCGGAGTCGAAAAAGCATTCGTTGTCCTTCTCCCAGCAAAGCACACCGTCGGCTGTAGGGTTGATCCAGTCTTCATCCCTCGCAGTTAACTTATAGATGTGAGCCACCTCTTCTTCCTCACGCGCTGGCTCGGTATACCTTTCTCCTTCTGCAGGGTCTAGTGGTACGATCACTTGTGTTCCCTCACTTTCAAATACCACGCTTCTTCAAATTGATAATACCGCCCATATCAATGGCCCAATCCAATCCCAGGAGTGCCGGGTAGGGATCCACATATTCTACAATCTAAATGACTTCAAAGTCAGCTCGTACCTTGACTCCGACGATATCTACTACAATCTTTGACAATCTTCCCAACGGTATGATCTTCTGTTGATTAGCCATGCGCAGCTGAATAGTGGACCAGTCCAATTTAGGTTCTCCCATTCGCTGCCAAGTCTGTATAGGTAGTACATTCGCATCTAATCCTAGGTCTAGAATTACTTGGTTCATTTCATAATCACCAATCTGTGTAGTTAATCACATTTCTTGACCAGTGCGTCTCTTCTGCTCATAAAGTTTATGCACATCCTCAATCTTCATGACTGGGTCCGGTTTTCCCGCACAACTGTCGAGTAGGGCTTGGAGGTTTTCTACGGCCCGTTGATTACGCAGCAGCTTTATGCATGCCTGCAAGAATGGTTTGATCTCATCTTCAATTCTACTGTTTGGAGCCGATGTTTCGTCTTGAGCACAGTCTTGCCGAGTTGCGACAAAGGTCTCCTTCTCCTTCTGTAATTCCACGCCTTCTGTTTAGTGGCTGCTTTACGGTTAAGAGGCTCCATCTCAGCGCTTTCCACCGACCCCTCAGTGGCCATACTGCTGCGCGTTATCACATTAATGCTCAGCCCCTCCTCACGAGGTTCCGCCTTAACCCGTTGTATATTCTGTGTAGGACTCTGCTGCTTTTCCTGCACCTTGGCCATTAGAATTGGGCAGTCCTCGATCACATGGTCCAGCTGTCTGCAATATCTGTAGGATTGCCGCATTGGGTTCATGCAGTCCCTCGCATAGTGAACTACTTCTTCGCAATTATAGCAGATCAGTTGGCATCTACCCCTACTTGCGCTTCCCCCTCGCCCCCCTCCCCTGCCCCTGGCCGGGGAGCCTCCCATACCTGCAGGGGATCTAGGTGATGAGGGTTCTGACTGTACCCTATATAGGTTTCCCCGGTCGATCATCAAATCATACGTTCGACAGTTCTGTTCATCATGTCCTACAGACCTGCAAAACCTACACCATTGTTGCTTTACTTCTGGGATATATGCGGCAAGGCAGGGGCAGTGGTTGGTATCATGCAGCCTCGCAACGCGACAGTCATCGCACCATAGTGCCGGCCCACTTGGTCTCGCAGCTTCCCTAGGGCGCAACGGGTTGGGTCCCCCGGCCTGCATGTAGTCTGCGAGCAACGAACAATTATCTTTGGTGTGGCCATTCACCCTGCATTGTATGCACCATCTTTCGGGGCTAGCCTCCATCCCTCGCTCCTTTCGTAGATTCTGGATCTCCATGTGCATTGCGGCACTGCCTCTAGCTGGCCTTGTATTTGCTATACTCCTAACTGGGTATCATCTCTTGGCGCAGCCTCCAGCTTCATGGCAACCTCCAAGGCCTTCTCTTGCGTTTCAATGGCTTGATGACCCATCAGTATGCACAGGTGAGGCAGCAACATAGCAATGAACCACTCCGTGTGCTGCCTGTCATCGTACTGGAATCCTCGTTCTCGAACTACTTTCTTTAACCGTTGATCTGCTTCCCATACGGACTCAGATGGTCCTTGCTTGAAATCTTTCAGGTCGTTCACTATCTGAGAGTAGGACTTAGGTTTCTTGAACTGCTGTTTTAATGCATTCTTGATTTCCTCAATAGTCGCATTCGCATGTTGGTCAATATATCCCATGTACCAATCCAAGGCTCTTCCTTCAAAGGCAAGAGATAGCTGTGCCCTTTTCACCGCATCGCTTGCTACGTTTTGTGTAGTCCATCTGATCCTGTGACAAACCAGAACCGATCCATGTCCTCATCACCCACGCCCTTGAAGGTAGGTAGCTTTATGTGCGAGACCACATCATCTTCTGGTGGGGGTGGAGGTGAGTTCTTACGCCTATGAGGGTTCGAAGGTGGCGTAGATGGGGAGCTATGCGCATCGAAATTTCTTACTGGACTATAGACAAATTGATCCCCTTCTTGATTAGTTTTGTAGTACTAACCACTACGCGTTGCAACCTCGCTTTGATCGGAGCTCATTCACTCTGTATGGCTACACAAAATGCTATTTTCGCACAACCAGATCTTAATCAGTAATGGCAAAGTTTTTAGAAACTTACCCCGGAAACCCTTGAAGAACCTCCGCTCTGCTTCTGAGTAGGACACAAATTGGTCAACTGCAAATTCTATCATAAATCTTCCGATCACACTGTCCACCCAGTGATATACGGTGCGAGTGATGGTGTTATCAGTCTTTTCTAATTGCTGGATCCGTTCTGGGGTCCACTGTGTGACCCGTTTGTCTTTCCAACACTTCTAAAAATCGACAAGCCTTGCGAGCCACTCCTAGAGCTCGATCGCAATCGTCACAAAGAAAATCTCATAGATCTCCGTGAAAATGTACTTATTCTTCCACTCCTCTGTAGTCAACTTCGTACTGCGATTTTCTTTTACTTCGAATTCTTGAACTTGCTTTTCAAACCACTCATCTATTTCCAATACGGTCTTGGCATTACCCGATCTTTTTCAAAATGCTCTCGGTCCTGGCAACGAAACCATTTGTTGGCTCGAGGGGTCCTGACCTAGGTTCAAAGGTTAAGGTTTGCCAACAAACCCCTATACTACTGGCCCTTTCGGCAGTGACCTGCTTGTGCAGGCCAAAGTCTCACCCGAAGAAGTATGGGAGGGTGCTGGAACCAGGTTTCCGCACCCTCGGAGAGAGCAGGTAAGTCAAGCCGGTCCGCAATTATCAGATCTATTTAGCAAGAAGTTGTTCACAGGGTTTTCAATATATAACCTGAATGCAGCTATCAGATCTACTTAATAGGTTCGCATCCACGTGCGTACTACCAGTTAGGATCACAGAACAATATAATCACAACAATTTAACAGATCACAGATACATACACCAGAAATACAAACAGTTCACAGCTACTAACAGATACTTTTCCTACTTAATCATATAACCCATGTTCACATTAATCATAATAGAACAGATTCAGATAACATCAGATATCCATAATACTTCCACATGTATATTACTACCAAAATCCACTTACATTCCTAGAGTACCGCCTGCGAACACAACCAGCAGGGTCCGCACACAGCAGGACAGAGGATCTCTGCGCACACAGCCAGTAGGAGTCCTACCCAAACAAACCTACCGCAGATCTAACAATTCGTGTTCCGCATCAATCTCTATTCTTTCTCTACCTAAGACTCAAAAAGGTTCATCTATTTATACCGATTTAGCCTATGCATCCAATGGTACGCAAACCGTGGTTTGCGGACTCTTGGTCTACCCTTGACCCATTTATAATGCGTTAGGGGCTTTGACCCCCCCAAAGCCCTTGCGTTAGACTAATCAATACAAAATATACAAAAATGGACAAAATTCACAGCGTTTGGGAGACCCTGCTCCAACACAACAAATGGGCTGAGAGTTCAAGATCGGTTGGAGGGGGCCTCCAACTATGTGATCTGGTAAGAAAGGATCAAATGTCTGCTAGATGAGCATGATCTCAATGCTTTTTCGATGGTGTAGTAGCTGTCCCTATGGATGCAAATGCATTAAAAGCCGACAAGAAGGATATGACGAAGGCCAAGTGTTTGATCCTCGATGGAGTGAGGGATAATGCAGTATATGACATCGCTAGAAAAGGGACTGCCAAGGAAATGTGGGATGCCTTGGAGATATCAAGAATCTTCTGAGCAGTGGAAGATGTACTTGCAAGAGAAGATGCGATCTACAAGGACGCAGAATGGAGAACACATTGATCCGTACCTTGCAAAGCTTCAGGAAACTCGAGATCAATTAGCAGCTATCGTATCTACACCTCCAGCAACCGAGATGGTTAGACTAGCCCTGAACTCAGTTTCAGATGAATGGCAAGTCTTTGTCCAGAGCATCTTGGGCAGAGAAGGGTTGCCTGATTGGGAATAGATGTGGGCCACTCTTCAGCAGAAAGAGATGAGGTGAGATATGATCAAGTGCAAACTTGATGGCAGTAGCAGCAGTGGGTCGAAGCCCAAGGAGGAGGAAGAGAATGTAGCCTTTGAATTTAAGGGGCAACAACAACAAGGGAGGCAGAAAAAGGATGTCTCAAAGATCAAGTGTTTCCAGTGTGGTGAGATGGGTCACTGCGCTACACAATGTCATATCAAGAATAAGGACAAGGATGAGAAACATGATCCGCAGGCTGCAATTGCAAGGATTGAGGAGGAGGAGTTTGCCATGATTGCCCCCATATCTCCAGGGGAGAATTGGGGTGATCTAGAACTATAGTTCAAAAGAGCCGCAGTTGGGCAAGATCCTTGAGGAGTGTACCTCATGGATCAATACCTTGCTACAGGAGCCCAAATCAAAAGTAGCAAGATGGACCAGTGTTAGTTGGTGTAGAGAAGTGCCGAAGTGACAACGCAATGGCTAGAGAGTGCCAAAGTCTAATCAACAGAGAGTAGAGTTGGCAGCAGTGCAAGAAGGCACATCGCAGAGTCAGCAGCAGCGCAACAACTTCAGAGGGTCAACGCAGAGTCTAGCAACAGTCAGATCTTCAGTGTTAGATGCATCATGCTAAAGACTTAGTTCAGTAATTTTGGATGTTTTTCTGCTGCAGCAACAACAACAAAGTTGCAGTGCACATGCAGTTGGAAGCAGTATGTAGGGTCAACAACAACATAGATGCAATAGTGTTGTAGTTGATGGGCAACAGTGTCAGACATCAGCAACGCAGAGGGAGATGTTACAAAATTAGTGTAATGCTTCAGTAGGATGCATTACTAGAGCACAGTCTTTGCGTTTTGGGAAATACCACCCGGATGGGGTTTTATTAAAATAATTAATTATTTTTAATGGGAGCCTAAGTCTAAACTTAGGGAATTAAAATAATTAAAGTATTTTAATAGAATTGGGTGTGAAACTTCTAGAAAAAGATCGAGATTGAGTCAATATGATCTAAGTCATTGATTATGTTTTAATCTGGGTTGTTGGTTATTCAACGAGAAGATTATAAGGACTTCGATGGGCATTTGGAAAACACATCGAGTGAGTCTAGAGATCGAATTTGATTTGATTGAGTTGATTCGATTGTAGTGAGGGGCAGTGATAGTTCCGGTTGGAAGATATTTTCCTGAGCCGGGAATACTTAACAAAAAAGGCAAAGAAGAGGACACAGAAGAGGAAGCGTAGGGGCTATGCTGGGTAGCACAGTGCCACATAGAGGCAACGTTTCCTTGAGGAGATCTGAGATTTTGGATTGGATCAGTCAAATCCATTATTGGAGTGCCGGGGTGTGAGACCGGAGGAGCAGAAGATCAAAATCCAGCCAGCAGAAGGAGGTGATACAGTCCCTAGCCAGAGTGATGCAAATTTGCGCAGAGGCAGCATGGGGCTCATCAGCTCAGTGTTGGGTCAGTTCCGGATTTCCAATATTAGTGTGAGGCAGTCCTCACTAATTATTTGTCAGTCAGATTCTCTGTGAATAGCCAGATTTGGGCATCCAGTTGTATTCATAAACTTCTGCTTAATAATATCAAACCCTCATCTGCTACACTGGTTTTCCCGCATTGTTTTTTTCAGGGACTTAGTCCAAAAATAACGGTGTAATGTGTGTCTATTTTTCTTGCTCAGATCTTGTTTCCACATTTAATTTCCACAATTTATTTAGTGAAGGTTGCAGTGTATTTGCTTCAGTATTTACGTGTAGAACACAGTGAATAACTTGTATAAGTTATCAAGTAGGAGAAGTAATATCAGGTTGCTACAATAGGGATTCCGAGATTAGGAATTTTCATAGAAGGAAGGCACATTGAGATCATTTTGTAGAAATCTTAGAGAGATCGTTTTATTAAAGTCCTGCTTGTTCATTAGCTTCTACATCTTCCTCTATGAAATCTGAAAACAAGTTAGAGGGAGCTTTAAAATTCAGAGCTTGGAAAGTCAGAATAGATCTTATTCTTGCCAAAAACAAAGTGTTGGATATTGTGACAAGAAAGACTACTGAACTGACCAATGCAGCTAGAAAAGAGAAGTTCAAGGACGATGATATTATTGCCATGAGTGTAATAGTGGACTCCATTAGAGATCATCTCATTCCCTACATTGCAAAGCACAATACCTCTAAGAAGATGCATGATACCCTAAAAAATCTCTACACTATCAAGAATGTTGGTCAGTCCACGAGCTTAAAGAATGACCTATGAAATACAAATATGACTAATGACGGCACTGTGGGGGTGCCAAATGCAATGGCCAATGACCACCAACCTGAAGAATGGAGATGAATAATGGGGAAAGATGTAAAGTGATAAGTATGGATTACCTTGGACACACTACTTCAATCAATGCTTCCCCAATAGTTCCCTTTCTAATACCCTAAGGCCTTAGAGGAGGTCCTGTAGCCCACCAAAATGTGGGGTACCCCTTTGCAGAGCTTTTCTTTTCGATGTATCCTCCTCTGGCTAGCAACAACCCCCTAAAAACCACCTGATAGCTTTGATGTGCTACTTTATCTCCATCACTTGAACTAGCCATCATGTACCCTCACCCATCTGTCGAGATCATATGTTTGAAGGTGGGCCATCCGATCCTAAAGGTGTGATTTTTAATTATGCAATCGGGTGTTTATGTTTGTTTTTTCTTCGGCACACTTGGGTATGGATTATTGGGTGACTTGGAAGGAGGAAGGGTTTTCACTGTAGTCTTGTTCCCTTACCTTAACTAAGGGGTTAATCCTCAACCCTAGTCCTGTGAGATCTCCCTTATTGGCTTATAGCTTTAGGATGGGAACTACTTGGGAAACCCTGATTTTGGTAGCATGGTCCCATTTTCTCGATCTAGATTTTTCACTCCCCTTCGCACATTACATGCCCTAGGTCATCATTTTCCTTCTCTGGGTTGACATGACTACTAGGTCCACAACGCTCTTGTTCCCCCTCCCCTTCTCCACATGTTTGGGTCAGGCCTGGAACAATGGCCCAGAGGTTGATGCAGCAAAAAAAAAGATAAAAGCATAAATGGCTAGATACAAAAGGAAAGAATGCCACAAAATGCAAAAGATGGCCGGGACAATAAAATTTAGCACGTGGGAAAAATCCAAACATGGGCTCTACCCCTTATCATTATGGCCATCACCCTAGTTCTTAGGGCCCTATGAGTTCCCCTGCATCATTAAGGAACCCATGTATGTTCCAACCCGTGGGGGGCGATGAACTGCCTCACCTTAAGGGGGTAATCACTGCTATATCATACACATCATGCTCTTATTTCCTAGATCCCTGAGCAATATAACAAAAGAAAAATCAATAAAAGGCAAAAGGCAAATGAAGAAGGGTGGAAAAATCAAGGCCGGGGTAACTCATGTAACACGATTGCTCCCTCCTACATTCATATACGCAAGCATGTGGATATCCCTCACCATTACCATCCTTGAGCCCATGTCGTTTGGCCTCAAGACCCCTGTGTCGCCATCCACCTCATCATTATCCACATGACACCTACCTCTTGAAGGACGTACCTTGGACATGTCCTTTCCTTTAGGGGCTGGGAACACCTAATAGGATTGTTTATTAACCACTCCTACACAGGGAGGTAACACCATTACATGCTTGAGTACCCAAATTTGGAAGGGAAACCCACTATGAAGTCTCATTTTTTCCCTTCAGTAACAAGCTTATTCGCTCAATTGCATGAATGAATTATTGTATCTAAAGGTGAGGAGACACATTGAATCTTATACAGGATTGCAGGAGGGTTTTCATCTTGGACTTGGCCTTCCTATATGGGATGCAAGCCCTCCAAACTGGTTGAATATCATAAGGGCAAAAAGATTCTCTCTTTGTCGATATTTACTTGTGATTTCTTTGAATTATTATTATCTTTCTTATATTATTATTTTATCTTAGTTCATTTAGCAATTACCAAAACCAAAATACAAAGATCAAGGACATCAGATGTAGGTGCACAGCCAGGGCAAAACCCCAATATAGGGGAAAACCCAGTCAAGAACTCTTCCTTCAGTAGATTCATATGACAGTGAGAACCAAAACCTTAACCAATAGACCTTCCTCCTCCACCAAGTCAGCCTTCTAATATGATGCAACAACCTTCAATCGTCTATTCTTGTCCAACAGCTTCAACCCAACAACAACCCAGAAATTTCGATCCTAGTTACTACAACTACTGCATAAATTTCGGCCTCCCAGCTATTGCAGATTTTCGGCCTCCTGCAACACTTCCAGATCTTCGCACGTGTGAACTTGGAGAGAGAATTTTGACTTCTTATGCTTGTGAGAGACCTCCTTCTCCTTCGCTATCCTTTTCCTCTTCTTCCTTAGAATTTCACACTTTTTAGCTTCCTGCAATTGCAAATCGAACTTGTTGTGAGTGAATGGAAAATGAGGTCGAGTTGCTTCCTTTATATAGTGATTATGCTTCTCAGTTTTAGGCCGACTTCGCCAGTTTGAGGCCGACTTGGTGGAGGAGGCCTAATTGACCTATTTTACAATAAAATAATTTTATTCTTTGACAAATAATTCCTAAGAAGGGTTCTTCACAATATGACATGGACAAAGACACTTGACACAAACCCTAGAGGTCTTTAATGGAGACCTTGACCTAAAAACAATTCACCCAAGCATGAAACCAATGCTTTAATAAGTCAATTTATTTAATAATAAAATTTCTTTTTCTCTCTTTTGATAAACATAGTTCATTATGACTCAAGTACAGTTATGAAGACAAACACTAGTTACATTCTTCAACACTCCCTCTTAACTAGGGATATATTCATAATTACCTATATCTATAGAGGTACATTGAAGATCTCCAAAATGAACTACGAAGAGTTTTGGCACACTCAGTGCCACAGACTACATTCCTGACTAGGGTAGCCTGTCTAGGTGGGACTAAGATGGACTAAAGATTTTAGCCAATCTAGGTACCATCATGCTTACTAACTAACCATCAACCCGACGATCTAGGTGCGTATCCAAGGTCAGAGCTCTAAGACCAACGCCACCCTCCCTCTTCAGGATCTAGAGATCAAACACACATAGGTTGACCAAATGTCCTCCCAAGAATCCGACATTAGATGCTTCAACTCTCCTTAATAAACTAGATATATCAATTTGTCCAAGCATGCTTCCAGAGTGTTCAACCTGTTTATGGAGAGACAAACACAAACCCCAATCAACAATAAATTATTAAATATACAAACCTTCGGGGTCCTCAATCATCCTGATGCCAATTATATCAAGTTATTCATATGCAGCGAGTCGAAAGCTTTTCTTCTTTCATCAAGACATCATCAATGCATTGTAGCACTTTCATTCTCCAATTTCTTCTTCAAGGTATCCATCACGACTATAATATGCCCTCCCGCTCAACTAGGGAGATATATCCTTTCTTCTATCCAGGCTCCCTCTTAACTTAGGGAGATCAACTACTTTCTTTTTCTATAACATCGGAGAAGCTTCAACCTATCAAGGTTATCTTCATCATCATCCTTATAGCTTTCTTCATCATGTATAGCTTTCTTCATCATGCTTATACAGACATCTTCATTAGCTTGAAGATTGTGTACCTACAAAACTTTAATAGCAATGTAATATTCCCAATTAGCAATAGCTAATTGGAAATATTAATTTTTACCAATTTTGCCTTATTATAGTTGGAGCATGAATAAAGTGAGTGAAATATTAAATAACTCACTTAGGATAAAGTATTTCCCTAAAGTCCACATTGTATTTGAGGAAGTGGGGCCTAGTGACCAAGTGGACAACGCAGAGAGAGGAGGACGTAGACCACGTGGGCAGCGTGGGGCCTACCTCACGCAGTTGAGAGGCGCTACGTGGGCCAAGGGGGCACGTAGGAGATGGTGGGGCCTAGGGTTGAGAGAGGCCCATCGTAATAAAAGGGAGGAGAGCCTCTTCATTTGGGCATTCATGTTTATGCATCTTGAGCTTGTCATTTCGACTTGGAGCACGTTGGCTGTTTAGCTTGTCTGCAGTACTGTTTAGTACACCGGGTGTCTCTGTACGGAGATCCCATCTTCAGCCCCGGGAGACTTCGAGTGCTTGCTCGGGTGAGGTATTCTACCATCATCTTCGCAGGAGGATTTGTGGTTGCCTTCGTTGTGGAGCGGAGCATCTAGGGACTGCGCAGTCTTGAGAGAGAGGACGCAGTTCACCTTGGGAGAGTTCCAGATTGGTGTCATCTTGGAGGATTCGGGCCAGAGAATTGAGCAAGGGGCCAACCCTTGCCTATTGGGGATATTTGGGAGAGAGGGAGTCCCTATTTTGGAGGTTGTCATTTAGCACCAACGTGGCCCTTGGGAGGATAACGTAGATCCTCAAGGGAGGCATTTTCGGAGGTCAAGCATTTCAGAAACGCTCTCTGGGCTTTTCTGGGTATTGTGAGTAGAGGCCGATTCCAGAGTATTAGCATTTTCCGAGTAGGGGAGCAACCCCAAATACTCATTTTGGTTCCAACAGTTACAACAGCACGACAGTATTTCAGTGGTTGGAGTTAGAGTAGAGAATAGCCATTTCCTTTGACATTTTGAGAGTATTCCTACACTTGCCTGGTGCAAGTCGAGGTGCCATCATTCTGATCACCCCTTGTACTTCTTTATATTTCTCAGTATAATAAAATGGCTTAGCATTCTCTATTTCATGTGTATCAGCTTCATGGTTTGTGTCTAGCATTCTCTATTTCCCCTTCGGGATATTACAGTGGTATCATAGCTCATAGACCTGGCTCAGCCTGTGGAGCAAGTCGTCTATGACACCGAACGAGAAGCCGTACATTTGCTACAGGGGTAGGAAGTACCATGACCGAGAGCGCAGGTTGCAAATCACCTACGGAGAGGGTGACTGCGCTCCAGTAGTGGACGCAAAGCAGGAGGAACCGATGGCAGATGATAGAGATACCGCGAAGGAGTTTGGGGAAATGCTCCTCAATTCAGTACAAGATCTGTCAAGGCGGATAGAGGAGATGGGACAGAGATTCATTGCTACAGAGGCTAGGCAGCGTGAAACCCCAAGGGGTTTCCAGATTGGTGAGGGATCAGGCACATCCCACCATCTGCAGGAGCACGATGCCACTCAGCACATGGAATCTCATGCATCCACACGTTCCACCATGCCCACTTTTCTGGCTGCAGACACAGGGGCAAGAGCACAGCAGGAGCAGGAACCTGGCCACATGGGTGATTACTTTGCTGAGTACCAAGGATACGGGCAGGAGTTTAGGGATGCCCTCTCATTTCGTGATTTTGTCCAGCTCCAGCGGGACAGCAGACCCCGTGACCATCATAGGGGACACTAGCATTATCACGACAGAGACACTCAACGTACAATGAGCAGGTTCCATTTGCCTATGTTTGATGGTTCATCAAGCAGTTCGGCAAAGGCTTGGGTGGAGAAGCTAGACATATACTTCCAGCTTAACCAGATGGCGGAAGTCGAAGCCATCAAGGTAGCTTCACTACACTTTGAGGGTGAGGCCCATGCTTGGTGGTTTCATGGGATGACTACACTAGGACACTCGTCAGTGACCACTTATGTTGAGAGAGTAGTGAAGAGATTCGATCGACGGGATCCGGAGGAGCATTTCATTGAGCTGATTAAGCTCAAACAGACAGGGAGCCCAGACACTTACATCTTAGATTTCCTGAGACTCTCAGTGATGGTACCAGATCTATCCGCGGTACGGATGATCTACATGTTCATTGATGGGCTAGCAGAGCCGCTTCGGGGATTGGTCAGATCCACTAGATCAACCACCCTCCATGACGCAGTTGGCAGGGCACGGGTCTTGCAGGATGCCTTACCTCGGACCAGGATGCCTTACCCCCAGAGACAGGTTTTCCAGCCTAAGGGGAAGGATGTGAGGATTACGCCTCCAAAGGGGAATCAGGGTAGAGGACAGTGGGATGATGATGCCAGGAGGGAGTTGAAGAGGAAGAGATTGTGTTTCACCTGTCAGGAGCCGTGGGCACCAGGACACAGATGTGCTGTTGGCAAAGCACATTATATCGAGGTCTTCTCCGAGAGCAGCGGGGAAGAAGATGAGTATGATGACATGGGGGCAGGGGGCAGCCATATAGCGCAGGATCATTTGCCACCTCCACCACCAGGAGCAGGAGGTGCAGCCTTTGCACCTACCAGAGGGACCCTTGCAGCATTGCGAGGAGTTCCCAAATATCTGACGTTGCGCATCTGAGGTATAGTGCAGGGGCAGCGAGTATCAGTACTGGTGGACAGTGGGGCAACCCACAACTTCATCGATGCACAAATGGTAGAGCGGAGAGGCATACAGATAGAGACCTTCAATGGGTTTTCAGTGTTGGTCCCAGGAGATCAGACTATGCAGTGTGCCAGCTATGTCCCAGCGCTCGCAGTGACGATGGGCACTTACACAGTGACTGACCACTTTTTCGTGGTTAACATACCAGATACCAATGTGGTATTAGGAGTACAGTGGTTGATCACTCTGGGGAAGGTCACCATAGATTGGGAGGCCTTGAAGATGGAGTGGGATGACAAGAAGACCAGGAAGCACGAGAAGATATAGGGCATGCACACTTACCCACCTCAGACAGTTTCAACTCACCGGATGGAGGCAGACTTCCGGAAGGGAGACATAGAGTGGGCAGTAGAGCTGCGTGCATCAGAGGCAGAGACTACCGGGCAGACAGTTCATCCAGAGGTATAGACCATCCTTGACAGGTATGCCGCGATGTGTGGGGAGATACCACCAGGACAGCCACCGGATCGGGGATTTGAGCATACGATTGAGCTAGAGTAGGGCATACAGGCCGTCATTACCACATCCTATAGGCACCCCAAGGCCTATCGGGACGAGATCGAGCAGGCTATCCACGAGCTGTTAGCTCTTGGACACATTCGGCCTAGCACCAGTCCTTTCGCTTCTTCGGTAGTGTTGGTGAAGAAGAAGGACGACACATTGAGGATGTGCATTGATTACAGGGCCCTGAACAAAAAGACCATGAAGAACAGGTACCCTATTCCTCGGATTGACGAGCTGATGGATGAGTTGAGAGGGGCACAGTTCTTCTCAAAGATTGATTTGAGATTCGGGTACCATCAGATTCGCGTGAGGGAAGAAGATATTCCCAAGACCGCTTTTAGGTGTCACTATGGCCATTTTGAGTTCTTGGTGATGCCCTTCGGGCTAACCAATGCACCGGCCACCTTCCAGTCATGTATGAACCACATCTTCCGCAGTCACCTGAGGAAGTTTGTGTTGGTCTTCTTTGATGACATATTGATATATAGCAGGACATGGGAGGAGCATCTCCAGCACATAGAGGTAGTGTTGCGTATTTTGGAGGAGCAGCAGTTTTATGCTAAGCTCTCCAAGTGCGAATTTGGGTTGATGGAGATGTTATACTTGGGACACATCATAGGGGTGGATAGAGTGAGGGTCCACAAGGAGAAGATCAGGGCCATCAGGGATTGGCCAGAGCCGATAAACGTGACGGAAATTCGGGGGTTTGTAGGTATCTGCACCTACTACATGAAGTTCGTCAAGGTTTTCTCTCAACTTGTTGCACCCCTTACAGATCTGATGAAGAAGGGGGAATTCAGTTGGACAGACATAGCACAGCGAGCCTTTGACAGGCTCAAGGAGGTGATGGGCAGCTGTCTAGTGCTAGCATTTCCAGACTTCACGCAGCCATTCGTTCTGGAGTGTGATGCATCAGGAGAGGGGATAGGCATAGTGTTGATGTAGGGAGGCCACCCTATAGCTTTTGAGAGCTGGAAGCTCCTACCACATGAGCGGTTGTATGCCATATATGACAAGGAGATGCTGGCCATCATGCATGCATTGGCCAAATTCCGACAGTACCTCGTAGGTAACAGGTTTAGGGTGAGGACTGACCACAACAGCCTCAGGTTTTTCTTAAAGCAGAAATAGCTACAGGAGAGGCGACAGAAGTGGGTCAGCAAGATCCAAGCCTACGACTTTGACATCGAGTATGTCAAAGGGAAGAACAACATGGTGGCTGATGCCCTTTCACGCAAACCAGCCACATTGTCTCTGAAGAGTTTGGACGCGGATTGGAGGGCTCAACTATTGGTGGAGTACTCCAAGGATAGATTTTCTTGTGAGGTTTTGGATGTGCAGGTGACAGATGATAGATATAGGGTGATGGATGAGATCATCTACTACAAGGACATGATCTTCTTGACTGAGGGCTCTCAGCTCAAGAAGAAGATATTGCAGGCTTCTCACGATTCACCATTGTCTAGCCATCAGGGGTTTACCAAAACCTACAGGGCCATCAGAGAGAGGTTCTCATGGAAGGGCCTCAAGGAGGACATACTCCAACATGTCAGAGAGTGCGAGGTTTGTCAGCACAACAAGGGGGAGATGAACCATCCGGCAGGTTTGTTGCAGCCTCTTCCCATTCCAGAGGGGAAATGGGAGAGTATCTCGATGGATTTCATCACAGGGTTGCCCGTGGTGCAGGGCAAGGACTATATATTCATCGTCATTGATCGACTGACGAAATATGTGCATTTTTTCGCCATATCTGCACATTATACAACAGCACAGGTGGCAGAGCTGTTCTTCAGGGATGTCTTTAGGTTACATGGTCTTCCCAAGACCATTGTCAGTGACAGGGACAGCCGCTTCATGGGCGGGTTTTGGCAGGAGATTTTTCGGTTGGTAGGGACAGAATTGACACCGAGCATGAGCTACCACCCACAGACAGATGGGCAGACAGAGATAGTTAACAAGTGGCTGGAGGGCTACTTGTGTAACTATGTCAGTGGGCAGCAGAGCATGGCTGAAGTGGCTGCACCTAGGAGAGTATTGCTACAACAACACACATCACATGACCATCGGTATGTCTCTGTTTTACGCATTATATGGTTATCATGCTTTATCTTTTGTTGATGTGATGTTTGGTGCCAACAAGGCTCCGAGAGCCAAGGATTGGATACAAGAGAGTCGAGACATCCTCCAAGCTCTCAAGGATAACATGGCTACATCGTAGAACCAGTAGAAGCTGTATGCCGACAAGGGTCGAGTGGAGAGACATTTTGAGGTAGGGGACTTGGTCTACCTACGTTTGCAGCCATACCGACAGTCTAATCTGAAGCAGAAGGGAGCTGAGAAGCTCAAGCCCCATTTTTATGGTCCTTACAGGGTGATACACAGAGTTGGGTAGGTTGCTTATGAGTTGGAGCTACCCTAGGGCAGCAAGATTCATAACATCTTTCACGTATCATGCCTGAAGAAGGCACTAGGATAGCACTGTGATGGCGGGGAGCACGCACTACGGATGATGAAAGGGGCACTTGGTGCCTGTGACCGAAGCCAGTGGCGATACCGGGGAGAAGCGATTTGCGGGCAAACGATCAGGAATTCTTGGTGAGGGTGGAAAGAATTTGCCGGATGAGGGATACTCGCAGGAGAGTGAAAGATCTTGCAGCATCCATCCCCTACGGTTGTGAGGTCAAGCAACATTTTGCCGAGGGGCACTTGTGTTCCCAGTGGCCAGCTAATTGGAAATATTGAGTGACCAATTTGCCTTATTATAGTTGGAGCATGAATAAAGTGGAAGTGAAATATTAAATAACTCACTTAGGATAAAATATTTCCCTAAAGTCCACATCATATTTGGGGAAGTGGGGCCTAGTAACTAAGTGGACAGCGCAGGGAGAGGACGTAGACCACGTGGGCAGCGTGGGGCCTATCTCACGCAGTTGAGAGGGACAGCGTGGGCCAAGGGGCACGTAGGAGATGGTGGTGCCTAGGTTTGAGAGAGGTCCATCATGATAAAAGGGAGGAGAGCCTCCTCATTTGATCATTCATGTTTATGCATCTTGAGCTTGTCATTTCGACTTGGAGCACGGCCCAGGTACATTTTGAACTTGTCTGCGATGTAGTTTAGTACACGGTGTCTCTGTACGGAGATCCCATCTTCGGCCAGGGAGACTTGGTGCTTGCTCGGGTAGTGTTCTGTCATTTCGCGGGGAGGATTTGTGGTTGCCTTCGTTGTGGAGCGGAGCATCTAGGGACTGCGCAGTCTTGAGAGAGAGGACGCAGTTCACCTTGGGAGAGTTCCAGATTGGTGTCATCTTGGAGGATTCGGGCCGGAGAATTGAGCAAGGGGCCAACCCTTGCCTATTGGCGATATTTGGGAGAGAGGGAGTCCCTATTTTGGAGGTTGTCATTCAGCACCAACGTGGCCCTTGGGAGGATAGCGTAGATCCTCAAGGGAGGCATTTTCGGAGGTCAAGCATTTCAGAAACGCTCTCTGGGCTTTTCTGGGTATTGTGAGTAGAGGCTGATTCGAGAGTATCAACATTTTCCGAGTAGGGGAGCAGCCCCAAATACTCATTTTGGTTCCAGCAGTTGCAGCAGCACGACAATATTTCAGCCGTTGGAGTTAGAGCAGAGAGCAGCCATTTCCTTTGACATTCTGAGAGTATTCCTACACTTGCCTGGTGCAAGTCGAGGTGCCATCATTCTGATCACCCCTTGTACTTCTTTATATTTCTCAGTATAATAAAATGGCTTAGCATTCTCTATTTCATGTGTATCAACTTCATGGTTTGTTTCTAGTACTATATGTCTTGTTGTATGCTTTATATTACTGTCTATTTCCCCTTCGGGATATTACAAGCAAGTACAACCAAATACATATATGGAAGCATGAAGTTAACTATATCAAAATTATGTTAATGGAAGCATTAGACTTTAGACAACAAATACCTAGACCTAGTTATGTTCATAATCAACAAGAGACACATGCTTCTGAACTTCGACTTCTTGCTAGGGTTTTGTTAGAAACCCTAGACTACAATATAAAGCAATTCCATTAGGATATCGATCTCATTACATCTAGGGCCTCGAAATTACTTTTAGAGATATATGAAAAACTCTTTTATGATATGTTGCAAACCCTAGAAGCAATTCCAACAAGTACAATTCTACAATGCATCTAAGGGTTCAACAATTTTCATAATTTATATGTTAGACTCCACTAAGATTTAATGCACACACTAGATTCCATCTTTGAGACACAGAGCCTTAGATATCAACAATTAAATCCAATCATAGTTTCAACAATATGCTTTTACATGACAGAGTTCTACTAGGGTTTGTTGCAAATCCTAGACAATATCATCATATATCAAACTTCTACTAAGGCTTTGTTACAAACCCTAGAATTTACAAACTATCAACAATCAGGTTAGCATATTTCGTATATATCTAGGATTTTATGCACAAGCATATCATAACAATATCTACTAGGAAAACCCAAGACACAAATATCAATATAGTAAATTCATTTAGACTAGGGTTTTGATCATACAAGCAAATATATACCTAGGGTTTTATTCCTAGGACATCATCTTAGCTAATGTAAGGGTCTTGCTTATAAACCCTAATTCGCCAAACCCTAACGATCTGGGACATTAGTACATAACACAACAAACCCTAAAGGACTAGGGTTTCCATTATGACAATACCAAAACCCTAATCGTCAAAAGAATAGTATTTTCTAGATTACATCAATAATCTTAAGTAGACTAGGGTTTCATAATTAATATTGACATACTCTTAGGTTAGGGTTTTATAGTGAACCTTTTTAGGGTTTCACAAGAATGATAATATAATGAGGGTAGATTTAATCTAATTATTAATCACCCTAACAAGAATCTTTGTGATTCAAAACCCTAAACATAACGATGTTAGTAATGTAAAGTAATTTTAGAAGAAAATGAACATACCCTTTTCATATGAAGAGAATTTTATAACAAGGCTTATGGTCTAAGACATACCTTTGAGTTGTTCCTTACAAACCTTGTGGAACATCAATTCTTGAAGAGTTTCCTTTGCAATAGAACTTTTACCATGCTTCAAGTTTATTCTTTGAGGTCTCCTCCATAATCCTTGAGTATTCAACAAGCTTTTCCTAAATAAGGAAAATATAAAAAGAAAGGTTATTAACATATAATACAAACACATCTTCACAAGGGAGGAAACCAAACATGAAAAAATAATACAAGGAGTAAGATACTTATCTTTGGTAAAATGGTGAGGGCTCTCTCATAATCCAATCTTGAGGGATATCTATAACTTTATCAAAACAATTCAAAAATGTTCTAACAAAGCATGTTAGACCTACAAGTTCTAGAAGTCAAACATAAAGGAAAAGTAACTAAAAAATTAAACATAAGACTAAGAGGGATAAGAGAGAGAGGACTTAGTAGTGTAAGTCCTCAACTTTGGATTCTTTAGTCTTTCTCTTATTAGGTGGTGTTTCGTCGGCAAAATTTGCTTGATCCCTATCTCTCCTTTTATTCCTTGGATTCTCAGGACAATGGATTTTATAATGACCCATCTTATAGCAATTATAACATTTGATCTTGGATAGGTCAACCTTCTTCTTTGGTCCTTTGTACTTCTTGAACGTTCCCTTCTTTTGATGAGCAGAATAGGCATTTGATATGTTCTCCTCTCCATCCTCCTCCTTGTTGCTTACTAACG
Source organism: Pinus albicaulis (assembly GCA_034641835.2). Classification (NCBI taxonomy): domain Eukaryota; kingdom Viridiplantae; phylum Streptophyta; class Pinopsida; order Pinales; family Pinaceae; genus Pinus; species Pinus albicaulis. The sequence continues at coordinate 380,594,251 of CM076571.1, read as the reverse complement.
ATATTTTGGCATCTTCTTGACTACATGCATTCCATATCTATTCGAATGTTGGAGTATCCTTCCAACTATTGATTCCTGATGCAAAGACGCTCCATGATGTTGGTAGTCCTAGAACGGCAGTAATCATGAGCTCTTTTTCTGGTACAATTTCATTTATTTCCTGGAGTTCATCTTTGATCCTAGATATCCTTATAAAGAAGGATGTCATGGTATCATCTTTCGTCATCTTCATAGTTCTTAATTCATTCTTGAGGCTTGCAATTTGACCAATGTTCTTAATTTTGAATAATTCGAATGGAGCCTCATACATTTCTTGAGCGGAATCTATGTTGGATATATATGGAATGAGGTTGTCCTTTATTCCATCCACTATTAGGTTCATCTCCAATATTTTGGTTTCTCTGAACTTTTCCTTCTTTGCTTCACTCGAGTCATTTGTAGGCTTCTTGACATTTCCTCGAACTAGATCCAAAACTTTATTCTTCTCGAGGATGAGATCTATCCTCTTTTTCCATGCCCTGTAGTTTGAGGCTCCTTCTAGTTTGTTTTCTCCCTTCATTGAGTTAGACATAGTTCTTGTAGATAGTAGGTTTATCCCCTTATATGATTCCTTTTCTTGATGACCCTTATTCAACTTCTTAAGATTCCTTATTCTCCTTTCAGTAGATCTTCAAGCTGCCTTTTTCTTCCTTCTTCACGTTAGCTCTGAAACCATGTTGGAAAATCAGAAGGCAGAAAGATTATCTTTATTGATAATTAGTTGTGATTTCTTTGAATTATTATTATCTTTCTTATGTTCTTCTTTTATCTTAGTTCATCAACCAATTACCAAAACCAAAACACAAAGATCAAGGACACAAGATGTAGGCGCACAGGCAGGGAAAAACCCCTATATAGGGGAAAACCCAATCAAGAACTCTTCCTTCAGTAGATTCATATGACGGTGAGACAACCAAGACCTTAACCAATAGACCTTCCTCCTCCACCAAGTCAACCTTCTAATATGATGCAACAACCTTCAATTGTCTCTTCTTGTCCAGTAGCTTCAGCCCAACAACAACCCATAAATTTCGGTCCCAGTTACTGCAACTATTGCAGAAATTTCGGCCTCCCGGCTACTACAGATTTTCGGCCCCCTGCGACAGTTCCAGATCTTCGCACGTGTGAACTTGGAGAGAGAATTTCAACTTTTTATTTTTTTGTGAGATACCTCCTTCTCCTTCGCTATCCTTTTCCTCTTCTTCCTTAGAATTTCACACTTTTTCAGCTTTCTGCAATTGTAGATCGAACTTGTTGTGAGTGAGTGGCAAATGAGGTCGAGTTGCTGCCTTTATATAGGGATTTTGCTGCCCATTTTTAGGCCAACTTGTCCAGTTTGAGGCTGACTTGGTGGAGTCCTAATTGACCTATTTTACAATAAAATAAATTTCTTCTTTGAAAAATAAATCCCAAGAAGGGTTCTTTACAATATGACATGGACAAAGACACTTGACATAAACCCTAGAGGTCTTCAATGAAGACATTGACCTAAAAACAATTGACCCAAGCATGAAATTGATGCTTTAATAAGTCAATTTATTTAATAATAAAATTTCTTTTTCTCTCTTTTGATAAATATATTTCATTACGACTCAAGTACAATTATGAAGGCCATTCTTCAACACAGAGGATCATGATTGCATTTGTAGGGTGAGCGTGGAGAGCCATGGGCCTCCATCCATGTAGAGCATTGTTTTCCACACCACGGGCTTCTTCAACACCATTATTAGCTTGTTCGTTGCCCCAATTATTTGAGAGATGATGCACTTGGACCCTAATGCCCTAGCTGACTACACATAGCACGCCCAAAGGAGGTTGTGTCTTTCCTAGGGAGACAATGGAGGGCATGTGTCATCCTTTGATCCCTCATTGTTGGAGCATGGACATGATTTTGAGCCACTTGGAGACCCATGATACCCATTTTGGAGCCCCAATCCCAAAATAGGGGCCTTGGAGATGTTTTGCAGTGTAATGAGGAGATGACCCTCTTCATCATGATTTTAGAGGCCCTCTACCAAAGTTCCAACACAAGAGGCCTCAACACTAGCCTTGGAGAGCACTTTGCATGGATGACGTCATCCTATGTGGGCTAGAAAAAGGGATAAGATAATGATTAATTGTTAAGCTATCTTGGTTGTCTTGTAACCAAGGGTTTGTCACATTATTTTGACATTTTAGGGGCTTGTTCATTATGAGTTTGAATTGATAGCGCTTGCATAAATAGATGAGACCTAGCCACATCTCAAATCATCACACTTTAGATTTTCGGCCTCATTAGAGAATTCAAACCTGCAATTTGAGGAGACTTTTGGATGTTTTTGGGATGCACTTTGATGTTTGGATCTTTATTGCTATCTTTTTGGAGCTTCTAAAGTATTGTTGATGGATGGATATACTCTACATTGTCTTGTAAGTGTTTCTTTTTGGTGAAATTATCTTGCGAATAATGTCTAATGCGTGGAATTTGTTCTCATGATAAGAATTCACACTTTTTTTATTGAATATCTTTCAAAATTATAATCTTGGGAAGTTTTGCATGTGTTACTCATTGATGATGTGGAAAGAATGTTCCTAATGGATAATGATTGCTTTAATCCATGAAACTCCATTAATTAATGCTAAAAAAGGTAATTGATGAAAGGAGTAACTAGGGCTTCCTCTTTTAGCCTCCTTAAAGTTCAATTTAGCCAACTATAAGCACCCATGACTCCATATTCCCAACAGCTTAGGCACTAATCAAGTCCCTTGGTGGTCACACACAAATTTATACCATAAAATTTCCTTCCTTTTCTCTTCTAAAAATATCCCTTTAAGGATAAGGAGGCCATCTAGGGCTTGATGCAAAATCTCTTGGAGGAGGATTTTTTGAACTTTGTTTGGATAGAACTCTTCCCTTTTGTCTCCTCAAAAGGACCTCAAATTTTGGTCGAATTCCCATGGTGGATTCTCCAAAACTTTTGATGCCTTAGATCTCGCATCAAGAGGGAACCCTAGAAGCTAATCCTTCAACTTAGGGATTCTTTGAAGGTAAACTCTTTAGTACTTGGTGAAGTAATAAATCATACATTTCCTCTTCTCTTACCTACCTTGACCTTGGATGCGCATATATCTCGTGTCAATCTCAACCCAAGGTCTTGTGTAGTCATTTCAAAAGGGGTTTTTGTGGAAATTCTTATTAGCCTCTCCCAAGAGTTGCACCTTTGTTGAATCTTTCCATTGAATGAGCTTCTTTTCCTCACTTCTAACCTATCAAGAATATCATATCAGAAGTGAGTATTACTGGGACTCTCTCATTGGTGAAAATCCGAGAAGAGTAGGGGACTTAGGCTGTGGTGATAGTGGGCCTCTATCCCAGGTGTTTTTGTGCCCTCTAGTTTTTGTCTCTTCACAAGGCCTGTTAGTTTGTGCAACAACAAGTCCTACTTGACTAGGGCCAAAGGCTAACTTCCCAAGTGAAGTAAGAGAATAAGAATATAGTTGGAGATCGATCAATCATCTAGTTTTCCCCATGATTCATATTGGTATTCCCATAACATTAAGTGAAAGCACGTGATTGCAAAAATGGTAAAGTAGCTACTAGTGGATGACCCACCTTCCTCGAGGATGGTATGCTAGATGGGAGAAGAATTTGACTGGGGCAAGAAGTGGATGATCCCAACATCATGTTATGCGCTGATCATATAGGGTTGCTGGCTAGCTGACTATCCAAAGAGGATAATTTTTTTCTCTTATGGGTTACCCACTTTCTGGTGGTTAAGAGGGACCATACAGACTCTTAAAGATTGTTGAGAGTGCAATCAAAGCAAAGATACTAGATTAAAATAGCAATGCGATGGAGTTGATTAAGAAATAATATGGGTGCATGACTTGAATGAATAAGAGCAAGGAAATCAATCACAGCATCATTCGTAGAATGCAGTGATTATCATGAGGCTCTTATTCAACTTCTAGTCTATATATATATATATATATATATATATATATATATGATTCAATAGACATAGAAGTGACATAATATACAATGAGAACATCTCCACTTTTGATTATAATTCAAATCAAGATAAGGGCCCCTTCCTTACAATTATAGGACCACATACATGAAAGTCGAGAAACAATCATTCATTCAACTAATTAGAACTTCTTGAGTGCCATCGATCACCTCTTGACTTGGCTCACAAAGCACTCGATAACGTACAACATCTTATAATAATAGTAAGACTTCAAATAATACTTCCATGGACCATGTATCATTAAAGACGATATAGTACAGTAAACATATGACCATGTGACAAACTTGGGGCTAACAAAGTTAAGGATGATTAGAAACAATGTAAAAGACTATGAATGAAAGAAATTCATCCCCTTCTTTCGTTTATATGTCAATGCATCTCAATGCTCCTTGGGGTGTGTAATTATCGTTGAACTTCTAGAGAAACATGTTCATATTTGTCAATTTATTTCCTTTTGAAATTGTACCGATGCTTGTTTCAAAGTACTTCCTGCTCTTCCTCCTATGGTTGGATCATCAGTATTTACCCTAGCTGTATTCTCTATATTTTTATGGACAAATGTGGGGAAAAGTAGTAACTGATACATGGACAAATGTGGGGAAAAGTAGTAACTGATACATGTTAAACAAGTCGTCTTTGTGGCACTAGTAGTACATGTTTGCTTACAGACATTTTCACATTTTAGAGAATAAAATTCTGGTAATGTAGTGATATTTCTGAAATCTAGGAGTTGTACTGCTTGTCAGTTGCAGCATCTAAAGGTTAGAGATAAATTTTCTGTTTGTTTTGCATGTACTTTTCAGAGGTGAAATCAATAATGTGGTTGTAATGGCTTTGGAGAGGCCAGTGTGCCCTATGCAATCAATATTATGGACAAATATGTTTAAACTGAATGCCAAGGGAGTTATAGGCAAAGGACTTCAAATGCAAAAATCAACGCAATAGTGCAATATCTAGTGATGCATAGTTTAAGCACTACATATTTGGGGTTTGCATGTGTTTGCCTTTTTCTTTTGGGGTGAACAGAGATAGGGTTGGTGGCATTCTGTAAAGCTATGTACCATGTCAGACGACAAGCATTATTATATTAGAGAAAAATTTTGTTGACATCACAAAACTCTGGATAAGATTTATCATTGAAGGGGAATGAGGAAGAAGATTTAAACTGACAAAACAAACTAACATGAATTAGTTGCTTACATAAAATACTTGATTGTTAAACATGCAGGAATGGTGTGGCAACAGAAGAAAACATATTCAAAATCACCTATTATGGAAAAGGTCGAATGCCAGTAAGTTTGACTTGATGTTTCTTTCAGTGTTCAATTCCAATTTTATTGTTTCAAAGTTGCTCTAGTAAAGCCATTTGAGCATATAAAGAGAGCATTGTTGTTATCAGCTTTGTACCAACCGGACTTGTGATTCCCATTGCTCTTCCTAAAGTTATCAGTGGACATTGATACAATGTCTTGTCTATATTAATCTCTGCTTTGACATTTTGACGTTTTCAGATTCTTGCAAGCTAGAATGTAGGATTTCTGTATATTCTTCCACTTTTTTTTTATCACAGTTACATCTAAAATTTCTAAACATTTTAGGGATTTGGTGAGAAGTGTGCACCAAAAGGGCAATGCACATTTGGTCCACGTCTTAGTGACGAAGATATTCACTTGCTGGCTGAGTATGTCAAGTTGCAAGCAGACGAAGGGTGGCCAAAGCTAGAACGTACGTGATTATTTCAAAATTTGTCGAGCACAGCCCACTGCAAGAGACAGTTCTGCAATTTCTGGAGTTTCTTGTTATCAGAAATATGATGTATTAAAATTGATTATTTCAGGATTCATCAAGCACAGCACATTGCAAGAGATAATTCCGCACTATCCGGACTCGCTTGTTATCAGAAATATAATATGCTAAAACTGACCTTTTATAGAATGACTATATTTTGCAACTATATATATTATTTAGCCCATAGCTTATATTCTCAAGTATGATGTCTATAATGAAAAAAAATGAATATGCTTTAAAATAATTAGAAAAAAATATGTTCTAAAATAATTAGAAAAATAATGTTTACTGTTGAAGATTTATTTATATTAACTCATTTATGTTGATATTAACTTTATATATATTTATATATAGAAAAAAAAATGTTCTAAAAAAATATTTTAATGTTGTATATAAAAATATTCCATTTGAGTTATCAATAAAACATTTTAATATGAATTAATATTAACATTTACTTAAAAATATATTATTAATAAAAAAATTGTTAAAATAAAATATTTTAATGTTGTATATAAAAAAATATTTAATGTAGGTTATCAATAAAATACTTTAATACGAATTAATATTGACATAATATACATGTTATGTAGTATGTATATATTATATATCATTAAATTTTTTTTATGTATATATAGTGAAAAAATGGTTTTTTGTATTAAAAAATACAATTTAAAAAACTTACACATTGTATTTTGCATTCTAAAGAAGTTTGCATACCAAAAAAAAATTGATTTCACATTGCTTGGTAGATCCTTAGCTAAGATGGATCTATACTGATTCTTAATAATATTATTTATATTATATAAATTTCACATCACTATACATACATATTATATCAATTTCACATCACTATATATAAAAGTATTCTCATTTTCAATTTTATTAAAACGTTGATTTAATCTTTATGGAATATTTTTAGTAGTAGTGAGGATAGAGGGTTTAGATATATCTCATAAGTAATTATAGCCTTTTTCTTTTAGATCAAATTAAAAAATGTTATAAAATTTAATTAAAATAAAATATGTTGATTGCCAAATGAGTTATGTATTGTTAGGTCCCTATATTACTAGTATAGTCCCTTATTGTTGTTAGTGTAACCCCCTTATTGTTATTATTGTACCCCTATAACCCTCATATTGTTATTATTATGCCCCTAAATTATTATTGTTAGGTCGGCTAGGATTACATTGTGGCCCCATGGACTCCTATATATAGAAAAGAGGTTTTGTAATTTGTATCATTCAAGAATTATTCATTCATGTAATGTATTGTAGGTTGCCCCCTCGAAGTGGCTTATTTCTAAGGTGTTGATATCTCTTTTCTTCTATTTTTGGAGTTGGTTTCACAACATTTGGTATCAGAGTTTTGAGATTCTAGGGTTTCGCTGCTCCAAACAGATCATCGTGGCATTTTCGCTGTAACTTTTTTTCTATGAAGGTTCAGAATCTGAAATTTTTAGAGTGTGAAGCCAAAATCCTGAGGAACATCGTCGCAAAATTTCAGAGATTGGTTCGCAATATTTTCGGAGATATGATCTGTGCAAGTTAGGTCATTTTGCAGGCTCCTAAATTTAACTTAAATAGGTCATCGTGGTATTTTCGTCATAAATTTTTTTCTACGAAGGTTCAGAAGTTGAAAGTTTTAGAGTGCGAACCCGAAATCCTAAGGAACATCGTCGCAAAATTTCAGATATTGGTTCGCAATATTTTCGGACATATGATTTGTGAAAGGTAGGACTTTTTCAGGCTTCTGAATTTCATCTCAAAGAGGTGATCGTAGGAAAATTTTCATAGCTCTCTCTTTGAGCATCGGATTGGAATGCTGTAAAAAGTGGCCGCAATTGCATGGACTATAGTTTTCAGTCTATCAATTTCAGAGCCAAAAGAGGAAACGATGACACGTGGCAAGTCGTACAATTTCACTCTATTGAACCAGTCCAAAATTGGGTCATTGTGGGAGATTGGACATAAATTTGTCTTGAAGAATCCAAATCAAATCAAACCTATGGCATTTGAAAGAAGCTTTTGAGGGCTACTACAGGGTTGAATTTCAGATATTGAAGATATGCAATTATAGAGATAATTCAATTTCAATATCGAGCTCCTCAAAAGCAAGTAAAATGTGTGTATTTTTTTTTCCCGAATTGCATAAGTTTTGTTTGAAGAATCAAGTTGAATTGATTCCAAGGGCATATTGTAGAATATATATCAGTATTGGATTCTAAAATGGTCCCTAAAAAGAATTCAACACCCATTAAGCCTTTAGAAGGCTCTACTATGACTCATGAAGACGAAGAATGACAACATGACATATCAAAATTACAAGAGCAAGTGCAACAAATTTCGCTTTCGCAAAGAACAACAAAAAATGAAATGGAAGTTTTGAAGAAAGACGTGGAAACTAAGATGGATGGTTTGAAGAAATGCGTGGAAGCTAAGATGAATGGCATGGAAGCTAAGATGGATGACATGGAAGCTAAGATCGATGAAAAAATGAAAGACAACATGGAAAACAAGAAGAATGATCTAAAAGTAGATATCAAAGGTTTGGCAAAGTTGATACAAGAAATGTTTCCTAATGGTGAAAAGATAGTAGAGGAAATTCATGATGAGAACAAAATAGATGTTAATCGTGATTTCATAAACTCTAATGTTGGAGGCAAGAACCACCATATTCCAAAAATGGATATGAGGAAGTTTGATGGAAAGGATCCTGTAACATGGATACTACAGATGGAGCAATATTATTTTGATCTCAATAATCTGCAAAACACACAAAAGATATGCATTGCAACTTTACATTTAGAACAAAATACATTTGTATGCTATCGATGGCTTAGCTCTCGTAAAAAAATTGTCACTTGGTCAATTTTTACAGAGGAAATGATAACACATTATGAGGATACAAAGAGCAACACTTTCTTTAGCCAATTGATAAATCTCAAACAAAAGTGTTCAGTGGGGGAGCACATTGAGGACTTCCAAAAATTGAATATAAGGGTAACTGATCTTTCAGAGGAACACATGATCGATCTCTTCATAGGCACTTTAAAGTATAACATCCAACATGAAGTTGGCGTTTTGGAACCTGATTCATTGGAGAAGTCTTTCAGGTTGGCAAGAAAAATTGAATGTAAAATTATGGCGATAAGGAAGCCTACCACTCACTTCTATAAAGATGGAAGTGCTGCTACTCCTAGATTTCCACAACTTACAAGGTTGACACCACAAAAATTGGAAGAAAAAAGAGCAAAAGGACTTTGCTACAGTTGTGATAGAAAATACACTAAAGGTCATAAGTGTGCCGAGAAGAAATTATTTTACATAGATTGTGAAGAGGAGGAAGAAAGTGAACAAGAAGAGGATATACACCAGGAACCAACCCTAGAAGAGGAAGAAATGAGTCCGACCATATCGTGTAATGCATTGACAGGAATTACCACTCCTCAAACTCTCAAGATAGAAGGACATATCAAGAAGAAAAAGGTAATAGTGTTGATTGATTCAAGTACCACCCATAATTTTATTCATTGTAAGGTAGCCAAGGAATTGAATTGTTTCCTATACCCAGCACCAGAATGTCAAGTGATGATTTCAAATAGAGGAACTATAAATTTCTCTGGAAAATGCCATAATATCAAGCTAACCATGGGGGAATATGTATTGAATAGTCCAATGCTTTCCATTCCTATGGGAGGTGCTGATGTACTAGGAGTACAATGGTTACAATCTTTGGGGACAGTAGCTTTTAATTTTCAAGAACTTTTCTTGAATTTTTTTTCAGAAGGAAAGGAAGTCGAATTACGGAGTATTGCAGGGAAGCCGGGAAATATAATAAGTTCTAATGTTATGACAAAGCTTCTAAAGAAAGAACAACGAGGCGTAATTGCACAACTATGCTCACTAGAAGTTCCAACATCAAAATCATCTATTTCTGCAGGTCTCCAAAAAGTCTTGGACAATCATTCTAAGGTGTTTGAAACTCCCAAAGGACTCCCACCTATTCGTAATCATGATCATGCTATTTATTTGATTCCAGGAAGTGTTACTCCAAATATCAGGCCTTATAGATATCCTTATGTCCAAAAGAGTGAAATTGAATGTATGTTGCAGAAATGTTAGAGGCAGGTATAATTCAACCTAGTCAAAGTTCTTTCTCTGCTCCTGTAGTATTGGTACACAAGAAGGATGGATCATGGCACATGTGTCCGGATTATAGGGAGCTCAATAAGCTCACCATTAAAGATAAATTTCCCATTCCTGTAATTGATGAATTATTGGATGAATTACATGGAGCAATTTATTTTACCAAGTTAGATCTTCGTTCAGGATATCATCAAATTAGAATGAAGACTGAAGATATTCCGAAAACAACGTTTCGAACTCATGAGAGTCATTATGAATTTTTGGTCATGCCTTTTGGCCTTACCAATGCACCTTTTACATTTCAAGGGTTGATGAATTCCATTTTCAAACCCTTCCTTAGAAAATTTGTGCTAGTATTTTTTGATGATATACTAATCTACAACAGGTCTTGGAAGGATCATGTTCAACATGTTGACAGGGTGCTCAAACTATTGCAAGAGAAACAATTATATGCAAAAACATTCAAATGTTTTTTTGGAGTACAAGAGGTGGAATATCTGGGTCATATTGTATCTCACGAGGGTGTTAAGGTAGACCCTAACAAAATTAAAGCCATTAAGGAATGGAAAGTCCCCACAACCATAAAGCAATTGCGAGGATTTCTCGGGTTAACAGGGTATTATTGCAAGTTTGTTAAGAATCATGGGAGAATAGTAGCACCTTTAACAACATTATTGAAGAAAGATGCATTTTCATGGACTCCTGAAGCAACTAAGACATTTGAACATCTTAAAGAGGCAATGTGCCTAACACCGGTCGTAGCTACGCCAGACTTCACAAAAACCTTTATTGTGGAATGTGATATCTCAAGAAATGGAATTGGTGTTGTTTTAATGCAAGAAGGAAGACCCATTGCTTTTGAAAGTCGTCCAATCAAAGGAAAGTATTTATAGAAACCTATTATGAGAAGGAAATGTTAGCAATACTGCATGCACTAAAGAAATGGCGAACTTACCTAATGGGAAGACACTTCAAGGTAAAAATTGATCATGATAGTCTTAAACACTTTTTGGAACAATGACTATTTTCAGAAGAGCAGCAAAAGTGGGTCACAAAGATGTTGGGTTATGACTTTGAAATAATCTACAAAAAAGGGAAGCTAAATGTTGTTGCAGATGCACTCTCAAGAAAGAATGAAGAGGTGGAAGCATTGCTTTGTGCCATTTCTATTATCCAACCAGATTGGATAACCGAAGCAAGAGATGAATGGAAGAAGGATGAAGAAGTGTGGATACTCATTCAAAATTTGCAGCAAGATCCTAGTACATCTGATACATTTAGTTGGAAAAATGATTCCTTATGGTACAAAGATCGCTTATATCTTTGTAAGAATTCCCAACTAAAACAAAAGATTCTTTTGGCATTGCACACTTCTCCTTTAGGAGGAGACTCAGGATTTTGAAAAACTTACCACAGGGTGAAGAAATAATTTTTTTGGGATGGCCTTAAATATGATATTCAAAAGTTTGTGACGGAATGTTTGGGTTGCCAGCAGAATAAAGTTGAGACAATTAAGACCCTGGGTCTTCTACAATCTTTATCCATTCCAAGTCAACGTTGGTAGGAGATTTCAATGGATTTTATCACAGGTTTACCTAAGTCCGAAGGAAAGAGAGTGTCATCATGGTGGTAGTTGATAGACTTACCAAGTATGCACACTTTTGTACATTGTCTGATCCATTTAAAGCAAGTACCGTTGCTACTACATTTATGGACACAATTCAAAAGTTACATGGAAACCCAAGGGTTATTGTGAGCGAAAAATATCTCATTTTTACTGGAAATTTTTGGACGGAGTTATTTTCTTGTTTGGGTACTCGATTAACTCATAGCTCATCTTATCATCCTCAATCCGATGGTCAAACTGAGATAGTAAATAAATGTTTGGAAGGATATCTTCGTTGTTTTGTATTTGATAAATAAACACAATGGGTCAAGTGGTTACCTCTCGCTGAATGGTGGTATAACACTTCCTTCCATACTACAGCAAAAATGACTCCATTTATGGCACTTTATGGATATCATCCACCATCCATCACATCATCTTTAAGGGAAAATTCGAAGGTTCAAGCAGTGGAAGATCACATCGAGCATCAACAAGAAGTTCTCCAAATCTTAAAGGATAACCTGAATTTGGCACAAAATCGAATGAAACAACAGGCAGATCAACATCGCAGCGAGAGAAGTTTTGATGTAGGAGATTGAGTATTTTTACGGCTACAACCATACAAACAAATGTCCCTCAAGCAAGCTAAGAAGGATAATAAATTATCGCCAAAGTACTATGGTCCTTACAAGGTGTTGCGAAAGATTGGTACTATGGCATACAAATTGGAGCTTCCTGCTTCTTCGCGAGTACATCCAGTTTTCCATGTTTCATGCTTAAAGAAGGTTATAGGTGAAAATATTCAGTTCAAACAATATTTCCAGAACTTGATGAGGAAGGAAAAATCATATTGGAACCGGAAGCGGTCACGGAAACAAGAACTCGACAACTACGGAATCGATCAATTTCATAGTATCTCATCAAGTGGAAGAACTTACCCACTAAAGATTCTACATGGGAGGATGAGAATTTTATACAAAAGCACCCAGAGCTACTCAAGCATTGAGGACAACACTTTTTTGAAGGAGAGGGGCATGTTAGGTCCCTATATTACTAGTATAGTCCTTTATTGTTGTTAGTGTAACTCCCATATTGTTATTATTGTACCCCTGTAACCCCCATATTGTTATTATTGTGCTCTTAAATTATTATTGTTAGGTCGGCTAGAATTACATTGTGGCCCCACTAGGATTACATTGTGGCCCCATGGACTCCTATATATAGAAATGAGATTTTGTAATTTGTATCATCCAATAATTGTTCATTCATGTAATGTATTGGAGGCTGACCCCTCAAGGTGGCTTATTTCTAAGGCATTGATATCTCTTTTCTTCTATTTTTGGAGCTGGTTTCACAACATTATATCTCATAAGTAATTATAGCTTTTTTCTTTTAGATCAAATTAAAAAATGTTATAAAATTTAATTAAAATAAAACATGTTGATTGCCAATTTTATTAAAACGTCGATTTAATCTTTATGGAATATTTTTAGTAGTAGTGAGGATAGAGGGTTTAGATATATCTCATAAGTAATTATAGCCTTTTTCTTTTAGATCAAATTAAAAAATGTTATAAAATTTAATTAAAATAAAATATGTTGATTGCCAAATGAGTTATGTATTTTGGGCATGTGATATTGATAAGCCATAGTATTCTAACAAAGCCTATTTATAAGTTAATAATATCCATGGTAAAGGGGGGTGAATATCCATGTTTACAAATGTTGTTATATTGTAAGCATTAAGTGTTTTTGTGCTTATTAATTGAATTTGAATATGGTTATGAAATCATTATTTTAATATATATATATATATATATATATAAAAGCAAAATTACAATATAGCAAATCGGATTTTATTATTTTTATTATTAACTTATTATTATTATTCCAACCAGCATTTAAATGTTTACACTAATTTACGGAAAGTAAAACATCACCCCCACATTGGGCTCTATATTACTTTTAACTTTTTATTATTTTTTAAATTTTTTCCAAAAAAAAAAACTAAGTTCCATTAATATCCAAACAAGAAATTACATTTTACATATACACTTTTCAATGTGTCCATTTGTTCCAGAAATCAGGAGGAGATTATGAAGCTCATTCCTATTACAACATAGTTATAAGTATATCCCCAACCATAACTGAGGTACCATATAATGGGCAAAAAGAAAAAACAACTTGTCCTGTTTCACATATTTTTCCTGTAATAAGATGAAATGCTACAAGAATCCATAATAGTGCTTACAAAAAACTGCCATTATCGTACATAAGACAGATTTGTACCAGAGCCAGTAATACATAAAACATATAACTTGTCATCTGAAAGAGAACTATCCAGAATCTACGCTCATATGAACTGCCATTGACATATACACATGTTGATTTATAACAAAACCATACCCATAGAAACTGTCAACGCCTCTGAGAGAGGAAGTTGTCCAAACACTGCTAGAAATATATAAAGATCATAATATAAGTATCCATAACTAGTAAACACAAATGCTATGCTAGACTGTGGAGTAACCAAGGGTTGTCATCAAAATTCCTATGGTAATAAGCATATTGATCAGTTCCCTGGATATCTGTCACATGCCATAGACCCCTGTCCAAAAGAAGGCCTTCCTTGGAAAGCATGTCTGCTTCCCTTTTCCTTTCCCAAAAAATGTGCTTGGAAGAGAATTGAGTGAAGATTATAGATAATCTATAGATCTCATCCATAATATTCCCCAGATAGATATTTCTGCACTGTTAAGCACCACTAACCCAATTGATCACCAACAATGAATCCCCAAAGATTTGGATTTCTTCACACGTTTTTTCAAAGGCAAAAGGACTTTTCCCAATTGCTTGAGCCATTGTCTAAACCAATTTTGACCTGAAACAAGTGGTGCTCAAAATAGTGAAGAATAAACCCCCTTTAGCCACATTTCCATTTTCCTGGGTTGCCCCATCGAAATATCACCACGAGATCGATTTGTCCAACTGTTGTTATCTTATAATTCTAGGTGGAGGAACATATTTGTATTAAGGGAAATGGTTGAGTATAGCTACACTTTCCACTGCAAACTTCCTTGGATCAAATGCTACTCCTATAAATATTTCCTTGTTTCCGGAAATCTAGATCCCCCAATTTATAATCAAAGGCAAAGATTGAATGTTTTTGTACTCCCTGGCTTGAACCCAAGAATGTTAGGAATCAACAAAATTTGATTACCCCCACCTGCACTGGAAGCACATTGATTCTTGATATTCCTTCCAAGCCTGTTGGGTAAAGGGCGTGAAGAAAATAGATGATCTATTGTTTCACTTTCTCCCTTACATAAGGCACACTAGCATGGACCTACTGCATACCTCCTTTGCATAATATTCCATGTCAGAAATTTCTTAGCCATAATATACCATGTTATCAGAGTTGCCTTTGAAGGGCACTTTTCCTTCCAGACATCCTTCCACCACCATTTATCCTCCTCCATTTGGGCCTGAGTCATCAGATGAATATAACCCCCCTTAGGCGTATAAAAACCATGAGGGGAGAATGCACAAACCAATTCGTTATTTTAATTAATTAATGTATATAAAATTTAATTAAAATAAAATATTTTGATTGCAAAATGAGTCATGGTTTTTGGGCATGTGATATTGATAAGGCATGGTATTCTAACAAAGCCTATTTACAAGTTAATAATATCCATGGTAGTCAGGGGTGAATATACATGTTTAAAACTCTTGTTATATTGAAAGTATTAAGTGTTTTTGTGCTTATTAATTAAATTTAAATATGGTTACAAAATCATTATATATATATATATATATAATTACAATAGTAAAAATAATAATATAACAATATATATTATTATTTTTACTATTAATTTTTTATTATTAATTGAACCAACATTTAAATGTTTACACTCATTTACCAACACTACAACATCTCCACATTGGGCTCTATATTACTTTTAACCTTTTATTATTTTTTAATTGAGCCAATATGTAAATGTTTACAAACATGTACACCAATATAACATTTCCCCCATGTTGGAAATACAGGGGGGGGGTTTCGGTGAATCCGTCTTTCTTATCAATTAGCACTTTTAAATATTTTCAGAGCATTAATTAATCTTCAACTATTTTTGATGTTATCTAGTAAAAATAGTAAACAATAGAACACAATAGGCACATGAATTTTAGGTGGAAAACCCCCTCTGAGTCAAAAACCACCGAACGCTTTTTTAACAAATTCTTTAATCTTCAGCCCCAACTAAAATGAAAGGTACAAATTCCTAGAATTCTAGAAAATCATTCTTCTCCAGCTCCCACTGGAAGGATGCCCCAACGCCCTGGTTTCTTCAGTAGTCAACTGAATGGTTGCCCCCACATCCTAGACCGGCCTACCACCATGAAGTGTTCACATGCTCCAACCTGTAGGTGACTTCATGCACCAACCTAGCACCTCCCTGCCACCCTATAATGATTAGAAATAATACAAGAGTGTGAACTCCCGTACCAGGGACAATGATCCACGATACAATATGATTCACGACGATTTTCTTGAACTAGACCAATCACCCAATCACATTATGACTTGCAACCCAACCATAACATTATCTAACAATGACACTTATATCTCACAACAGTGCCTCTCCAACTCTAGGCAAATTGACTCTTTTACAATAATGTCTCTTTTATAATTTTATAATGATGATTTTTACAATACTGACTTTTGACACCACCTAATACTTGAATTGAAACTACTTCTTTGAACACTAGCAACTACTGAGGTATTGTTGTGCTTGCTTCAAGTAATGGTACTGTGGAATTGCATTGTCCTTCTAGTATGTGTTTGAATTGTCCTATTGTGTCCTCCTTCCCGCATATGCATTAATGAACAAGGCCCAAACCAATATACAAACAAAATACTTACACTATCTTGCAAACCATATGTCAGAGAAATATTCAAAATTCAAATGTAAATACATTCAACATTTATGAACAAAACCCAATCAAACATACATACAAAATACTTACACTATCTTGCAAAAACACATGCCAGAGATGATATTCAAATTAAAATTCAAACACTAATCATACATACCTTGTTGTAGCAGACTTACCCTTGACTGTTGATATGTTGTCCTTACTACAATGATCCTTGAATGCATATTTTTTCTTGCCTTCTAGAAGCTTGATATTGAATCTGTTGTATCTATGTAATTTCGGATCTCCAAGGTTTGAAATTGCGCCCTATGGTAGCCCTCTGAGTCCTCTTTCCAACCTCGCAGGTCTAATCAATATTGGATTCTTCAAGAAATAGTTATGCCCAATCTCCTATGATGACCTGATTATAGGATGGTTCAGTAGAGCGAACATGTATGAAGTGCCACGTGTCACTGTTTCAACCTTCGGTCTTGAGAAAAATATCCAACAAACTATAGTTTGTCCTCTTTCTATCACATTACGAAATTTGAATACATTGCTCAGAGGGAAAGTTATGACGATTTTCCCAAGGTCACCTGTTTGACATGAAATTCGAGAGCTTGCAAAAACCTTAATTTCCTCAGATCATATCTCCGAAAATATAGCACACCAATATCTAAAATTAGGTCACACGCTTCATTAGGATTTCAGCTCAAATGAGTGTTTTTGCAGCATCTGAAGCTTCACAGAAAAAAAATTATAGCGATAATGCCATGATGGCCTGTTTTAAGTAGCAAAATCCTTGCACGAGGAGGATATAAGAGTCAAAATTTATATAAATGCTTAGGTTGAGAGGGTCTTCAACAAGTGAACATTGGAGGGATTTTAGGAGTTAAAAAAATTATTAATTATTGAATATAAAATAACCACAACCAATGATTAGTGTCATGCCACAACCCCCTGGGATTTTAGCCCACTAACTGGGGTTACTAACTTCAAACACAAATATCTCTCAAACCATGAAGAATTACGTGGTGTGCCATATATGAACAGAAACATCTTGACAAGTAGAAACCATCCAAAATATCCTTGACCCAGAATATAGTAAGTTGTCAAATCAAAATTCCTATGCAAGACCAAGGTAACGCCTGGTGCTGCTTCGGTTGACATTAATGATAACCACTGATCAAAAATCTCCCCCTTTGGCATTGATGGCAACACAAGTACTCCCCGTACGATCATGACACCTCTTCCTACAACATTCTCTCCCCCTTTGTCATCAATGGAAAAGGGTAACTCACCCTGACAAATGTCATCTTGCAGACCTATACACACCTCAACTCCCCTTTTTTTACTTACTTAGATAAGAGAAAGAGTCTAATGAGAACTTGGTAGAATCCCATGCTTTAGGAAAATATACTCAAATTCTTCACGAGGTAATGGTTTGGTAAATATGTCAGCAATTTGTTCCTTTGTGCCAACATATTCAAGCTTGATATTATTTTCGGTGACCTGCTCTCTAAGGAAATGATATTTTATCGGAATGTGCTTTGTTTTGGAATGGATCAAAGGATGCTTGGAGATACTAATGGTACTGGTGCTATTGAAAAAGATGGGAATATGCTCATCAAAATTGACTTGAAGATCTTGCAAAGTTTGCTTCATCCAGAGAACTTGAGTACAACAAGGTGTTATCGCGATATATTTTGCTTTTGTCGTGGATAACGTGTAGTGTACCTAGAGGGGATAATATAGGGTACAGAGGGAGGTACCCAAGGGAATAATATGATGTAATAATATAAGAATGATAAATAAATGGGCCATAGTTAATAAATAAAGTGGTTAACCCACATTATGTAAGGGACCACATGTAGCTAGGGAATAAAGTGATAAGCCCATTGTATTGGATGTGTGGTATTGAGAGACCCATGGTAACTACCCATGGTATTGCATGTATTAAACCTATATAGATGCTAGAGACTCTCCATTGAGAGATGTCAAGGATTATTGTATTGACAGGCATATGGCTTGTGGAGTGATCTCCTTCCTTAAGGAGTGAATGTATGGTGTTGCCCTACCTTAAGGGTTTTGATATTAATGAAGATCTGAAGTTTTGTCTTCAATGGTGTTATTTCTTGGGCATATTTTCCATTTCTATACATTTTCTTATCAGATCTATTACAAGTGGTATCAAAGCACTGGAATACTCTTTTGAGTAGATCTTATTATTTGTGTTCTTCTCATGTTTCGGGGACGAAACATGTTTAAGGGGGGTGTAATGTAGTGTACCTAGAGGGGATAATATAGGGTACCAAGGGAGGTACCCAAGGGAATAATATGATGTAATAATATAAGAATGATAAATAATTGGGACTCGACCGAGGTACCGAGGGAGAGGACCGGGAGGGTGCAAAATACCTTAGTTGACCACTGATCGTGGTGCTAACCACCATTCTCAACTCTTGTGGGTACGAGACTTCTGATTGGTTTCTTCTTTACAAGAGCGATCCATAATTCAAACACACATACAAGGCAATCTTGGGGGGTACACAAGTTCCAAAATTTCACCTCCAAGATGCACTGTTATGTCACCTGGGACACCTTTGTGTTCCTTTAAGCGAGTGTGCCAAGATGATATGGGAAGCACACTACAGTCGAGTCGTTGAGAATTTCTGGGTCGAGAAAACAGTGGCAGTACTAAAAAAGTATTTCTATTGGTTGAACCTTCGACAGGATGTTGGGAAGTACATCAGATATCGCACTGCTCACGCCATTTCCAAATTGACCATCAAGAAGCAAGGCCTCTATACTTCGCTACCTACCCCTAGTCAACCTTGGGAATCCATTTCCATGGATTACATGTCGGGCCTTCCTTCTACTAAGCATGGAAACGACTGTGTTTTCATGGTCGTCGAAAGATTCTTGAAGATGGCCATTATGGCGGCCTACAAGAAGAATATCACAGAAGAAGCCACTGCTAAACTCTTCTTTGAACGAGTGTGGGTGCACTTTGGGATCCTACAGTCTATCATCTCAGATCAAGACAGCAAGTTCCTCAACACATTTTGGTCTAACCTCTGGTCAATGTTGGACACCAAGCTCACCAAGTCTAGAGCTTCCAATCCCAAAACTTATGGCCAGACAAAGGTCATCAACATGATGATTGTACACATTATGTGCATGTACAATTAAAAGCATCCACGCACATGGGATGAGAGCCTCCCCTATGTATAACATAGTTATAACTATGCTCTCCATAGCTAAACTGGTCATAGCCCCTTTCAGGTGGGCTTAGGATTCCAACCACTATGTTTGATTGACGTAGCCATGCCATTTGCGGCTACTCAGGGCAATTCGGCTCATGTCCAGTCTGAGGCTAACAAAGGGAACAACTTCATCGAGCGCATTCAGCACATCCGCCAATATGTTCATGACATATTGGACAGAGCTAATGCTAAGTACAAGCAATGACATGATCAACATTGGGTGCCACATAACTTCCAGGTGGGCGAAAAAGTGTGGCTATATTTGCAGAAGGAGCGCCTCATTGGACCCCACCGCAAGCTTCGCCAGCTCCGATGTGGGTCATACACCATCACCAAGGCTGTAGGGAATAATGCCTTCGAGCTCAGTATTCTACCATTCCGTGGTCTGCACCCAGTATTCAATGTGGACCGCCTTCGTCCTTACTTCCCACCTCTACTGGACACCACTGACATTGCAAAACAACTCACACCAATAGAGTTAAACCTAGACTGCATAGAACATGCCACCACAGATTGTATCATGGACAAAAAAATCAAGAACACTCGCCAACAGAATATCCAACTGTATCGGGTCGTCAAAGCTGGCCAACTCCTGCCCCAAGGCAAGTGGTTCACTAGGGACCAAGTTCAGCAGAAGTTTCCTCATCTCATGGAGGAACTCAACGCAATGGAGACAATTTATTCCTAGGGGGGAGGAATGATCCAGGTGGATATTGGTGGCCACCTGCCTATTCCACTTGGGACCCCACTATTGTCTCTTTCAGTTTTTCAGTTTCGGCACAACTTACTATTTTTAACAGTTTTTTTGGGTCTTGAACTTCTAGAGCTGTTTTGAGGCCCTAAACGACATTTTTTGGGAAAACCGGAAGCAACATGGGTCAATGGATTGTTTTTGCTCGCATCAAAAGTTGTGGTCCTTGGATATGTATTTTTAACGAGGTATGGTACATGTCAAACGAAGATCGTATGCCAAAGTTACGTCCCCAGGAAGTTGAAACACCAATTTACCCAAACGGGGCCCATAGTTTTGGTGCTTCATCTCCTAGGATTACGGTTTTTCATTATTTCTAAATAATAAATAGGCCCTCGAGACTCATTGTAAAATAGTTCAGAGGCCTGTAGCCACCACATCTCTTCTTAGAGATAAGCTAATAGTGCCCTAACTAGTTTATTTCCATTCTGTTTGTAAGAAAATTTTAGTTCTTTGATATTAATGAAATGAAGTTTTATTTCCACTACATCTTTGTATTTATGGTTATATGTGTATTCTGTTGCATTCCTACATAAATCTGGACCAGGGTTTTTTTTTTTAATCAGCAATTCCATTTTGCTATCGTATTCTAGCTGTTGAGAATTGCCTTTTTATTCCATTTTCATCACGGTACTGCTGAAATACCTTAGAAGTGAATTCTCCGCCATTATCTAATCTCAGACATTTGATCTTCAAATCAGTTTCATTTTTGACCAATTCCTTCTAGATTCTAAAACACTCGAATTCCTTAGTATTTTTCTTTAAGAAGTTGTCGGTTGTCATTCTGGTGTAATAATCAATCATTAGCATAAAATATAATTCTCCATCTAAAACTTTTGTTCTCATAGGACCACATAGATCAATATGTACTAATTCCAATTGACGTGATGAAAATTATTCTTTTGTCTTGAACTCAACTTTTTTCTGCTTGTCATGCCGACAAGATTCACATATTGTATTGGTAGGTTTTGAAATTTTCGGCATTTCTCTTACTACTTCCTTCTTGTTGATCCTGACCAAATTGTCAAAATTTATATGTCCCATTCATTTGTGCCATAACCAATTTTCGTCTTCTTTCGCCAAAAAACACCCTTTAGGTGTCTCATCCAAAATATATATGTCATTTGGAGCTTTTCTTGTTGTAGCCACAATTTTACTGAACTTTCCTTTCCTGATTTCACATTTCTTAGAGCTAAATATCATCGTGTGTCCTTGATGGCACATTTTTCCAACACTGAGTAGATTGTGATTGATATTTTCAACCAACAACACATCTTTCACTAATGCATTCTTGCTCCCAAGTGTGATTGTACCTACTCCTATAACGCTTGAAGACTTGTCATTTCCAAAAGACATTGTTCCATCCTTATTTTTCTTTAAGGATATGCACTTTTTCTTATCTCCAGTCATACAAGTTGAGCAACCACTATCAACATACCAAACATTTTTGTTGCTTTGAGCCTTGAGAGCGATAGCACATTTTTCAGTCTTCTTTTTCCATAGTTGTTCATTCTGATTTTGTGAGAATTCCTTTGAAGAACTTCCAAGTCTGCAATCTTTAGCCACGTGTCCAAAATTTTTACATTACTAACATTTGACATCATCTCTAAAATGATCAAATATGTTTATATTCTGCTGAGTTCTGGAATATCCATTTCTGAAAGATCTCCTGGAACTATATTTATTCCAAACATACATGTGAAAATCTGTATCTCTATGTCCAAACGTTCCACATGAATAAAAATTACCATAGAAGATAGGTTGATACCTGGGAGGAAATCTTCTTTGAGGAATTGTCTTCCATGTTTCTTCCTGCAAGTCCTGATCTCTTGAGTTGGCTGGGAGGTCTACCTGTTTGTTATATTTTGCATATCCATCTTCTTTTGTTGTCATAGAAGGACTTGGATCCTTTTCAGATTTTTCTTTGTAACCAAGACCAGTTTTGTCACTATTTGGTCTCTAATTGTTGATGATTTCTTCCAATGCCTTGGAGTTGTTGCCATAGTTTTGAAGAGTTTCCATTTTTTACTTGCTTTCATAGAGAAACTATTTCAAATTCCAATGCTTCTCTTTCTTTGTTGCTTTCCTTTAATTCTTCCATGAGAAGTTATTGAACTCGTTTGTATTATTCAACCTTCATTTTAAGATTTAGAACATGTTCCCTTTCTATCTTTAATTCGTCTTCAAGAGTGTTGACATGATTCTTCTCTACCATGAGCTTTTTCATAACCCTGATCACATCGTTTTGAAATTCAACCTCAATCATCTCTTCTTCTTCGTCAGATGCTTCTTGATTATTATGCTTCGCCATAAACAATACTCTTCCATTGACTTCTCCTTCCTTATCACTGTCTTCATCAGATGAGGAGCTATCTTCTTTGGAGAAGAAAATCTTCTTAAACCATTTCTTCTTGCCTTGCTTTTTGAACTTCCTCAGACCTTTCTTTCCTTTCGCAACAACCTCATTTTTGTGAGGACACTTGGTTGCAAAATGCCCAACCTCACCACAATAGAAACATATCAATGGAGGTTTACCTTTGATTTTCCCCGTACATGTTCTCATTTTTCACATGAAGTAGTCAAATTATTTATCTGAAAATTATTCTTCATCTTCGTCCTTTTCTTCTTCCTTACAACTATAAGTTTTCTCTTTTAGAGTATGCTTGTCCTTACTAGTATTATTGGATTTTGAGAATGTTATTTATGGGTGAGATGTGTCATCCTCTTCTTCAATCTTCATTTTATATGTCATAAGCACTCCATGCAATTCATCTTTGCTAAGATTGGTAAGATTCAAACTATATTCCAAGACAGATACCATTGCGTTGAATCTTGCCGAAAAGGTTCTAAAGATCTTTCGGACAACAATTTTCATGTCAAGAGGTTCTCCCAAACCTTCAAATGCATTTTTTATTTCATCAAAACGTTGTAAGTATGCATCAATATTTTCATCTTCCTTCATTTTGAGTTGCTCAAATTTTACCCTGTAAATTTGAAGCTTTGCTTCTTTCACGTTTGAGTCAACTGCATATATATTCTCAAGCTTGCCCGATACTTCTTTAGTAGTTTTGCAACTCAGTACCTTAAGATAGACAAATTCGATAAGCCCATTGATAATGAGATCTTTAGCCTTTACATCATATACCATATTTTTCTTACCTTGTTCATCCTGGGTCGTTGTAAAGCCTTTTTCAACGATTTCCCATACTTTGTATCCTTGCGCCAACAAATTAACCTACATTATTCCACTCCAAAGTGTGTAGTTATTTCCTTTGAACAGGGGAACTCTATTCTTAGTATACTCCATGATATCCTTCTAGTTGTTAGACTGCTATTGAAGGAGCCAAGCTCTGATACCAATTGTTGGAAATACTAAGAGGGGGGTGTGAATCAATAATTCTTATCAATTTGCAATTTTAAATCTTTTTAGAGCATTAGTTAATATTCAATTATTCTTGACGTTTATCCAGTAGCAATAGTGAACAATAAAACACAATAGGCACACGAATTTTAGGTGGAAAACCCCTTCCGGGTAAAAAACCACCGAACGTTTTTCTAATAAATTATTTGCTGAGATTCAACAAGATGATGACCCTAGTGAAAATTAAGCACCTACACTAGGATTGAGCCTCGCGCTATTTTAGGTGCAAGTCTCTTTTTAGAACGGATGAGCAAATTCTATTTATAGATGCATGTCGACTATTATTATCGCTTAATAATAGTTGGACAATAAACATTAATCTATTCTAATGGAGCACTTGGAAATAATTAACTAAAGTGGAAAACTAGTTAGCCATGGGAAATTCGAGTTCAAAGGTTTGTTGGTGGGACATGCAAGTGGAATTCTTTGTAACTGAGTGATTCAAAGTTGTAACAGAGTTGGATGTGTACTTATGTGAGTTGTAAAGTAGTTTAACTCTGTTAAGTGAGTTAAACTCAGTTGTGCTAGTTGTAACTGAACATACACTAGTGAGAGATGAATGAATTGATTATTTAATTAATTCACAAATAGTGGTCTCACATGCAACTGAAGATTTACTACTGTTAACTACATGCATGTCAGATCTAGTGGAGACCCAGTTGAGAGATAGGTGAAAGGGATAGTTTGACTATTAGTTGTGACATTAGCGGGTGCCCTCATGCAACCACACACACATTGGAGATGCCAATGAGGATTGCACAGTCAAAGCAAGTAGGATCTCATTCATTTAAAGATTGTGATAATCAGGGATTGTGCAATGGAGGCAAGCTGTCAGGAGGCAGTAAATTGGTGCATGTATTTGCCAATTTTTGTATGACAGTGTGAGACAATTGTATATTGTACTGAGAGCTCTTGGATTATAGTTTTGTATGAGATTGTTTCATGATCCATGATATATACATAATATATGATAGTGGGGTTTTTAGCTTTATGCTTTCCCGGTAAAAACATCTTTGTTATGTGTGATTGATCTTTCTTCATGTGTTTGCAATTAGCGATCGTGTTTTAAATTTCTGCAAAGATTTTTGTAGAAGCGATTTTGTATTTAACAGTGCCATATAATTGTTAGATAAAGAGAATATAGGCAATACATAATTTGTATTAAAATTTCTACATGGTATCGGAGAAAAGCTGATTGCAATTTTGAAGCACAAGCTGAGTTTGTTGGTGGAAACAATTCGAATTTGCTGCAAGAATTTCTTGGTGTGACATTTGAGTAAACATCGAAATGGCTTTTAATGGCTTGCAACTAGAGTATGTACTTGAGGGCAGTTTGAACTACATTGCCTAGAAGGACAGGATGGATGATCCAGATCTTGGGGGAAGGCCCCTAAGATCTGCAAAATTAGAATTCCAGAAAAAAAAGAGGACAAAAAAAAAATAAAACCACAAAGGACCTTGTTTTATTAAAATAGAGAATAACTGTAAAAACTACATTGTGGCGGACAATCTGTCCTTTTAAAAAGTGAGGCTTGTTATTTATAGCCTTTTTTTGAGATAGAATACCATAGGTGGATACCATGGGCCAATACCATGGGTAGATACCACTTACAATACCATGGGTAAATCCCATGTGTGGATGAATACCATGGGTCACTTACAATACCATGGGCGAATAAATATCATGGGTGGATGAATATCATGGGTCGATGCCATTTACAATACCATGAGTAAATTCCATGGGTGGATGGATAACATGGCTAGATGAATACCATGGGTTGATGCCATTTTCCATTTGGATCATTCCTCCCTCCTTAAGAAGCAATGGTCCCCATTGCGTGAAGTTCCCTCCTGAGAAGCCTTTGTTGAATATGAAGAGCTCTTGAAGAGAAGATTTTTGTGTAGCTAACCCATAACCGTGATGAACGAAGATCCGAGGATAGAGATACCCTGTAATGCTTGTGACCAACTGTGATATTGACAGTGTGCGGCCTAGCAAATGGACTTCGATGAAGTGTGGGTTTGTGGATGAACCAAAACCATGAGAAATGAAGATCCAAGGATAGAGATACCCTGTAATGCTTGTGACCAACTGTGTTACTAACAGTGTTCGTCCTAGCAAATGGACTTCGATGAAAATGATTTTGTGCGGCTGACCCATAACCGTGATGCTGATTGTTGATGAAATAGCAGGTGCCTACATAGCTTGGAGTGGGAGGGCACGTCTCCAAATAACCCAAGCCAAACGCTGCTATGCTGAAACTGATGAACGTGAAGTAGGTGCCTACTAAAGAAGGGTGGGAGGGCACGTCTCCAAAGGGAACCCACTCTTAATGTTGCTCCAGATTTAAAATGAGCATAACTCGGTCAATATCACTCATAATATTTATTATAACCTATTTTTGGAAATGGAATGATCATTCTACATCTTCTCACGTGTTTGAAACCACTATCTGAAGACTCTAGACTCAGATTCGCACTGGAACTGTCTCGCCGTCACAAAATTTCTGAAAAAAATAGTTGATTTTAAATCAACGATAACTCCCACATCCGGACTTCGATTCGACCGTTTTTTTTTTGAACTTGGTGATTTTTCAAGAGGAGCTCAGATCTATATCCATTTCTCTGAAATTTTTCATTGAAAACAGCGAAAAATGACAAGAGAGCCGCTGTCCATGAATTGTCATCTGAAAAATTGCTTCAACATTGCTGATTTTGAATCAGCGATATCTCCCTCATCCGAACTCCAATTTGGCCGATTTTATTTTGAATTTGAGTATTTTTTCGCAAGGAATCCAGATCTGGTCTTTATTTTTGCAAATTTTTCACCAAAAGTTTCAGATCTGATCTGAAAACTCACCGCCCAAAAAAATTCATGGATTTTGCTGAAGATTGCTGCAAAACATTGAAACTGAAATATGTTTCAAACCCTCATTCCCATGGAGGCATAACTTGAATCTGATACCACTGATCCAGATCTTGGGGGAAGGCCCCTAAGATCTGCAAAATTAGAATGCCAGAAGAAAAAGAGAGGACACACAACAAATAAAACCACAAAGGATCTTGTTTTATTAAAAGAGAGAATAACTGTAAAATCTACATTGTGGTGGACAATCTGTCATTTTACAAAGTGAGGCTTGTTATTTATAGCCTTTTTTTGAGATAGAATACCATAGGTGGATACCATGGGCCAATACCATGGGTAGATACCACTTACAATACCATGGATAAATCCCATGTGTGGATGAATACCATGGGTGGATACATACCATGGGTCACTTACAATACCATGGGTGAATAAATATCATGGGTGGATGAATATCATGGGTCGATGCCATTTACAATACCATGGGTAAATTCCATGGGTGGATGGATAACATGGGTAGATGAATACCATGGGTTGATGCCGTTTTCCATTTGGATCATTCCTCCCTCCTTAAGAAGTAATGGTCCCCATTGCATGAAGTTCCCTCCTGAGAAGCCTTTGTTGAATATGAAGAGCCACTAAAGAGAATATTTTTGTGTAGTTAACCCATAACTGTGATGAACGAAGATCCGAGGATAGAGATACCCTGTAATGCTTGTGACCAACTGTGATATTGACAGTGTGCAGCCTAGCAAATGGACTTCGATGAAGTGTGGGTTTGTGGATGAACCAAAACCATGAGAAATGAAGATCCAAGGATAGAGATACCCTGTAATGCTTGTGACCAACTGTGTTACTAAAAGTGTGCGGCCTAGCAAATGGACTTCGATGAAAATAATTTTGTGCGGTTGACCCATAACCATGATGCTAATTCTTGATGAAATAGCAGGTGCCTACATAGCTTGGGGTGGGAGGGAATGTCTCCAAATAACCCAAGCCAAACGCTGCTATGCTGAAACTGATGAATGTGAAGTAGGTGCCTACTAAAGAGGGGTGGGAGGGCACGTCTCCAAAGGGAACCCACTCTGAATGCTGCTCCAAATTTAAAATGAGCATAACTCGGTCAATATAACTCAAAATATTTATTATAACCTATTTTTGGAAATGGAATGATCATTATTCATCTTCTCACATGTTTGAAACCACTATCTGGAGACTCTAGACTCTCAGATTCATGCTGGAACTGTCTCGCCATCACAAAATTTCTGAAAAAAATAGTTGATTTTAAATCAACGATAACTCCCACATCCGGACTCCGATTCGACCATTTTTTTTTGAACTTGGGTGATTTTTCAAGAGGAGCTCAGATCTATATCCATTTGAGAATTTTCATTGAAAACTGCGAAAAATGACAAGAGAGCCGTTGTCCATGAATTGTCATCTGAAAAATTGCTTCAACATTGCTGATTTTGAATCAGCGATATCTCCCTCATCCGAACTCCAATTTGGCTGATTTTTCTTTTGAATTTGAGTATTTTTTCGCAAGAATTCCAAATCTAGTCTTTATTTTTGCAAATTTTTCACTAAAAGTTTCAGATCTAATCTGAAAACTCACCGCCCAAAAAAATTCATGGATTTTGCTGAAGATTGCTGCAAAATGTTGAAATTGAAATATGTTTCAAACCCTCATTCCCATGGAGGCATAACCTGAATCTGATACCACTGATCCAGATCTTGGGGGAAGGCCGCTAAGATCTGAAAAATTAGAATGCCAGGAAAAAAAGAGAGGACACACAACAAATAAAACCACAAAGGACCTTGTTTTATTAAAACAGAGAATAACTGTAAAAGCTACATTGTGGTGGACAATCTGCCCTTTTACAAAGTGAGACTTGTTATTTATAGCCTTTTTTTGAGATAGAATACCATAGGTGGATACCATGGGCCAATACCATGGGTAGATACCACTTACAATACCATGGATAAATCCCATGTGTGGATGAATACCATGGGTGGATACATACCATGGGTCACTTACAATACCATGGGCGAATAAATATCATGGGTGGATGAATATCATGGGTCGATTCCATTTACAATACCATGGGTAAATTCCATTGGTGGATGGATAACATGGGTAGATGAATACCATGGGTTGATGAAATTTTCCATTTGGATCAATTGAGGCGGTGCTTGAAAGTAATGAATTGAAGGAATTCATCGATAATGATGTTCCTAAGCCCACTTCGATAGATGTTGCATTACTTGATGCATGGCAAAAGAAACTAGCGAAGATGACAAGGATTCTGTTGGAAGGTGTACGAGACCGCATTCTCTCAAACCTTCATGGGAAATCCACTCCATATGCTATGTGGAAGGCTTTGAAGGATCTTTCCAAAGAAGCAACGACCATAGGAAATTGGCGCTGAAGGATAAACTCAGAAAGATCAAGATAGAAAAGGGCGACAATATTCCAAAGTATCTCACAAAGTTTGTCCAATGTAGGGATGAACTGGGGAGTGTGGGAATCACTATTTCTGATGATGATTTGGTGAGCTTGGCTCTCTTGGGACTTCCTAAGAGTTGGCACAGTTATCAAGACTCTGTCAACGAACAGGAAAAACTTCCATATTGGGAATGACTATGGTTGGATCTAGTGCAAGAGGAGTTCAGGCGGAACACCAGAGATTGTTCTTCATAAAAGCATGATGGTGAAGAGGATTGTGCTTTGGATTCCAAGGCAAGGAAAGGGAAGGGGAAGAAATTCCATTCAAAATCCAAGTCTAAAGGCAAGATGTTGGATTCGTCTAAGGTGAAGTTCTTTCACTGTCACAAACATGGGCATCTCGCCACTAACTACCCACAGAAGAAGAAGAACAAGAAGGTTGTTGGAGCTGCAGCTGGTAAGGCCCTTGCCTCACAATTTGAACTTGATTTCTCTTTGATCGCATGCTTGGTATCAAGTGTAATGGGATCAGTGTGGTATCTTGATAGTGGTGCTTCCTTCAACATGAAGGGAGATAAGGAGATTTTCAGTGACTTGGAGGAGAAAGATCTCCAAATGCATATAGAGATGGTGGATGATGGACGATACAATGCGACTGGCATTGGTACCATTACCTTTGAGAGGGAGTCAGGTAAACCATTTCAATTGAAATATGTTATGCATTTTCTAGGTCTGAAGAAAAACTTGGTCTCAGTCGTGATGTTGGAAGACAGAGCCTATGACATTGTTTTCAGTGCTGAAAAAGCTTTCCTGTGACATAAAAAAACGGGTCAAGCCAAGAGGATAGGGATTCGAGTTAAGAATCTCTACAAGCTGGAGGTAGATGGCTGTGCTTTCATTATGGGCAAGGCAGAAAAAGTGGTGAGCCGGGATGAGGGTGAATTATGGCACAGTAGGTTGGGCCATCTTCATCATGGAGCCTTGAAATTCATGCAACAAATATGTACTTGACTTCCAATGGGAACACTTGCTTAGTCAGATCAGTGCAAGGATTGCACCATGGGGAAGTATGTAAAGTCCACCTTTCATGAAAATGAGAACCGTGCTTCGGTGATCCTGGAGAGAGTTCACACAGACGTGTGTGGACCATTCTCGGTTGCTTCAACATAAAATCACAGGTATTATGTTATTTTTGTTGATGAATTTTCTCGTACATGCTGGATATTCTTCATGCAGAAGAAGGATCAAACATTCTCAAAGTTCTATGAGTTTAAGTCGTTGGCGGAGAAAGAGTTGGGAAAACAAGTGAAGGCTCTGAGGAGCGATAATGGTGGAGAATACATCTCTAACGAATTCAAAGACTTCTACAACAAAGAAGGAATTCGAAGAGAAATTATAGCGCCTCATAACCCACAACAAAATAGGGTCGCAAAGAGGAAGAATAGATCGTGGGTGCAACACGAGCAATGCTACATGATCAGGGCCTACCAATGCATTTGTGGGGGGAAGCATGCAACACTGCGGTTTATGTGAAAAATCGTTGTCCTCATAGAGTACTTGGCATGAGTACACCTGAAAAAGCTTTTACTGGTTAGAAACCAGATGTTTCTCACTTTAAGATTTTTTGGCTCATTTATTTATGTGCATGTGACCCAAAACGTCAGGAAGAAGCTGGAATTGATTGCTGAAGTTGGGATATATGTGGGGTGCATAGAAACACCCCATAATTATCGTGTGCATTTGCCAAACATTCGAATGAATGTGGTGTGACGAGATATAAATTTCAATGAGGAGAAAGCCATGAAGTTATCACTTGAGAGGGAGCTAGACTTACATGCAAAGGAGGAAATTTTGGTTCCCAAAGATGAGTCTCTAGATGTGGATCAACCACATGAGGAGGTTCATGGAGTGGAGGAGTCCATTCACGCAGAGCCAAACATTAGAATTGGCCAAAGGCATACCACAGAAGCTAAGAGGTTGAAACTTGATGTTGCACATAATGTAGGAGTCCCTACTTCATAGCGCAGACAAAGACAGTCTCCTAACTGATTTAATAGATACATGGCTCTTATGAGAAAATGTATTGTGACTGAGCCATCTTCCTTTCAGGAAGTAGTGCAGAAGCCCACATGGGTAGATGCAATGGTCGAGGAGTATGACTCCATTGTCAGAAACAGTGTTTGGGAAATTGTTCCAAGGCCGGTTGATAAATCAATGGTAGGTTCAAGATGGATCTACAAGGTAAAGCAAGTTGCTGATGGGAGTGTTGAGAAATACAAGGCCAGATTTGTGGCCCGTAGCTTCTCACAAATTGAGGGGATTGATTATGAAGAAACCTTTGCACCTATCGCAAGGTATTCTTCCATAAGGACCATCCTTGCTCTCTCAACACATATGGGTTGGCACATTCATCTGATGGATGTGAAGACTGCGTTCCTTAATGGGATCATTGAGGAAGAAGTGTACATTGAGCAACCTGAAGGATTTGAGATCTTCAGCAGCGAGTCGCATGTGTGTAGACACAAAAGAGCGATGTATAGGCTGAAGAAATCACTTCATGCTTAGTACATTGAGATCGAAAACTATATCACCAGACTTGGCTTCACTAAGAGTGAGGTGGATGCAAACCTATACCAAATTGTGGTGGAGGGTAAGCTTTTAATCATTGTTCTTTATCTTGATGATTTCATACTGACTAGCGATGAGCAGCTGATACATTCATGCAAGGAGGACCTTGCAAAGGTGTTCGAGATGAAGGATATGGGCCTCCTTCATTATTTCCTTGGATTGGAAATATGGTAGCGAGATTGTGAACTTTTTGTGTCTCACGGAAAGTATGCAAGGGAGATACTAGGTAAGTTTCACATGGAGGGTTGCAAACCCATGGATATTCCTCTTCTAAGAAACTAGAGGAAAGAGGATGCTACATTTGGAGAGGTAGTGGATGCTACTGTCTATCGACAGTTAGTGGGTTCTATAATGTATTTAGTGAATACAATACCTAACATATGCTATGCGGTGAACCAACTTAGTCGAGCGATGGTTAAGCCTACCAAGCTCTTTTGCAAGGCAGGCAAGCATGTCTTGAGATACTTGAGGGGCACATCTGAGTATGGCTTGTGGTATAGATAGATGGGTGAGGTGAAGTTGCATGGCTTCATGGATGCAGATTGGGTAGGAAGCCCAAAGGAAAGAAAGAGCACATCAGGGGGGATCTTTAGTATCGGATATACAACTGTTTCTTGATGTAGCAGGAAAGAGAAATCTGTGGCATTCAGTTCTGCAAAAGTGGAATACATGGCAGCAAGTCAAGTTGCATGTGAAGCTATCTGGATGAGATAGATCCTGGTTGGTTTGTTTGGTTCTCATTTAGATCCTACAGTGATTCATTGTGATAATCAGGGTTGCATTAAAATCTTGATTAATCTCGTGTTTCATGATAGATCTAAGCATATAGATTTCCGGTATCATCATATCAGAGATTGTGTGCAGTGGAAGATCATGTTGCTTTAGTACATTCCTACGGAAGATCAGGATGCAGATTTTCTGACGAAGGTGCTCACCAGGAGAAAATTCAAATACCATAGAGACAGGATCGGGGTGAAGGATAATCCCTTTCTTGTTGAGAGAGAGTGTTGAGATTCAACAAGATGATGATCTTAGTGAAAATTAAGCACCTACACTAGGATTGAGCCTCGGGCTATTTTTAGGTGTAAGTATATTTTTAGAAAGGATGAGCAAATTATACTTATAGTGGAAGTATATTTATAGATGATGTTCTATTTTTAGATGTATGTGCAAAGTCTATTTATAGATCACATGTCTATTTATAGATGCATGTCGACTATTATTATCCATTAATAATAGTTGCACAATAAACATTAATCTATTATCATGGAGCACTTGGAAATAGTTAACTGAAGTGGCAAACGAGTTAGATATGGGAAATTCGAGTTCAAAGGTTGGTTGGTGGGACATGCAAGTGGACTTAGTTGTAACTGAGTGATTTGAAGTTGTAACAGAGTTGGATGTGTAGTTATGTGAGTTGTAAAGTAGTTTAACTCATTTAAGTGAATTAAACTCAGTTGTGCTAGTTGTAACTGAACATACACTAGTGAGAGATCAGTGAATTAATTATTTAATTAATTCACAAGCGGTGTTCTGACATGCAACTGAAGATTTACTATTGTTAACTACATGCATGTCAGATCCAGTGGAGACCCATTTGAGAGATAGGTGAAAAGGACAATTTGACTATTAGTTGTGACATTAGTGGGTGCACTCATGCAACCACACACACATTGGAGATTCCAATGAGGATTGCGCAATCAAGGCAAGTAGGATCTCATTCATTCAATGATTGTGATCAACAGGGATTGCACAGTGGAGGCAGGTTTTCAAGAGGCAGTAAATTGGCGTATGTATTTTCCAATTTTTGTATGACAGTGTGAGACAATTATATATTGTATTGAGAGCCCTTGGATTATACTTTTGTATGAGATTGTTTCATGATCCATGATATATACATAATATATGATAGTGGGGTTTTTAGCTTTATGATTTCCCAGTAAAAACATCTGTGTTATGCGTGATTGATCTTTTTTCATGTGATTGCAATTGGCGACCGTGTTTTAAATTTCCGCAAAGGTTTTTGTAGAATCGATTATGTATTTAACAGTGGCATATAATTGTTAGATCAGGATAATCCAGGCAATACATAATTTGTATTAAAATTTCTACATTCTTTAATCTTCAGCCCCAACTGAAATGAAAGGTACAACTTCCTAGAATTATAGAAAAGCATTCTTCTCCATATCCCACTAGAAGGATGCCCTAATGCCCTGGTTTCTTCAGTAGTCAACTGAATGTATGCCTCGACATCTTAGACTAACCTACCAACATTAAGTGTTCACAGACTCCAACCTGTATGTGACTTCATGCACCAACCTAGCACCTCTCTGCCACCCTATAATTATTAGAAATAATACAAGAGTGTGGACTCCCGTAACAGGGACAATGATCCACGATACAATATGATTCACGATGATTTTATTGAACTAGACCAATCACCCAATCACACAATGACCTGCAACCCAACCATAACATTATCCAAAAATGACACTTATACCTCTCAAATCTAGGAAGATTGACTCTTTTACAATAATGAATATTTTACAATTTTACAATGATGATTTTTACAATACTAAATTTTGACACGACCTGATACTTGAATTGACACTGATTCTTTGAACACTAGCAATTGCTGAGGTATTGTTGTGCTTGCTTCAAGTAATGGTACTTTGGCATTGCATTGTCCTTCTAGTATGTGTCTGAGTTGTCCTATTTTTTCCTCCTTCCTACACATGCATTAATGAACAAGACCCAAACCAATATACAAACAAAATACTTACATTGTCCTGCAATGTCACAGAAATATTCAAAATTCAAATGTAAATACATTCAACATTTATGAACAAAACCCAGTCAAACATACATAAAAAATACTTACACTGTCCTGAAAAAATACATATCAGATATGATATTCAAATTAAAATTAAAACACTAATCATACATACCTTGTTGTAGCAGACTTACCCTTGATTGTTGATGTGTTTTCCTTACTTTAGTGATCCTTGAATGCATATTTTTTCTTGCCTTCTTGAAGCTCGATATTGAATTTGTTGTATCTATGTAATTTTGGATCTCCAAGGTTTCAAATTGTGCCCTGTGGTAGCCCTATGAGTCCTCTTTCCAACCCTGTAGGTTTGATCAATATTGGATTCTTCAATAAATAGTTATGTGCAATCTCCTACAATGACCTGATTAATGACTGGTTTAGTAGAGTGAACTTTTACGAAGTGTGTTGTGTAACCAGCTCCAAAAATAGAAGAAAAGAGATATGAACGCCTTAGAAATAATCCACTTCGAGGGGGCAACCTCCAATACATTACATAAATGAACAATTCTTGGATGATACAATTTACAAAACCTCCTTTCTATATATAGGAGTCCATGGGGCCCTAATGTAATCCTAGTGGGCCACAATGTAATCCTAGCCGACCTAACAATAATAATTTAAGGGCACAATAATAACAAAATGGGGGTTAAAAGGGTACAATAATAACAATAAGGGGGGGCTACACTAACATAATAAGGGACTACACTATTAATATAGGGACTTAACATGCCCCTCTCCTTCAAACAAGTGTTGTCCTCAACGCTTGATTATTTCTTGATGCTTCTGTATAAAATTTTCATCCTCCCATGTGGAATCTTCTACAGGGAAGTTCTTCCACTTGCTGAGATACTCTGAAATTGATCGTACTTGTCGAGTTATAGTTTCTGTGACTTCTTTAGAACTTCTTTCGATGTGATGTTGATATTCTTGTTGTTTCATTAGATTCTGCACAAAAGTTAGGTTATCCGTTGAGAGTTGGAGAACTTGTTGTTGATGCTCGATGTCATCTTCCACTAATTTATCACCCATATTAGTTATTATTTTATCCTTCAAACCATCCAACTTAGCCTCCATTTCTGCTTTTAAACCATCTATGTCATCTTTGGTTGCTCTTCGTAAGATAGAAATTTGTTGCACTTGGTACCGTAATTTTGATATCTCATACTGCAATTCTTCCTCTTCCTGTGTCATAGTATAGATTTCTGAGGGCATAATGGTTGTTGAATTATTTTTAGGAGGCATCTCAGAACCCAATACTAAAATATATTCTCAATAGGCCCTTGGAATCACTTCAAACTGATTTTTCAAACAAGATTTATGCAATTCGAAAAAACAAATAAACACCTTTTACTTGCTTTTGAGGAGCTCGATATTGAAATTGTATTATCTCTGTGACTGCAGATCTTCAATATCTGAAATTCAGCATTGTAGTAGCCCTCTGAATTCTCTTTTTAATGCCACAGGTCTGACTTGAGTTGGATTCTCCAAGATAAAGTTGTGTCCAATCTCCCACAATGACCTAATTATGGACTGGTTCAGTAGAGCTAACTTGTACGAATTGCCACGTATCACTGTTTCATCCTTTGTCTATGAAATTGATAGCCAAGAAACTACAGTCTGTGTAATTGCGACCACTTTTTACGGCACTCCAATACGATGCCCAGAGAGAGAGTTATTGAACTTTTCCCACGATCACCTATTTGAGATGAAATTCAGGAGCCTGAAAAAGTACTACCTTACACAGATCATATCTCAAAAAATATTGTGAACCAAGCTCTGAAATTTTTTGACGAAATTTCTCAGGATTTCAGCTTCACACCATATGAATTTCAGATTCTGAACCTTCGTAGAAATTTGTTTATAGCGAAAATGCCACGATGACCTGTTTAGGAGCCTGAAACAAGACCTAACTGCCACAGATAATATCTCCGAAAATATTGTGAACCAAGCTCTGAAATTTTTAGACAAACTTCCTCAATATTTCCGCTTCGCACCCTAAAAATTTCAGCTTCTAAAGCTTCGTAGAAAAAAAGTTATAGCGAAAATGCCACGATGACCTGTTTGGAGCAGCGAAACCCTAGAATCCCAAAGCTCTGATACCAAATGTTGTGTAACCAGCTCCAAAAATAGAAGAAAAGAGATATCAACTCCTTATAAATAAGGCACTTCAAGGGGGGAACCTCCAATACATTACATGAATGAAAAATTCTTCGATGATTGAAATTACAAAACCTCCTTTAATATATAGGAGTCCATGGGGCCATAATATAATCCTAGTGGGGCCACAATGTAATCCTAGCCGACCTAACAATAATAATGTAAGGGCACAATAATAACAATATGGGGGTTACAGGGGTACAATAATAACAATAAGGGGGGCTACACTAACATAATAAGGGACTTAACAAAGTGCAACGTGTCATTGTTTTAACCTTTTGTCCTGAAAATGATATCCAGCAAAATAGTGCGTCTTATTTTAAATGCTTTTTACAAAATTTTAAATGAATATCGAGAGAGAAAGTTATGATGATTTTGCCAAGGTCACATGTTTGACATGAAATTCGGGAGCCTGCAAAAACCCTAACTTCCTCAGATAATATCTCTGAAAATATAGAGAACCAATATCTAAAATTCGGTCATGCGCTTCATCAGTATTTCAGATCAAATGGGTTTTTTTTCATCATCTGAAGCTTCGCAAAAAAAAATTTATAGCGATAATTCCATGATGACTTGTTTTAAGTAGTGAAATCCTTGCATGAAAGAGGATATGAGGATCACAATTTATATAAATGATTAGTTTGAGAGGGTATTCAACAAGTGAACGTTGGAGGGATTTTAGGAGTTTAGAAAATTATTAATTATTGACTATTAAATGACCATAACCAATGATTAGTGTCATGCCAAAACCCCATGAGGTTTTAGCTCACTAACTGGGGTTACTAACTTCAAACATGAATATCTCTCAAACCGTGAAGAATTACATGGTGTGCCATATATCAATGGAAACATATCGACAAGTAGGAACCATCTAAAATATGCTTGAATCAAAATAGAGTAAGTTGTCAAGTCAAAATTCCCATCCAATATTAGGGTAGCCCCTGGTGTTGCTTGGGTTGACATCAATGACAACCACTGATCAACACCCCATACTGGGTTGTAGAGTGCCTCTCAGCACAATAAATAATAATTTGAATCTCCTTTAACACATAGTTAAAATTGATTTTAATTTTGGAATCAATAAATTATGATCATCATGTTTCATAGTTAAAATTAATCCTAATTTTGGGATAAAGAAGTTATGGTCATCATGATTTCATACATAGGTTCTTGTTTGACTTTACAAATTTTACCATTTGTTCAGGAAATTGTGCACAAGGTGGCTATAATGTGTAAATAAAGTTATTTAATGTATTGTTTTCAATATTATTTATGTTTAATACCGTTAACATAATTTTAGTTAAAGAGTTCCATAATAATCAGAGATTGTCCTATATATATTGGTTAAGTAATAAGTTGAGGGTGAATTCCGTGCTAAGTTAGGGACCTGTTCTGTAAATCAACAACCCCCATTATTTCAAGCCATAGTTACTTTAGAAAATAATGGAGACCCTTTAATTTTTAGAGTTTAAGCAAATAAACCCTTAGAGTATTTCTTTTGATATAAATAGGGGTCGAAAGGGGATGAAAACTTTAAAAATTGGCTTTCCAAATACTTAAGTGGAGATAAATCGCATTTCTAAAATCACAAAATCATTTACAAAACATATATACTTTGAAAATAATGATTTGAAATATCTTTGCGATCCAATGAATATAACCGAAAAACTTTTATATGAGGAAAAAGCCATATTTATAAGTAAATCCGATAAAGAATACCATGGGACCGACTTCTGCCACATCAGCCTATCGCATTTTACAAATCGCAGTTTCTCCCAATAGTGTTATTTGCTCCCGCTCATACTCGTTGATGTGATAAAGCATATCACATCGCATCATGCAAAAACTTAACCATTCTATTTTGTTATCACTCATAATCATCGATGCGATAAAGTGTATCACATCGCACATCACATATCGCATGCTTATCAAACAAAAATTTATTACATATTATTAACTTCGCTGATATTGCGATTGCGATGTCGCGATCAGAAGAAAGGCTAAGCTTGTCAGTATTTAATGAAGGGATTACACATGAGTCACGATGTAATGTGATAGATATGGTTTTAATTGAGAAATGA
The DNA here is from genome assembly GCA_034641835.2 of Pinus albicaulis. Taxonomy (NCBI): domain Eukaryota; kingdom Viridiplantae; phylum Streptophyta; class Pinopsida; order Pinales; family Pinaceae; genus Pinus; species Pinus albicaulis. The sequence goes on along the minus strand of CM076571.1, from coordinate 380,555,298 downwards.
TAATAATGGCACGATAATCCATATCAGTTATCAATATCATAAATTAACGTTTTTCTCGCCCATACTACCATAATCATTTTCCTGCAATGAGCATTCAATTCATATCTCATCAGCATGAGAAGTCTCATCCATTTGCAATGTTTCTATTTACTATGGTATTTGTGCATATTGTAAAACTAAAAGTTTCCTTCTTCCCACTTATTCTTTCTTATTTATTTACAGGAAAGTTTGAGTAAGAAAAGTTCTCCGGAAATGTCTCAAGCTTTTAAAACACAAAAGAAGCATATGGCTCATGTTAATCTTGAGCCTACTACCTCAGAGAGAAAAAAGATGTTGCCCTTGTTCACAGATACGACTTGCAGACCTGAAAGTGGATCCTCTATATGGGAATCTATGTATAAGCTGTTTGAAAATGAGAAACCTCACAAAATCCACAGAAAGGCAACAGTTGATGCCCCAAATTATTCTGAAGCTACAATTGGAGATGTAACCAATTCGTTTCTTCACTGAATTGCAAAAAGGCCCAAGATAGTACCATATATTGATATGATAAGGAATATTATCGAAAATCTTAACATCGGGGACACAACTTTCCTTACCATTAGAGGAAAAATGATTGGTTCCTTTAAAGTGGAAGACTTGAAGCAAATGTACCATCTCTGGACCTTGATAAGATTTATGATAAGGAATTACTTACGAATTTCGCTAAGGAAAATGAGCTTAAATCGGTGCCAATAAAGCAGTGGAGGAGCAATCCTAACAAACACAAGAACGATGAAAAGTGTATGTATTCTACTGATTCTCTTGCAAGTCCCTATTGCTATATCTCAACTATGATGTCTAGACTTTTTGGTCAGTCAAACACGACTAGATTTTCAGTAGAGTGGGTTCCCCTTATGGAAGCAGCATTAGATGATTATGTTATGGATTGGGGCAACAGTCTATCAAATAATATTGCCACCCAAATTTTAGGATATAGAAAGATCTGCTTTATCTCTTTTAAAATATTTCCTCCATTTTATATGAGTGGCTATATTATGGATGTTTTATGTTTTACATCAGATTTCCCAGCCATGGGCTGCAAATAGACTACCCAAGATCCCATTCCCATTCATATATTTCATAGTATTATATGGGAATCCAAATATGAAAGTAATTTTTACAAAATATGTCATGGAGTTATACTACCCCTTTTTGAAGCTCTTTTCAATGAGAAAGCCCCCAGAATTTCGAAAGAAGCCCAAGCCGGATTTTATTCTATAGGAAAGTGGTTTTGTGAGGAGTCATTCACCATTATACGAGTATTTGGGAGCCTAGCTCATCCACATGTCTTACCCCTGTATGTTCCTGATAAAATTCTCACAAGAGAAATCACATGTTGAACTGTGGAAAATGGTCTGACCAAATTTTTGAAAGAAGCCAAGAAGGCATTATGGCCTTCCTTTCCAATTAACTGTGGTGTATATGGACTGGACAACTACAAGCATGCTATAGTGGAAATTGGCCATATAGAGTGTTTGAAATTATTTACAATTCCAAACAGGCAATATGATCCCCTGAAAGTGGCCAATAAATTCACTACTCAAGTGAAAATCAGACCCTTTGTGCATGAAGATGATGATTTTGACGACTTATTTGAGTCTGTTGAAAACTATGTTGTAGTTAATAAATTGGAAAATTTATGCTTTCACCCACCACAGCTACTAAAGTTTCAGCAATACATAAATAAGAGGCTGGAAAAAATTCCACTCAAGATTTTGGATGTCTCTCAAACCATGACTAAAATAGAAAATGAATCAGTTATTAAAGATATTGAAGTCCTTAATACACCAGATCAGGAGAAGTCAGTTGAAGTTCAAACAATAGATATGGATTTCCCCAGCAACCTCAAAGATGTTTGGAAAGAGTTTGAACTCAAACTCCAAGAAGAAAAAACAACCATGATTATTGACCAACAAAAGACTATACAAACTCCTCCTTCTACAAGTCAGGACCCGTTTACTGCTGGGACCTCTGACAAAGTGGTAAGTTCAGAGAGAATGGAATAAATCCCAACCTTCCAAACCTCTGAAATTATTCAAAATATTCAAGAAATCCCTCCCTTGGACATATTTTATAGTCCTAGGCACAAGGCAGTTGTTAGCAGGTAGAAGAAAAGGAGAAGAAAAGAGCATTCCCAGACTCTCATTCAAGAAGATATGTCAATGGAAATTTTTTCGAAAGATACCAAGTTAGATCCTTCATAGGATCTAACTCGGTTATTACAGTTTGCAGGAACTTATGCATCTGAAACTATTGAAAAGCATTAGAGATTCATCAACTGATGAAACAAAAAGATGAAAAGATCTTCAACTTGAAACAAAGTTACAAGCAGAAAAACAGAGTGTTAGTCAGTGATACAGGTACAAATCTCACAACTTCAAGAGAGTCTGCACCAACTAAAAATTCTACATCAAGGTGAAATTAATTCTAAAGATACGCAAATTCATCAATTACAGTTCTCCATTGAGAAAATGAAAGATGTTCCAAATATTGATGAGTTTAGGAAAGAAGCTTTAGAATTAAACACCCTATTGGCACAACAACACATTATATTTTGTCAGAAGTTAACAAGCATCCTTGAGTTATGTGAGAAAAGAGGTTCACTTGTGAATCACATTCCTGATATGAGGATTGGTTTCGATGACATAGATGAGAAGGTATCCCAATTTGTTACTTGGAAGGATTCTTCTGATGGCCGAAATTCCAACCTGCCCAGAATTGAAGAATCAAAGAAAGGGATGCTCTTCACAGATTGGGATATACAACTAAATAGAGCAGAAAGGGCAATAACCAGAGGTAAAGACATTTCCACGAACATTGTGGAAACTGTCGTCCAGAACCTGATTGCAACAAATATCATAGATAGATGTACTCCTGGTGCATTACCCTTGGTAAAAGATTTGATAAGACAATGGAAGGAAGTGTCAAAAGTGAAAGAGGAGCATCTTATGAAGATAGAAAATTTAGATTGGGAAATATATTGGATATATCTAGTGAAGCCTCACATCTAATGGCTCATGCTTCATTGTCTTACAGATACGTCCTCATGCATGCTACCTCCATTATCTGATGTTGTTTTTAAAATACACCTATGCATTAGGCCAGACCAACCTCCTGAGGTTAAGCCTATGCTTAATATTCTTCAACTCAAGGAGCAAATGGAGGAAGGGACAACAGGACAGTCCTCCAACAAATCGACCCTTTAATTCCTATTTCTATTTTAATTTTACTTACTTTAAGGAGAGTTGCTTGAAACCTCCTCAATTTTTATTGTAATGACTATTTTAAGACTTATTAGTTTTATATTTAAACCCCTTCATGTCTTTTAAGAAGGGGTCCTAAAATTTTGAAAAGAAGAATTTACTGATGTTGCACTTATGTACTCTTAAATTTTTCTGAATAGAAAAAGCTGGACCGAGAGTTATTTCTCAAATGACCAGAGTAAATATATATATGTTACTTTTATCTTATATATCTAATTTGAGTTTCAAATGAGAAATAGTTCATTGATATTATGATGTGTTGTTTTATATATTTGTTTGAACACAGTTTGACATCAGTTCACTTTTGAACGTGTTATGTTGTTATCATTTATATGTATATGCAATACATGCATTTTTTAAAAGTTGCGATATGAGCTTCATAAAATTGATTTAATTAACTTCTTAATTAAATCAATTATCTTAAATGTTTTTCATATCTCTAAATGCATGTATGATCTTTATTTGCACTCATTGAAAGATTATTTTGTAGATCGCACAAAGAAAAGGTTTCATCCTGGGATAGATAAAGATAGATCTAGATATATAGATATAAATAGGTAGATTTATTGTTTATTGCAATCTTGCTTATTTTCCCATATGTCAAATTCCACTTAGAGATAAAATCATTCATTCACTCCAACTATATTAATTTGGGAAACTGGTCCCACAAATGTAGTCAGAGTCACCATTCCAAACGGAAAAGGGACAGTTTTCAAGTCCCTAACCGAGTAGTTTTCCCCGATGTTGCTGCACCGATTTTCGGGGCCTCAACATTTTTGGCGCTAGAAGGAGGGTCATCCGACTCTAAATGGCACACTTAAATTAAAAAGTAAATTCCATCACCAGAGTTATTCTCCCTCCGAATCCACAACTTCTAGTCCTGATTCAAAATCTCCTACTCATAAATTAGAAGTTGTTCATTCTCCTCCTCAATCTCCTAGTTTTGTTCATAAATAAATTCCTTTAGAGTATACTCTAGAGTCACCTGAAGTACATATGTTGATAAAGCAATTGGAAGAAATTTAAATTTCAACAGAAAAACCTATACTTTTGGAAGCCTCAAAAGGAAGTGTTATTTCAATTTTTGAAGGCACTAGTGTATTAACTCGATCTAAGAGTGAAAAAATTGGAGTTATCCCTTTTGAATTTCCTCTTAATTATCATCAAAGGAAAACTCATATTTTTGAAACAAAATCATCAACTAGTGAGATCCAATCTGTTTCTACCTCTCAAACAACATCATTCATTCTTCCCTCTCTTTCATCTTCTCAAACAAGTTCTTCGTTGATCATTAATCGTTCTTATTCTTCTCATTCTATAGTTTATGTTACAAGTAATATTAGTTCCATAATCGTTTCTTCTACACCTTCAACTATTATTGGAACTACTTCTACTTCAAATCCTCCTTTATGACCACCCAATCCTCCTCTTCATACAATGGCTTATATACCTTAGAAAAACCCTGGAGTTGTTCAACTATCAGGGCCCCTTCATCCTTTACCTAAGCATCTTGAAATATGGTTTCCTAAGTATAATCTGGATGATGGATTACCTACATAAGAGAATCTCCATAATTTCATGCTTGCCATAAATCTTAATGGAGTTTCAGAGGAAGATTGTGTAGTTAGATTATTTCCTTATACTTTTCAAAGATCAATTTGATCATGGTATTTCTCACTACCATCAGGCACAATTACTAGTTGGGATGTTTTTGAAGAACAATTCCTTACTAAATTTTGAGATGACTGCACTACTGTAACCCTTATCAATGATATTTCCAATTTGAAAGCAAATATAGGTGAAAAGATCAAATAATTCAATTCCATATTTAATAAATTTCTCAACAAAATCCCAACCACATCTAAGCTTGGAGTAGAAATGCAAATAGAATGGTATATATCCTCTCTTCCTTCTAATATTGCTATTTTTGTAGATAGAGGCAATAAGGTTACATTGGTAGAGAATATGAAAGAAGCTCTTTCTATTGAAAAAAGAATACTTGCTTTAGAGAAGGAAATTGCTCAAGAAGATAGGTAAACTAAGAAAGTTTCCTTTAAAGATGAGCCCAAAAAGAAATCATCTAAATATCCCTATGATCTTGAAGGATTACAAAAGGTTCTAAAAACCATGTCAAACGATATGGTTGAAATAAAGAAACAAGTAGATGAATCTTCTTCAAAGAAACCTTTTAGATACTTTAAGAAAAGTTAGTCTTCTCAACCCCCAAATGTGATCTCAAATGTTGAATCAGATCAAGATGAAACAATATCATCTGTTGAAGAAGCTCAAGAAGAAGGACTAATCGAAGTTCATGGATTATGGTACTTTATCCTCCCAACCTCCGATGATGAAAATGAACATGAGGCACTTCCGGTAAATACTATGAGTAAAAATACTGTCGATCTTCCTCAATCACCTAAAAATAAAAAAGCTTCATCCTCTGTTGTTAAGGATAAAGTATTCAATAAAAAGACTTATTCTTCTCAAAAAAATCCAACTTCTTCTACTCTTCCATCTACCTTTAAAACATTAGTGGTTTCTGATACCATTGAATACAATATAGTGGAAGATATGAAGAAAATTAAAGCAAATATTTCTCTCCATGAACTGAGCAAATTAAAACAACAGCAGAAAATTTTGCTTAAATAATTGAATGTAGTTCCTACTACACCCTTGCATGCTCATGTAACTTCGAAATTAGCTAAAGGAATAGGTAAGCCTCCTAATGATTCACCTGAGAAAATTGATGAAAGTGATGTTATTTTAATAGGTGACAGATCCAATTCACATACTCCTCCTTTTCTGTTAACTTTTGAATTATTCAACAAAAATGTGCATAATCATTTAATTGACTCTGGAGCTTCATTAAACATTATACCATATTTTGTTTGTCTGAAATTGAATATATCTCCTCAGAATTCAGCAATACATATTATACAATTAGACTTAAAGTATTAGGAGAAATGAATTCAGTCCTTATCAGATTAGCATCCAATCCAAAAGTCTATCAAGTAATTGATATTGTAGCTGCTGATATACCAGATTTTTATGGTCTGATCTTAAGGAGAGATTGGTGAGAAAATATTCATGGCTATTTTGCTACTGATTGGTCTCGTATGTGGCTTTCCCATAACAGTAAGCTAAATCAAATCAATTTTGATCATGAAAAGCATTTAAAACATTCTGTAATTGAATTCGAAGAAGAAAATGAACCCATGGCCTTTACTAATAATATCATTGGAAATTACTCTGTTGAATCCTTTTTAAGGAATTTCAATGCTCTAAAGTCTCCATTTCTTACCAATTCAGTTAATTCTCAGATTGAAAATTTTAATTAGATTGATTCTTCCAAGTGTGTAAATACTATAGATAAACCTTGTATTGATACTTTATTTTTGACTTTATATTTCGATGGGTCAAAATCCAGTGAAGGAGCAGGAGCTGGTTGTATATTAATCAATCCAAAAGGCGAAAATATTATGCTCACATGCATACTTGAATTTGAATGCACAAATAATGCTGCAGAATACAAGGCACTAGTTCAAGGCTTAACCAAAGAAATTGATCTTGGTGTTAAGTATCTTAAGGTATTCAGAGATTCTGAAATAATTGTTAAGGAGGTAATAAATACCATACACTGTATTTATGTCCATATTAAACATTATCAATCATTAGCACAATATCTTACCTTTCATTTTTTAGCATTCAATATCTCATCTATTCCAATAATTCAGAATGCAAGTGCAGACATTCTAGCGAATGTAGCATCCAAGCTTATTCCTTTAGAAGATTATAACCCAAATAGATTTTCCATAGAGTTGATTTTTCGCCTATATATTCCTAATAATATTACTAATTGGAGGGTATTCAATGATGATGATGATTTTATTACTTTTCTTCCATCAGAAGTATCATATGACGATCAATTAATTGATGAAGATGAAGATGAAATATGATTACAACAAAAATCTGAAGAAAATGCTACACCTAATTCTATGGTCAAACTCAAAGATCTTTGTGATCTTAAAGATAGATTAAAAAATATTACTAATTCTAAAATCCAAAGTTCAACTTTGAGGTTTGAACTGGTAAATCTAGGAATAGATCTAAATCCTCATAACATCAACCTAGGACTTGATCTTTCCTTTGATGAAATATTAGCATTTATTAATTTATTAAAAAATACAAGAATGTCTTTGCATGGAAATATGAAGACCTAAAAAATTATGATACTTCAATCATTCAACATACTATCCCAATGATATCCACTGAAAAACCTATACAATAAAAGCTAAGGAAAATTCACCCTGACCTTGAAAGTCAAATCAAAAGTGAGCTTAACAAACTCCTTAAAGCTAAGATTATCTTCCCTGTTAGGAATTCTAAGTGGGTATCAAATTTAGTTCATGTTAGGAAAATGAACGGTGATATTGGTATTTGTATCGATTTTACAGACTTAAACAAAGCTTTCTTGAAAGATATTTTCCCGTTACCACCAATGGAACAAATTTTGCAATTAGTTGTTGGTTTTGAATTAATGTCTTTTCTTGATGGATTTTCAGGTTACAATCAAGTTTTTGTTCATCCTGAAGATAGATTAAAAGCTACATTTAGAACAAAATGGGGCACATATGCCTATCAAAAAATGCCATTCGGATTAATCAATGCAGGATAAACCTTCCAAAGAGTAATATTTATTTTAGAGGGTTAATCAACAAAACACTAGTTTTTTATCTGGATGATATAAATATTTACTCCAAGAAAAGGAGGGACCACTATCATGATCTTAAACAAATCCTTGAACAATGTTTGAAATATGGAATTTCGTTAAATCCAAAAAAGTATTATTTCTCTTTCAGTGAAGGAAAAGTATTAGGATTTATCGTTTCAAAACAAGGCATTTGTATTGATCCTGAAAGAATTAAGGAAATTTCTGAACTCTCACATCCCCATAACAAAAAATCCATGCAGTCCTTTTTAGGGCAGATAAATTTTGTTAAAATATTTGATCCAATTTTTTCTCAAATTGTTTTGCCTTTGTGAGTGATGATTAAGAAGAATTCACTTCTTAAATGGGGACATGATGAAATAGAAGCTTTTGATTTGATTAAAGAAGCTATCATTGACACACCTTCTCTGACTACCTCAAATTTTTCCAAACATTTTATTTTGTATACTTTTGCATCAAAAAAATATTATGTTGTTGTATTAACACAGATTGGTGATCAAAAGATCGAACACCTATTTCATTATTTAGTTCAAACATCCAAGGTGCAGAGCTAAATTATTCTGAAGTAGAAAAAAAAGCATTTGATGTCTATAAATCTTTAAATAACTTTAAACCCTTTCTCCTTAAACACACACTAAAGTAAGAGTTCCATTCTCGGTTGTAAGGAAACTAATTATACAGAAATAACTAGGATAAAAGAGAGAAAACTGGGTAACTTCTTTGCAGGAATATGACATTGAAATAAGATCAGCCAAAATAATTAGAGGACAAGGTCTTTGCAAACTACTATCTGGAGCATTCAATTTATCGAATGATAAAGATTCAGGTAATACTGTACAAATTTCTGAGGTAAGCGTAAATGATTCAGAATCACAGTATACTAGTTTAATATTCTACTTAAAGAATGGATACACTCCAGTAGAACTCAATCATAAAATAAAAAGAGCTTTAACACTGAAAGCTAATCAATACCAACTCATAGACAATGTCTTGTTTAGAAAAAACTATGATTCTGTACTACTAAGATGCCTTGAGAAATCTAAGGCTCAGAGGGTTTTGCCGGAACTCCATGATGGAGCTGTAGGTGGACACTTCGGTGGAGATACTACTGCACATAAGATCCTTCATGCAGGTTACTACTAGCCCACTCTGTTCAAATATGCTCATACATATGTAAGAAAATGAAAAACATGACAAATTGTTGCTGGAAGACAAAGAAAACTAGCCTTGCCATTGCAACCAGTGAACATTGATCAACCTTTCAAGCAATGGAGATTAGATATCATAGGTGAGATTGTTCCTAACTCATCCAAGTAGCATAAAAACATTCTCACTGCAACAGATTATTTTTCTAAGTGGGTGGAGGAATTCCACTAAAGGTAGCTAACTCTGAAGCCATAATTGAATTTATTGATCAATTCATTATTACTAGATTTGGCTTACCCAATGCACTTATGTTTGATAATGCATCTTATTTTTTGGGAAATAGTATGACAAACTTTGCTCTTAAAATAGGTTTTAAACTTAAATACTCTGCTAATTACTATCCCCAAGGGAATGGTTTAGCAGAATCAACAAACAAAAATATCATAAGAATCATCAAAAGAACTATTAATCAAAATCAAAAAAATTGGCATAAATCTTCAACATTTGCACTATGGTCATATAGGATTACTCAAAAAGCCTCCATAGGAACTTCTCCATTCCATCTAGTTTATGGGAAATAAGTTGTAATTCCTTAAAACTTAGTTCTTCCCTCATTAGCCCTAGTTCAATTTATTAATGAAATACCTTCTTCTTTCCTACAATTAAGAATGTCACAGATCCTTAAAATGGAAGAAGAAAGGGAAAAACCTAAAATAACTCATTCTCATCATTATAAAATAGTAAAAAATTATTTTGATGCAAATTTTGTTTCCCCAAAAGACTTCCAAGTTGGAGATCTCGTACTCAAATGGGACAAAGCACGAGGAAAAATGTAAGCATATCAAATTCCAAATAATGTGGCTTCGACCATTCCAAATCATTGAACAAATTGGCCCATCAACTTTTATGTTACAAGACTTTCAAGGGAGAAAAGACTTAGTCCCTGTTAATGGGCTAGTTGTGAAAAATTTCTTTTCTTAGAAGAAGATTTTCTTTTAAATGTATTATTTCCCTTTCTCTTTTCTTTCTTTTTAGAAAATAATGTTCGATTACATACTTCTGGTTGTTCACAACACCTCTGAATTATTTTATGTTTTTATTTTTGAAGAATATAAATTTTTGAGGAAATAATTACCAACCTAGAAAATTGAATGAATACTGTAGAACTTTGAAATCTTTTTCCATCGAAATTGTAAATTTTGTAAACTCAAAATTTGTAAAGTATTTTTAATCTATTATCAATAAAAAAAGGTTCATCTTTATAAAGAAAATAATTTTTGTAACTAAGCATATTTAACTCTAAATTGTCATCCAACACTCTTAAGGAGTCAATGATTCTCCCCATCCATTTAAAATACATTTTTTAGAGCATAATTCAAAAATATAAAAAACTTAAAAGGATAAGAAGTCTCATCACAAGATTGCTTACCATTATCATAAGTTAATGATTAACTGACATTACCACAACTGCATAACAAATCAGGGTAATGGCTCATGATTATTAAAATCATAAGACAAGGGGTCTCATCACGAGCCAACTTGTTTGGTCTAAATCATAACTAGTGAATGGCATTGTCACTTTCTGGTCATCACGCCAGGACAATGAATTTTTAAGAGAAAAAATAAAAATGAGTAACTAAGGAGTTAACTCAAAGAAATTGTACATAAATGGATGGGATACTAAGTCATTGATGGTTAAAAGTAACCTTACTTAAGCTATTAATATTTACTAGCAGCAGTGGCTCTACTTATGACAAAAGGAGAAAATTAAAAAGCCAAGTTTCAAAAAGAACACTTTACCTTTTAAACCATATAATGATTGATATAGAGAAAAGGAGATATTTATTTATGAAAGGTTTATAAAAGATTAATGATATAGATGAGTTTTTTATATTCAGAGTAATTTTATTCATTTAAATATTTTGAAAATAATTCTTGTTTCTTTAAATTATATCTACTTATTTGAAGATACTAAAGAAATTGTTTTTCAAAGATAACTAGTTCTTCAATGAATTGCCAATTATTGTGTAAATCAACAACCCCCATTATTTTAAGTCATAGTTACTTTAGAAAATAATGGGCACCCTTTTAATTTTTATATTTTAAGTAAATAAACCCTTAGAGTATTTCTTTTGATAGGAATAGGGGTCAAAAGGGCATGAAAACTTTAAAAATTGGCTTTCCAAATACTTAAGTGGACATAAGTCACATTTTGAAAATCACAAAATCATTTACAAAATGTATATATTTTGAAAATAATGATTTGAAATATCTTTGTGATCTAATGAATATAACTGAAACACTTTTATATGAGGAAAAAGACATATTTATAAGTAAATCTGATAAAGAATACCATGGGACTGACTTCTGCCACGTCAGCCTATCGCATTTCACAAATCACAGTTTCTCCTGACAGTCTTATTTTCTCTCACTCATACTCACCGATGCGATAAAGAATATCACGACACATCATCGCAAAATATTAATTGTTCTATTTTGTTATCGCTCATAATCGCTGATGCGATTAAGCGTATCGCATCACACATCACATATCGCATGCTTATCAAAAAACATATATTGCATATTATTAACTTTTCCTATATTGCAATTGCGATGTTGTGATCGGCAGAGAAGCTAAGCTCGTCAGTATTTAATGAAGAGATTACAAACGAGTCACGATGTAATGCGATAGATCTAGTTTTAATTGAGAAATGATTATAATTGCACGATAATACATATAGTTATCAATGTCATAAATTAACAGTTTTCTTGTCCATACCGCCATAATAATTTTCCTGCAATGAGAATTCAATTCATATCCCATCAGCATGCGAAGTCTCATCCATTTGCAATGTTTCTATTTACTATGGTGTTTTTGCGTATTGTAAAACTAAAATGTTCCTTCTTCCCACTTATTATTTCTTATTTATTTACAGGAAAATGGGTAAGAAAAGTTATCCGTAAATGTCTAAGGCTTTGAAAAAAAAATGCATATGGCTCCTGTTAATCTTGTGCCTACTACCTCAGAGAGAACAAAAATATTGCCCTTGTTCACAGATATGACTTGTAGACCTGAAAGTGGATCCTCTCTATGGGAATCTATGTATATGATGTTTGAAGATGAGAAACCTCGCAAAATCCAGAGAAAGGAAACAACTGATGCCCCAAATTCTTCTGAATCTACAATTGGAGATGTCGCCAATTAATTTCTTCACCTAATTGCAACAAGGCCCAAGATACCACAATATACTAATATGGTAAGGTGGATTATCAAAAATCTTAACATTGGGGGCAGAAATTTCCTTACCAGTAGAGGAACAATGATTAGTTCCTTTAAAGTAGAAGACTTGAAGAAAATGTACCATCTTCCGATCCCTGATATGTTTTATGATAAGTAATTCCTTGCAAAGTTTTCTAAGGAAAATGAACTCAAATCGGCGCCAATAAAGCAGTGGATAAGCAATCCTAACAAACACAAGAACGATGGAAAGGGTATGTATTCTACTGATTCTCTTGCAAGTCCCTATTTCTATATTTCAGCTATGATGTATAGATTTTTTGGTCAGTCAGACACGACTAGATTTTCAGTAGATTGGGTTCCCCTTATGGAAGCAACAGAAGATGCTTATGTTATGGACTGGGGAAATATTATGTCAAATAAAATTTCCACCCAAATTTTATAATATAGAAATAACCTCTCTATCTCTTCTAAAATATTTCCTCCATTTTATATGAGTGTTACGCAGTTAAATCCTCTCTGCAGACAGAGACAATCCCTCTAGCCCTAGATTGGGTCTAGAAACAAAGAGACATGCTAGAGTGTAGGTTCCTAATTATTGAATGAAAAGAGGACACAATGGATCAACCTACCTGGAGTCCAGTGCTGTTGTCACGGCTGTAGTGGTGGTGGCCTCTCACTCCTACCTCGATAAGTCACAATCCTTCTGCAGTCATGCTCAGATACCTGCACATAGATCAACAAACAAGAACAACATACGACATAATAACTTCATTCATAACTACTAGCCATTCAAAGAGGGCTAAGCATATTTCATTAAAAAAATGACATAATGCAAAATTGAAATCAAACAATAGTCACGTATATGTATTGATAGAAGGAAGAGTTACAACCAAAGCTTTGATGTCACAGTCTCCTCCAGCCGGGTTCAGCCAAAGTGCGTCTCAAATGCTCGTCAGTGGATTTAGACGGGATGAGGGCATGGACTTAAGCTCTCTCAATGAAGTTCCTTCCTATTCTATCTCTTCAACAATTCAGCTATAGTATACTCAGTTCTCCATGTTCAGCTAGCTTATGCAAGGAGAGATAGCTTCTTTTTATAGAGGAAAAGGAGGAGGTTGGGATCCCTACAAAGGTGGAAGGGAGGCCTATCCTTTAGGAGGTTCCCACAAGAGGTGGAAACCATAAACTAAAGGAGGGATTATGTGGTTATTCAGTCCAACCACTCCCAATGACTCATCCTTGAAGTTGTTTAGAGTGGAATCTATGCCTCTATTTTTAAAAAACATTCCATAAACATCTTGGCGCGGGTGGGTAACTAGGATAGAGCGCCAACTAGTGCAAGGCCCAGCGTTAATCTTCCTCATTGGCACGAGGGCAGGACTGGCTACTCACGCCAAGGCAAAAACATGGGTTTCTGAAGCTCTGTTCAGGGAATTGTCAACAGAACGAATATTTCTCTCATGTAAAAGGATGCAATGATGGTCTTTGCAAGGCATGAAACTTATTATTAGTCACAGAAATGACCCTCCAATGTGCGAGATGGGGATTGCAGGGACAGTGACAAAATGTTGTGTAACAGATGCCCCCTAAAGCATGAGGTCCAAGGGAGAGGAAGGGGTGAAATGCTTTATGAGAACGTGTTTGAACTAAACACCGCTGTTGGAAAACCTGAAATTACAAATACAACTGATATCTCTGATACATGAACATGTGGTATGGGCGCAACCATCCATAATAGAGTATATTAAAATTGAGATCCGAGGTATGAACGCATCCATCCAACAATAAGGATCAACAAATAGACTCAGGTATGGTCGCAGCCATCCAATCAAAAGAGTCACGTAATAAGTCATGATAATCCACAAGAACTCACAACCTGGATTTTATTAGAAAAAACCTAGGGTCTTGTGCTCCATCTTGACCCGAACAAGTACCAATTCAAGCATGTGAATATATGAGCTGAAGTAAAATCATCTAATTACCAGCCAATGATGAAAGTTGTTAACAGGCGCGAGAGAAACCATCAATAATGACAATGGCCCTCAAGGTACGAGAGGTAAAATCCACCGAATGTGAATAGTGATCTGGCATTGAACACCCGCAAAATCACTCGATCGAAGGCATATGATGTGGACCTTGTGTCGAATGCGAAGAACGTGCCTCCAAGGTACCAAAAAGGAGTCTATAGATCAAATTCTTGGATAATGAGCTGAAGTCGATAGGAAGTGACCTGGTCGAAGGAGGGCCATAATGTTTTCCACACCATCGAAACAAACCAGAGGAATAGAATGATAGTGAATTAGGACCAACATAGAATTAGAGGGAGATTGAAAAATGCAGAGGCAAACTTCTCTTGAACATATCAGCGACATGACACTGGATTTTGCAGTATTTTACATCAAGGGATGTGAGGTCATGATGATGTGGAAAAGATAAAATGAGAGGTAAAAAGAGGTTACCCAAACCCATGGAGGCAAAAATGACGAAATGAGATGTCCCCAACCAGACATGAATGCAGACAAGTGCCATGTTCAACAACGACATACTGCCAACATAACTAAAACTGGTTCCATTTTCCCCCACCATTTCTGGCGAGTACCCCAATTATTATTTTTAAAACAAGCTTGAAGGGGATAGCATATGCTTGTAATGTAAGTTTGTCCTTCGGAAAAATCCAACCTAGTACATTTTATGAGCCCTAGGAAGGAGGAACTCGAGTAAATTCATGAAGATGAAGCCCGATGTCATTAGGATTTAACGAGTCTGACAAAGGGAGAACTCGACATCTTTTCATGTTTAGAGAGTTTGAAAAGAAGGGGGAAAAGAAAACTCCAACATGGCCTTTTTCGTAAATAGTCTCTCAGATCCGAAAAGGTAGAAAACAATATCTGAAAGAACCTCTTAGTCGTGATAAGCTAAGGTATTCCTTTTTCGTAAATAATCCATCCCAGCCCGAAAAATGGGTAAACGTATACTAGGTAGTTATTGTTTCGCAACCATTTAACAAGTTCAAAACAACAAGAATCTCAGAAATCTTTTCAATTTTAGAGAGTCAGAAAAGAGCTGAAAGATGACTCCAGTAGTGAATTTTTTGTGTTTTTACTGAGTCTGAAAAGTATAAAATACAACTTGTTACTTCATCACTATCGCGTGAAAACTTGTCGCTGCACAAGAGATACACATAAAACCCATTTCTCGAAATAATATAATAAAATAATAAAAAAAGATGTCTTAAAACCTAATTAGGGTTGTGAAAAGTTATAAAATGCCAAAAATGGTAAAAATAGTTACTTTTCACTTTTTACCTCTTTTGGAGCAATAGTTACCCATTTTACATTGTGATTTTGAGGTGAAAATAGCGGACGATCCAGCAGACCAATCTCAAATCCGTTAGTTCCAGGTAAGAGTCGACATCCTTCCCTTCAATTTAAGTCCTCTTTTATTTCCTGCAACCCTCAATTTTGATTTCTGAGGAGGAAAATGAAAATTTTAGGGCACAACGGTTGGCGTGAGTTTCGGGCATGGACTCACGCCAATCGCCCATTTTTCTGAACTGGGGCGCGCCCATTGGCATGACTATTTTAGAAAAAGTCACGCCAACCACATAGACCATGTTAGATTTTGAAAATGCTAGTTAAAGGCATAATTTTTCACAAATTCAAGCTTCTAAATCAACTAATACTGTCCATATGAACATGTTTGCAGGTATAAAACGACATAATGGTGATTGAATGGAAATAACAGGAACACAACGAAGAAGATGAGCTTGCCATGGAAAATGAGAGATGCATGGAAGCTCTCAGAGACTGTGGAATGAAGAAGTTCTTATTGACACCGTGTCTCTGAGCTCAATCGGAGCTGCTACAATATTTGATCAGCATATGGGATGAGGATCAAGAAAAGTTCATCCTTCGAGATCAGGAAATTGAGATTGATGTTTCTGATGTCTACTTCATAACAGGACTATCGCGAAGGGGAGCAACACCAATCGAAACCGACACCTGACCTTGCATGGAGAACATGTCCATG
This sequence comes from Pinus albicaulis, assembly GCA_034641835.2. Classification (NCBI taxonomy): domain Eukaryota; kingdom Viridiplantae; phylum Streptophyta; class Pinopsida; order Pinales; family Pinaceae; genus Pinus; species Pinus albicaulis. The sequence goes on along the minus strand of CM076571.1, from coordinate 380,538,848 downwards.
GTGATTGACAGGGTATGTCCAGGGGCACGGAAGGGATCAGGAAGTGGGAAAGTGGATATCCAGACTATCCCAGACTTGGCACTAAAATTAGTGCTACACACCATCACACAAGTTGCGGATTGCAAGCACCACACGAAGCAACAAAGACACAACTACTTTTTGGTGTAGACTGCTTGACACCAACCATCTAGAACTGGGCAGAGGCTGTGACAATCAACATGAAACGCCAGCTGACAAAGTGAAATAATACCAAATTGAAGAAATTTGGTTACGGGTCTATCCTGGTATCGTTCTTCCTGGAACAACTACCAATATTTCAATGTCAGGAGGTCATAGTCCCGACACCACTAGCGAGGTAACCACGGATGGCCCGATGGGCAGCTCTGATGCTAAGGGTAGGGGGCAGTCAACAGATGTCCTGGAGACAACAGTTCTTTGATTGGCTTCACCGACAGTTGATTATCGTGAAGGACTGGCCCTACTTTGGTACAGATTTTATTGGTGATCCAGACCTCCCACTCCCATAGGGAGAGGTTTGGGATGAAGATTTGGGTAAGACTCATTTTTAATTTTCATGAGTGTTATAATTTTTTTAAATTATTTATGTTTTGACGTTAAACCCATGCACTTGCAGATGTTGGCCTAGAGAGACCCACAGACATGTCTCCGATAGCGAGGCGAATCCCTCACAATTTTGACCATCATGGCGAGGGAGGCGAGGAGGAAGAGATCGTGCGCAACTTGGAGGGAATCACATGCGGAGTCCTGGACTATGCACGATTCGACAATGTTCCTCGTGCCTACCAGAGACATACCGTAGGGGTGCCAAATCGAATTCACCGCTTGCTGAGGTGACTCGTACAGGCAATGACGTGCTACCATGAGAATCACACCAATTAGACACTTAGGTTTTATGTTTTCAAATTTTGAGAGACATGATGTCTCAGGACGTAATAGAAACACACATATTTTTTGAATTTATGATGCACACTGATGCAAAAATTCATATATATATATATATATATATATATATATATATATATATATATATATATATATATATATATATATATATATATATATATATGTATGTATATATATATGTATGTATATATATATGTATGTATATATATATGTATGTATATATATATGTATATATATACATCTATTTTCCTACATGGATCTTTTACATATGATGATGATTTTACTGATTACGCAAATGTCTATCTAATAAAATGTTAGCCATTGTATCAGTTAATGCATTCATTTGCCTAGGAATATGTTGATATGTAATAAAATCAAAATGTCTTTCCAGAAAACGAACACGTAATTATAATCTCAAAATGTACGGGTTTCTAATGGAATAATGACCATTGAGCTAAAGAACGACAAGCTGCGAATCTAGATTTACAAGAAATGCGCGTATGCCGAGGTTGATTTCCTCGGTTAATAGCTCAAGGACAACACTATACTGAACGAAATTTTTTGTATTTCTTCCTAGACAAATACCTTGCAGATCTATCAAATCACCAACAAGATCATAAATTACCCAGGCTGCTAAAAAAAAATTCCTGGTACTGCGGAAAGCACTATCCGGGAAACTGACATAGGGGGTAATAGACATCTGCAGAATAAGCAAGACCCAATAAGTATGAAAAACGCTCGCAAAGCACACCAAACCAAAACATGTACAAAAAAAAAAAAAACAACACCTATGTACACAATTCATGCATGAATGACTCATGCATAATATTTTTTGAGATACAACCCATTTCTGGGTTGTTCTAGAGGATGACCTTCGTAATCAATGAGCTCAAAGAGCCCATTCCGCAACACATGTTTAATAATGTAGGGCCCATGTCATGGTTGAAATTTTCCTACCCCCAGCTTATCATGAGCTTGGTCATACAGGAGGACGAGGTCTCCTTCAGCAAAGGAACGAGAGGAAACTGATTGGTCAAAATGAGCTTTGACCCGCTTCTTCTGTGTTTCGATAACTAGAGCATCAAAGCGGCGAGTTTCATCCAGCCTTTATAAGTAGAGGAGATTCTCTTCTTCTAGCGAAGTGTTCGGTAGTAATTCAACAACCAACTTGAGCGAAGGTATTTCACACTCAATCAGAAGAGTAGCTTCCAAACCATAAACCAACTGAAAAGGAGTGAATCCAGTCGCATTCTTAACTGAAGTTCGGTATGCCAAAAGAGTCGAAAATAACATCAGATGCCAATTGGATTTGTTGATCCCAATCGTATGTTGAAGCATGGTGATAAGAGCTTTTTTCACGGCTTCAATCTGGCCATTGGCCTGAGGATAGTACGACATTGAGTCGTCGTGATGCAGACCCAACTTAGAAGTCAACTCCGCCACCATATAATGTCGAAAATGGGAACCATGATCGGTAACGATGGCTTGAGCCAAACCTAGCAATGATGTGATTGAATTTGAACTGAGCAGCTGTCTTACCGTCAGCGGAAAGTGTAGGCATTGCTTCAGCCCATTTTGTGAAGTAGTCAACGACTACGATAATATAAGCATGCCCCCTGACCGAGTGAGGGTTAAATGTCATAAAATCGATGCCCCACTTCGCAAAGGGACCAATGGTAATGACATGATGAAAAGGTACAGGCGGTGCACACATCTTGTGCTAATAGATCTGGCAATCATGACATTTGCGAACTGCGACAATGCAGTCCTTGAAGATAGAAGGCCAGAAATAACCAGCATGAAGAATCTTCTATGCAGTGGCATAACCAGACATGTGACCGCCACTGTGACAATCATTCAGGGCTTTCTCATCTTCCTCGAGAGTCAAACATCGACGAAGTATGGAATCCACTTCGATGTGATAGAGCGTATCTCCAACTATACGATAAGGTTGCGATTGGTGCCAGATGCGTCGGTGGGCATCCTTCGTCAAATCAGATCTAAAAATAGAAGTCTGCAGATAGACGATGATATCATCGTACCAAGGATCGAGGTTGCTAATAAAGAAAAGCGTATCTTCTGGAATGTATTCCTCAGAACGAGACGGAGCAGAGTCTAAAGGGAGGGAACAAATCAAATCAACAAAGACTAATGATTTATTCAACTTGGTAGTAGTGAATTCCAAATCAAACTCTTGGAGGATGACAATCCACTTCGAGTATTTCCCCCCCAGCAATTTTCGAGAAAATATATAGGTCATAGGGTTGCAAGCAGAAATCACAGTCACAGTACGCAAAAGAATATAATGACGAAAACGCTGAAATGCTTGAACTGCAACTAACACTAACTTCTCGACATGTGCATAGTAGGATCGAGAAGGCTATGAGATAATTAATAGATAACATGCTCGTCACCGTCATCATCATCTTGTACCAGAACCATGACAATCGTGCTGAAAGCGATGACTAAATATAGGGAAAAATCACGATGATAGTTTGGAGGATGCAGCAGAGGAGCGTTGACAGGAAATGTCTTCAGTGCATCAATTACTTCTGAGCAATCTCATCCCAACAGAATGGGATGCCCTGCTTTAATAATCGTGTGAATCCTTTAGCCACTTCTGCATAGTTAGGTATGAAATGGTGTATAAAATTAGCCTTCCCTTGCAAACTATGCAACTGATGCAATGAGGAGGGAGAGGGGAGATTGATAATAGCCTCAACCTTGAGTGGATCGAGGCGAATTCCATCTTTGGACACGATAAACCCCAAGAGTCTACCAGAATCAACGCAGAAGAAGTACTTGTGCAGATTAAGCCGGATGTTGTAGTATCGAAAACAAAGAAAAATCTGACAAATATGGTTAGGATGGTCCATACGCTTAGCTGAATGAGTAGGAAGGTCATCCAGATAAGGATGAATGATGTGACGAATATCGTGAAAATAATACGACATCGCTCACTGAAATGTGGGCCCAACATTATTTAAGACAAGAGGGAGCTTCTTATATGTGAAAGTACACCAAGGACAAATGAAGGCAGTGTTATGTTGATTAGCCGGGAGAATTTTAATCTGATTATAACCAGAAAAAAACATCCATGAGGGAAAAAATCTCACTCCCGGCATAGTCTTCAATGATTTGATTGATAAAGGGAGTAGGATAATTATCCTTGGGACAAGACCGATTGAGATAATCAATGCAGACCTGAATGATTCCCTGCTTCTTATCTACAGGGAAAATATTAGAGACCCATTCTTTCAAGGGAATCAGATAAATGAAACTAGCTCTGAGAAGCTTTTCGACTTCACCTTTAATGGCAAAAACTTTTCTAGGGTGCACAGGATGAAGATGCTGGCGAATAAGTTTTGAACCAGGGTACGTAGGAATTTCATGCACCACTATACTAGGATCAATGCCAGGAATTTCCTCATAGGACCATGCAAAGACATCATGGAACTCACGGAAAAGTCTAGTGTAAACCTATACTTCATTTGAAGAACAAGTGACCCCAATATGGATGTTCTCGACGATTCCCAGTTTCACGGAAATGTCAATAGGCATCATCTGTGTAATATTTACCAAGTTACCTTTCGTAAAAATGTCATGTGTCAGAACAGGAATTTGAAGCAGAGGAGAAGGAACCTGAGATGCAAATCGCTGAAGACACATAGACATAGCCCCGAGGCCAGGCATGAAGGAGGAACGATGATGACCAACGTCCCATGGCAGATCTTCGAGAGACATAGTTTCCACGATGGATTCATAGGAGGGAAACACTGCTTTCAAAGGATTAGGTGAATCCAAATCGCCAAGCCAGGGGGATTGAGAATAAATGTCAAGAGACATGCTCAAAGGAGCATGATCAAAGGAAGGAGTTTCCGAAGCCACTACAAGTTCACAATAGTCAATCTCAATCAAACTCAACGACATCGAATCTTCGAAAGAATCGATTTGTTCAGGTGAAGGGATAATCCATGGGTCATCAAACTGAGATATCATATTGATTTGAACAGTGTTTGGTGGCGGAAGGGGAAAAATACCCATGAGGGCAGGATCCTTGAAAAGACCCGGCCCTATGCTCTCGTAGGGAGTAGGAATCTGATCCACATACGGAACGTTTGTAATATCCCAAAAGAGGGATTTTATACAATAATGAGAATACCTTAAGTTATTCCAGAGTTGGAGATGTAGCCCTAGGACTGAGGTATTCCTTCAATAATATGATCAGCAGCAGCCTTTACTTCACTTTTGGACTCAAAAGGGTGGGGAAAAGAGGTGATTTATGCCCTAAAATGAGTGTATTTGGAAATACATGTAAAAATAAGGGAAATAGCTGTAGGATATTTTAGCTTAGACCATGTGGGACTCCCATACCAAATTTCAGGTCAAACAAATTATCCTAGCTATATTAAACAGTTCCTCCAATCCCAACTAGGCTTGAAAACCCTAACTTAATGTATGCAAAAGTTTCTGAAGCTAAAGCAGTGTAATTTTCTGAAGGGATTAGATGAAATATGTTCAGAACATCATGAACTTAGATCTAGGACAAGACTTATGTATTTACAAGATAAAAACAAAGATTTTACATGGATAAACCCTCAAGATTGAGGTGCTGCAACACTGGAAATTGCCAAGAAAGATATACAACGTAATTTTCTGAAGACTGAAGCACTACTTTATTATATCTTAGATCTAGAATATATCTATGCATGAAAATACCAATCTATTACAGATCTATAAACCAAAGAGGATGTATATTACACTCCCCTTGGGGATTTCAACAATACATGAAAGTACAGGAGAATTTGAGTTTTACTGCAGTAGATATGCAGAATGATTCAGGGAACCTGAAGCATATACTTCAATGAGTGAATAAGATATAAAACATACATGGATTGGTTGGCTAATCCATGGAACATTGCTCCACAAAATTTATGCAGATCAGGGAGAGAAACTGTGCAGTTGATGATAGTATACACTTTGACCTGATGCCAAGATCTGAAACTGAAGCTCAAGAAAAATATGCACTCTTCCAGGACATTAAATGACACACTCACTGAAAAGAGCCACCAATACAAGCTAGATCTGAGCAGATCTAGTCTCGACTTGTTGCAGCTCACTTAGACAATGAAACCTTCTTTGGATTTACACTGCCAAAGAGAGATGAAGTGATATGAAATGTGTGAACAAAATATTTCTTATACAGAGATAGACAATAAGTGCTTTTACTGGTTATTTCACCTTTACTAGAAAGGATGAAACCAGAAGCTTCTGGCCCTCTTACTGGCTCTTCCTAAAGAAATATAAGGTAAACACGAAATCAATCTGTCAATGAAATTATTTTTTTATGTTTGCAAAGTATTCATTAACCAAATTTTATGTGTGAATAAGCAAGTTCAAGTATTCTGCAATGGAAGTAATGTGGTTTGAAGTGAAACTAATGAGTTTTGATCACTGTATAAGTCTCATTGGGAAAAGTGGACTTATTAAAAATTACTGTTTAATGTATTAAAATCTAGAATATAGCAGCAAAAATGCACAACATAATAGTAAGCATTTGTTTAAGCAGTTCACCCCTCTCTTGGGCTACCTCTGCTGGGTCCAAAAGCCTCCAAATAGGCTTTTCCCTCTTTCATTAATGCTCAAAATAAGTATTACACTGTGAAGAAAGCCTCAAAAGGCTAAAATAGCTGTAAATTCAGAAACAGAGGACTGAAGACAGTAAAAATCGACTATTCATTCACCTCAAATGGATGAGTATAGTCTAATACAGCTGATCTTTCACCAAGCCCTGGTGGCTCCACAAGAAATTTCGCTGATAAAATCACTGATAGAGTGCCCTGATGGCTTTGCAACCTATCCCAACAGCTCCAGAATGCTTCAATACCCCCAAATCAAAAAAAAAAAATCATCCCAATTGGACTTCCCTAGCCAAAGTTATGACCAGTACAAGTTTTTGTCCAGTTACCCCTTGAAAAACTCCACTAAATGTGGAGAACTTCAATTAATCCCGCTAAAATAGGGGCGGCGCTAAATTTTTGGCACTTCTCCATAATGACCGCCATCGTTAAGGGCTAAAGAGTAAGGCCACGAGGGTCCATAGGACCGCACCCGTCGGCCATATTGTTATAAACTTAGAGTTTAATGTGACATTCGATAAGGTTTGAAACATAAGTTTTAATGTTTCCGCACCTTCCGACATATAACGTGACCATAACCCATTTTGTTATGTGCGCCAATCCGTTTAAGCCTGGGTTCCGAGCGGTTGGTCCAATGCTGAGGGGGCTGGCCCCCTTTCGGGTGCCGCCCAGTTTAAAAACAAACTTTAAATATATTTTTGTTCCACAATATATTAAGAATTGTTGTCGTGACCCAACGGTCGGGCCTCCCGGTTGACTCCGCCCCGACCTGGGGTTGATCCCTGCCGCGTATACAAAAATTTTAAACTGCCATTTCATTTGACCTTGGGGCCACGTGGCGGCCTCCGGGCTGGCCACGTGGTGCCCTTTCATTGGAAGCCTGTGGAATATTTCACAGAATATTCTATGGAATATTCCACAGAATATTCCCACAATATTCTGTGGAATATTGTTAGTATGATTCTTTCGCCGTAAAAGATCACTTTAGCTACGCATAACAAATAGCCCTAACATCGATTATGGCTGCAAAATATCTCTAAGTTTGCTGCACAAATTCAGATCTAAGCACAAAAGACATTAAGCAGATAAAATATAACATGGCTCCATAAATCCAATGGACAAGACAAGAAGAATGTATTTAAAAGAATTTTGTATTATATTAAAGAATGGGGCACCTGAGAGGAAAACAAGAAAGGTGTCTTCTGGTTCTCCTCAGTGGGATGGGTTCTTGAAAGTCCTTAGTGTTTCAGATCTAACATTTCTCTCTCTTATGGGTGTAGAAAAACAAACATAGAACTCAATGGGAGTTCACAAAACAAAATGGAAAATGGTGACCAAGAGTAGATCCAGAGTGATCTAATGCAATGAAGGTGACTAATGAATGGGGAAAACCCCCTATTTATAACAAAATATTGGGGTGGTCTAGAACTCGGTGCATGAATAAAATATTATTAATCGAATTCTAGAAGCACCCTTTAGGAATATTTTATTATATTTGTTGGAGGGAAAAGGATTCTTGACTTGGGTCAATTCCTTTATTTATAAATAATAAATAAATAAATGGTTTATTTATCATTTTAGGAAGTGATGGGAATATAATTAAATAAATAATGGTTTATTTAATTATTTATGGATGATTTAGTCAAATTTAACTAAGAATATTATTTAAATAATGATTTAAATAACTTATTCTTAGGAAATAATTAAATAAATAAGGATTTATTTAATTAATTTCCTTGTTTTGGGTTAAATATGACCAAATGAGTTATTTTATATGGTGAAAGCAATTTTACTTAGGGTAAAATTGGTCTTACATGGTGTACTTGGGTTCATCTAATAATAATAGGTTAGATGACCAAAAAATGGTGTAACAGATTGCCCCCCAACGTACGAGTGTTAGGAGCAAATCGTATGACCGAAGTACATTGTAAGAACTCTATCACTAGATATTGAGAGGGAAGTGAGAGAGAGAAATGTAAGGTTGGCTGATGTGCTAAAGGACTAGACCTTGAGGAGATGAGACTTACAGGTGCAACAAGTCTCTAGTTTATGAAGTGGTACCTATGCTAAAGGCGGTGGGGGAGGCATACTTATGCCTGCCGAGACAAATTACAAAGAATAAGGCGCCCGGAAAACCACGGAACGCAATAAGTACAAAGAGTAAGGCGCCTAGAAAACCACGGAATGCAATAATGAAGTATGTGCTGGCCGAAATATGAGCCAGATAAATCATAGGATGAATCACACATACATGTGATGCCTGGAATAATCTTTAGGACTTATACAGTAATATGGTAGTACATGAGATACAAATATACCCAAAATTCCCCCTACACACGGGGAAGGGCTCTCAAAATCTGACAGAGACATGTGAATCGAAAATGGCACTGCAAGCGGTTGAAGCCGATATCATCAAATGGGAGGATATGCATCAAGGGTGGGAATGAAGTCATCCGGGCATGTGGGGGGCCACCTGCAGGGCCACCCCCTCACGAGGATTGAGACATCTTACACATGCCCGGGAATCACCAAT